>CM035342.1:9196850-9856849 GCA_020226455.1 Prunus salicina
CAACTAACATCTCTTTATTTGGGGGGCAATTTAATCCACGGAAGCATTCCTGACGACATTGGAAATCTTGTAAACTTAACCATTTTAGCAATGGAGCTTAACCATCTAACTGGTACAGTCCCAGATGGAATTGGGAAGCTTCAAAAGTTAGCGGGACTGTATTTGAATGATAACCAATTTTCTGGACCAATAGCGTCCTCTCTGGGTAACTTGACTTCATTGACACAACTGTACATGTTCAACAATAGGTTTGAGGGAAGTATACCTCCAAGTCTTGGAAATTGCCAAAGTCTGCTCGAACTCAACCTTTCTTATAACAATATAACAGGCACCATACCTAGAGAGCTGGTCAAAGTTTCATCCCTTTCAATTTCTTTGGACATTTCTCAAAATTATTTAACTGGTTCGTTACCATATGAAGTGGGTGATTTGGTAAATCTTGTGGAGCTGGATGTATCAGGAAATAAGTTATCAGGAGAAATTCCAACAACTCTTGGCAGTTGTATTATGTTGATGCGCCTGTATTTGGAAGGTAATGAATTTGAAGGAACAATTCCTCAATCTCTCGAAAGTTTAAGAATTTTGGAAGAAATAGATATTTCACGCAACAACTTATCTGGGCAAATTCCTGAATTTTTAGGCAAATTTACACTTCTTAACCATCTCAATCTTTCTTATAATGATTTTGAGGGTGAATTGCCTAAAGAAGGGATCTTTTCAAATGCAAGTGGTCTCTCAGTTATTGGAAACAATAGGCTTTGTGGTGGCCTCCCAAAATTACGTCTACATGCCTGCTCCATCAAAAAGTCCCATTCATCTCAACGACTACTTGCCCCGAAGGTAATCTTTCCTGTAGCTTGTGCACTTGCATTCATAATCGCTTTGTCATGCTTCCTCATTGCTCGTTCAAAGGTGAAAAAGTCAAGAGGTGGACCTGCAGCTTCACATTCTTATAAGGGTTGGAAATCAATCTCTTACTCAGAACTTGTTCAATCAACTGGCGGGTTCTCTGTGGACAATCTGATTGGTTTGGGAAGTTTTGGTTCTGTTTACAAAGGAGTACTTCCTAATGATGGGAGGGCAGTTGCTGTTAAGGTACTAAACCTTCAACAACAAGGAGCTTCCAAGAGTTTCATTGATGAATGCAAAGTTTTAAGAAGCATACGACACCGTAATCTTCTCAAGATCATAAGTGCATGCTCGAGCGTTGATAATCAGGGTAATGACTTCATGAGTCTAATTTTCGAGTTCATGGCCAATGGAAGTCTAGACTCATGTTTGCATCCGAGAGATGATGATGAATCTCAAAGTAAGAGATTGAGCCTTATCCAAAGGCTCAATATTGCAATTGATGTTGCTTCTGCATTAGATTATCTCCACCACCATTGTGAAACAACCCATTGTTCATTGTGATCTAAAGCCAAGCAATGTTCTTCTTGGTGATGATATGGTAGCCCATGTTGGTGACTTTGGTTTAGCAAGGTTCCTCTTCGAAGCATCAGATAGTTCCTCCCAAAGTCAAACCATTTCTGCTGGGCTAAGGGGTTCCATCGGTTACATTCCTCCGGGTATGAGTTTCTACCATTCTCTTCCAAATAAGTTAATCACCTTTTTTTTTTTCTTCCTATAAAACTAAAAAATGAGATCTAAGATCTAAAGATTATTTGACTGTGACATTCTAATGCATGTAATGAATGACAGAGTATGGCATGGGAGGCCAAGTTTCCATCTTGGGAGATATTTATAGCTTTGGAATACTATTGCTAGAAATGTTCACAGGAAAAAGACCTACAGATGACATGTTCACAGAAGGTCTAAGCATTCACCAATTCGCAGCCATGGCAATGCCTGACCATGCCATGGACGTAATTGATCCTTCATTGCTCATTGTAAGAGATGATGCAGATGGTGATTATGAAATATACAACAATGACATACAAGCAAGGCCAGTTAGAAGTTATCATGATGGCAGCCCTGTCCTTGCAACAAGATTGGAGGAGTGTTTGGTTTCGGTAATGGAGATAGGACTCTCATGCTCTGCAATATTACCATCTGAGCGGATACAAATGGATGTTGTTGTGAACAAAATGAAGGCAGCTAGAGACTCATATCTCAATTGAGAAGAAGAAGCTAGCAATATTCAAGATAGGGCTAAGTTTGTTATCTGATCTCAAATATGTAGCCGCATCTATTTGCAAGAAACTATTCGAATAAGGATATTATATGTATCCATGTCTGTGACATTATGTAATGATGTTTTATTCTGTTTATGCATGGGCTTCTTCGTTTTGTTTGTATATATGCTTTGCTGCTTATTTTGCTTTATTGATCTTCAATTAGCAGCTGGTTCTTGTGAATTCAGCATTTTATATACAGAGTATGGGAAGGATGTTTTATTCTGTTTATACCTTTCCTTTTTCTTTCTTCGTCTTTTTTTTTTCCATTGGTGGTGCCACTATGAAACCATGCTCCTAGGCTTGGGTATATTGTGAATGCTAAAAAGTAAGATGTATACAAAGACATTATTAAGGGAGCAAATTTCATGACCCTATTTTCATTTTACAAAGATAAACACAAATTTACCGAACAGTTACAATATACCCGAACACCAAGTATCCTCACAAAGACTAACCCCAAAAAAAAAAAAAAGGAAAAAAAAAAAAAAAAGATTAGTATTGCCCTAGGTGATTGGCTGACAACAAGCAACTCCGATTCTAACTAGTATTGCAGGAAGGCATTCTTTATTTTGGTCAATTTTTTTCTTCTTCATCTTCCCCACATTTCTCTTTTACACAATACTCAAGGCCCTCAATTAGTGTTTGTAATCTTTTGAAAGATGGAACAGTTCCTCAATCTCTTAAAAGTTTAAGAAGTTTGGAAGAAATAGATATTTCGCGCAACAACTTATTTGGACAAATTCCTGAATTTTTAAGGAAGTTTACATTACTTACCCATCTCAATCTTTCCAATAATGATTTTGAGGGTGAATTGCCAACGGAAGGGATCTTTTCAAATGCGAGTGGTCTCTCAATTATTGGAAACAATATGCTCTGTAGTGGCCTCCCAAAATTACGTCTACATGCATGCTCCATCAAAAAGTCCCATTCATCTCAACGACTACTTGCCCTAAAGGTAGTCATCCCTGTAGCTTGTGCACTTGCCTTCATAATTGCTCTGTCATGCTTCATTGTTGCTCGTTCAAAATTGAAAAAGTCAAGAGGTGGACATGTGTTATAGAGAGCAATACCGTCTTCTTTACTCTGTGTCATGGGTCAATAAGTTGTGTCATGTGACCAATTTTACAAGGATTTGAAAGAATACAATGAAAGGACCAAACTGATGTATGGCCAAAAAATTAAGGACTACCTTGATTTGAATGTTCAAAGACTTTTGGAAATAATTACCTTATTAGGAAAGATACTATTCACATGAACAGTACCGCCCTTACCTGCCATTGTCCTTTGTCATGGATAATGGGTGTAAGTAGGGGTGGGCACGGTATGGTACGGTATTGAGCCCGTATCGCTACCGATACCGGAAATTTAAATCGGTATGGTACGGTATGAGATTATGGTTTGCCAAAATTGGTACCGTACCATACCATGCCAAATCGGTATCGGTACGGTATCTGTATTATTTCGGTACCAAAATGATACAACTAAAAAATGAACCAATTCAATATTCAACATCAACATAAGTGATGCCTAAGTTACAAATTCAAAGAGTCAACATATTCAATATCCAAATCCTAATCAACATATTCAATATCCATCAACATATTCAATATCCAAATCAACCAAATCAATATTTATCCATCAACAAATTCATCAAACCCAAATAGTTAAAACTCATGCCTTATGGCTTACAAATCAAAATAATTAAAATTATGCCTTATGGCTTACAAAAATACAAACACAATCCAAACATAAATGACAAAAATATAAAGTTATACTATTCGGTACGGTACGGTATTGACCGGTACCAAAATCTTGATACCACTACCATACCATATTCTATTGGTACGGTACGGTACAGTACCAAATATCTCCTCATACCAAATGAAACGGTATGAAATCGGTATGGTACGGTGTGGTTAGGGTACGGTTTCGGTATTTCGGTTTAAGATGCCCACCCCTAGGTGTAAGTGCTCTTATAAGCCTTTACAAAGTTTTCTAACTTTCCAATGTGTGACATTTTTACCTTCACATTCTCATGATTTTGAGTGTCGTGTATAGCTTCTTGTTTGATGTTGTATCTTTTACATTGTACACGTTTTAAATAGGTACTTTTACTTGGAGCATAGTTATTATGAGTTTAAAGATCCATATAAGAGGTACTAATTACCTAGACTAGAGGTGGCGTGTGGGTTTAATTACCTAGACTAGAGGTAAGCATTGCACCGATTAAAGAAACATCAAAATCGAAACACGGTCATAGCATTGGGGTAAAGATTTCACAACGTGATGAGAACAAAAATATCATAAACTAGTTAATTGAAGCATGTTTTTTTTCTGCCCCACATTTCTCTTTACTAGTTAATTGATCCAAAACTTGTGATATTTGCTCAGGAAATGCATTTTTAACAACATTAGGGAGTTGCAGTCTGTCTTGGGCATGTGATTTATAATTATAACATTTCACCATCTCAACTAGCCAAAATTCGTGAGTTGATATTCTTCGATTCACATTGTGGCACGCCTAATTAGTCTTTCAAGACTCGCAGGACCACTGTAGTAAGGCCCTGCAGACAGAAAATAAATGAGAAGGGTCAAGTAACCCTCCTCCTAGGCATTCATTAGCTCCACCAATCCTCTTGGAAAATTGGTGCATCGATGGAAAATTGGTGCATTCATAGTATTATTGCATTCAATCAAATCACAACCAACAATTTGTCCGATTAATATTATCTCTTGCAGGGCCAGCCATGTATGTTTAGTGGGTATTGTTGAATGACTGTAACAAGTCAGCATATTAGTCACGGGCACAACTTAAATGTGACGACAAAGACCCTGCGGACTAATTTGGTCTTCCAATTCCTCACATTTATTTCTCACTTTTTTTTTTTTGGTCGGAATCGCGTTTCATTAAATAGAAGGTCAAAGCCAGATTACATCAAAATGAACTCATAATTGAGTTCACACAAAATGCAATACAAAATGACATAGAGCCCACTACAAATAAAACTAGCGAAATGCATAAAGCACTAATAAGGCATAAAGCCCACATAAAGGCATAAAGCCCACAAAAGGCATAAAGCCCACAAAATATAACATAACATTAGGAAACCCTAACACCAATAACACCGATAACAGGTATGTGCCGCACAATCCAACAGCCACAAGCCGCGCCACCAAAGCAAGCCAACAACCGTCAAAGAGAAACCAGTAACCAACAGAAAATGGTGGTGAGCAAGCCACCCAAACTGCACCTAGTAGGAGCAGCGCTACCATAATCCAACTGATAAGTGCTATGTGCACTTTAAGGGCATTCCAAACTCCATAAGTTCCACCAAAGATAAACAGAGGTAGAAACATTCGTGGAGTCAAAGAGCCGATGATAGTGATTAAGTCCGAACGATGTGACGCAGCCTCTAACATTGAGGAGAGAAAATGCATTGCAAAAACCTGTAAAGACCACAAGGCAGCCGATAGAATTGGCAGACAAACTGAATCCACCAAGACCCACCCCAGATCCCAGCACAGGCTGATAGGAGAGAGGGAAGGGGGGTCAAAATAGGGGATTCAAATCCCAGATCTGCAAAAAAGCAAAACCAAAAACACAGAGCCAGAAACTAAGCCACCAAGGGGAAACCAGTAAGAAAACAACAGAAAATAAAGCCGAAGCCTTCACGGCCGAGAAGACAAACCAAAAAAATTAAACAAAAGGGACTGGCTCTGCAAAAACAGAGCAGCACCCGTGTAGGAAAATTTTTGGGGGGGAGGAGGAAAGGAAGAGGGAGGAGTAGGTAGGAAAAAGGGGGAAAAGAAGAAAAACAAAAAGGAAGTCAAAAAGAAGGAGATGGGAGAAGAGAAACGAGAGCAAAGGTTAAAAAAAAAGAGAAAAAAGACGGTAGAAAACTGGAAAGAGAGTGGAAAAGAGAGGAGAGGGTGGGGGGGGAGGAAAAGGGGGGGTGGGGGGGGGGGGGGGGGGGGGGGGGGGGGGGGGGGGGGGGGGGGGGGGGGGGGGGGGGGGGGGGGGGGGGGGGGGGGGGGGGGGGGGGGGGGGGGGGGGGGGGGGGGGGGGGGGAGAAGGGTCGGTGACCACTTCTCCCCTGGCGGCGCTAGAAGAGAGGGGGGTTAGGGTTCAGGAAGCAGAGAGAAAAGAGAGAGAGAGAGAGCAGCGGGTCTGTACAGTTGTAGTGCATAGTTTAAGGTACAGAAAAAAGGTTGGAGTTCTTTTGATAGACACTGTGAAAGCTTGACTTTAATTTGGTGTTACATTACTAGCATTATTCATTGTAGTGGGATTTCTTCTTTCATATACAAACACTTGGTTTCTTATTTTGACAGCAAAAGGAAAGAAAAAACAAACACTTTGGTTTCTTATTTGCTCATGGTAGGTGGATTTTGTTTCCATTCCTTAATGCATGGGTCCAATTCTAAGTATCGCAACTCAGGCATTCTTTATAAAGAGAGACGCGACTGACTTTAACATATACAAGTAGTGTTCAACATTCTTTCCAAGCCCACCGACTTGGACTTCTCCTAGCCATTATTTACAATATTATTATCATGTTACTCAAAACACAAAATAAAAAATAAAAAATGGAGGAGTCTATAACACAGGCAAACAAAAAATCAGCCACACAGACATCAATTACCAGATTGATGAGCAGATTGGGGGTTCCTATATTGATTACTCCAGTTCTTTTTCCTTCGATCTTCCTCCCTGTAACAACAAACCAAACTCAATTTCTGATTTACTTCTTAATTTTCGACATGACAAATGAATAAACCAACCGAGAAAACCAAAAGAACGTTAAAACCGACCTTTTTTTTTACGAAACCTAGAAATCCCTTTGAGCTAAACCCGTGAGATGAGAAGAAAGATGAAGCGCAGTTGGAACGGCAACCCTCGAACGCAACGCCTGAGAGGAAAATGGATCAGACGAAGACCTAAAAGGGAAGGGCAGTTTGCACATTTTACTGTGCGGCTGGGAAAATATAATGGAGAAAAGGGGGCATATGAGTCATTAAAATTTATTTTATTTTAAAAAAAGACCGGCCTGGCGCCTAGCGCCCATTTCGCCATGTGTCTAAAATAGTATATGTTAGTACAATATCTGGCCAAGCACTCCTAAGCTAATCCAAGCAAAGGGAAAGGAGTCTCACATCCACAAAACACAAGAAGAGGGGACTCTCCATCACTTATAAAAGGAGACTCCTCTCCTTCAGGAAAGGAGAGAGTTAGACGAGCCAGCCTTCAGCCTTTGGCCTTCGGTCATCAGCCTTCGGCCATCGGCCTTCAACCTATGTGCAATGTATACAGTCTTTATCATAATAAGAACATACATCTCCGTGGACGTAGCCCATTATTCGGGTGAACCACGTACATTTGTCTTCTGTATGCATGCCTATTTACTTACCGAATGCTCACATACTAAGGGTCCTCACCTTCATCATCCTCCTCATCTTTAAGTTGGTCTAAAGACTACTGTCTAGTTTTTACCTCCAACAGATTGGCGCCATCTGTGGGAATCGACACGAAGGGCTATGTTGTTCTCCTTCTCGAGTGTCATCAGCACCCTACAACAAGTGCCTTCGGCACCCGTTCCATCATTCGGCGCGTGCGATGTCTTCACATCCTCCCAATGATTCGGAATCGGCCTTCGGCCTTTCGCCTTCGGCCTTCGGCACCCTTCCATCATTTGGCACGTGCGATGTCTTCACATCCCCCCAATGATTCGGAATCGGCCTTCAGCCTTCAGCCTTCGGCACCCCTTCCATCATTCGGCGCTTACGATGTCTTCACATCCCCCCAATGATTCTGAATCGGCCTTCAGCCTTCGGCACCCTTCCATCATTCGGCACGTGCGATGTCTTCTCATCCCCCAATGATTCGGAATCGGCCTTCAGTCTTCGGCCTTCGGCACCTCTTCCATCATCTGGCGCATACGATGTCTTCACATCCCCCTAATGATTTGGAATCGGCCTTCTGCATTTAGCCTTCGGCCTTCGGCACCCTTCCATCATTCGGCGCGTGCGATGTCTTCACATCCCCCCAATGATTCGGAATCGGCCTTCAGCCTTCGGCACCCTTCCATCATTCGGCGCGTGCGATGTCTTCCATCCCTCCACTGATTCGGAATCGGCCTTCAGCCTTCGGCCTTCGGCACCCTTCCATCATTCGGCGCGTGCGATGTCTTCACATCCCCCCAATGATTCAGAATCGGCCTTCAGCCTTCGGCCTACGGCACCGTTCCATCATTCGGCGTGTGCGATGTCTTCACATCCCCCCAATGATTCGGAATCGGCCTTCAGCCTTCAGCCTTCGGCACCCCCAATGCTGCAGCATCAACTTTAGGACATCAGTTCGCAAAAACTTGCGTTGCCGAACTGCACCCCATAGGTAACACCTTTTTGGAGCCTCTTCTCAAGGCCATGCCGAACGGTACCTCATGGAGACATTTCTCTCTTACAGCGCTAAAACAGCCTACCGAACGGCACCTCCCAAGAGACATCTTTTCATTCCATGCCTACACACAAGAGAAAGAGAAGAAGGAGCTGAAGCATTGCTTGGCCATTGCATTGACGACTACAAGTCCTCAATCATGAAGTACCTCCTTAATCGGGAACTTGGGGGACTCCTATTAGTACAATATCTGGCCAAGCACTCCTAAGCTAATCCAAGCAAAGGGAAAGGAGTCCCACATCGACAAAACACAAGAAGAGTGGACTCTCCCTCACTTATAAAAGGAGACTCCTCTCATTCAGGAAAGGAGAGAGTTAGTGTAAGACCCGTGTCTTGGGGAAACAAGAACGGTGAGCAATCCCACATCGCTCGGGGAGGGAAAGGTTAAGTGCTTAAATGTGTGGGCACTTCTCTTCCTAGCACAAGGCCTTTTGGGAGTTCACTGGCTTCGGATTCTTAGGAACTCCGAAGTTAATCGAGTTGGGGGCTAGAGCAATCCCAGGATGGGTGACCCACTGGGAAGTTGCTCGTGAGCTCCCATAAACAAAACCGTGAGGGCAGAGAGGAGGGCCCAAAGCGGACAATATCGTGCTAGAGGAGTCGGGTCGTGACAATTAGACGGGCCAGCCTTCGGCCCTCGGCCTTCAGCCTTTAGCCTATGTGCAATGTATACAGTCTTTATCATAATTGTTTGTGCCTAATAAATCACGGTCATGAACCGACCGAAGGGATTTCCTCTTGGCCATAGCACCTACTCATGAACTGGGCATTATGCCTTTATGAAAATAGAAGAAAAGCCGCTAAGGCAGAGTTCTCTCGGCCTCGAAACCACAGCATTGCAGGCCGAGACTGAAGGCTGTAGGAGACACGGCCGAGGATACTGTGGTCAAGTCACCACGTGGCCTCAGGGCCCCACGCCCCATTTAATGAAGTAATGCCTCTGGCTGTCGCATTAACCCACTAGTCGCAAGGGGCATTTAATGCATGAGGGAAGAAGCGAAGTGATTGAAGTCAGGATTTGGTGATGGAAATCAGAGTGGTTAAGCGCAGACATTCTCACAAAGTGCTCTTACAACTTTAGGTCAGATCACCAACCACCAAACTAGAGCATTAAATGCATTCCCACGGCCAGAGGAGCAGAACTCACGATCAGGGCGGTGGCCGAGATTTGCCGAGATTTAGGGAGGTCACACCACCATGCTTCACGATCCCAAATGCCGATTTGACCACCCACTTGCTCCGATCAGGCTCCACTACGCAGGTCTTTTCAGCCTCGATTGCCCCTCCAAGACTCCTATAAATACTAAGCCAAAGACTACATTGAAAGGGTTCAAACACCAAACCAAAAGCCTCTCACGGAGCAACTTATATTTTCTTGTAATGCACTTTCAATACCTTTACATGCTTTCCTAGGAGTAGTGTAGATTGTAAGGAAAATCTATTCATCAATATATCAAACGACCCTTGATTTTCAAGGCGCCGGAGCACCATCCTTCTCATCACCTCACTCACCCCATATATCATACGACTGTCGCTCCCCGAGCAACGCACCGGAGCACCGCCTAAAATCCGCCACCAACACCACTACTAAACGGCCTTGTAGCTCAGGCCGTGAACCTTACGGCCAAGATCAGTTCCTCTCTCGGCCACAATCGTTTGATTAGAAGTCGAACTCCAAATAGGCGCAACAACTCAACCAACTTCTACGTCAACCTCACCACAATCTCGACGCACGGTAGATCGTGCTAGCACACCCGCGCACAACCGCACCGCAATCCAAAAGCAGGAAGCCACGTGTTCACGCACATCCCCTTCGGCCAGGAAAACCAGGCCGTGAGATTTGCGCAGCCAACAATAATAAGAACATATATCTCCGTGGACGTAGCCCATTATTCGGGTGAACCACGTACATTTGTCTTCTGTATGCATGCCTATTTACTTATCGAATACTCACATACTAAGGGTCCTCACCTTCATCATCCTCCTCATCTTTAAGTTGGTCTAAAGACCACTGTCTAGTTTTTACCTCCAACAGTATAGCCGTGCGCCTATACTATTTTTAAATAGTAAAAACCGTCGCATAGGAGCCCGGTTATACTATTTTATTATAAAAAATTCGCATATAGCCACACGGCTATACTATTTATATATTAAAAAAAAGGACCCGCCTGGCGCCTGGCGCCTGGCGCCCATTTCGCCATGTGTCTAAAATGGTAGAGCCGCTCGGCTGTACCATTTTTAATAAAACAGTATTATAGCCGCCCGGCTATAAGATTTTTATTATAAAAAATCCGAGTATAGCCGCACAGCTATACTATTTATAATAATAAAGGGCCAGCTGCCTGATGCTAGCTCCCGCTTAGCCATGTGTCAAAAAAGTATAGACACGCGGCTATACTATTTTTTAATAATAAAAACAGTAGTATACTATTTATTGAAAAAAGGACCAGCCTGTCGCTAGAGCCAGTTTGCCACGTGTCAAAAATAGTGTAGCCGCTCGGCTATACTATTTTTTAATTTATAAGAACCGTAGTATAGCTTCCCGGCGATACTCTTTTTATTAACAAAACCCCCGAGTTTAGCCGCCCGGCTATAAGTTCTTTTTATTTTAAAATGACCCTTCTAGTTGCATTAGTTTATACTTTATAGATATTAATTAGTCTCATATATAGTTAATGGCTGAATCAAAGCTGTAACTTCTGGTTAAGACTGCCAAAATCAAATGCCATGTGCGTCTGTGCATATTCATTTTTTTTATTTGCACTTTCCAAACCAGTATAACAGAGTAAACCTAAACTTGCAGCTACTAGTCTACTTGGGTAACAATCGCCATAACAAAGATGAAGTCATGTTAGCAAATGACCTACTAGTGTAGTGGTTTGGAGATGATGATCAATCTCAAAGTAAGAGATTGAGCCCTATCCAAAGGCTCAATATTGCAATTGACGTTGCTTCTGCATTAGATTATCTCCACCACCGTTGTGAAACAACCATTGTTCATTGTGATCTAAAGCCAAGCAATGTTCTTCTTGGTGAAGATATGGCAGCCCATGTTGGTGACTTTGGTTTAGCAAGGTTCCTCCCAAAGTCGAACCATTTCTGCTGGGCTAAAGGGTTCCATCGGTTACATTCCTCCAGGTATGAGTTTCTACCATTCTCTTCCTAATAAGTTAATCACCTTTTTTTTCCCTATAAAACTAAAAAATGAGATCTAAGATCTAAAGATTATTTGACTGTGACATTCTAATGCATGTAATACTATTGCTAGAAATGTTCACAGGAAAAAGACCTACAGATGGCATTTTTGGAGATGGTATGACCATTCACCAATTCACAGCCATGGCAATGCCTGACCATGCCATGGACATAGTTGACCATTCATTGCTCATTGAAAGAGATTATGCAGATGGTGATGATGAAAGATACAAAAATGACATAGGCTACCAAGATGACAGCCCTATCCTTGAAACAAGATTGGAGGAGTGTTTGGTTTCAGTGATGCAGATAGGACTCTCATGCTCTGCAATATTACCAGCTGAGCGGATGCATATGGATGTTGTTGTCAACAAAATGAATCTCAATTTGAGAAGAGAAGAAGCTAGCAATATGCAAGATAGGGCTAAGTTTGTTATTTAATCTCAATGTGTGTGACATTATGTAAGGATGTGCTATTCTGTTTTTATGCTGGGCTTCTTTGTCTTGGCTTATTCAACTGCAAATTAAATAAAGATGTCATTGGGCCTCATGAGCCAACAAAGTAGTGAGGGCAAATAAAGTCTGAAAAATAGCGTATTCATATACACCTTGAAACATCTTTCATCCTACCATAGTTACATCCATACAACTACATATCCAACAATTAGCAGCTGGTTCTTATGTTGTTGCTTGCTCTTATCAGTCCAGGGATTTAGAATGGGGCGTCAAGTCTTTGGCAGTGACTTTAGCCTCTGCAAATAGCAGCAATGCAACTTTAGTGAAATCACCATGGCAAGAACGAAGACATGTTAGAAGAATTGGCCCATTGGGCCTCAGGAGCCAACCAAGAGGTCCAGTTCTGTCCAACTTATACAAAACCTGTTTTACTTCCACTAAGCTTGCAAGAATTCCTAGATAGATACTCTTATCTTTGTTCTGAAACTGAACTCTGAACTAAGCATTAACAGAATGGTTCAGAATGTGTTCTATTTTCTTTGGTTTGAACTTTGAACTGAGTACAATAAATGGTTGGGAGATTTCAACAAATTGTCTGTGTTCTGTATGGTTCCAGATAGGAGCCAGATCCCAGTAGAAATACAATCTGTGTGAAAGTCATATAATAACTTATACAAGAATTCAAAATTAGATGCAGATATAACAGACGTGACACATTTCACATCAATTCTTGTACCTTTTTTTTTTGGGTCGAAATAAATTCTTGTACTTATGGGAGCCATTGAAGGCTTTGAAGCAATCATACAAGGAAACGCTCCCTGGTGCCTACAATTGAATCAAATTGAGTTTCCAAATCTTGTAAGTATGAAATGTGGATGTCTCACCCATGGATGACAGAAGCCGAAATATAAGGCCCTTTTTTTTTATCTTTAAATTTCTTTCCCACCATATTCTTTTCTTAAGATTCTTTTTCTTGGGTTTTGGTGTTGATTTGAGTCACACCCGCTCTTGGTGGAGATTCTCCTCCAGCCTCTGTAATGGCATGCCTCATGGCCTGTCTAGCTTCCAAGCACCATACTTTATTTACCTTGCTCTATAATAATTCAAGTGGCCCTCATGAAACTTGTAAATATACATGGTTTCTTAGTTTGGACAATTACATGATCTCTTGCAGATTTTGGTACAATTTCCCCATTTTCTTGTCCCAGGTGCACCCAAATGACCTTTACCCAATTTGTGTTAATGCATGTTGCACAAGAAAACCTTGTTTGATGTCTTAGTATATGAATATTAACCAAGTTGCCGACAACCAGCTCTTATTTGAGTGATTTCTCTTTGCAATATTGAAAGATATTTAAAATTCGAATTCCACCACTGCCGTTGGTAGAAAAAGAAAACTAAAACATCAAGCTGTTCTGATTTTATGTGGCAGAAGATATAGTACACTTATAGAGAATCATCTGTCTCACACACCCTTTGCGTGGAGTAACATATATAAAAAAAGATGCACATTATTTATGAGAAAATCAACTACCTACCAACTTGCGTGTGCAAATTTGTTTTTGGAATTCATGCACGCAGTCAAGATTTGAAAGTACCACACAATATACAGAGTAATATAAGAAGCCAATGAGAGGCTCATTCCAGACAGATCTACCAAAAGCTAGCAGGTTTAATATTCTAGAAACGGATTAGTATTGGGTTTTGTCTCAATTAATTAATTAATCAGCTAGAAACTAGATTAGATGACTTTGGTGATCCTAGTTTTCTTTACACGATGTGCCAATTGGAGACACAGACAGGATTGGGGGTTATATAAATATACTTATACGTGTCTAGCTATTTCAAAGCAGTTCCGCATCAGATTTTGATGGTTAAGATATGAAGTTGAAAGTCCTAAGCCTGCAGGCCTGCCTAGTTGAGATATGAAGTTGAAAGTCCTGAGCCTGCAGGCCTGCCTAGTTAAGATATGCAGCTCAAAGTCCTAATCTTAGAAAGATGGCCAATGTGGTTGTGGCATGCAGGTATAGTTTGCATTAATTAATCAAGGAATTTGTAATTTGTCAAAAGTTAACAGATGATTGCGGGCATTCAAAAGCCATGATTGTGGATTTCTACCTAAATAATCACACTTTAGTCTAGTCAAGATGGTGTTTGCTTTCAACTTTTGCTTTTAATCATTACCAGAACACTCCAGCAATTGGCAAACTCAAGTCCTTCCAGGCATCAGAAGGAGGAAAAACTTCATCTATGTTAGTTGTAGATGGATGTATGGGCTTGTGGGGCTAAGAGCCCTCTTGCTTTTGCACATGATTCTATGAAAAAAAATGATTATCCAAAGAAGCATAAAAGTGACAGGAAACCCAAAAAAAAAAAAAAAAAAAAAACATCAAACACATAGAGAAACCTCTTGATGATCATGCAAATGGACAAGTAAATTAAGTGGCTAGCTTTATTTGTCAACTATATGGTAGGGATTGGAGACAACAATGATCTCCATGTTGTTGTGATGCTTTTTGCTTGGATTCCATATTACACAGAAATAAAGGTGCCAAGCAAAATCATGCAAATTTTGGGGGGCCAAAGGTTGGGTGGTCATATCATATGTAAGAGTAAAGCACACCCAATGGCCTATGTCTATGTGGATTTTCAGTGGTTGCCCCCAGCTCCTACACAAAAGACACATGATCGATTTTTTTGGTACTTTGATAATTAACTTTTTTTGTTTTTTTTTTTGGTTTCTAATGCCGACCCCTATGTGTATTTTAACTTCATGATCATGCATGCAAAAACCCAATAATCATGGGTTTAGAGTTTGCTTGGTTTATAATTCATAATCTTCAACATTTTCAATACAAAATTGAAGTTTGTAGTCCGCATGTGAGGAGGAAGGAGGCAAAAGTATCCAAAATCAAGGATGACCCTCTATTTGTTTATGCTCTAATTAATTAATAATTATGGTGTTTTTGTTTTTTTAAGGATTTTTTCTATTGAAAGGGTAATAGCATACTAAACTTACTCATTAACACACGCTACATGAATGCTAGTACTTGAATCGGTGACCTTTTATGGAGAGAGCGTTTGCTTCAAATCACTACATTAACAGGTCATTTATTAATAACTATGGTTTTAATAAATAAATAAAAACCATATAAACAGTTTAATTAGAAGAGAATAGGCCTTGCCTTTTAGGTACACCGAACAAGAGCTTAAGGTTGATTGATTGTGGGTCATAAAATGAAATCTCGTATCAAATAGAATGGAAGCAGAATTTGTTAAATACACATATTAACAATATGTCTAAGTTGGCCCATTTTTATATAATTAAACGTACACAAGTCCCGTAATTGCATGACATTTGTTTGATCCCTACCACAACAAAACAAAAGGGTCGGTGCTGCCGTAACTACAAGACTGCCTCTCCTACACGTACCCCTACAAATGGCTACCCATATTGAATTTGCTTTGAGAATTCAAGATTCCTCTCTTTGTTTGGTCTGTGTCATTTGTACATATAATAAAGATGGTGGAGCCACATTCATCCACAACAATGGAAATTAAAAAAATATATAAATAAATAAATATGCCAGCACACTGCATAATAACATGGTATTTATACTCGGTCGATGTTGTGAAAAAGTAATTCATATATTATAATAGATAAAGGTGTTTGAATATCACTTTCCCGTTGAAAAACAAAAAGAACCCTATGTGTACATGTATACAATCACGATCACTAAAAAAATCATACCTATCTAAGTGTTTTTGTGCCCGCTCTTACATCTTTCCTCATCTTTTGTTACTGGCTACCTTATTATTTTTAGTGTAATGTTAGATGTGTTAGTTAATGTGTATATACTAGTTATATTTTTATTAATATGATTAATGGTTAATTAACACATTAATTGTGACATAACATGAAGGACTCGATTGTGAATTTGCCTCTCAATTGCAAGTAAGGTGCATGTGAACGTCGTTAGAAAGTTTAAGCCATTATTGACACTAACAAATTGATGTTTTAGGTAAGTGTAGAGAGACGCAATCAGTATAAAGATAGACGAAGTTTTGACCTTTTCGTTGCCCACAAATTAAAATTTTAAGTTTGGCCTTTCATCACTGACAAATTGATGTTTTAGGTAATGACAGAGATATAGTGTCAGTGTAAAAGTAAACTAAATTTTGCCTTTTTTTGTCGTTGATAAATAGATGTTTTAGGTAAAGGCAGAGATACGATGTCAGTGTAAAGGTAGACTAAAATTTGGCTCTTTTCGTCGCTGACAAATTGATGTTTTAGGTAAGAGCAGAGATATGGTGTCAGTGCAAAAGGTAAACCAAAATTTGGCCCTTTTCGTCCCTAACAAATAGATGTTTTAGGTAATGGTAGAGATACGATGACAGTGTAACTGTAAGCTAAATTTTAGCCCTTTTCATCGCCAACAAATTAATGATTTAGGTAAGAGTAGAAATACGGTATCAATACAACGATAGGCCAATTTTTGGTCATTTTCATCACTAACAAATTGATATTTTTCGTAAGGGCATATATAGGATGTTATTAGTATAAAAGTATAATAAATTTTTGCCCTTTCATAGCCGACAAATTGATGTTTTAGACAAGAACATATCACAAACTAACAAGCTGTCATTCAAATGACAAACATCACCCGAATAAGGACATCTATGTATAGTATCCTATTAGGAAGCTATATGTTAGGGGAGTTGTCTTTTCCGATCTTATTATGTGGACTTGTTAAATTACCAATCCAAATTACTCAACTGTAATTCTATACTCCTTTAGTTATTGGCCCTTTCGCCCCAGCAAATTGATCTTTTAGGCAAGAGCATATCTACATGTAAACAAATTGTTATCTACATTTCTCAGTCACCCTATTCATTACAAGACTCACAAGCATGCATTTCTTGCAATTTTTGGCAGTTAAACAATCTTCAATTACCCTCATATGACCATGGAGGGAAACACCAGAACAGCCATGAAATTGTCCAAAAAAAAGACCAAGCGTACAAGGAGTGAAGCCAACAGCTTGCCATGGAGGACCAAGCAGGACAGTGACGTGGCATAGCCCAGTAAGGACACGTGGAAAAAGGGGCAGAGCCATTGTCTGTTTCACCTCACGTCGTTTTACACACGCCACTTGCCCGCGCAGAGGCTGAGCCCCCTCTGTCAGTCTATCGGTATTTGAAAGTTCAAAAAACCCCCCAAACAAAACAAAACCAAAACCAACCCCACTCTCTCCTCTCTCTCGCTTTCTTCTTTTCACACACAGTCACCCGCTCTCTCTCTCCCTCTCTTCTCTGTTCTCAGGCACGGACGCCTCTTTATTACTCTCACTCTATCTCTCTGTCTCCGTTTCAACAGCCTTCTCTCTCCTTCTCTTTCTTTTCAAGATCTGGTTTTTTCTTTTTCTTTTTTTTCTGTGTGTGGAGCTGAAAACTTAGGGCTTTTTCTTTTTAGGTGTGATTTTCTCCGAAGCTTCGTGTTGCGTGCGTCTGTGGGGAGTTTCCGATCTCCGTTTCTTCCGCATTACTTTTGTGTGTGTAAATTTTTAATTTTTAGGTCTGGGAGAGTGTTTTAATGAGTAAAAATGGAGAAGTTGCGGCCAAGGAGGTCTAAGATTACGAGCATTGCTGATAGGAGCTCCGAGGAAAGATTCGCCTCCACTGGACGAGCTTTTAGAGGAGGTCTGGTGCTCTGATTTTCGCTTTTTTTGCTTTTGTTTTGTGTTTTTTCAGCTCCGTAAGTTGTCTGAAATTCCGACCCTGTTTGTTTTCCGAGAAAACCGAGAGAAAGAAAGAAAGAAAAAAAGAAAGGAAGACGAAACTCAGATTTTGGCTGAAAGTAGTTATTTTTCCCTCGGTGTTTTCGAAACGCAACGATTAAGCTAAACTATCAAACTCCCTTGAGCGGAATCTACTAATCTCTTCTTTTCCAATTAAAGAAAATAAAAAAGTTTTGAACTTCATAACCACTTTGGATATTTCTCAAATTTTCTTTTATCATGTTATCCACTAAAGGCAACAATTTTTAGTTATATATCAGCTTTAATTTCTTTTCTCTACTGGCTGTGCAATGCAGGTTATTTTGGTTTGTCTCTGTAATTTGGTAAAGTTTGTGACTTTTCTGTGGTGGTATTGCCATGATTTCCTTTGTTTCCATAATGAATTCTAGGAGATGATGACTTATAATTCAATTGCTTCTTTTTGATTAGTCAAAGACAATTATGAAATTTCCTCTGTTTTGGGCATGCTGTTTTCCAGACATTGCCATGTTTTCTACGTTTTACTGTTCCAGTTCTCCTCTTTTTCCCATGAACTGTTTAATCGCTCTCTGATTATTTACTGTGCTGGGTACTAGTTATTTTGATTTCTAATTGCTCGTAAATTTTATGAAGTAGATCCTTCTCACTTTGTTTATGCTTTCGAATGGACATCCTGATGTTGTTTTATGGTTTTATTTCCAGGAAAGAGGCAGGTTCAGAAACAGAAAAACTTTCCAAAATTGGCCTCTGATTCTAGTTCTTGCAGTAGTGGCTCTACAGGGGACGATTCGGTAAGCTCATTTTCTAGTTGTGTATATTGAGCTGCATGATTTGGTTTTTGTTTTCCTGTCATTTGTAACACAAACAGAGTAACCACTTTTTTGTGTTGAAGTGAGCCAAAGAATAGTGCTTTTCTGTGAAATCTTCCCTCATTTTGATTTATTTTCAAAATAACAAATACAGATATGGCATTCATGATCAAGTGTATTGTTTTTCCCCTTGCAGTTCACGTTCGAGTTGGGGCGACAATCTTCAAAGCAAGTTGTTGGAACTCCAATAAAGAAATTATTAGCTGAGGAGATGTTGAGAGAAACTGAACCCAGAAGGAGATCGCCAAGCGTTATTGCCAAATTGATGGGTCTTGATGGGCTGCCACCTCAGCAGCCTGCTCATAGACAACAGAAAAGCATTTCAGAGAATTGTCTTCAGAGGACAAGATTGGTAGAGAAAGAGGAGAAGAGCAGCATGTGTTATGACCGCCGTTCATCTAGGAAGAACTCAAAGGAGCAACAAGAATTCAAGGATGTGTTTGAAGTTTTCGAAGCTTCAAATGTAGAAGGTCGTAGTTACTCATCACGAGGGAATGCTAACTCGAAGCTCAGTGATGCTGAGATGGCTTTCGTTCGACAAAAATTCATGGATGCTAAACGTCTGTCAACAGATGAGAGGCTACAGGATTCAAAGGAATTCCATGATGCACTTGAGGTGCTGGATTCTAACAAGGATCTTCTTCTAAAATTTCTTCAGCAACCAGACTCATTGTTCGCAAAGCATCTGCATGATCTGCAAGGTGCCCCCCATTCCCGTTGTGGTCGCATAGCCTCTATGAAGTCATCAGAAGCTCAGAGGTATGAGAACATTGACCTTGGCTGGACATCAGTGAGAGAAACCCCTCGGAAGAATAACTGTAAATCTCCTCAGGAGCATCGCGATTCTTTTTCTAGCCACTCTGACAGTAGACATGCTGGTCATAGTTCTCTCAAGTCATCACTAAACCTATCAGAAGCGAAAAATGAATCTTCCATTCCTCCTACAAGGATAGTTGTTCTGAAACCTAACCTTGGGAAGATGCTGAATGCTACCAAAACTATTTCATCACCTTGTTCTTCTCATGCTTCTATGTTAGATGGTAGGAAACACGCGGAATTTCCGAGCATTAGAAATAGGGAGACAGAATCATGGGGAAGGAAAAACTTCCAAGATAAAGATGGCCATTTGAGGCATAAGTCTAGAGAATCTAGGGAAGTTGCTAAGGAAATCACAGGGCAAATGAAGAATAACTTTAGCACTGGTTCTGTACGTTTTTCATCATCTGGTTTGAAAGGATATGCTGGTGATGAGAGTTCTTGTAGCATGTCTGAGAATGAATCTGCAAATGAATCAGAGGTGATGTCAGTGGCTTCCAGACATTCCTTTCACTTGAATAATCACTCTAGGCCGTCATCATCATGCTCTACTGAATCAACTGTGAGTAGAGAGGCCAAGAAGAGACTCTCAGAGAGATGGAAAATGACTCACAAGTCCCAAGAAGTGGGAGTTGTTAGCAGGGGCAGCACCCTTGCTGAAATGCTTGCTATCCCCGACAAGGAAATGCAAGCAGAAAAATTGAATGCCATGATTGGTGAGGCAGGATTTAGAGATAAATTTTCTACTGAAGATGCACCTGCACGGGGTGGACCTCTGGGTATCAGCAGTAGGGATGGCTGGAAGGATGGATGTATCAATAGTTTATCAAGATCGAAATCTCTTCCGGCTTCATCTAGTGCATTTGGAAGTTATAAAGCAAGTATGCGCCGTGAAACTATACGTGATGACAGGTATCTGATACCAAAAGAAACAGTCCAGCACGAAAGAAACCAGCTAGTAAAGGGGAATCTTAATCTTAGAGAAGGTGCCCGCAAACACTCTAGATCCAGTAATAAAAGATCGTATTCTTCTCGCTCCTTAAGTAGGGAAGCTATTGACATTTCACCTGAAACTCATACTACTCAGAGTAAAGATAAAACCGACTTTGAAGAGAACAATCAATCCCAGCAGAATATTTCAGTCTTTGAGTCATCACCTAGTAATGCTGCAGATTCAAGTTCAGCTTCTGTAAAACTGGTGGATGCGGATGCATCCATACCTTCTGAAACTCCTGACACGTTCCTTCCAGAATCATCTTCTCGTATGTTGGTAGAAGGCAATTCTTCTTGTACTCCCAAAGAGAACCTAGTTCCTCAGGTTTGTGTTTAATTGTCTGCTTGGTTTTTGATTGTGTGATAGGATAATATCAATGCTGTAATGATATAGACTTAGTAGAGACTTATTGATGTTGAAATCCCCAGGACTGATTCTAAAAAACTCTTATATGATTTCATTTTTTATGTTCCTGAAGACAAAAAAAAACCTGTTGCATATTACTCTGTGAGATGTTAATTATTGTTGATGATTTTATCATATACCATTTTGTACAAACAAGTAGATGTGTCAATGCATCATACTTTGTGTATGTCACTTCTATTCTATGTGTTTGGAATTCATTTCCTGCTCAGTTGAAAGCAGAGCTTTGCATCAAGAATATTTTTGTCTCTTAAATATTTCAATATATTTCCAGGAACCATCAATCAGGCCACCTGTGGAACGGGCAGTCCCCTCTGACCACCCTGTACCTGGAATAGAATCGCCTGCAAGAACTAAGGAGGCTGATCAACCCAGTCCTGTTTCAGTTCTGGAAGTTCCTTTCACTGATGATGCATCATCTTCTCCTGAATGCTTTGAGAGTCTCAATGCTGACCTGCAAGGTAATTGGAAGACCATTTATATTGATTATTTTTTAGGTTTCTAGTGCTAGTTTCCCTATGGAATATGTAGGTGCTGGAATAGAATAAACTATTGCCTAGCTGCTTTCCAATTATATCATGTGCGAGAAGTCAGTTGATTTTGCAATTTCTGAGTGTAGATGTTGGATAAGGTGGGCTGTAGTCATTGGTGGGAGTTGAAATTATGTCTGCCATATCAATTGGATTTGTTGAACTGAATCTGTTTTGAGTTCTATTATGACTATGATTACCTTTTCTTCCTTCTGTGTTGCACATTCGTTTAGTTAATTGATCTATTCCTTTTGTTTGCCTTAATTTTCACATTCTATTTGGTTGCTAGGGCTTCGGATGCAGCTTCAGCTACTCAAGCTGGAGTCAGAACCATATGCAGAGGGACCCATGGAAATCTCAAGTGATGAAGATGTTGGTGAAGAATCTACTGGGTTTTCAGATGCAATAGGACTTCGTAGAGATCAAGGGAGCTGGGAGTCCTTGTACTTGGCCGATATTTTAACTGAATCTGGTTTAAACAGTGCTGACTCGGGTACCTTTTTGACAACATGGCACACTCCAGAATGTCCTGTGAGTCCTTTACTGTTCGAAGAGCTTGAGAAGAAATACTCTGATCAGACTTCTTGGCCAAAGCCTGAGAGGAGATTACTGTTCGACCGGATAAATTCAGGGCTTCTGGAGATGTTTGAGCAATTCACTGATCCACACCCATGGGTGAGGCCTGCAAACAAAAGAGTTGGTCCCAAGTGGATCCATAGAAGTGCACTCCATGGTGTTCTGTGCAAGTTGCTGGCAAGCCAGGAAGAGAACGCAAATGAGGACAATCTGGAGAAAGTGCTCGAAAGAGACTCGCTGTGGTTGGATTTGGGAGACGATATAGACCTAATAGGTAGGGAAATAGAGAACTCGTTGATAGATGAGCTAGTAGCAGAGGTAGTGGTTATGTAGTGTAGAATGCGGAAATTTTCAACTGAAGTTTTTTTCTTTGTTGGTCTAGAAGCTTAAGTAGAGTATGTAAATGAAGCCATGAAATGGTAGTTTCATGAGAAAGATGAATAAAAAGATTAGTCTTTGCTACAAAAGTTGTTAACTTGGTATGACTAATGATGGAGAATAGAATGCTTCGGGACTGAAAAATGATGTTACCTTTTGTTTTTTTGGGAGTCTACAAGTCTACAGACTACAACAGGACACTTACAACCAAGTTTTGCGGCCACAATGCAAACTTACCATAACTATGTATCGATATTGAATTCGTATTTATACGTAACCGTATTGAACTCATATTTATGAATACCAGGCTAGTACGGTGAAAATGACTTTCCTTTTAAGATAAAATTTCCTCCTATCCTTCAACGAAGAAAACATTTGATAAGCTTCCATAGTTGGTGAACCTCATATGGCATACTTTACTGGCTACAGACGAATATACAGATGAAATACAATGGCATAGAGCTAACTTGGATTGATAGTGCTGTTAAATAGCAAACAAGCACTTGAGGAAAATGAAGTAAAAACTTTAAAGAATTTCCTAGTGAAGTATAACCTAATTCCCATATGAGCAAGTATGGCATGATTTTCACTCAGAAACAACAAAAAGGAAAAAGCGAAAACAAGAGATTCATGAAGAAGAGCATGGCACTAACCTGTCAAAAATTGTCATTGGTGGTGGCCTTGGTGCTTGTGCTAGTGTTGGGCTTTGCCTATTTCTCCCCAGACGCAAGTAAGCTCATCACAAATAAAGGAGAGAAGCATGAGCAGTTTCATGGAGGAGGGGCTACATTTGGCCACATGCTATCAACTAGATCTCCAATTCCACCATCTGGTCCAAGTAAGGGACATAGCAAAAATCCACCCCCTCTATCATTTCAACCAAGAAAATCAAAGTTCGGTGTATTACCAAAAGGCCCTCCAATTCAACCTTCAGATGCAGGTAAAGGACATGGTCTGAGTCCTCCTTTTCCAAGAAAATTGGAGTTTTCTATGCTGCCAAAGGGTACTCTCATTCCACCGTCTGGTCCTGGTGGTAGGCATAATGCAAGTCCTCCTCAGCAAAGTTCATCAGAAAATTAAACTTTGGTATGTTACAAAAGGTGCACTACAGTTCTACCACCTTGTTCTAGCTAGTAGCAGATAATTGTGTGAGCTCACCTGTTTCTGGTTTTTAAATAAAGGTGATGCACCAATTCAACCATCTCAACCCACCAGAAGAACACGGACCAGTCCTTCAAATCCACAAGGCAACGTTTGGTACCTAGAATTATATTGGATTAGATAACTCACAAATTTCAAGTATGTTAAAAAATCAGAAATATGAAAGTTGAAGGGATTTTTCATTTAATGACGATCTCATCGTTTTACCTTTAATTTGGACAAAATTTGGAAATTGGCCTTCATTTCTTGCTTCAACTTTGAAGGACCTTAGTACTAGGATAAATAATCTGTCACGACCAAAATGTAGCATGTATCCGGCTTAGTATAATATTTAAATTTGCAACATATAATCGATAGGGTAATTAATTTGCTATAAATGTTACAAACGTGTTCCTTATAATGGCTGAAGCGTTTGTTTATAAGTTAATATAATGGTTAAATTTGTGGCCTTGTTCATGTACTTGGGTATCATTCAATGGCTCAAATGGCCTTCGATTTATTTTCCATACCAAGATTTTTACAATCCTATAGATTATTTTCCATATCATTCATGTATTTAATGTAATATTCAATGGATAATACCAAGATTTTTACAATCCTATAGATTATTTTCCATATCATTCGTGTATTTAGTGTAATATTCAATGGATAATACCAAGATTTTTACAATCCTATAGCATCAACCTACCATAATATTAAAATCTATTTTCTAAGTTAAGAATATTTCATTCTTGTTTTTCTCCTATTTTCATATTTCATATATTCATGTACTCGTTCTAGATTTTCGATGCCAAGTTACATATCTAATTAAGTTAAAGTAACACCACTTTAGCCCAAGATGTATCATCACTACTCTTCTCAACACTTGCCACGCATCTATTGGCATAACTATAGTTAACTCTTTGCTTTGTATTTATGGAACCATTGTTATGCCTATGGACACGTGTTAAGTGTTGTGAATGGTGGTGAGGGTACACCTTGGGTTAAAGTGACGAGCAAAAATGCTCCCTCTCCAACCACCGACACATATTTAGATTGTTCTAAATTTATTATATTTCATTGTCATTTTCCTCTTAGCTTCACATAATTAACCTCCACGATTGGTGAACCCTATAGGCCTTTGATTGAAAGAAAGTAAAGAATTGACCATAACTATAATTTCCTAATCAATAGCTGATTGATTACAATTAACAATTTAGAGAAATCAATGACTGAAAAAGAAACGGCAAGTCTTCAGGAGCGATTACAGTAATCAATCAATCAATCAAGTGATTGAGTGGAAAGAGGAAATCATGGCTGATTGCTAGGGATGAATGCAAATTATAAGGCAGAGTGGAGCATATGATTTTCATTCCCAACTCAAAGTCAAAAAGAAGAAGACGAAGAAGAAGAGAAGCATGAAGAAAATGGCAGGTGCCTCCCCAAAAATGTGTTGGATAACCTTGGTGCTTTTGCTAGTTTTGGGCTTTGCCTCTTGCTCTCCAGATTCCAGTGAACCTAGGCTACCAAAAGCCACTCCAACTTCACCTTCTAGTTCTGGCAAATCACATAGTGTGAGTCCAGTTGTTCTAGAATATTCATCAAGAAAATTAAACTTTGGCATGTTACTAAAGGCTCCATATCCACCATCTGGCCCTAGCACAGGAGGCAATGCAAGTCCATTAAACTTTGGCATGTTACTAAAGGCTCCATATCCACCATCTGGCCCTAGCACAGGAGGCAATGCAAGTCCATTAAATTTTGGCATGTTACTAAAGGCTCCATATCCACCATCTGGCCCTAGCACAGGAGGCAATGCAAGTCCATTAAACTTTGGCATGTTACCAAAGGCTCCATATCCACCATCTAACCCAAGCACAGGAGGCAATGCAAGGCCAACGCTTTCAGCTTCACTAAAAAATTTGAATTTTGGTGTATGATCAAAGGTTCCATCTCCACCATCTAGCCCCGGCAAAGAAGGTGCAGGTCCAGCTTTTTTAGGGAAAACTGAATTTTGGTTATCTTCTTCTAGATTTATCAAGAAATTGAAGAAAATATTAAATTCTGGCATGTTAATTTTTGACAAATGTATTTTTGCTCACCACCAATGTTATGGCAATGTTAATTTTCGACGAAGATGACTCTTTTATAAGTTAGCATGGTGTTTCTTTTTTTGCTAAAGTTAGGAAGGGGAGGGGATTTTCTCACACGCACACACCCTATCAAGATGTCATAGGTGGTTGAATTTGAGACCACCGATTTGCAAGTTAAAGCTCTTTTCCACTAAGTTCAACCCCAATGGCAAGTTAACATCATTCCAAATCATTCTTTTTCCCATTGAGCAATTATTTGGAACCACTGTGCAATTATTGGTGACCAGACTTGGCAAGTTAACATCATTCCATTGTACATAAATTTGAGATCACTAATCTATAAGTCAAGCAATTTTTTTTTCCTCTCTCTCCACATTATTCATTTCTCGAGGGAAAGGTTCAAGTAGTTCACTAGTTGTTGTATCCTGGAGGGTCCATGTTGTTGATTTTATTTACTTTATTATGTCAACGTAAATATTAATTTTTATAATATTTATTTTATGTGATGTTTTGCAGGAAAAGTGGTATCATCAACCAAAATTTTCCAACATAGGCCAACTTCGAGTTTTCAAGTGTAATTATGCACTAAATCCATTGTATTAACTGGTGCAAGGGCCAATTTGCATTTTTATTTTTTTAAATTTTTTTATCTTTTAATTCAATTCAATGATTAAAAAGTGCAATGCATCAGTGCATTGGATGTACCATAGAGTGACTATGCAAACACATTTTCAGTGAATTGAAAACAAAGAATTAGAGAACCAAATTTACAATCAAATCCATTCTGGACTTTATTTGCAAATTTCCACAAGAATTTTACATATAATATGACGCAATGATTAAAAGAGTAATTGGAGTCTCTAGTACTTGTTGTTGCGACAAATGATAACGTACAAGTCTCGCAACAACAATACTTGTTGTGACAACCAATAACAATACACCCAACTTTTCAGCCAACTGAATATTTCATTTGGGACGTTATTTATGAATTATAACAAAAAATTACATATAATATGACACATCGAATCGAATAGTAGTTGGTTTCTCTAGTACTTGTTGTCACGAAATTCAAATCTAGGAGGAGGTGGGATCTCGAAGCGAGGTGGACCAGATGAAGGCCAAGAGTGCTGCATCCCGAAATTTGAAGTTCTCGACAGATGAAAAGGAAGAGAAGGGCTTGATGATGTTTTTCTGCTATGCCGCCGAGATGGTGGAATTGGAATGCTCGTTGGCGGAATACCAAAATTGAATTTTCTTGATGAATCAGGTAAATGTAGGCCATCTTCCATGAAACAAGTTGGGCTTCTCTTCCCTATTTGTTGCAAGTTTACCACCCTCTGAGGAGCATGAAGCACAGCCCAAAAGTAGCACAACCACAAAGACAAAGGCTATCCATGAAAGCTTTTGATAGGCTTCTGCCATGCTAATGCTTCTCCTTTTTCTTTTTCTTTTTCCTTTTTCTTGTTGGTTTATGAATGGAAAGTGAAAACCAATGTCCACGAAACGATCCTTATATAAGAACTAGAGGATATTTCATTAGGAAAACCATTTTTAAAAATAAAAAAAAATTGGGTCAAATCCATTGTTTTTCTTATTTTCGGTCACATCCAATGTCACCCTTTTGTGCAATGTTTATTCTCTATTTGAAGTTTTTGCTGTACTAATCCTACACCACAACTAGTTGATATGAATATTTGTTGGCGGATCTTTGTTGCCTTTTGTTCCACGTTTTGCGTATTTGGTTTATATTCATAGGACATTGTCTTAGTTATTTCTCACAAGTTTTTTTATTGAAGCTGTCAAAATGATAAGCTTATAGCATTTGTATAAAACATCTGGCTTAAATTTGAGTAGATTAATTATATGGATAAGAAAAGGGAAAGATCTGGCTTGTAATGTAGTCCAAATTGCATACAGAAATCTTTGTAGCTTGGATTTCTTTTCTTTCCCTTATTTTCAATTGAGAAAAAGAAAAAGTAAAAAAGGAACACGTTACAATGTCAATCATAAATAAAGCACTGACTGTAGAGTGACAATATTTCATTACCTTAACATATGATGCATCATGAACCTTCTTTATTTAAAATTATAAATATCATAATCATCATATCATACACATAAATTGGAACCTAGAAAATTAAAATAGTAGTTGGCGCCCTAGTTGGGTGCTTGAAATTGCTAAAATGCGGGAGGAGGTGGAATCTCATAGCGAGGTGGACCGTGTGAAGGCCCGGAATACTGCATCCTGAAATTGAAAGGATGAGGAGGAGGAGGGCTCGAAGTTCTTCCGCTAGGCCCTGATGGCGGAATTGGAGTGTACTTCGGCAAAGTACCAAAGTTAAAAGGAGGAGGAGGAGGAGGAGGGTCCGAAGTTCTTCCGCTAGGCCCTGATGGCGGAATTGGAGTGTACTTTGGCAAAGTACCAAAGTTGGAAGGATGAGGAGGAGGAGGGGGAGGTCTTGAAGTTCTTTTGCTAGGCCAAGACGGAGGAATTAGAGTGCCCTTTGGCAAAGTACCAAAGTTGAATTTTCTTGATGTTCCAGTGTTAGGTCCAGTTGGTGGAACACGGGCCCTGGCTGCTTTCCAAAAATTCAAGCTTCTGTGGGTAAATTCACCACCACCCTGTGAAGAGCATGAGGCAAAGCCTAAAAGTAGCACAAGCAGAGAGGCCACCCATGAAATTTTTTCATAGGCTACTGCCATGTTATTTGAAGGATTACGAATGGGAAATGAAAACCAATCTCCACTACACGACACTTATATAACAATTTAGAATCAGATTTCTCAAATGAATGTCACTTTTCTTTTTGGTCAAATCCCATGCACCTGTTATGCAAATTTTATTTTTCAAGGGCCATTTATTTATTTTCTATTTCAAGGGCCATTTACTAATCTTACTTCAGAAATTAGTATATTTGTGCAATGTTATGCGTATTATTTGGTTTCTAGTCATTTGTAGTAAATGAGAAAAAAAAATTTGATATTCCCTTTTTTGTATATATATATAAAAGAGATGATTTTCTATTTGAATCCACTAATCTTACATCAGAAATTTGTAGATTTGTGCAATTTTATGCGTATTTGGTTTTTAGTCATTTGTAGTAAATGAGAAATTTTTTGATATTCCCATTAATACGAACAAAAAAATGAGAGACGATTTTCACGATCAGATTAGGTTTTCCAACAACAACAAAAATAGATAAGATTAGGTTTGTTTAAATAAAGTTTTAGAAGATAAATTTGAAATAAATTATACATAAAATACGTTTGAAATAAATTTCAAATGACTATATATATTTATAAAATTTCAGGTATTAGGAAGAAATCCCTATGGATTAGGAATAGGACTGTTACATATATACATGGTGAAATGGGATTTGAATCCTCTACTCTAATTTTCTATGCCATGATTTGCTTTACTTTCACTGTGATGCTGCCACATCATTAAAAAGCAATCCAAAGGTAGAGAATATAGCACTTGTATTTTAGAAATAAATAACATATATCATATATTTTTTTTGACAAAGTAAAGGCAATAAACAGCGTTCTCTCCAATCAAATTGGAGCAAGATCTGGGTGAGAGAATGGGAGTTTTTTTTTTCTTTTCATGTTTTAGTTTTAAACTTTTAATTGATTAATTAATATTTTGATACCATTCGTATTTTTCTGTTAATTTTTTATTATATATTTTTACTTTCATTAAGCTGATGAGAGATGGAGAAGACCAAGAATTATGTCAAATTCGCGTTTGAGAAATCAGATAATTAATTCTTTGTTTGATAATTAATAAGTGTATGGTCGTTTTTTTTGTTTTAGGATGATGTCAACTTTTAAATCACGTATGGAGGACAAAAGTAAAGTAGATCATGGCAGAGAAAATCAAAGCAAATGATCCGGAACCGATGAGGTGATGATACGCAAGAATGGTAATTAAGTTTTTCCCAATCAGTATAACTTCGGTATTTGGAATATAAAACAAAATCAACACTTGAATACGATATCAAACAAAAGACTACAAATTAAGCAACCCAAAACCCTATTGATAGCAGATTACATAATCTAGGAAATTCAAAGAAAACCCATGAAAACTCAACTGAAAACCTAATAAATTGGCTCCCCATAATCTAAGCATCAAAGGGTCCACTGGGATCAACCTGTTTGCAGATGCCCAAATAAGTAAGGTACAAGACTCTATCTTTGGCGCCAGTCCTGTGATTCTTGGTGTGCTTGCAGAAATACTTCAACTCAGAAAGCTTACAGCACCCAAGCATCTGACCCAAAAGCAAGAAGAGCCAATTGATCGACCGTTTCTTGGAAATCACAGGCTTCATGCATTTGCTCTGATGACAATGATTGCAATCGGGCAATGTGGGATCCATCCAAAATTCTGGTGCCCTGTCATGCATGGCGGATTTGTGTTCCGAAACGAACTTCGCAACTTCGAGGAATTTCTTGGGAAAATCATAAGAAATCTCAAAGCTTTGGTCGCATTTCTTGCATTGAACAAGGCCTGTGATCGTATTCACGTGATTGGACTGCAGATAGTCAAGGTTGTGGACCGTGGCACGTTTTGTTGTAGCCCAAGGGTATGGGGCTGGTATCGCTTCTGTTTTACCTTGGCTTAGGGTTTGAGCAGGGGATCTTCGGGTTCGAGTCGGGCGGGACGGGCAGGGTAGGTCATGGTGAGAGGCAGGAGGGTTGTGTGGGAGATGGTAGAGGTGAAAATCAAAAGGCGGCAGTGGGGGCGATGGCTGTGGCACTGCTGAAAAGAGAGGCAAGCGTTGTGGTGGTGGTGTTGAAGCCAAGAAAAGAGGAGGTCGGCTTGAGTTTGAATGCATGTGTTGGCTATGAGGCGTTGAAAGGGAAAGGGTCAGGAGATCTTCATGTTCTTTATCAATTTCAGAGGGTTTGAAGTTTTTCTTCATGGTGTTTTTAGGGTTTCTAGGGTGGAGACAAAGAAGGCGTTGGAAAGAATGTGAGGGAAGACAAGACAAAGAAGGAAGACAGTTTTGTTTTTGTTTAGGAATATATAACTGATTTTGAGAAAATAAGTAGTGGGGAATCATAAGTATTCTCATGAGACTATAATTCTAAATTTTTTATTTTATTTTTTAAAAGGATAACCTTGTAAAATTGTTATGGTATATGCTTGTATTGTAGATACGATATTTTGGATAATTTGCTTTTCCAATTTAAATTTGGAACTCCACCGTGAATTTATCGATGTTGTTTGAAAAAAAAATATTCTGAACTGAGGAACAAGGAAATAATTTGCTAAACATCGAATTAATGTGTTTTAATTAAAACAAATATTGCAATAAGTTGCTAATATCATCGTCCGTGTTTTAGTTTCTTTTGTTTTAGCATGGTTTTTTGTCTTTGATTACTTTAGATTTGAATTAGTCCTAGTCCCTAGTCTATAGGAAGTTGATTTAGATAAGACAGTGGGATATAATCAGCAGGTTTTGTGGGATATGACTCCTACAACATTACGTAGTTCAACTACAAACTAAATATTTCAAAATTACTTCAATTACAAACTAAATACTTCAAAAGTAGCTGAGCACCCTTTCAAATCCTCAATTTTTAAAATCAACTTACTATATGGTGTTCAAAACACAGAATGGTAAGTTCTGCCATGTGCAACTTCATGTTTTTGTTTGATATATGAATTACTGTCAAATTGAAAGCAGGGAATGACAATGACCAAATGGAAAGTCAATGTATCAACTATTACCATCATATTGAAAGTCGAGGTATCAACTATTACGAACTTAACGAATTCGTTGATATTTCATTCATTTATTGATATGTGACACAAGAAATTCACGTATTAAATGACATGTGGATTAGACTAGTAATTGGTATCTTTAGTACTTGTCACACATTTGAATTAGTCGTATCCCAAATTCAAGGTTCTTGATGGATCATGAGGAGGAAGAAGACAAGTGTTAGATTCTTCTTGTCGTTTGCCCAGTGTAATGTGTATTTGATTTTTATTCAAATGTAACATACAAAAGGATTATGAGTCCTATATGATTCTTGGCGTGCTTACGGAAATACTTCAATTCAAAAAGCTTACAGCACCCAAGCATTTGACCCAAAAGCAAGAACAGCACATTGATGGACCGTTATTCGAAACCACAGCCTTCATACAATTTTTCTATTCACAATTATTGCACACAATTTGGCAATGCGGGATTCATATTCCAAACGGCTGGTGCTTTGTCATGCATGGTGCGTTTGTGTTCCGAAAGGAAACTTGCAATCTCCGTGGAGTTCTGGTGCAAATCATAATAAATCTAGTAGCTTTTGTCACATTTCTCGCATTGAACAAGGCTGCTGATCATTCTCATGCGATTGGACAGGAGTACGTTTCATTGTAGCCCAAGGGGTGGAGTTAGAATTGTAAGGTTGAGGGCCGAAATAGAAAATACAAGTATATCACATATATAAGTTTTCAAGATGAGTTACATTAGAGCTAGATATTTCTAGCTTAGATCTTCCAGTCAGTCAGTAGGGTTGTGTTGGAGATTGGAGAGGTGAAAATCAGAAGGTTGTGTTGAGGATGGTGGCTGTGGCACTGGTGAAAGGTGTTGATGTCAAGGGAGGAGTTTGGGGTGAGTTTGTAGGCATTGGTGGGCTATGGCCAGTTGAGAAGGATAGGTTTAGAAGATCTTCATCATATTCATCAATCTCAGAGGGTTTAGTGGGCTTCGTGGTTTAGAGTTTCAATTTTTTTTATGGAGACAAGAAGGCTTCGGATAAAATTTGGGGAAGAAATTTTTCAGGGAAGACAGTTTTGTTTTGAAAATATAACAGATTTTAGAAAATAAGCAGTAGTGAATCAAAATTTACAATTAGAATTCCACCCCATCAGAATACTTTTGATTTACCAATACTTTATATTTTCTCAAAATCCATTATATTCCTTCAATAAAACCTTGTCATTTTTTTTTTCCTCTGAAGTTTCTTCCCCAAATTTTCTTCTTCTTTGTCTCCTCCACAAAACTGAAACAATACACCACCAATAGGTTCAATTTTCTAAGTCAATAATTTTTATTATTTTGTTGTGTTATAATTTCACATTCCAAATTTCAATGCCGTGTTTTTACATATTTTATTTTTCCTTTTTTACCAATATGTCTTTTTTCTTTTCTCCTTTCGAGTGTCCAAGCAGTGACAAATCTCGATTGTTCTAAATTTATTAGAATTCATTGTCATTTTTTCTGTTAGCTTCACATAAAACCTGTACAATTGGTGAACCCCATATCCAACTCTTGATTAATTACTAGGGATGAAATCAAATAAAAGAATTTCAAAATTTCAAAAAATTCCTAGTGAAGTATAATCTAGTTATCTTATAATAAAGCATGGAAAACATGGCAGAAGCCCCCCAAAAATGTCTTGGATAACCTTGGTGCTTTTGCTAGTTCTGATAAATCCAATCTTTTTGACTGAGTCTTCATGAAAATTGAATTTTGATATGTTACCAAATGTCACTCCAACTTCACCATCAAGTCCTAGTAAAGGAGATGATGCAAGTCCAACTCTTTTATTAACATGTGATCCCATTTTGGATCTTATTTATAAATTGTAACAAGAAATTTACATATAATATGACGCGTAGATTAGAATGGTATTGGCACACACGCGTGTAGTATGTTATCAAATTAACTGCATAAATACAATTTGATTAGAATAAATTTAAAATAGCTATATACATTTATAAAATATGAATTTTTTTTCCTTCGTTTTCTCACAAACAAGTATTACAAACATTGCGAACAAAACTCGTAGTCAAAATCAAACAAAAGATTACAGATTAAGCAACCCAAAACCTTATTGAAACCAGAGTTACATAATCTTTGAAAATTCAAAGAAAACCCATGAAAACTCAAACTAAGAGTTAACTAATTGGTGCCCCTTGATCCAAATGTCAAAGGTTCCATTGGGATCAATCTGTTTGCAGAGGCCCAAATAAGATACAAGACTCTATCCTTAGCACCAAACCAGTCCTATGAGTCTTGGTGTGCTTGCAGAGATACTTGACCCAAAAGAACTAATTCAGGAAGCTTACAGCCCCAAGCATTTGACCCAAAGGAAGAACAATCAGTTTATGGACCGTTTCTTCGAAATCACAGGCTTCATGAAATTGTGCTGTACACAATGCTTACAATTGGGCAGTATGAGATTCATCCAATCCAAACGGCTGGTGCTCTATTATGCATGGTGCGTTTGTATTCCGAAATGTAACTCGCCATTTTCATGCATGCATGGTGCTTTTGTCATATTTCTCGCATTGAACAAGTCCGCTGATCATGTCCAAGCCATTGGACACAGGAGATATTTATGTGGACCGTGGCATGTTTCGTTGTAGCCCAACGGAATGGGGCTGGGCTGATATACTTTCTGGTTTGCCTTGTTTGAACATGGTGGAGTTGTGTGGGAGATTGGAGAAATGAAAGTCAAAAGGCAGTGTTGGTTGTAGCACTAGTGAACATAGAGACAGAGGCTGTGATGGTGTTGATGTCAAGCCGACAGATTTTTTTCCTTCCAAGGATTTTGAGAAAATAAGTAGTTCTGAATTTAAAGTCTTGTAGATGTTTTGGATTTGAACAACTTTGGTGGATAGCGAGAATCAGGTTTTGGGGAGTAAGATGAAGTAATTGATGAAATTGTGATTAAACTTTTCAACATAAATTTGTTGGAGTTTTATAACTTTATATCATAATCTTGCGGGTAATTTATTTTTCCAATTTAAATTTGGAACTCATAAGAAATCTCAAAGCTTTCATCGCATTTCTTGCATTGACAAAGCCAGTGATCTCGTTTTGTTGTAGCCCAAGGGTATCCGGCTGGGATGGTTTCTGTTTTGCCTTGGCTTAGGGTTTGAGCAAGGGATCTTCGAGTTTGGGAAGGGCGGGACGAGCGGGTAGATCATGGGAGATAATAGGAGGATTGTGTGGGGATGGTAGAGGTGAAAATCAAAAGGTGGTGGAGGGGTTGGTGGCTATGTCACTGGTGAAAACATAGTCAAGGGTTATGGTGGTGTTGATGGCAATAGGGAAGACCAAAGAAAGAAGGAAGACAGTTTTATTTCTGTTTAGAAATATAACTGATTTTGAGAAAATAAGTATTGGGTAATCAAAAATATTCTGATGAGAGAGTAGAATTGATTTTGGTTTATTGTAACTTCAGAATGTTTATGACCCAACTCTAATTGGCCTTTGTTGCTAATCATAGCCAGATTTGAATCAGTCATAGAGGAAGTTTATTTAGATAAGACAGTGAGATATAGTTAGCAGCTTTTGTGAAAGGGTAATGCTATGCTTACCATATAATTATACCACATTTTAAATACCATCTCACGTGGCAGTTGATGTGGACATCCAACTCATTAAAATTATATTTTTTTTATAAAAGATATCAGTTTCTTATAATTTTCATTAATTTAAAAATTAAAAAAACTTAACCCTAAAGACTTTTCAGTTTTCACGTTATCTGTTGGTGTCCCCAAATTCCCTTTCTCCCTCTTCCTCTCCTCTCCCCTCTACCCATCACCGGCGCTTCGCCGGACCTTTGCTGTCGATCCACCACTGCTTCACTCCCTCCTCCTTTAATTTTTGGTTAGTCCACCTTTGAGATTATGTCTACAGTCTATGGTCAATGGTAGTTGAGAGGTCATAACACTACTCCTTGCATCACCAGCCCCGACCACCTCCATAACCTCTCATAGAAGGACCATTATACCGTGATGATGTTGATCATGATATGGGTCTTGATAAAGCAGATCTGCAGTTGTTATTACATGTGTACTAACCAAAAAGCCAAGTGCGAGGGAGTCTTGCTGCGGCGAAGAGGTGATGGATCGGCTGCATAGGTTCAGTAGAGTGCTGGCGGTGGGGAGGAGAGGAAGGAGGGAGAGATGGAATTGGTGGAGGTCGATAGACAACATGAAAACTGAAGAGTCTCTAATCCAGCAGGGTTGGTTTTTTTAATTAATGAAAATAATAAGAAATTGATATGTAAAAAAAAAAAAAACTAATATAATTTTAATGAGTTGGATGTCCACCTCAACTGCTATGTGAGATGGTATTAAAATGTGGTATAATTATATGGTAAGTATAGCATTACCCTTTGTGAAATATCTTTATCATATGAATAATACTAGTCTTACCACATTTTTTATACCACAATTTTATACCACATGATGTGGCAACTGATGTGTACATACCACATCATGTAAAATATTAGTTTTTGTTTTTCTAATTTTATTTATTAAAATACACTTCATTCATTTAATTGATGTGACATATGATATGGACATGCCACATCATGTAGTATAGAAATGTGGGATAATAATGTGGTAAGTGTAGCATTACTCTTATTATATTTAAGATTTATCACTACTACACTATTACATAATTTAACCACAAAAGGAAATATTTCAAAATTAGCCAAATTAGGCCCATCTAGTTGATGTTCAAAACACAGAATGGTAAGTTGCCCTCTTGATATTCATGTTTTTGTTTTTTCGGTTTTATGAATGAAAAGTGAAAACCAATCTCTAGAGTGAGCGATAATTGTATTCATAACTAATGTCAAACCCTCCATTTTGAATGTTAAACCTCCCAAAATTCAAGTGTTCGTAGGTAAATGTAACAAGTTAGATTTTTTTTTTCGCATCCATAAAAGTGAAAACCAATCTCCTACCCTTATACAGATGATATTTCATTAGTAAAACCGGTATTTCTTTTGGGTCAAATCCAAAATCCAATGTGAGGTTGTCACTTTTCTTTTGATCAAATCCAATGCACAAATATGTTAGCGATCGATATTTGATTTTTATTCAAATGTAGCAGATGAGATAAAATTCCATATTCTCTCATTACAAAACGTTAAGGATTTTGACTTTGACAATAAGATTAAGTAGAATGTGAAAAACAATATTTGCATACGAAACAAAACTAAGCAACACAAAACCTTATTTTACATATAATCTTTGAAAATTAAAAGAAAACCCGTGAAATAATTCGAAGAAGACCCATGAAAAACTCAACTAAGCTAAATTAATAGCGCCCCATAATCTAAATATATCAAAGGGTCCAATGGGGAGCAAGCTGTTTGTAGATGCCTAAATAAGTAAGATACAAGACTCTATCTTTAGCACCAGTCCTATGATTCTTGGTGTGCTTGCAGAAATACTTCAACTCAGAAGTCTGACAGCACCCAAGCATTTGACCCAAAAACAAGAATAACCAATTGATGGACCGTTTCTTGGAAATCACAGGCTTCATGCAATTCCTCTGATCACAATGCTTGCAATCAGGCAATGCGGGATTCATCCAAACGGTTTTGTGTTCCGAAATGTAACTCGCAATTTCCGTGAACTTCTGCCTCAAATCATAAGAAATCTCATAGCTTTCGTAACACTTCTGGCATTGAACAAGGCCGCTGATCGTGCCGATGCGATTGGAATGGAGATATTCAAGACTATGGACCGTGGCACGTTTCGGTGCAGCCCAAGGGAATGGGGCTTCTATGTCTTCTGGTTTGCGCTGTTTGAGCATTGTGAGAGGCTGGCAGAGGCAGGAGGGTTTATGTGGGAGAGAGTTAATTTGTAGGGCTTGGTGTTGATGGGTTTTATATGACGAGAGAAAAGGTTAGCATAATCTTCATCTTTTTCATCAATTTCGAATGTTTTTTTGAGGTTTAAATTTGACCAGAGAAAGAAGGAAGACAGTTTTTCTTTCTTTTTAGAAGTATAACAGATTGTGAGAAAAATAAGTAGTGGGCAATCGTAAGTGTTAAGATTGTTATGATATATGCTTGTACATTTTTGAATTTACAAGCATATTCTGATTGGCTGCTCACAAGAATTCGGCCCAAAAGAATAGCCCATTGTCGGGGTTGTTAGGACAATACTAATTATTAATTAAGTTGCTAATCATCACATGTTTTTCACTTTCTTTTGCTTTTACATGTTTTTGGACAAGAAGCTTGTAATTTAAGTGATTATGAGCACTCATGCACCTGAGATTCTGTGTTCGAATTCCTTCTCCCAATATCGCTTGTATCAAAACATAGAATGGTAAGTTGCTCCCTTGGACACATCTTATGTTCAGCCATGTGCAACTGGAACCTCTTGTATGAGTCAATATCAAATAATTGGGGTGGGCTTCAAAAGTTTTTGTTCGATATAGGGGTTACTGTGATACATATTAAGACCCATTTAGTAATATTCTTGTTTCTTTATATTTTTAAGTTAACAGAAGGAACGAAGAAAAATAACAATTTTGGATAACTAAATGTAAAAATGCCACCTACATTTGGAAAAAAAGTTGGGTCATCTAGAGTTAGTTAACCGTTTTGATGAAAAAAGGGTGCCTTTAACCTTGGTTGGTTTTACCTGGCTGCAACCAAGAATATGGTCCTGGAGACGGCAACCCAACAATCAGATTTTTACTGTTTCCTAAGCAATATTTACAGCGCATAACAGTGGTAAAATACAGAACAAAATAGCTTTTAGGAAGCACAAGGACCTGCTGGCAGTATCAAACAAAAACATGGGGACTTGTTAAATAGAATAAAATGGGGAGGCCAGCCAAGCAGACTTTTAATTTGTAGGGTACCTAAAAGACTCCACCTTGTTTCTTATAAGAAACAGAAAGCAAAGGTCCCAAACTCAAAGCAAACTAAAAAGAGTGAACCATAATATGATAATGATATGGATTCTATTCTGCCACTGCACTCACTCAACTTCCTACCTAGTTCCTGCCAAGCAATACAGAATCTGGTTCCTCTCCACCCATGCTGCTAATAGTGCATTTACACTAAGATTAATTATTAATTAATTTAATTCATTCACATCCAAACCATACAGCTACAGTAGCCCAGTCTCTCTCTCTCTCTCTCTCTCTCTCTCTCTCTCTCTTCAATTACCTGTTATATTATTTCTTGGCCTCTAGTTTGGTAGGACAAGCTGGTGAGCTAGATGATGCAGACACTGTTGGCCAAAATTGAGCATTCTTCACCTTTGAGACACTGGCAAGGACACTCAATGGGGTTACATCTCCACTGACTGTCACCTTCTTGGCTGCAAAGTCTATGTTGAAAGATGTCACTCCTGCTCACATAAATTGACAACAATAATATTAAGTTCATATATTTATGAGAATGACCATTAATTGGATTTTAAATTTACTGAATGAGTTCTTGATTATGACTCTTAACATAGATAAAAAAGAGGCAATCTTGTTGAATTTCTTATCTTAATTTCAAGGAGCTAAACAATTACTATATGGTAACAAAGCATACGGGGTTACCTTCCATTCTTGATAGATGTTTTCTCAGTTTTCCTTCACAGCCTTTGCAGTGCAGGGACACCCTTAAGACTACAACCTGCAATCAAATCATACACTTTTTCGTAAATTTTATTTTACTGCTATACATACAGCTAGCTGCTTATATGACATAAGGTGGTTATGATTTTAGATTAATTTTGAGAAAGAAAAAAGAACAATTTGAACAAACCTGGTTGGAAGGAGGAGGTGGTGGTTGTGGTTTTGACAGAGACGAGGAAGAGCCTGTTGAAGAATCATTGGCAGATTGATTTTCTTGGTTCAGCACTGTAGCTGGGTTCTTTTTGTGCCCAACTGGAACCAATGCCAAAACTGGATCATAATCAGATAACCCATCAAAGTACACAGTGTCACTCAAAAGGTATCTGGAGGAGCCAGGAGGGGTGATGAGATCAATTGGGTTGGCAGAGCTCTTCGTAACACTCTCACTTGGAACAGAGGAGAATTTCTTAACATTATCAGCTGGCTTGGGACTAGAAGCACTGCTCTTCCTCTTCTGGTCATTTTCTTTTGTGGAGCTAAAAGAGGAGCTCTTCTTCTTGGTTTGGGGATGGTCAGTGCTTGGTCTTGATGATGAGGAGGAGGAGCTTTTCTTCTTGCTCTTTTGGAGTTGATGGTAAGCCTTGGGATTGATTGGTGACTGAGAAGAAGAGCATGGAGCAATGGGCAGAGTTCTGGTGCTTGTGCTTCGTCTTGCATCTTTGATAATGGGGTTGTGGCGGTCGATGGCTCTGCCACCAAGTTGAATGATTGATGAGGATGAGGAGGATGATGCTTGATCCATGCTCAAACATATGGCTGTAGAAGCTTGGGATGCACAGAAGATATCTATGCCTTTCATCTTCATTTTGATAATGATGACTCAGGGGAACTAGTGGTTTACAGAATCTGCATAAAAGAGGGGAGAGAGAAAGAAAGACAGATAACAGAGAGAGAGAGAGAGCTTCTTTAGAGAGATGGTAGTTTAATTTCTGCTTTTAAGATTCAAGCTTACTCTTGCAGATAAAGGGGGAGATTTTGAAGAATCATAATAATATGGTTGTAGATTCCAAGCAAATTATATAGTAAAAAACTAGTTTAACTATATAATATACTACAAAAAAACAATATTGATGCAGATTATGGAGTTTTCATCCATAGTGAAATTTTCAGGACTCTGATTCTTACTATGCCAATGACTATTTGCCAAATTGGACTTTTACAGTCGAACATTACTAGTTTGTCATTAACCAATCACAGTTCATGGGGCAGAACAAGTACAGAGGACTTGATGTTGAGATTGTGGTAAAGAAAAATTTACTTTTGCACAATATTGGTATTCCTGGATTAAATTGTATAAGGGTAAAATGAAAGTGGGGTAAGCTTTTACCTCAACAGAAGCCTACCCAGAAAGTCATCTTTATGATCTGCAGCTAACTTTTCTGTGGATTCAATGGATGAAAATGATGTGTAGTAAGTGCCTTATTTCCTTTTCCAGTTATATTACGAGTCATAAATTTTCAACATTCTCACCTATCATTTGCTTATGAAAACACATGCAATTTAGACCTAAAACTGAGTCATATATAGCCTCAAAACTCTCAAGAAAAAAGTATCTACTCAAATTTGCTCAAATCCACCTCAAACTCAAAGTTAATTAGTACACAAGTTCGAACATGAGCGTCGGCAACTCAAAGTTATTATTAGCCTATTAGATGAAGTAAATTACGAGTGTCGGTCATTAGCTAAATATTTTATAAAAAAAATTGGGTGTTCCTTCGTTTTGGTATATTTATTTATTTAAGTAATTAAGAGGGTTGCATAAGATATTGCAGATGGTGCACTAAGACCAATATAAATGGTTATTTAATTAGGGCATTTGATAATGTTAATACTGTACTAAATATCATATGGGTGGTCAGGCTCAGGTGCATATTTTTGGCTTGGATAAGAGTGGAGCACGCGCCCGTGACATTTCCTTAGGATGCGTTCGGCCTTAAAAACTATATAATATAAACATAAATATATTATATCTGCAGGAAATTTAATTTACTATAAAAGCACATCCTGCAACTGCAAGTACATTAAATCCTGCTGGGCATGCATGGCCTACGAATTTATATTCACTATTTATTCACGCTTAGCAGCAGCTTGTCCCCATAAGAGTTCAGTTTTCTGAAATGATATAAGCTCAGAAGAGACACCCCAACGGCTTCCTCAGTTCCTCTGCTACTTCAAATGAAATTGAAATTACAGAAAAATAAAAATAAATACAAAAAAAGGTATGAATAATTAAAGGAAAAGGACCTACAACCAAAAATGTTACCAAGAAACCAATCATACCATACCAGCAAGACATGGAACAAAGATCTTTCCAGATGATATTTAGCATGCAATTATTTAGATTCCTGTGGAATAAATGCTGCCAGCAGATTTTTTTTTTATAAAATAAAAATAAAAACAAAATAAAATAAAAAAGAAGCCATTTGGAATTTTTCTTTCTTTTGTGAAGATGGATGAGACACAACACCATTTGCAATTGCTCATGGAATCGGATGCTTCAATAAAATGACTTTCATCATTCATCTACTCCTTTCCTTTTCCTCCTTTATATCCTCTGCCTACCATGAACTTTCACCAATGCAGAGTCCCACTTCTAAACGTTTCCTTCTTGTTTTGCTTTTTTTTTTTCACTGTGTGTTATACCTTGACCAAGTGTCTCTCCCACACTCAAACCACTTTCTTTGTCACCATGTTCTGAAAGATGTGGGGTTTTATTTTTTTAACAAAGCAATATATATTCTAAACTACTCTAATTGTATGAAAAGGAGATCGAATTCAGGTGCACTGTGAGCATATCGTCTTGGCTAACTGACTTAATCCACATTTACGTGGGGGCTTTTCTTTAAGTGAAAGCATAAAAGGGACTTCGGTGAAAATTGAGAGAATTTTCTCTCTGTTTTCTGCAGCTTCAAGGAGTAGAGATTATATTTAGATATCATTATCTTTAAACAAGGGGCCTCCAAATGGCACATTGTATTCTGTTGCACGGAGGTGGAAATGGTGGGGATGTTAGAAGGTAGGCTTTCTTGCTTTAAGTTTGGTCAAAACTTTATTAGAAAATTATAGATGTGTGCTGTATGAAGAGAGCTTTTCATTCACTCAAAAAGATGAGATGGGGTTTGCAACTTTTCCCCTCTAGCAGCTATATATGGTCCCGGGACCAAGTGACCAAACCATGCATGCATGGGCATGCATTGATCCCAACCTTACCTACCCATCATAAGAAAAGGCAACAAACAAAACTTTCTTGAATTTAGGTCGGCAAAGCTGTTGGGATTAAAGGGGTTTCATATATAAATTTTTGTTTTTCTTTGATATAAGCTATATATTGGGAAAAGAGGATTCAAACACATACCTCAAGTACAAGAGTAACTGCTCTTAATCCTTGAGCTACAAGTCCTTTGTTGTGTATAGGAAATTAAAATAAAAGAATTTGATGAAGTCAAAGGAGTATAGTCATTCTTGCTAAACAAGTCAACAACAAAAACAGTTACCACCCTTTTCTTTAAGGGCAGCTCCAGAGCAAGGGTCCAGTCCGAGCAAAAGGCAGCCCCAGGCCCCAAAACTCCCTCCAGCGAGCACGGTCCAGCCCGGGCAAAAGGTGAGACCCACCAGCCCAGGCAAGCCCACATGCAAGAATCGACTGGGCTGTTGCCTGAAGGTTACTGATGTTAGCCGTGACGTCATTTCACGGGTCAACAGTAAAAATAAAAATAAATAAAAAAGAATTCAGCCGTTGACGTCAACGCTAATAGAAACCAACAGGAAGAAGCCACGTGGCGCTTCCCGGACGCTCCAATCAAATTTTTTTCAAAAATCCGACAGATGTGATTTCTTTTATAAAAAATTCTGGATTTTTTTTTTCAGAATTTTATAAAAAATGGGGTTCGCTTTGGACGGTAATGGTCGTGGCTCGTCATAAGGATACATTTACTGCCCTGTATTTAGAAGTAAACCAGAGATTGCTGTTGGTTTCCTTCGTGGTGGATTCTGGAAGTACAATGCTAAGCCTTCTAATATTCTTGCGCTTGATGAGGAAATTATTTGTGGTTGCCGGACAAGATTTTGCTGCAGGTTTGGTGCGGATGGGAATCCTTCCAAGGCTTCTTTATCTTTTGGAGGTTAGTCCTTTATTTTCTTTTTACAGAACAGAGCAAACACGGGTTTACCAATTAGTAGTGTTATATATATAGTAAGATACTGCTAGAAAAGTTGTTGATTAAAGGACTTTTAAGAACTTGTGGAGAGATGATCTTCAGTTTCCTCTTAAAGTGTATTGTTTCGTGTGGTTTCAGTCAGACCTTACACAGGCTTTGGAAGAATACATCATAGCGGGTCTTGTTTTAAATCGTAAGGCCGCGCGGCTATACTACGATTTTTTTTTTCAAATAGTATAGCCCGATGGCTATACCTTTTTTACACGTAGCGCTTAATCGATAGAGGTCTTCTTTTAAAAAAAAAAATCGTACAGCCGAACGGCTATACTCCGGTTTTTTTTAAAGACTTGTGTTGACACGTGGCGCCTAATCGATGGGGTACTCTATTTTTATATTAAAAATAGTCAAGCCGTACGGCTATACTCAGTTTTTTTACACGCGGCACTAGCGCTGAGCAGCTGCTCCCGTATTTTTTAGTAAATAGTATAGCCGCGCGGCTATACTCGATTTTTGGGTAAATTTTTTAAAAAACAGTATAGCCGCCGGCTGTACTGCATTTTTTTTTTAATATACAAATTATGTTTAATAAATAGTATAGAAGAGCAGCTATAGTCTTTTATATATATACAGTTCTCTTTTATTGAGGGATGCCATTTAGGGTACTTTACAATTTTTTTTCTCAATGATCCAAACCATCTATTTTTTAGGTCTTCATTCATAGATCATCCTTACAAAAAATTAGACAAATTGAAAACCGTTTCAACATCCAATTGTGTCTTACAAAATCAAAGAACACGGTGCTTCAAGAAAGTACTAAAATTTCAATAACTCAAATGAGTGGTCAAATGATATCGGATTCAAGTAATTTTTTGTAGAGATTATCTTTGAATGAGTATCTACAAAATAGATGGTTTGGATTACAAAATTTTCAGTAAAACACACAAAATTTATGTATTATACAAATTATTCTCAAATATTAATGAATAAGAATAACATATGTTATAAAAATTATCTTAAAATATCATATAGTGGAAGATTAATATCTACTTTGGATATGTTCAAATTAGCAAATTAATATTCATAAGGCACAAACTAATGCAACTAGGAGGGTCCTTCTTTTTTGTTTCTTTTTTTAATAATAAATAGTATAGCCGTCCAGCTATACTACGATTTTTTATAATAAAAAAAATAGTATCGCCGAGTGGCTATACTTTTGTTGACACGTGGTGCCTAAACGATAGAGGGGGTTTTTTTTTTTTGAAGCGTACAGCCGCATGGCTATACTCCGTGTTTTTCATTTTTTAAATAAAAAGAGCTGTGTTAACACGTGGTGCCTAATCGATTGGGGTAATCTATTTTTATATTAAAAATAGTATAGCTGCACAACTATACTCAGTTTTTATTTTTACAGGCGGGCGCTTAGGCTGCAGCTGCTTCGGTTTTTTTTCCAATAATTTTTTGTAATTTTTTTAAAAACCGTATAGCCGTGCGGCTGTACCGGTTTTTTTTTTTTTTTGGTGGGGTTATAAATTGTCTTTAATAAATAGTATAGACCATGGGCTATAGTCTTTTACATATATATATATATATGTGTGTGTGTGTGTGTGTGTGTGTGTGTGCGTACATATTTTTCAATAATACATTCGTGTTCTATACATGTCTCACGTTTTTTAAAAAGCAAACTGTTTGTGCCTAATAGAATACGGCCGTAAAAGGAGGGCATCTTCTCGGCCATGACTCATGTTCACAAGGTAGAACGACCGGGTTTTTGTCAAGTGCCTTGCGTTCCTAATGAACACAAGGGAAATACGAGGGCAGGGTCTTCTCGGCCCCTCAGCCATGGCATCATGGGCCGAGGTCGAGGTCCATACAAAGCACGGCCGAAGATATTATGGTCAAAAGGCCTCTGTCCGTCGCAGCAAATCCACTGGGGCATGAAGCATTTAATGCATGAGGGTAGAAGAGAAGTGATTGAAGTCAGGATTTGGTAATCAGAGTGGTTAGGTACAAACATTCTCGTAAATGTTCTTACAACTTGCAGTTACTTCACCAACCACTAAACCAGGGCATTTAATGCGTTCCCATGGCCAGAGGTGCAGAGCTCACGATTAGGGCGGTGGCCGAGATTCACCGGGATTTATGGGAGTCACACCACTGAGTTCACAATCCCAAATGCCGATTGGACTGACCCACTTTCCTTGATCAGACTCTGCCATGCTTGCTCTGATCAGACTCCACCATGTTGTTCTTGTCAAGCCTCGATTAGCTCTCCAGGACTCCTATAAATACCAAGCTCAAGACCACGTACAAAAAGTCCAACACCAAAACCAAAAGTCTCCCACGGAGCAACTTATTTTTCTGTAACGCACTTTCAATACATTTACATGCTTTTCTAGGAGTAGTGGTAGATTGTAAGAAAAATTCATTCATCAATATATCATACGACCCTTGATTTTTTCAAGGCGCCGGAGCACCACCCCTATTATCACCTCATTCACCCCATATATCATACGACCGTAGCTCCTCGAGCAACGCGCCGGAGTAACGCCCAAAATCCTGTTAGAAATGTGCCCTAAGAGCCAATACATTTGATGTAATCTCCTTAGAATACATTTCGTATATAAAGGGCAAACTTATTTTGTTATCTATTACATTGTGTAAAGAAACAAATGTCCAGGGTATGCTATATAAGAGATAAAGTAATCTAAAGAAGTTTAGATTCATGAGACCTTTAATCTCTAACTGTAGTACCCCAAAATGTTCCTGATCATAGGTTATCAAATGGGCATTGATAAACCGTCAAGATTAGCACATATTATGTATGCTCAATTGGGAGGATGGTTAGTCTCAAACCATTTGTGTAGTTGACACTAATACAAGTATGTGGGTGCTCATTAGTGAATGAGTTCACTGAACGCGATCAATCGTAGTTATCATATGGAGTATTTATCTATATGTCAAACGGGAACTCATAGTTGCAATAATGCAAATTAGTCCTTAGACCTGAGGCATCATGGTTGTCCTGTAATGCGTTATTAATCTTTGATAGCTCTTAAAGGCAAGTCGTAAAAGATTTGTCTAAAGTGTTATTGGGATCTCTTAATTCATCATAGGGGCATGTGAATGTACAATAAGGAATCTCTACTTTTGATAAAGAAAGAGAATGTTTCAAGATGTGATTCAGCAAATCTTTGGCCGAAGTATTTGAACATGATTTAGAAAGTGTTTTAGTCATGTTCTATTGAATCACATGAGGTTAATCATATTAGGGGTTTGACATTATCAATCCGTACCCTGAAAATATGATTGGAAACATTGTATAAGAGAAGGACCGTATTGCATTGCAATTCCAACTCAATAGGTTCTTTGTCTATTCTGATTAGCTTGGGTAGCCATGATATGTTGCTAGATGTCACTCTTGGCTTGTGGAAGTCCTAGGATTGATTGTGATCGATCCAAATAAAGGAAGAATTAAAAGGGGTTTTAATTCCAGTTGGTTAGAAAGAGTTCTAATATTTTTCCCACTGCCTTGCTAAATTAGAATCTAATGGATCGCACACCTTAAATGGTTAACTTTGAGTAATACAAATGAGAATGAGGAAATCAATTTGATTGATTTGATGTGGATGATTTACAACGTGTAAAATGGTATTTGGGCCTCCGTAATAGTTAATGAGAAGCCCAAATGGTTGGGTATCAAGCCCAAGGGCTTTACACACTTAAAGATTATGGTTTAAGTGTCATAAGACCCACTTTTGGAAGCCCAATGGGGTTTGTCCGAAAATGCATATATAGATATGTATGGGAATTGTTTCCATAAGCAAGTTAAGAAGCTAATTAACATAAAAACACAATCCAACATCAACCAAAGGGGTTTGGGAGATCAAAGAGAGATAAAAGAGAGTTTTCAAGAGTGAAACACTTTCATCTTTCAAAGTGGTTTAGATTGAAACCAATCTTGAGATTCTTGAACTAGCATTCTTGTATTCTCAAGATACTCCTTCTCATCTCAAGGTTCCATTGGTGTCGAGACTTAGAGGCCATATCCTTTTGTGGCTCACAAGGAGGAGAAAGATCAAAGAGGAGATCAACAAAGGGAAATCATCAAGAGAAGACCAAAACACAACTTGGTTCATATTATAGCATCAAGGGTAATTAAGACTTATCCTTTTCTCTTGTGCTTTCCTTTATGAAATCATATCAATGTTCATGGCTTAAGATACTTAGAAGAAGTTTTGTTTTTGAATTTAAACAACCACCATATTCTTCCGCTGCGATTAATTTGATTAAATGCAAGTTTAATATTCAAATGAACTTCTTAAAAATGTTTTAAAACCAACAAATCCACCACCTACACCACCACAAAACGGCCTTGTAGCTCAGGCCGTGAACCTAACGGCCGAGATAAGTTCCTCTCTCGGCCACAATCGTTTGGTTAGAAGTCCAATCCCAAACAGGCGCATCATTTAAACACCTCCTACCCAAACCCTATCAAAACCTCGACGCACGGTAGACCGTGCTGGCACGCCCGCGCACAAAACACACCGTGTCCAAAAGAAGGACGTCACGTGTTAGCACACATCCCTTCGGCCCGGAGCACCAGGCCGTGAGATTTGCGACGTCAACACAAACATACAATAGTCGTATTGTACATGTACATACATATTTCTAATGTTTTATACATGTAATTTTTACAAAATTTTCAGTAAGACACACAAAATTCAAGTATTATACAAATAATTCTCAAATATTATTGAATAAGAATAACATATGTTATAAAAATTATATTAAAATATCATATCGTGGAAGATTAATATATACTTTGGATATGTTGAAACTAGCAAATTAATATTTATAAGGTACAAACTAATGCAACTAGGATGGTCCTTTTTTATTTTTTATTTTTTTAATACTAGGTGGAAAATTTTGAATAAAGAGTTAGGGAAATAAAGAGATGCGTTGACAAAAGCGAGGGACAACATTCGAAGCGGTCAAAATCTTGCCGACGAGGTAAAATATTTATAAATGTCGTTTTATTCAATTTAATGTCACCTTTTTTTTTTCTTACATATTCTCTTTTCTTTTTTTTTTTTTTTTGCTTTTCCAATTATTTTTTGTAATAGATTATTCAAGCACAAATGTGGTTTGGTGCCATAGGCCATGGCAAAAAAAAGTTTCATGAATCACCAATGTTAGGATGTTGTGAAGAATTGTTCGAGATTCAAAATTATTTCTGTTGGTCCGACGGTTGTGTTAAATGAGATGCAGCTCCACGATTCACCATCGACCGATTCGCCATTGGACTCCCCAATGGATCAAGACTCAGCAATTCAACGTGAAACTAGGCCTCTTTGGAGAAAGGCGGCAAAGGCCAAGAGAGTGAGCACTTCGAACACTGAATGTGCAAAAAATTTGGAGCAAATTACTAGGAACGGCAAACTAAGAATTGAGAGAGACTTAAAAAGAGAAGAAGCTGACAAGGCACGATTTGAAGCATATGCAATCGAAAGGCAACAAGCACAAGAACAAGACATGGAGGACAAAGAGATAAAAATCATGGCCATAGATACAAGCCATATGTCTCCTGAAACAAAGTCCTATTGGAAGCTAAAACAAAGGGATGTTATAAGAAGAAAGCTTTTCCATGACGATGTACCTAGCTACACAGATTGGTTAAATGATCAAAACCATTAGGTTGTATTGAAAGAGTTGTCATATGTATTAATTTATTGTATTGTTTCTCTTTTATTGAATAAAGAAAGCATTAAATAATATAGCTATTTATTAAAAATATTTCATACATCAAAACAAACCTTAATTCATTACAAACCAGACACAAAACAAAGCATAATTAAAAACAACCCTTAATTCATTACAAACCACACACAAAACAAAGCATAATTCCAAACAAAGCATTAAACTTGACTTCATCCCCCGTGATTGCCTTTCATCTCCCATAAGTGCTCGATCAAGTCAACTTGACATCTCTCGTGAACATACGAAGATTGCATTTCCTGATAACGGTCAATCATAGGGTTGTTGTATCGATCGTCTCTAATCAACAGTCCGTGCTCCATTGGTTGTCCATTTGTTCCCATAGGTCTTTCATAAATTCTTGTCAATGTCGTGTTCATGGGATCGGGTTCGAACGCCTCTGGAGTATCATAATCATACTCATCCTCCACAATCATGTTATGGAGGATTATGCAAGTCATCATAATGCTCCGAAGAACCTCCTCATCAAGCATACGAGTAACAACCCTAATAATTGCTCAACGAGCTTGCAAGATACCAAAACACATTTCCATGTCTTTCCTATAACCTTCTTGAAAGGCAGCAAAGCTTTTTTCCTTCTCTAATTGGGGATTCAGAATTGTTTTGACGAATGTCGTCCACCTTGGATAAATTCCGTCAGCTAGGTAGTACGCACCCGAGTATACAGTATTGTTGATTCGATACATGATTTGGGAGGAATGACCTCTCAAGACATCATTGAATACTGGGGATTGATCAAGCACATTAAGGTCGTTTTGAGATCTGGCAACTCCGAAAAAGGCATGCCAAACCCAAGTGTGAAATGATGCAACGGCCTCCAGAATTATACTTTTTTGGCCCTTCCTATTCCCATAATCTCATTGACAAGCAGTTGAGCAATTCTTCCACTACTAGTGCATGCAGTCGATACTTTCAATCATGCCTGGTAAACCTCGAGTCTCTGCTTTTTATAGAAGCCTTCGGAGACCCCTAGGCGTAGGTTTGGTGAGGTAATCCCTCGTGTAGAGATTTTCTATTGCATCACAGAATCTGACCAAGCACTCTAGAATAGTTAAATTTCCCCATCCTAGCAATCTCATCCACCTGGTCTGCAGATGCCCATACGCAAGCATTCGCAAAGCAGCTGTAAGTTTTTGCTCCGGAAGAATACCCAAAACCCCAATAGCATTGTACTTCTAAACGAAGTATGTGTCATAATTGCAAACATCATGCATGATTTTTTTGGAACAAATGGGGTTGCATTCTATATATATCTCTCGAAAATAAGAAACATGAACGAATATGGGATAAAGTAATCTTCCAATATATTCTTACCCCGAGAGTGCTATGTCTATCCACGTTCGGGGCACAATGACGATGGTGTTTCCTTAATTGACTGAGCATATCCACCACTAAAACAACTTCTTCCTCCTCTTCATCCAACTCACAATCAGCATTTATGCGCCTAATTTCTTCATCTTCTCGATGTTGCCTCTCCAACACCTTTCTCAAGTTAGACATTGAGAGTAGAATGTGTTTTGTAAAATGTATGAAATGATATAGAAGATATGGTATAAGAGGTCTGAGTTGAGGGTGTAGTTTTATAGAGGAATTTATAAGATAGAGATGACACATGGCACAATTTTAGAGAGTGAAAATCTTATCTGAAATATGAAATTAGAATTTTATAATAAATATCGACGCATGGCAATCGAGAATCATATCCGAAAATCTTATCTGAAATTTGAGATCTGAATGTTATAACAAAATATGGACATGTGGCAATCGAAAATCTTATTTGAAAATATAATTCGAAAATTTTATCCAAAAATGTTATCTAAAAGTTTATGTGAAAATTTTATAATAAATAATGGCACCTGGCAACCAAAAAACTTATCATAATTAATGGTTTAAGTATAAAAAATAGAAAATAAATTAAAGTAAATAGTAATTTTCCTTGCCCTTTGGGATGGAAACAAAAAAGGACAAGACTGCCACTACTCACATGAATAGTTACAAACTTTGCCTTGCCTTTGCCTTATCCTTACCTTTTGGGGTGGAGGTACTCTAATACCAAATGTTATCAACTTTACCACACCCACCAAATGCGAGGGGTGATTTTCCTTCCAAAATACCAAAAAGTTGTCAAAAAATTAAAATAAATGTAGATACAACCGTGCACCACCACAATGTGTGCCATAAAAGGTGGTAAAAAAATGCCATCAAAATCTAAAGACTGTAAAGTTTGCTCTAAACAAGCACCGTGGATAACCAGATACATTTTCCAACAGTGGCTTTTTGCTTGAATTTCCAAGTAATGTAAAAGGACGACAATAATAAACGAATCGATAAGATACAGTCATTCTTCACACTATACATACTGGTTCTCCGCATTCTTAATTAATGGCTTTTCCTTCGTCTTCGTTTAAAATGCGATTCTGGAAATCGCTCACCATAAGAGGCAGTCCCTCCCTCAAGGACACCTTTGGCTCCCAGTTCAATAGCTCCTTTGCTTTGCTAATGTCAGGTTTCCTCTTATGTGGATCATCAGCAGTATTTGGTCTGAATTCTATTGTCGCACTTGAATCAATTGTTTCTTTGACAACCTGTTCATCAGGAAGAAGTGAAAATTTGAGAAGGCCAGTGTAGAATTGCTCTTCATTTGCAAGCATAAAAATCACTCAAGAATATCAAACTCTTATCAGCTTCTGGATATTGGGACAAAAACAAGGATCAAAAGGAGCAAAATCACTACAAATTTTTTTTAAAAAGAATTACCGTCCAAGCACCTTCGAGCATTTTCTGATGTCTAAATGGAGTGTATGAAAAACATTAAAATTATGGTGAGGAGGAAAAGGCAAACCTCAGCAAGCTCTAGCATGGTGAACTCCCCTGGATTACCCAGGTTGAAAGGCCCCACATGTTCACCATCCATCAATGCCACCAGTCCATTGACCTATCATTAAAAGAAAGTGTTATTAGATCATCCACCGCATCAATTCACTAATTAAAGCAGTTTCAATCAAAAGCCCCTTAGAGTTCAAAGGCAGACAAAAAGGTATAATGGGCTTTCAGTTCATCTTCTAAAGTTCAACTGATTCTAGAATTGGCTGACGATAATGAGACCTATTGTGCCAGGAATACAATGTAAATATTTCAAGGTCCCGGAAGAAAATGTGGCAAAGATGCAGAATATGCATAAGTAATATGGCATGTGCTAAAGTTCCAATGAAAGAACTGCATATTGAAACTGCAGAAAGTCTAGCATACCAAATCAGAGACATATTGGAAGCTTCGTGTTTGTTTACCATCACCGTACACAGTCAATGGTTGCTTGCGGATAGCCTACACAGGTAGCCCCACAACAGTTAGAAAAGCACAACAATGACAATCACATTAGGAAACATCCCAGTAGTCATGAGTTATTAATAGCAGAAATCTCAAAACCACTTTAAAAGAAAAAGGTAGTATTAAACATTAACCTGAGCAACAAAATTGCTGACAACACGCCCATCATCCAAACACATACGTGGACCATAAGTGTTGAAAATTCGAGCAATACGGACCTGAAAACAGATAGCCTTATGTGAGTCTGACAAGCTAATGGTGGAAACCAAACCAAATCCTATCTTACTTTGAACTACAGTAGTTATAGCTTCTCCATGATAGGAAAGGATTTCAAAAGCATTTGGATGAGACAATGTTCTAAACTCAAGCCTGGAAAAACAATGATTTGTATACCTCAGCCAAGGATCAATTAAAAGTGAAACAGGTCAAGGATGACCATTGGCACTACCAGTGAATAAATGAAGTAATCGGGTCTATAAATAAAAAAAATTGAGATTACTGTCAATGAGGTGGTTTTAGGTGGAACTCTATGTGGCGTGTAACAAAATTTATAAATAAATAAATTTGGTCGAGTGAATAAATGGGTAGAGCCCTAATTACGGTTCCAATTATAGAGGTGAATAGGGTCCCATCCCAAATAACGTGAGATATGTAAAAAGCAGGTCCGATTAAAGTTCAAACAACTATACATGGCCCAAATAACAAAATTCACTTGCTAGTGTGAAAATTGGGCATTACCATAAAGTTCAAGCAATCATACAAGGAAAACCCAAGTAATAAATTTCACTTGGCTACTTGCAACCCCTAATTTTACAAATTTCTAATGTCGTGTAGCTTATTGGCAGCTTCAAAACTATGGCATATCTAAAAGGTACTATGGCATATTTAAAAGGTCCATTGAATCAACATTTAAAATGACAACTAAAGTATAAAGCAGAATAGTTTGCTGGGGAAAAAAATGACTATAAGAAGATTATGTAAAGATTAATAAATAAAACTGACCAGGTCGCCCAAAGTCTAATGTACCTATAAGGGAAAAAATGGAGGGCAGGTGCCACTAAATTGAAGAAATCATGCAGTTTCTCAATATTAAACTAATCCTACATGATCTTACTGCCATTTTAAAGAATGACGTTACCATTTTACATCTGCATGCCTATCAATCCAGGCATCAAATTATGGATTGCCCGATAGCACATTTACAACTGCATATCAGAACCAATGTTTCAGTTACCTCGACATCTGCACCTCGATGATAATCCATTGCCAATGTCTCTGCTGTCCTCTTTCCTTCATCATAACAGCTCCTCTCACCTGCTCATTTGCAAGCATACACACAGAGACAAATATATATAAACACATTAAGCAAGCAACAAAATGAATTATACACAAACATTTTAAAGACATAAACGTCTAACATATAAACACACCTATAGGATTTACATTTCCCCAGTAAGTCTCCTTCTGAGGATGCTCCAGGGGGTCCCCATACACCTCACTCGTACTGGTGAGCAAAAACCTTGCCCCAATTCGCTTGGCAAGTCCCAACATATTAAGAGTGCCCATCACATTGGTCTTGTAATCACAGTCAAGGACCTCAAAATCCTTTTTCTTTTCTTTTTTTCAAAATTCAACCCAAAAAAGCAAACAAAACTAAACAAAAACAACCCAAATGCCAAAATTCAATCAAAACCATAAAGAAAGAGTGATCATAAACACTAAGAACGAACATGATTGAATAAGAAGGATATAATGGTCTTGACTGGGTTATACTTATAATGAACAGGGGAGGCAGGGCAGGCCAAGTGGTAGATCTGATCGACCTCCAGCAGAATCGGCTCAACGACGTCATGCCTAATGAGCTCGAACCTCGGGTTCCCAAAATGGTGCACCAGATTATCCTTCCTCCCGGTAAAGAAATTATCAATCACAATCACGTCGTTGCCCCTGTCAAGGAGCTTGTCAACAAGATGAGACCCAACGAACCCAGCACCGCCGGTGACGACAATTCGGAGCCTCCTCTTGCCGAGCCCGACGGGGACCCGACCCACGTTGGCATGGGTGGGCTTGGAGACGAGGTCATGGGCGGTGGAGAAGGATCTGGAGATGGAGGTGGTGGGGTTGTTGGGGTCAGATGGGCCGAGGCGGTAGAGGGTGGGCTGGAGGATGAAGAAGGTGGAGCCGATGAGAATGCCAACGAGGATGAAGAGGAGCCTCTGTTCTTTGAAGAGGTAGTTGATGGATCTGGGGAGAGATCGAGGGTGTTTGAGAGCCTTGGGAGAGTAGGTTGAGGCTAGGTTTGATGGGATCTCTTCGTCCCTCCTTTGATTCACGCTCGCCTGCTTGTGCAATTGCTTCATGCTTGAGAAATTGAGATTGGGATTGTCCTCTCTGTCACTTCTTTTTGTTTGGGTTTTGAGAATAAGACAGAGACTTTCAGGTGGAGCTGAGAAATGGGTGGTTGTTGTTGTTGAAGGTTGAAGAAGGTAGTGAAGCAGTGTGCTGAAGCTAAATTTGATTGTGGGTGGTGCAATTAATCAATCACATCATGGTGATGAGGTTGGAAGGTCTGTTTCTGAAGAGGAAGAAGAAGAAGTGGTTAACTTATGGGGAAAATAAATATGATTATGTTGTAAATGATGATGAGATGGGGGTTTGCTTTGAGTAATTAGGAAGGGAAGGGATTGCTTGGACTGGACCCGCTTCAGCGAACGCGCGTTTTGGTGTCAAAATTTTATGGTACGGTACGGACTAGTTTGCGAGCGTGTAGTGGAACTTTTCAAGTCACAATACTAATGTTCACAGTACACATTTTAAGGAGAAAAACTCGAAAGTGCTTTTGGATTATAAAAAACGCAATGCTTTTTTAGATAAGTATTTATACAAACGCAGTGTGTGTTTATAGATCATAAAAAACATTTTTTTTTATTCGATGGATATTCTATTTTAAGGGGAGGAGGAGAGAATTCTATTCTAAAGGGGCACCCGCAAAGGGGATTCGAACTGGTGTCATGGGGTTTGCAAACAAAGACCTCAACTACTAAGGTAAACACCCACTGTCCATTAAAAAAAATACACACACACACACAGAAAACACGCTTATGAATAAAAGTGTTTCATGCATAATTTAGTTCAAGTGATTACCTATTAAATCATTAGATGTGAAAATAGACGAGAGGGATGAGATGTAGATAGATGTGAGTGATGATATATGCATATTGTTGTTGATGAAAGTATGATGAGCTACTTATTTCAATTGTTCATTCTACAATATACCGCCCCCATAAAAGCAAACAATTTTTTTGAATTGCAGCAGCAAGCATGAGAGGATGGGCCTTCCACAAAATCGGGAAGAGGACACATGGAAGGCCCATTAGATAAAATGGACTTTAAATTGGAGTCCAACAAGGAGACGAACTTTCCTTGTTATATTGCATTGGGTCCCAAAGGGAGGAAAAAATATATATATGAAAAAAACGAAATGCGACCACAGTGGGAGTCGAACCCACGACCTTTTGATCCGAAGTCAAACGCGCTAATCCACTGCGCTATGCGGTCATGTTGTTAGTTTTGTAGCTCTTAGTATATATATAACCATGCTATTCGTTTAGACCTGATCAGGTCTAGAAGTGCACCTAATACCGAGTTGATTGTTCTTCTTGCTATAGCTCATGCATACATAGATCTTTTATATAATTGACCCCCCAAAAAAGAAATTTAACAGTTTTTTTTTTTGTTTACGTGCAGCTTTTGATTCTTGATAAAACTCAGGTATTTACGTATATTGATTTTGTTTCGTAATTTAGTTTGGACTATATTATGGAGTTGAGTTCAAACTAGTTATTATGATTCCATTTCGTTTTATTCATCAACTGTAATATTAGCCTCTCAAAATATATATATTCAAAACCAACATAATCAATCTCTGTAATATGTATGCCGTGCATTAATTGAGTTTTCAGGAAATTTCTCAACTCCATCTCTACTAGTAGTGCTTGCTATCAATGATCAATTCGAATCGCCTTCAATTTATAAATTTTGTTGAATTTCTTGGAGTTGTCAAAATCTCAAGGTCATCATTACTCTTTCAAACTCTAGGGCTTTGTCACTTTGCAATTCAATTGCACAAGAATTGGACCAAATCCTCAATATGGTATGGGGACCTCCCAAAGGCCAACAGAGACTAGTATGAATTATTTTATAGTAAATTGAGCTTAGACCCATAAAATTTATTTAAAATCACCTACAACCCTTTCTTTTAGTTTTCTATTTAAAATACCCAATTTTTTCAAATAATACCCAGTGACTAGGATCCAACTAAGCAAGTTACCTAATATAACTTAAAATATGATTTATTATATTTTTTCGATTCCAAAACTACTCATATTTATAAGTTAATGTATTATGGGGGGTGTAACTAATGACACCCGTTATTTTTTAGTTAAAATTTAACTAAATGAAACCCTAGCAGAGAAAAAAAACCCTCTCTCTCAAAAAACCCTCATAGAGCCGTTTTCACTTTGAGGGGGGAGGAGGCCCTTATTCTTCCTCTCCTCTCCCCTCTTTCTCTTCCTCCCTCTCTTCTCCAGAGACAAATGGTTTTTCTCTCATAAGCGATTGCGATTTGTTATGATTTCCTCCAACCATCATAGGCGATTGCGTCTCAGCGTTGGATCTCTACCTGCGTTTTGACGTCGGATCTCTGCCACCATCTTTTTTGCGGTTTCTTTATATTCGGAATAAGTCACAGAGACTCTGTAGGTTCCCTGTGAGTTTTCACCTCTCCTTTTGTGAGAGCTTTTCACCTCTCATTTGTGAGAGCTTTTTATCTCTCCTTTGTGAGAGTTTTATTTGTATTGTTATGGCTTGGTTTTTTCAAGCTTTGTCTATTTTTTATTATTCTAAGTTTGCAATCTTAATTGGGATGCCTATGCCAAAGTTTATTCGATCCTGCGTGATCGTTAGTGGAGGCGCACCAGATTGTCTTAATTTTGTTGTTCGACAGCTCCGTTATTGTAATCGCCCTTTGTGGCTAGTTTGTTTTGGCCCCTTGTGGCTAATGGCTTTTTTGGCTGAATTATGAATGCAATCCTATAATTTCTCAAAAAAAAAAAAAAACTAATGACACCCGTTGAATTTGGAAATATCTCCAAATAGTTGTAATGGATGTAGGAACTAATTTAGAAACTTATTTGAAATTAAATATTAAATTCCACATTAAAGTATTATTAATCTATTTTACAACTAGTAATCTATTTTTGAATTAATAGTGTTTTCCTTCTATGAATTACGACTAGTAATCTATTTAAAGTATTAATAATTTAAATTCAATATTAAATTTAGGAATTAATGTTGTTTTTTTTTTATGAATTATATGACCAGTATTCTTTTTTTATTATAGTTTTATGAATAATAGTGTACATTCTAATTATGTTGAAAAATAATTTGATAATCTATTTATTGTTTTATTTTTAAAACTTTTTTTTTAATGAACCTATTTTTTCTCCAAATATTGTACCTTTTTTTTTCTTTATTACTTGTTTTATAAAAAATAATTTGATCATTTTATATTGTTTGTTTTATGAAAACAATTTTTTTTTTAAATGAGCCTATTTTTTCTCTCAAAAATAATGTACCTATTTTTTTTCTCTAATAATGTACCTATTTTTTTTTCTTTCTAAATAATGTACCTATTTTTTCTCTCAAAATAATGTAACTATTTTTTTTTTCTCTAATAATGTACCTAGTAAAACTATTTACCTAGTATAATGAACCTATTTTTTTCCTCTAAATAATGTACCTTTTTTTTTCTCTAATAATGTATACCTAGTAAAACAATTTACCTAGTATAATGACCTTATTTTTTTCTTATAAATAATGTACCTATTTTTAATTTATAAAAAAATGTGCATAAATTTCAATTATACAGCGTACCTATTTTCTATAAATTATTGTGTACCTATTTTTAATTTATGAAAAATGTACTGAAATTTCAATTACAAAGTAATTGACCTATTTTGTTAATTTTTTTTGGTAAATAATATACCTATATTTTTATACATATACATATATATATATATATTTATATTTTTCATATGTACATTATTGGATATGTAATTTACATTTTTTTTTATTTGCAATTTTAAGGGGCCATATGTTAGAGGGAATGGAAACCAAAAGAAATGGGGTGATTGATATGCTATTAATAGAGAGTTTTAATTACAATTATGGCAGTTAATGAAATGCTTGGAATAAATTATATATAAAATATGAAGTCTGATGGCAAGAATGTAAAAACATAGGAATACTACGACCTCTTATATCATACTGGTCATTTAAGTTTGAAATTGGGTTTTACACATAGATTTATAGAATTATGGGTATATGTCTAGGAAATAGAAATGATATGGACCTATATTGGACAAGCCCATTATTTTAATTGGATTTAAGTGTAAGACGCGCGCGCACACACACACACATATATATATATATATATATATATACATGCAAGTTGAGTCACTTCATTATTCCTCATTAATTCATTAATGGAGAATCCTTGGTAGGCACCGCCCGAACGTATCAAATCACAATGATCAAGCTCATCTTAAAGTTCCGGGGATAATGTAAAATTAAATGTCTGATATGTATATAATAGCGTCTTTTACACTTCTAAATTATCTATTTTTTTAATTTACTCATAGAGAAGCAAATGGTGTTGCACACCGACTTGCTCGATTTGGTTTGCATACTGGGGATAACTTTACTTGGTTTGAGGTGCTCCCTGATCTTATTCAGAACATCGTATTATGTGATTTGTTGAGTCGGAGTCAGGCGTGTTGTCTCCCCTGTTGTAACTTTTCATTTTATCAATAAAATTTCCCTCATTCTGTCGAGGTTTCTCTCAAAAAACTATCACGATAGTTGGTCTAAATTATTATTTCGGTTAATTTAGCACGTTTCTTTATAGATAGTCAATTTTGTACATATCATTAAATTTGATGTAATTTTTGTCCAAAAAGTCACATGAATGAGATGTGAAGTTGATTAATCCAGCAGAAAATAGCCGTGTATATACATTTGATGAGAAGAATTAATGTGACAAAAATTAAGGAACTGAAAGTCATTTTTATGTTGAATTCGGTGACACATCGAAAGTTTCAATCACATCGCCATCGAATCCAAATTATTCTTCACAAATTTCAATATCACATCGCCATCGAATCCAAATTATTCATCACAAATTTCAATATTGTGTACCACTTTTCATTTATGTGTACGGATGAGAGATTTAAACAGTCGAAGAAAGGTAAAACTTATCAAAACAATTCATTACTTCAAATCTTAAGAGAGCGAAACCATATTGAGTTGTTGGTTTCAAATTCTTGCTATAGCTCATGCATACATAGACAATTCTTTTATATAATTGATCCCCCAAAAAAGAAATTTAAGGTTTTTTTTTTAAAGTTTATGTGTAGCTTTTGATTCTTGATAAAACTCATGTTTTTATGTATATTGATCCCGTTTCATAGATCGGTTTAGACTATATTATAGAGTTGAGTTCAAACCAGTTATTATGAATTACACTACTCTATCTAATTTGATCAAATCCAATACCAGCATTTATAAGTTCACCAAACAAAGGTTTTTGAACATTAGTTATATCTAACTGAAATTAGTTACTTAATCTCGTGCATGGGATAAAGTTGGTGTAGCTTGTTAATTACTTGCTGTCCAGAAAGTCAAATATACGCATGCAACATTCCCTTGCGTGCATGTCAAGACTTCCTCTGGGGAGAAGCTCTGCATTCGAACTACAAATGAGTGGCATGCCTATAGTTTAACGTCATATGTTCACAACTGATATTTGACAGCTGGAGTTTGACATGTATCCATCGCCTAATAGCAGTGTGTGGTGTGCAGTGGTTGATAATATACTATGATCTTAGACTTTGTTGGCCATCCATTTATCTTTCAACACCCTCTTTCTTCTGCTACGAATGACCATATACTGTGCATCATTTTGTCAAAGATTGCAGAATAGATTTCAATTTACAACCTATAAGAGCAATTCCACCCTATGGACAAGGACAAGGCAAGAATTGTCACTATTTATGTGAATAATGGCAGCCCTTGCAATTTTGTTTCCACCCTTATGTGTAAGGGCAAGGGCAATTACTATTTACATGAGATATGAGGAAATGAATTTGTATAGAATTTTGGTGTGGGAAGTAAAGAATATGGCTACGTATTTATAATATAAAAAAATTCTGAATTTTTTAGTTTTTTTTTTCAAATTTTTTTGTTATTTAAATTGGTTGCTAACGTTATTATGACATCAGCATTGCGTCATTTTGCCTAGGCAAAAGCACAGGATGGACTTGACTGTGGCCTTGCCTGGGTTGGTGGGTCCCTAGCATTGCCTAGGCTTGCCCTTGTGGGCATAGGCCATGTTCTGCCCGGGCAAAAGGTCTTGCAGTAGACTTGCTCTAATAGCTCGCTGAATTAGCAATGACGGAGCCAGGAATTAAGGTTAGAATGGGTCATTTTACAAAATATAAAAATAAAGGGAATTAAAGTATAAACACTACAAGTTCTTGTAGAGCTTCTTGAAAAGGAGAGTGAAATGACTTGAGAGAGAGAGTTGAGTGGGGGCTGGGACCCCTCTGGTTCCTACATGGCTCCGCCACTGTGAATTAGCTATATCATCGATTCTTTTCTACAACATCCGTAGAATAAATAATGTGATAATGTGTCAATACCTTTTGTTGGCAACAAAGATAAAAAATTTGATTCTGAATTTTCCCCTTAACGAGGTGATCGACGTCTCATTGTTTTTCAAAAGCAGGCCTCGCACTTAGTCTAAAGACAACGAAAAAACAGACAATCAGACACAAAAAATGCTAAATATATAACATTATAAAACTTGGAGTAACAATGTGAAAACGGTTAAAAAGTCATGTCCCTTTTTGAAAATGACTCCAACCTGAGGGGGTGAAGGGTATCGAAATTCGAATAGACACTCTGATGTACAATCCAACAGCAAAATCCTTCATTGTTTCACTTTGCCTTCCACAAAAAATACTTATAATTAGGGTTCATTAATTACAATTATACAAATATAAGCAACTTGCATTGCATGCGCGTTGAAAGACTTAGCAGTTAATGTCTTGAATGGCATTGGCACATCAAGCCGTCTAAAAAGACCTGGCTTAAAACTATATGACGACATCTCAAAATTCAACTATGCAATATGCATGTGGTGCACTTAATTTATTTTCTTCTTTTTTTCAGGGAAAGACCCCATCCATATATTTCAGTCCACAGATATCTGACAGCCGATTTCTACCGCTTTGAGTTCACATGCAAATTAAACGGAGGCAAAATATTTCGAGAGACTCTCCCCAAGTCGGTCAAGCACAAACGCAATACCATCGAGACTCTCCCCAAGTCAGTCATGGTGATCAACGGTTATTTCCGTCTGTCACAATACCAGCAAAGTAAAGAAGTTTCAACGTTAAATAATCTACAGCTTTAGAAAAAATGGCTAGAGTTCGACTCCCGTCTTTCTATTTATCTAAATTAAGAAAGATTTAGATTATCAAATGTGTTAGGACTGACTAAAGATTATTTATCACTCCCCTACCGTTGTGTTTGTCTTTCTAGAAGGAATATTTTGATATTAAATTGGGTTATATTCCATGAGCTTAGATTAATTTAATCTCAAGCCCCCCAAAAACTTAAAAGACCCAGAAAGATTTCTATAGCTTAGTATAATTATATGTGAAGGATCTCCATGTTTAATTTGTGTATATATGTTGTATAAGTATAGGTACTCTATATATCAAAACAAGATTTTTTTTCACAATATTAGAACCGTACCATACTTAAATACTATATGAAAGAAAAATACCACTAAACCAAAACGAGCAAATGATAATAAATAAAACATCTTGCTTAATTCTATCTAATACATACATTAAGCCAAAAGTTACAAAAATAAACTAATTTGTATAAGATCCATGTATGTAGTCTTTACAAATCACTCAAAGCACGTGGCGAGACTCTTTCCTCCCCTTCAAGCCCTAGATCTTCTTAGGATACCAAATCTCAATTATTATTGTTCTAAAATTACACGCAATACGCGGACTCTTTTTATCTTAATTAATTCACTGGTGATTCCCCCGCTCCCCCAACTGAACTTATGTCCCAAATATTTGTTCGTTTCTCTCCAAATACAAACGAGTTATTTGTAAACCATGTGCTTTAATCCTAATTCAATTAAATTAAATTTGCTTATCCATCGTCTAGAATCCGTACATAATGGAAATCAGCAATAATAATTGATAAATATTCACCGTTGGATGATATATATATATATATATATATATTCTTGTATCACATGGAAATAAAGGAATAATTATCAACCTCAGTGATCAATCACTTCGATCCACGCATTGTACGGACATTATTAGGAGCCAAACGACACCACTGGATACAAAAAACGCAACACTGCATGCATGTCATGACATGAAATCGCGCATGACCAGAGAATAATCAACGAATAATTATGAAAATTATTGTCATATATATGCCAATTAATGTCATTCCATGTAAATTAATTTTTATTTCATAATAAGAATGTATGTAATATTAAAGTATATAATTAACTGGTTTAGTTGTGCATGCATGATGCATAATCACCACGTGCTGGACGAGAATGATTCTTCATATAGAAGTTTCTATTTATTGTTTTTTTTCTTCAGTTTTTTTTTCTGTTTAATTTTGTTGGATAGCTGCAACTTGCAACATATCCACCCGCGCTTTTCATGGGGTGAACAAAACTTGACTATGGAAAAAAAGTGAACCTATACATATATTTATTATGTGTATGATCAAATTGTCTATTAAATTAAAATTTCAATTTTAGTGATCATTGGTTTGTGGAAGTCTATCATAATAATAATTACCAAGGCCGACTTGGTTATTTTTGTCCAAATAATACTACTCGGCCACGGAGAAACATGTATATCATCCAATACACATGGGACATATGAAAATATTTTATTGGGTTTTTCGCAGCAATGATCTTTCAACTATACCCGTTTTTGCATTTGGGTTACTGAACTCAATTATTAGTTGCAGAGTTCACTCAACTTGGTATTTTGTTGTACTATTAGTCCTTCTTTCAAACTCTGTTAAATTTTCTGTCAAAAAAGAGAGTAAATTCGGAAATTCATCCACAACCCTCTCCTTCCTCCACAATCCTTCATTGCCGCAACAGTCACGACGAAGTCCGCTACCACAACACAACCCACACCCACCATTTCTCTGCCCACTACGTCCCCTTCGACGCCGACCGTTCCTCTGCTGCCGCCGTCAACTCCGAGTCCTACTCCCTCTATGAGATCGTCTACCGATCCAACTCCAGCGGCCTCCTCGACGTCCAGCACGACATGGCCGCCCTCAAGAACTACGACGGCAAGTATTGGCGCGACCTATTCGACTCCCGCGTCGGCAAGACCACCTGGCTCTAAGGCTCCGGCGTCTGGAGCAAGAAGGAGTGGGTCTTACCCGAGATCGACAGCGACGATATCGTCTCCGCCTTCGAAGGTAACTCCAATCTCTTCTGGGCTGAGCGTATGCCGACTCCAAATCCTTTGATCGAACCCCAGCAAATGATTTAGGGATTTCCATTGGAATTTCATTATCTGGAATTTCCATTGCTTCTTGGTTCAATCTGAGCAAGTCATCATGCTTACACCTCAGACTTGGAAATTTTATTTTATTAAAGTTCAGTTAGTTTACAACTTACCTGATACATAATGCACATAAGGAAAAGAAAATTTTTAATTCAACTTTTAGAAAGAAAACAGAAATCTCAGATACATTTGATTGGGGATTAGCCACGCCGATTTATTTGGCCAACTCTTTGAACAGTTTTGCAGCAGTTTGATTGGGAAGTTGCTGACTGGGTTATATTTCCTCCATTCATCAACTACCACGGGACTTGTTTGCTGGTAGAATGCAAGACTTCATAATCCTCCCTCCATTCATTGGGTTGCAACAATGGAGGATTGTGGAGGAGAGGGAGGGTTGTGGATGAATTTCCGAATTTACCCTCATTTTTAACGGAAAAAGTCACACACTTGACGGAAGGACTAATGGTGTAACAAAACACCTAGTTGAGTGACCTCTGCAACTAATAATATTGAGCTCATTGACCCAAATGTAAAAACGGGTATAATTGAGGGACCATTGCTGCGAAAAACCCTATTTTATTTTTATGTCCTGTGTGTATTAAAGAATATTTTCACATATCTTGCGTGTATTGGATGGTACACCAACCAACTGGTGTGTATCCATACCATACAAAAATTATTCTTGACCATGGGGTTCGAAATAATGATGCAACTAGGAATGATAGTGTCAAATAAATTAATTACATATTGGAGATGACAAATGGGCATGGAAAATTGCTTGTCCTAGCAATATTATTTTGGATCCCATTCCACAGTATCCACCATAGTTTATAAGATGGTATAAAGTGAATTATTAACTAATAATAATTCTGAAGACTAATCTCATTTAATCATTAAAAGCAGATTATTTCAACTTTCTATGGCATACCATACACTTTAGGTCTCGTGAGAAAAAAGTTTTCCAACCATTCGAGAAGGAGCATATGTTTGTAAGGACTTATAATTCTAGTGATAAAATAACATTCACATTTTTATATTCACAATGATAGTTCGAAAAGGAGCGTGCTTAAATGGCGCACTTCTTTAATTAAGTTTGTACTTGGTTTTTTTTAAACCAAAGTTGGAATTAGGAAATTTTCAATGGTAACCCCCTATCTAGTTCTGGTAGTGGAAAGTTAGGAAGGGAGGGGAGAACTCACACACACGGATACCATGAGAACTTAAAGTCAGAACCACTTGGGAGCACACCAAAAGATTTAATCCAATCCAACTCAAGAAGGATTGTTTGCTTCATAAGTCATCTCGCTGTTCTCTTTCAAATGATTTGGTCTTTTTGTTTCGTCCTCCGCAAACTTTCTGAGCTTATTCTTAAGTTTTTAATTTGTCTGAAATGAAGGAATAATGATACTTATCAGACTTTCCTCGATTTTTACGCACGCCAATTCACTGTTTTCTTCCTCTAAATAAATTTGGAGAAAACGTCATGCCTTATACAGATTATTAAGTTATATGACAAGGGCTTCTGATATGATATATTTGCTTACGTCCCATATGTATGTGAGTGATTCTAGAGGTTCCTTTTTCAACATCAACTACCCCACTAAACACCCAAAACTCAGGGTCAGCCACACTAAACTAGTAAGATAATAAATATTATATTACTTTTCTTGTTAATTAAGCAGACAAACAAACGAAAAGCAAACATTAATTACTGATTCTTTTTTTTTTTAATTAATATAATGCTGTGTTTAACTTGTACCGTTCGTAGTGTCTCTCCTGATTTATTTGAATAATTTGTGTCTTTATTGCGACCGAGCAAGGCTAAGCTACGGCCTTTGCTCAGAGTCTGAAATTGTCGTTTGATTTGTCAATGGGACGCGTCACGGTCAAATGCGTGCCTTCTTTTTATATGACTCTCCACATTTAAAGTCTAAACTCACGTTCTCCTTCTCCAAGCAACGGCGTCGTTCCTCCATCTCCCTCTATATATACCCCCTTCCACTAACCAGTCCCAACCAAAAAACCAAAGGCTCTCCCTCCAAATCCCACCACACAACATAGCCACAATTTTCTCGAGAAACAAACAGAAAGTAGAGGGCTCAGACCTGAGAGAAAATCTAATCCAAGCTAATCCAATCCAGTACTAATTATCTTAAAATTGATAATGCCAAGAAAAGGAATGAGGAGCCTGTGCTTTCACTCCAAATCGCCGTCGTTCGCCGCCTACTCTTCTTCCCCTTCTAGACCCTCCTCCGTCTCATTCCCAACCCCACGGCGTATCCCCGTAACGAACTTCACCGACGCAATGATCGAGGATATCATCGGGAACGCCGCCGTTTTGGTCATGAAGTGGAACCCGGAGACTTCGACATACGCCAAGGTCACCTCTCTCTTCTACGAGAGCAAAAAGGAAGCGCAGCAGTTTATCAGGTGCGTGACGGAGCTTCAGAAGGCCATGCACTTCCTCGTATCGGAGGACCCCACCTCCGAGAAAATCGTACACGCGCAGAGCCTCATGGAGATCGCAATGAAGCGGTTGCAGAAAGAGTTCTACCAGATCCTATCCATGAACCGAGCCCATTTAGACCCGGAATCGGTCTCGACCAGGTCCAGATCCTCCGTCACGTCTACCCGGTCCAGCACCTCCGATTACGAAGACGGCGGAGCCACCACAGACGACGACGTGCGATTCGCCGGAGAATCCATCTCCGAAGTCGAGCACGTCTCGTCGGTCGCCATGGCCGACTTGAAATCCATAGCCGAGTGTATGATCTCCTCCGGCTACGCCAAAGAGTGCGTTCACATCTACAAGATTATCAGAAAATCGATCATCGACGAGGGAATGTACAAGCTAGGAGTTGAGAGATTGAGCTCTTCGCAGATCCACAAGATGGACAGGGAGGTTCTGGATCTGAGAATCAGGAGCTGGTTGAATGCGGTGAAGATGTCAATCTCAACGCTCTTCAACGGAGAGCGAATCCTGTGCGATCACGTATTCGCATCCTCCGCCTCCATCAGAGAGTCTTGCTTCACGCACATATCTCGTGAAGCCGCGACTTTACTCTTCGGCTTCCCTCAAGTTCTCGTCGCGAAGAGCAAGAAAAGCTCGTCGTCTCTAGACGTGTTTCGTCTTCTCGATATGTACACTTCGATCTCCGAGCGCTGGCCGGAGATCGACTCCATCTTCTCGTTCGAGTCCACCGCTGCCGTCCGATCTCAGGCGCTCAACTCGCTCATTAAACTCAGCGAGTCGGTCAGATCAATGCTCTCCGATTTTGAGTCGACGATCCAGAAAGACTCGTCGAAATCGGTCGCTCACGGCGGCGGCGTCCACGATCTCACTCTCAACGTGATGAATTACCTCTCTCTCCTTACAGACTACAGCAACGTCCTCGTCGACATTGTCTCCGACTGGCCTCCGCCGGCGAAATCGTCGCTTCCAGAATCGTACTTCGACAGCCTCCACTCTGAAGAAGGTCAGGCGCCGGTGATCTCCCTCCGCATGGCCTGGCTCCTACTCGTCCTCCTCTGCAAGCTCGACGACAAGGCAAAGCACTACAAGGACGTTTCGGTCTCGTACCTCTTCTTAGCGAACAATCTCCAGTACATGATCTCGAATGTCCGTACATCGAATCTCCAGTACCTTCTCGGCGAGGACTGGATATCGAAGCACGAACAAAAGGTGAGGCAATTCGCAGAAAACTACGAGGGGTTGGCGTGGGGGAAAGTTTTCGCTTCATTGCCAGAAAATCCGACGGCCGAGATTTCTCCGGAGGAAGCGAGACTGATCTTCCGAAACTTTAATTTCAGCTTCGAGGAAGCGCATCGGAAACAGAGGACGAGTGTCGTACCGGACCGGAAACTCCGAGAAGAGATGCAGGTGTCTATAGCGAAAAAGCTGGTGTCGGCTTACAGGGAGTTTTACGACGCCCATAGGCTGACGGTTGGGGGCGAGAGAAACGTGGCGTTGTATGTCAGATTTGCCCCTGAAGATGTTGAAAATCACTTGTCGGACCTGTTTTTCGGGACCATGGACTCGGATGGTTCGTCGCAGTATTCGTCGTCTCATCGGCGGAGTCCATTAAGACTTTAGAGCTACCTCTGAGGTGATTTGCGGCGACTTATTTGAATTTACTCGCCGGGTTTTTGTTTGTGTGTAGAAAAGCGCGAATACGTCAGACAGTTGGAATAAGTTAGTTGTGTAACGACTTTTTGAAAGAGACTGTTACTTGTACTCATACAATCACCCCTGTATTTCTGTAAATTCAAATTTTGGCCCACATGTTCATATATATTTTACATTTTTCTTTTTTATAAAGAAGAAACTCCACAATACATTCCTTGATCAATATAAATAAACACGCAATTACTTGTAAACTAAGTATTAATTAGCCTTATACATTTTGCGTGGGTCAAAGCACTGTATCTAAGACGTCCATATTATAATTCGTCTCATGTTCACTTTTTATTATTATTATAATCCATTTAGCTTAATGAAGAAGTCTAACATAATGATATAATATTGTTAACAAATATGTATGCTAAGTGCTACATGTAAATCATAGTTTACCAGCCCAACCGTGGGGTTCTCATGTCTTGGTTAATGGAACTTCACTTTGATTGTGACCCCCAAAAAGGCTGGTCTCCCGAACTTACTTGGGTTTAGTTGTTAAAACGATGTATACCTTTTCTTCCTTATTTGAAATATACGGTTGATGGTAGGTAGCTGATAGATTTTGTTAGAGAGAGAGAGAGAGAGAGAATATTTGCATACAGGATCTCGGGTAGTTATTTGAATAGTTAACTATCGCCTAAAACGAGTAAGACGATGAGCAACTTCATTAGCTTTGTGTTGAATATGAGTAAACACATTCGGGTAATTTGGTGTGCAACACCGTATTTGTGTCTTCAATTACCAGAAAAACTTATTTGTAACGGAGATAACGCTGTTTTGTTATCCCCAGCACACAATGACATGTGGAAAAATTATCATACGTATCATTATGTTATTGGTTGAGATAGCAAAAAGTAATATCCCCGTTGCATGAGAGTTACTCTATATATATATATCCAATAGCCTCAATTAATTTTAAATAGTAATGAATTAAGTAGGAGAAAAACCTCAGCCACTAATTATGAGAAATGCTGAAAAACTTTGAAGTCTTGACAAAAATATATAACCACATAATCTTGTGAGAAGAGATGGCGTGCGACAAAGATAATTCTTTCATTTTTGTAGTTGAGCAACTTGTTTCATTCATCTGTCCCGTCCTGGCTCTCACACGCTTTTGCAGCCTTGAGTTTGAAAAAAACGACACATTGGGAGTTGAAACATCTCAAATTTGAAATGAAGGCCGACATTTCTGTTTTCTCCAAACAAAAACACCAAGTCATTGGTGGGTTAGTGATTTTCTGGTTGTTCTATCGGCGGTCTGCGTGGTGGTGGGCTCGGTTTTTGGTGCTCCAGTTCAGATCTACTCAGATCTAGTCGTTTTCCTGGGGATTGCCCATCGGCCTGATCATTTTGGGTGAGATCTGCTCTTCCTGGAGTTGATGAGCTTGCTGTGCAGATCTTTATCCCTGCAGTTTTCTTGTTGTATTTCAGTGCTTCTACTCATTTGAGTGTGTAGCTTGTTACAGTCTCTACTTGTATTTTACTTGTGAGAGTTAAAGTTTTGTTGTATTTGTAGTTTGGGTGCCTAGGCTTTTAGTTTTAGGCGTATAGTGAACTATGCCGGATTTAAACTGGCCGCGGTGTCTTTTACCGCTTTCTCTCTGGCCTTCTATGGTCATGACTGGAGGAGTTCCCAATGATCTCAGTGTTCTCCCCTTCTGGACTTGTGCTGTCCACACTTGTAACCCTATATGGGCATCTGTAACCGTTACCGTTCTTGTTCGGGCCTTGATGGCTTTTAGCCTTTGTGCTTGATTTATGAATACAATATCGCTTTCTCTCAAAAAAAAAAAAAAAAAACACCAAGTCAACTTAAAACTGTATGACCAAAAAAAAAAAGTCAACTTAAAACTGCTGTTGATTTGTTTTGGGATTTTTATTTCGGTCAAACGGACGTTTCTACTCATGATTTGTAAACAGCACTAGATTCTTAAAGAATCATATCATATATAAACTTTTTAGCAACACCATACGTCGTACGTTTCCCTAATAAAAAAATACCTTGGCCTGCATCAATTGACATAATATTGTGGTCAAGCATCAATATTTCCATAAACAACACTTTCCTTAAATATATGTCATAAACCCTGTCGTGCATCATATTATAACACTTGTACAAGATATACCACGTGGCCATACTATCGTATTATTCTATAATCACTTCTCACGATGGCACATATTCATCTTTGCTATTGATAATAAAATAATAAAAGACCGGTAAATTTTATTTATTTTACACACAACAAAGATATTGGGTAGACTATAAAATATAAGACAGAGGACTATGCTACTCCTGTCTGATCAGCTGGCCGTGGAACAGACTGCCATCCTGTACAATGTTGGAGAACATGTTTAAGATCATCAGTGGGAGGTCCTACCGTATATGTCTGATAGTGTTGGCTAGGATGAAACAGGCTGTGTTCGACACCCACGGGCGTTAATCCAGCTTGAGTTCCAGTTATAAATAAGTCCCCTTCAGACTTAATGTGGCCAGTCATTGCCACCTCCTTGTCCGCTGCCTGTAGAAAATCCATCATAATTAATAAGTTACTCACATATGCAGAATACATTTGCCCAAAAAATTATACGTCAATATTTCAACTTTGGCATTGGACTAATGGAATAAAAAAATCTCATAATATGCTTTCATGCTAAATGGTTCTTGAACAAAATCCACTCAGCATTCAGTACCTAACTAAAGAACGAAAGAGGGATAACTTAATTTTATGGGGTTACTCAAGCTTATGCTTCATTCCGACAAACCTTAATTCTGTGAGTTCAAAATTGCTTTTGCCACATTCTAACCAACTTTCTTCTCTGAAACTACTTGTGCATGCCATCTATGGCTGCAACCTACGGCTAGCCACAGCACTAGCTATCCTCATTTTACTCGATAAGTAATGTCTTTTCCTGATTAGTGATTTCCATGTCCTATGAACATTTAGCCAAAAGAATTTCCCAGTATCTAAGAATCCTCTAGCGTTTCTCCCAAAATTATCTCACTTTTCTTTTCAATTTGAGATCAGCCTCTACTATGGTGGATAGCAATTCGAATTCCAGATACTAATGTACAAAATATTTCTATATCAGCTTCTAATATGTCAAATACTAAATTTTTACTGCATGTACAAATCAGAAATCTTGAAGACATGTAGTTGGTAGATGAAAATGAAAAAGGAACTTACCTTCTCCGTAAGGTACTTAAATGCCACTTTCTTCTGTCCCGCTTCATATATATTGCATTCAGAGAATATCTGGAGTGGAAACATAATGATAACATATTAACCTCGTATATGATAAAATCCTTGGAAAACTTTAAACAGTATTTAAGCAAAATATAATAGCCATTGGTAGTGGCATTATCACCTGTGATTCTACACTGGCACAAACAGCATATATGCCCCAGTTTCGGGTGTAATTGTTATATAGATGTACTTTCGCAAATCTGACACGAGGATGCCGCTGTCGGGTCCCATCGAAAAAACAGTGGTGAATGGTAACCCGGATGCATCTGTCATCAATATGAGAGGGGTCTGATCCAATTAGCATTGTCTTATCATGCTGTGAAAAATGGCACCTGCATAATTGTTAAACAAAGAACTTAAATACTACAAAAGTAAAAAGGGTGAAATTCCAAGTTGGGAGATCCACCTCACCTCGAAATTGTAATATCTGTGCTTCCCCTGGTGATATCTATAAGCCCGTCATCATAATCACGAAGGCTGCACCGATCTATCCATATGTGCTTGGAATTGGGTTTTATTTGAATGCCATCAACATCTGGCCCTCTACCACCTTCAAACTCTAAATTGCATACAATCACATGCTCACATTCCTTGAGCCTCAACCCCTTCCCTGTAAGTTTAATCCTCTGACCCCGGCCATCTATAGTCTTATACGATGACACATTCAAGTAAGATGAGAGATGGACAGTGCCTGAAATTTCAAAGACAATCCAAAGTGGTTCTTTCTTACGACATCCGTCCCTAAGTGACCCAGGACCATCATCTACAATCAAATAAAGAACAATAATAAAAATTTAACCTTCCAACAAGCAATGAATATGGCTCATTGTTCAAGCTTCACAATAACTCTACACTAAGATCTCAACAGATCAAAAAGCAGCACCAGACGCCGAATTAACTACAAAGACAATCATGGGTACACAAGCATTTAAATTTTGACAAATCCTTTGGAAAATTTGCTCCAAAGTAACCCCTTAAAGCATTTCCACTATACCAAGCTCCATAAGCAAGTTTACTTCAAAAGATTCCACAAAAAACACTAAAACTACCAATTAAACAAGGAAAACACACACAAACAAGCAAAACCCAAAGCTAACACATTTACAAAGCGGATGGCAGCAATTGAAACTACAATCAAGCAAGAACACATATTTAGTTTGGAATTCGATCAAAAAACGTACCAGCTAGAGTGGTGACGTGGTAAAGGGCACCCCGGAGGCCACCAATTGCGAGGCGGCCGAAGCCTTCGGCCTGGGCAGCGAGGGCTCGCAAGCTCGCGTCGACATGAGCGTACGGCAAGGCCACCATGCTGGTCTTCTTAGCTGACGAGCTCGGGATTTGGGCTGATTGAACCGACGGACCATATTTAAAGCCCGAATTGTCCGTTTTACTGGAGACGGGGCCGTTACGGCGTTTACGGTGGCAGTGGGAGTTGCCCATTTACGGCAAAAAAACGTTGCCGTTTAGAGTGTCTGATTATGGCGGAATTAAAACGGAAAAAAACTCGTCTTGTGAGCTGTACCAGTGAAGTGAAAACAGACTCCCATTTATTGTAGCTGGAGCTGGTGATGGTCTCGCTGTTCGTTTTATTCTTTGAGTCGGTTATGTTAAAGCGTTCGTTTTGTCGGAGGAGGAAGTTACTATCCGAGTAAAACCCGACCCGAATTCACCCTATTCGGGTTGCCTCCACAGTTGATTGACCGACACATTTTGAAAGATGATATTTTCCTTCGTGCCGTAACAAAGTCTTGTTGTATCTCTACCCCTTTTTCCTTAGCAACAATCGTTATGAGTAACTTTTAAGTTCTCTTCAGATCAAAGTAGCTTAAAATTAATTTAGATAAAAATTTCTTACAAAACCAAGCTCTCGTATTAGACCTAAGAATGTGGATTAGGTTGAAACAAATTTATCAATCCTAAATTATTAGGGCTTCCAGTTGGTTGAATTAATACTAATTTGGTTAGGATTTTCAATTTCCATCCACGTACGAAATCTTAATAATAAAAGGGTTGTAATGCATAGTTTAAAGCTGACTTTACTCAAATTAAAATGGTGTGAAGGCGGTTAAATTGAATAAATCATCATAAATTCAGAATTACAACAACGACAACAGCAAAAGAATTTGTTACATCATATTTTATGGTTCATGGTGTCCGGTGTGGCTCGACCCGGTGGCCCGTGGTCTCAAAATGGCAGGGCCCGGCTGGCATCAATTTAACGGCCTCATTCTTTTATTATTTTTTATTTTTATTTTGAATGTGAACCTCAATTTTTGAAAAAAAAATTAAAAAAACCCCAAAACTCCCCCCAAATAGTCTCCCCGTCATTGGCCACCCGCGCCACCCGCCACCTCCTCCCGCCCCACCCCCCCAACAACTCCACCTGCCTTCAAAACCCTAATCACACAGAGTCTTCATTTCCCCAATCAAATTCATCACATTTTTAAGTGAAAAAATGAACATATAAGCGCTCGCTTTTCACAATGCAAATCCGTTTGGGAGTCGGACGTGATTCACGTACTATCTCTCTCCCTCTTTCTCTCTGCATGTTCGTGTGTGCTTGGCTGCTGAGAATGTGCAGGAAAATGAAAGTGAATGGGAAGAGGAATTGGGTTTTCCCTGATCCCTCATTTTCGTTTCTCCATTCGGTTAATTTCGCGGGAAAATTGGAAGATTTTTTCTTTTTCTTTTTTCTGAATGTGTGTGTGGTTTTTGTTATATATTCATAGAGTATTTGATGCAATGTGTTGTTTTATTTATTTATTTATTTTGGTGGAAATGAATATTGAAACTGTGGATTTTGTTTTGAATTTTGATTGGTAAGGATGTGAGAGGGACCTGGAGAAGGGGCTAGTGCAGCCCTCAACCCCAGGAGCTCTCTCGGAGCCGCCATCGTCACCTCACCCGTCGAGGCCGGTTCTTGTGTTCTCCAATTCCAGCAAGTCTCTGCTGGGTTCGAATTCAGGCAAGGCCCTGGTTGTTTCGAATTCCAGTAAGTCTCTGGTGTTGTCCAATTCCGGCAAGCGCATTGATCAGTTGGGGAAGAAGAAGTATGTGAAGCAGGTGACCGGCCGCCACAATGACACGGAGCTCCACCTGGCTGCACGCCGCGGCGATTTGGCTGCTGTGCAGCAGTTTCTGGGGGAGATTGATGCCCAGATGGTGGGTTCTGAGTTTGATGAAGAGGTGGCTGAGATAAGGTCTGCCATTGTGAATGAGGTGAATGAGTTGGGAGAGACGGCCCTTTTCATTGCGGCTGAGCAGGGGCATCTTGGTATTGTAGAGGAGCTTTTGCCCTACATGACCGAGGAGGGCATTTCGTTGAAGAATCAGGTCGGGTTTGATGCGTTGCATATTGCTGCAAATCAAGGGCAAAAAGGTAATCATAAGTCCAATAGTTTCAGCCAAACTTTGTATTGTTGTTGCTGTTGATTCAGTTAAGGGTTGAAATGGAATGCATTATTGTAATTTTCAGACCTCATCTGGAAAGTTTAAGGGGTAGGTAACCAGAATTGATGTTAATGTTCATCGCTGGTCAAACAAAAGACCACAGCTGTTTTGTATTCTCAGTGGATTTTTTGAGTCTATATCTTGTTCTGGTGCTTAACTATTGATACTGTAGGCAAACATGATAGATAATTAATCCTTGCTAGAGTCAGAATAGTGTTGTGTTGTGTCCATTTCAGGCATGGCTCCTTTTGAGAAGTTCATTTCCTGTTTCATTCTAATTCATCCAGTGTGGGCCTTTTCTGCTCCATTATTGGTGATTATTCATAATCAAGTCTTGACACTGCTCGCTACTTGCTTGTCTTTTGGTTCTGCTTTCCAGTTTCTTTTGGTTTAACAGATAGTAAAATATTTCAATACCATGTCACCTCAGTTCAATAACTCGCTTTATGCAGCCATTGTCCAGGTGCTGTTAAACTATGACCCGGGGCTTAGCAAAACAGTTGGCCAGGCAAATGCTACCCCTCTTGTATCTGCAGCTACAAGAGGGCATACAGCAGTCGTTAAAGAATTACTATCAAAAGATCCTAGTTTGCTGGATGTTTCTAAATCCAACGGGAAGAATGCATTGCATCTTGCCGCACGGCAGGGGCATGTAGATATTGCGAAAACTTTGCTTGACAAGGGTCCACAACTAGCAAGAAGAACGGATAAGAAAGGACAGACTGCTTTGCATATGGCCGTAAAAGGTGTCAGCAGTAAAGTGGTGAGGTTGATTGTCGAAACAGATCCAGCTATTGTCATGCTTCCAGACAAGTTCGGCAATACAGCATTACATGTGGCCACCAGGAAAAAGCGAGTAGAGGTATTTATTTTAACTTTTGGATCTTCACATTTTAATACTTCTAATATATTCTTGTTCTATGATGGGATGCTACTGACTGACTTTATTCAGTTTTTCCTTTTTACAAGTTCTGGCCATATGATTAAGGATGCACATTAGGTTTGGATTCCTTAAGAGTCTAAGAGCTTGGTTTACATCTTTAGTAATTCAATTTCTCATCACGCTTGCAGATAGTCAATGAGCTGTTACTTGTTCGTTACACAAATGTGAATGCTCTAACAAGAGACCATAAAACATCCCTTGATATAGCTGAAGGACTTCCTTACTCAGAAGAAATCACAACAATTAAGGAAAACTTGACTCAATATGGTGCTGTCCGAGCAAATGAACTTAACCAGCCAAGGGATGAGCTTAGAAACACTGTGACAGAGATAAAAAAGGATGTCCATACTCAGCTTGAACAAGCTCGCAAAACCAACCAGAGTGTTAGTGGAATTGCCAAGGAGCTCCGTAAGCTACACAGGGAAGGAATCAATAATGCCACTAACTCAGTCACAGTGGTTGCTTCACTCTTTGCAACAGTAGCATTTGCAGCTATATTTACACTTCCTGGTGGCGATTTAGACTCTGGGGAGGCTGTGGTGTCGTTCCGTGTATCCTTCAAAATCTTCTTCATTTTTAATGCTCTTTCGCTCTTCACATCATTGGCTGTTGTTTTGGTACAAATCACCCTTGTCAGAGGGGAAACAAAGACGGAGAGGAGGGTTGTGGAAGTGATCAATAAGTTGATGTGGCTTGCCTCTGTCTGCACTACAGTAGCATTTATTTCTTCAGCATATATAGTGGTTGGCCGGCGTAATATATGGGCTGCAATCCTTGTCACAGTTATTGGGGGAGTTATAATGGCAGGAGTTCTTGGTACCATGACATATTATGTGGTGAAGTCCAAGAAGTTTCGTAGAGTGAGGAAGAGAGAGAAGATGTCAAGGACTGGAACCATCTATTCCTCGCGTCACTCAGAGTCTGATTCAGAAGTTAACCGTATATATGCCCTGTGATGATAGTCTAGTTTGAACTAGCCTCTGGTTCTGTCTGCCTTTAACATGAAGAAGAAAATCAATACAAGAGTAGTTGGTGCATAAGAGGTTCTAACCTATACAAACGAAATTCAGGGACCCTAGTAATAGCATCAATGAGTGGACTTTTTTGAAAATGAAGTTTTGGGTGTCTCGAGGAGTACAAAGTTTTGCAGCAAAACTATTCATATCCTTAACCTTCAAAGGCAGAAAGTGAGAAATATCATTTGTATACTACACGGCGTACACATGGTATCAATCTTCATTTGTAACTTATATAGGTTTCGTCACTGGTGATATGCTATTCAAATTCTAGCATAGATAGTGACTTGTTGATTAGTTGATCAAAATTTTGAATGTGACTTTACTCGACATTATTTGTCTGAAAAATGTGAGTGTATCTGATAAGTGAATGAAATCTGAAGCATTACATGTTGTGCATACAATCAGATGGCTGAAAAAAGAATGTATTAGGTGGATGTTGCTTGAACTTATAAAAAAGTTAAGTTTGCTCCAAGGAGATGTCTCTGGTACAGGTTTCCATTTCTACTTTTCCCTCATCACATGTTTCTTTTACTCGTGAAGGTTCTATTACGAAATTTCCACCGACGAGTGAGGCATCAGTTACAAATCCCATGATGGTGTTTAACAAAGCAAAAGCTTTAAGGAGAAAACACTGGAAGATATTTTTTGCGTCACACTGACTGTTGAGGTTCTTGTCCATGCAGATCAGGGAGGACATACTCCAATTAGAGGATCCAAGATGTTGACAATGTTTCTACAGAAGGTACCCTTTTCCTTCATCTCTCTGCATATTTTCAGGTCAACTTTGATAGCACTTATCACATTATTGACTATTGGATGATTCCGTAAAAACAAAAGGTATCCGATTTGCACAATGTTCAAGAGGCCCGAGGCTCCTAAGCATTGAGTCCTCATATTTGATCCAAATATAATGGCAGTGATTAGTTAAATTCAGTCACAAATAGCCAATTTGCAAGATTTGGCAACTTTAGGAGTTGATTAGTTGAACACACTAAATGACTCTCTTTCTTACTTTCACCTGAGCTTGAGGCTATTAGGAAAGCTTGTACATTTTCAAAAAAAAGGTTTCTCATTTCCATCTTTCTGCTTTATCAGGATAAAAGAACTTTTGCTTTGGTGCAACCAATTTGGTGGATGGTGATCCCATAGCTTGAGTGGCATCTTTTCATGCACTGTTTGAAGCACTTTTTACATCCTCCACTTATTTATTAGCTGAAGGTGGAAGTCAAGTCAAGGCACGTTTTTCTTCCTCTAATTGGTGTCTGTATGTCAGTGTGAAAATGTTAGCTGGCTCCCCATATGGAACAGGTTTTAAGTTTCTGAAAACTTCTGTGCTCTAAGAGAAACAAAATCCATGTTTAACGAAAAAAACAAAGCAGATATTGATGTCAAGAAATCAACTTCATGGTTGAGAGATTAGCCATTATTTTTATATTTTCATTGTCCACTAATTAAGATTTTGTGATTGGCGGGGATGACAAAATGTTGGGTGCTTCCCTTCAGTGTTCTTTTTAGTTGAATTATTATTGTCTGCTTTTCCCAGAAGTCAATTATGGTTCCTTCATATATCATAAGTCGTTAGAAAGACCCAGGTGCTTCATGCGGTGTGGTCTGCAGGAGGTCTCTCTGTGTGACGGCGGCCTCTATGTCAAGTGAGCTACTCGGTTCCACACTTGTTCCCTGCAAAATAAATTGGTTTCCTTTGGGGACGATTTTCCTCTGACAGAAGTATCTAGAAATGCTTTCTAGGTTGGAAAAGTGCTTTTTCAAAGAATCACGTGACCTTCCAATAAAATATTGTCGTGATTCTAACGAAAAGCGCTTATGAGCTGGGAAACGTTTCTTAACGAGTAACCTAATATTAGGTGCTTTTCCAGTAAGTGTTGCTGTAACCCTAATGACACGTTTGTCCATTTCGATCAAACATCGAGAAAAATGTATTTGGTGCGGAGAAGAAATGGCCCAAGAATTCATAACTATAAGTAGCAATTTTGTTTTCTTGGGCTATTGGTGGATGCATCTCGACCGACCGCTGAAAATAGAAGGATGTGTGAAACACTGAAGCCTGGTGGGTGATGGAAATATATTTTGCGGGATTCTCATTTATATTCTTTGCCGGCCTTGACTTGTCTTGTACCCAAGTCAATGCCTTTTTGGTATTTTTGGATCCTTCCTAAATCAACCCACAATTTGTCATTATACCAACAAAGCTATTTAATGCGCCCATGTCCTTTAGCCCACCTCAGACTGTAACTTCGAAGAATAATTTTTATGCCAAGTGGTAAATGTTGAGTAACATAAGAATTTACTTAAACCATAATTAGTTTTGGAGGCGCGGATTAGGTACGTTGATTAGACTAATATGTCCACCTCTTTAAATCCAAGTTTGAATCCTCTTTCATGTAAATTGTATCCACATAGAAAATAATCAATATTAATTTCTTTAAAGTGACATGTAGCATACTAAACCAAAATAAACATAACTATCCACTCCCATTTGGTCGACTTGCAAAATAAATCTCCATGACACTTAGTAGTATGTGTGTGAGAAATCTCATTTTCAATTTATAATTTAAATTATCCTTGTATTTAAAATTTTAAATATTTTTTTTATTAAAAAAAACCCCGAAATCACTGTTTTAAAAAAAATAATCAAATCTCATTGATGATGCGTAACCGCGTTTATAGGCATGCCAGAAACACATAGGCGCGCATCAAATTTCCATATTTGATGGTGACGTGGTGAAACAGGAGTGGTCGTTGTCCAAAACTAGCCAAAAATTTAATTGGAGAGGGGAGGATAAAAATAAACGAATGACATCTGTCTTTCTTGCAAGGAACCCGAGGCGACCTCGTCTTTCTTCTTCATCCTCTAGTCTAGTGAGCCATCAACATCTCCTTTTTTGGAAAGTCTTGTAAGCTGCGGCACTCCACTGAACTTCACTTTTGGGCTCTCTCAGTTTTCACACTTTCATTTCATATGCACCATTTTTGTTTCCATTTTTACTTTTGAGTATGTGAGATGAATTACTTGGGTCCTCTCATCACTTCAGTTTCTGAATTGGAGGAAGAAAGAAGCCATGTTCTTGCAAACCAGAGAGCAAAATTGGCAAGTCCATGCATTTTGTTTCATAAAGTTCACTTCTTTGATTAGGTATGTTTTAAATTAGTGGTCTTGGTTACGTATTTCTAATCTCGGCTGTAGGAGTTGGTAGATTACATTCAATCCAACGGATGATATTAGAAATATGTAACTAATCCTTACCATAAAATACTTATCGAAGAATCTCCCCAAACTTAATGCCCAACTGTAGTTTTAACTTTTGTTTTGGATGACTTTATGCATTATTATAATTTGATTTCACACTGCAAACACGGTTTCAACTTTGAAGACTCACTGCTTTTGTTCTCTTCTTTTTGCCCTCTTGTTATGATGGCTGTTTTGCAATGATGGGTGATGAAAATTTGTGTATATAAATAATCAGAGAGAGAGAGAGAGAGAGAGAGAGATTACAATTGGGCTTTATTTTAATAATTTGAATTATTTTGGTGCAGAAGATGTCAGTGTGTATGTTATGGGTATCAAGGAATCAAATTTCCAGATTTCCCACGTGCAAACTCATGGAATCATCTGAATTATCTTATCCTCGTCATTCATAAATTGGCCTTCTGGGGTTGCCATGCTTGACTTTTGGTCTTCATGGTGAAAAGGGAAAACTTTAATTTTAAAGTTGATCAAACAGAATTGGAATTGAACAATGGAAGCTCCAGTGAGGCAACAGAGCTTCAGTGAGAAGAAGATGACTAAGCAGTTAACAGGAAAACGTGAAGACACTCCCTTGCATTTGGCAGCAAGGCAAGGAAATTTGGGATTGGTCATAGAAATCATCTCTAATTGTGGGGAGGCGGATTTGAATGAAGTGTTGTCGAAGCAGAATCATTCGGGTGAAACAGCCTTATATGTGGCAGCTGAATGTGGTGATGTTGATTTGGTGAAGGAAATGATGAAATACTATGATATTGGTTCAGCTGGCATCAAAGCTAGAAATGGCTTTGATGCATTTCACATTGCTTCCAAGCAAGGGAACTTCGGTAAGCCTCTATGGATGTTTCCAAGTTTAGTCACCTTGTTCCGTCCTTTAATATGATGTTCATTTGCACCACATACAATAATCACAAAGGAAATAGTTTCATCTTTTGCATAAAATTCTTTACCTCATTTTCATTTGTGAATTTTGTAGGAGACTAGGAAATTTTTTAAATAAGGATTGAAATTGAAAATAATAACAGTATTGTGGCTTACTTAGTAACCTGTAATTTTTGGAGTAAATCATCTCAAATCATTGTTCTGTTGCTGAATTGCAGAGGTGCTGAAGGTCCTCATGGAGGCCATTCCAGAACTTTCGATGACCGTTGATCACTCAAACAGCACAGCATTGCACACTGCTGCAGCACAAGGCCATATTGAAGTAGTTAATTTCCTTTTGGAGACCGGTTGCCGCTTGGTGTCCATAGCACAACGCAATGGGAAAACTGCCTTGCATTCTGCAGCAAGGAAAGGGCATTTGGAGGTGGTCAAGGCCCTTTTGAGTAAAGAAACTGGAATTGCAACAAGAAATGATAAGAAGGGGCAGACAGCTCTCCATATGGCAGTCAAGGGACAGAATGTTGAGCTGGTAAATGAGCTAGCGAAGGCCGATCCTTCCTTGATAAACGTGGTCGATAACAAGGGCAACACTGCCTTGCACATAGCAACCCAGAAAGCTCTAGTTCAGGTAATAAAATGTGTTCTTTTTGGCATTTAAAACATTTCAAAGAGAGATGAGCCTATGCTTATTACTAAACTGTTCTTTCTTTATATGCATAATAATCTTCATATAAAGTTCGAATTGTGACAATGAGAATGAGGTCCAATTGGGCATAGGAACATAGTACTTAAATGGTCATTTGAATCCTCATATGGTTAAGCCCCTGAGATCATGCTTTTTTGCAGATTGTGCGGGTGCTGTTAAGTTATAAGGGAGTGGCCGAAACCCCCATTAACAAATCTGGAGAAACTGCTCTTGACACTGCAGAGAGATCGGGGCACTCACTGATCGCTGCTATTCTAGTAGAGCATGGCATTGAAAGTGCCAAATCCATCAAGCCACCAACTTTAAACACAAACCGTGAACTCAAACAAACTGTAAGTGAAATAAAACACGAGGTGCATGACCAGCTTAAGCACACAAGACAAACACGAAAGCAAGTGCATGGTATGGTAAAGCGGCTCAGCAAAATGCATTCAGAGGGACTAAACAACGCAATAAACTCCACCACAGTTGTGGCTGTCCTCATTGCCACTGTTGCCTTTGCTGCAATATTCACTCTCCCGGGCCAGTACCCTAAACCCCCTGAAAAAGCTCCTCTCGGAAATATTGCCCTCGAAGAAGTCCCTCCTGGATACTCCCCTGGAGAAGCGAATATTGCCCCCAGAACAGAGTTTGTAGTCTTCTTTATCTTTGACTCTTTTGCTCTCTTCATATCATTGGCTGTTGTGGTGGTTCAAACTTCAATTGTTGTTATAGAGAGGAAGGCAAAGGAGAAACTGATGACAGTCATAAACAAGCTAATGTGGATGGCTTGTGTGATGGTTTCAGTGGCATTTCTTGCACTGTCATGTATAATTGTGGGAGAAGAGAAATGGTTGGCTGTTGGAGTAACAGCTATAGGGACAGTGATTATGGGGACGACATTGGGAACAATGTGTTATTGGATGATTGCGCAGCGAGTCGAAGCTTCTAAAATGCGTAGCAGCACTAGGAGGTCATCGATGAGCAGCTGGTCACACTCACACTCGTGTTCTTTCTCGGTGATGTCAGATTCTGAGCTTCTCAACACTCAGTTTAAGAGCAAGAAAGTCTATGCAATTTGATATGGGATATGTTACATATAAGTTGCCTGCCTCCTAGTTTGTTTTCTGGTCCCTGATGTGTATAAGTGATGTAGAACATAATCTCAGCCATTCTCAATTAGGCAAGTAGAAGTAGATGTTCTACAAGATGGCCAGTTAAATATGTAATAGCAGGGCTTTTTCTTTCAAGCATATTGAGAAGATATATTTTCCTTGACCCAATTTTGTAACTTACAAAAGTATGAGGTTTTTTTTGTTTTTTTTTTTTTATATATACTAAAATGTATGCATATATGCATATTATACATCCAACTTATACTTGTTTCCAAAAGCCCATGACCACTAGATCATCCAATTATGTTTTGGATTGGATGGCATCATTCGGATGAAGTGACTCAGCTGAGAAAGGAGCAAGACTTGGAAATCCACCTTAGCTGTAACATCATGATATATTTGGAGTTTTGGACCTTCTACCAAGTCCTTATGCAGAAAAAGTATTTCTTTTTTGAAGTGGACATGCCTTTAGGCCTTTTTTTTCCCCTTAAAATGGGTAAACAGGATAAAAAAGAAGCCTTTTTCCTGTCTGCAACTCTTTTTCTCATTTTATAGGTGGTCATGTTAATGAGGACATGCACCAGAATAAAAGTTGAAGAAGATGACAAGGTCATTGCAGAAAAACATTTAGTCCAGAAATATCTCTGCAAGTGCAAGGAAATAATGTTGATGCCTTGAATCTCTCCAAGCTGACACTACCCACATGCAGACATGCTCCACTTGCTCACCGGTCCCACCAAATGCCACATATACATCTCATACCCTCCATTAAGATAAACCCTCAATATCATTGTTTTGCCTATCAATCACGAAATGTTATGTGTGATAAGTTTTTTACATGATAGTCTGTGATTTTTAATCTCGTTTTATATAAGTTTTTCTGCATCATTAGGACATGCTTAGTCTTTTTTCTGTTTCTCTTTCTTGTTCATGTAGACAAATGAAGTCAATAGATAAAGATATTGTGTATGAGGAGAAAGAACAATTTGTTCCTTATATGATGCTAAGAGCTATGGCCTCTCCAAATTCCAAAATCATAATTTACTTTTTATCAGAAACACCAATAATTAGTCTATTGGTCCCCATTACATTTCCAATATAAGTGCCTTAAATTTCCAACATATTATAGTGTTGAAATTTCCATTACCTCAATTTATGATATCAGAGACCTCTGCTTTCAAACAAATATGATCTTGTCTGGTTTAGTGGCATATCAATCTGAACAGGACATAAATACAAGAAAAGCCATAAAACTTAAAAGCAACTGATAATGCAGGTAGTTTTCTAACTTTTTCACCCTCATTTTACTAGTAGATAGAGAAGTTGTTACTAATAATTTCTAACATGTGTGAAAATAAAAGAACTCATTCTCTCCTCAAGAAAAACTTAGTTGCAACGGAGATAGTACCCCGATTAATAATGTTAAGCAACATAGAAATGTTATCACACATGTTATAGCATTATTGGTCAAACATAACAAAATAGTGTTATCCCAATTTCATGAAAATCTTTATCCTCATCCTCAAGAGGCACAAGACAAGACCTATCCTTCTCAACTTTGGCATATACAACCATGTTGATGTTATGGTGGGGATATGAGTTTCTTGTTATATATGCTTGTATTGTGTGTATTGTATGTATTTCCTAGTGCTCTACAAATGAGTTTCATACATCTTGTCCTGTCAAAAATCTAGCAGACACATTTTTTGAAATGAATGTTGAGTCAAAATCAAAAGAAAAAGAAAAAGAATGGAATGCTAAAATGCTCTTGGCCTGAAAATTGACATTTTCAATTAATCTTTTGACTTCAATAATAGTTTTGGTGTGACATTGCTGTTACATTCCTTTTTATATATTTAAATACATTTCTGATACATGTAACATGCCTCTGTGGATGCTCTGCAGAGGCAGACAGGGAGCACTGTGTAACTATAGATTTCAATGCAGTAAGACGAATTCAAACACAACATAACTTGGTGTTAATTTTCCAGGCTGAACTGCTGGAACAATTATTGTGCTTCTTTTAGAAAAAACAAAGTATTGTACTGCACTCGAATTCGAATTTTCTTTTCGTAGTTTAAATTAGTTTAAAATAAACTATTATTTGTATATAAAAAAATTAGGAAGTCACCTTAATCATAGGGAACATCTGTTCCCCTATAGAGATTATGAGATCACATGATAATTAGGAAAGTCACCTTAATGACAGAGAAAAATGGGTGATGTGTCCCTAACTTCTATGCAGTACAGTAGTGACCAGAAGTCTAGAAGAGAAAGAACAGTAGAACAGGTAACCCACAGTTCTTTTGGGTAAATGTAAAGCTAAAAAGTCTAAAAGGACGATGATGGTTTTATCCAAAAACAAAAAAGAATGATGGACATAAAGCGTGAAACTTTCATTGAGAATCTAGTTCAGGAGAAAAGCTGCTTATAGAAGCCAGCTAGCCGCTGGTGTGGACAAAGACCTAGCTAATTTTACCGTACCCGAACCACTAGAAAAATTTGAGTCACTCACCCACTTTACAGAAAAAGGTTTCTATTATTTTGGGGGACTTTCCTAGTTGTGCTAACACATTTTCAATTTCTTTCCATTACTTCTAATATTTCCAAATTGTTTCCATTTTCAGCATCAATTAACTCTAAAGCACTTCCACTCATTGGTCATGACAAGGGGCAAAGGAAGACAATGGCTATCACTATTCACGTGAATAGTGGCAGCCCTTGCAAAAGGCTTGTTGTGTTTTCACCTATTGCCATGGCAACTCAAGGGCAACTACTATTCACATAAGATATGAGGAGATGAATTTGTATAGAGTTTTGGTGTGAGAAGTAAAGAATATGGTCATGTATTTATATAATAAAAAATTCTAATTTTTTTTTAATCAATTTTTTTGTTATTTAAATTGGTTGCTAATGTCATTATGAAGTCAGCATTACATCAATTACCCAAGCAGCAACACAGGTTGATTTTGCTTGAGGGCTTGCCCAGGTTGGTGGGCCCCACACCTTGCCCAGACTTGCCTTTGCGTGTTGGAGTCGTCTTGTGGGCTAGACCCTGTCCTCCCTGGGCAAAAAGCCTTCCGCTGAAGTGCCCTAAGGGAAGTCCGAAAAAATCCACTAGTGTAGTGATTTGAAGCAATTGTTTTTTAGGAAAGATTATGGGTTCAAGCAATTGTTTCTTCAGGAAAAATTATGGGTTCAAGTCTTCGCATAAATATAGTGTGTGTAAGTTTAGCATACTATTACTCCTCTCAATAAAAAAAGGACATCCTAAAATCAAACTCTTAAGGGAAGTCCAACTTGCAACAGTTCATAGATTTCTTGACGTGTTTAAGGCTTATGGACTATCTTAAAGATCGGGTACATATAAACCATGTAGTTGTGACTTTTTTCTCCACATTATTCAACATGGAGATATTGGATTAGAATTTATAGATCCACTGGTCACTAAAGATATATAAAACAATATAAAGATCTTTAAAATGTCTTTGTTGGGTCATATCTTGATGACTTTTTTTAATAAAGAGGGGAGCAAGTCATTTGTCACACGCAATAATTAATAACATTAATGCATATTATACTAAGTAACAGAAATAATCAAACCAACTCAATCGTAACTACAAAACTTCTGATGTAACAAAAGTTGAAACAGGGAAAGTGTTTTTAGACTTTTTTTATTTGAACAGTTAAATTCTCTAAATGAAAGCAGGCCAAGAAAGTCTGATGACTCTGATCAAACAGTGCTGGAAAAACGTGCAAATGCCTGTACATCAATCACACTGCATATTAAATTCGAATGAAGCCCAAATTCAAAAGAGATTAACAGGAAAACTTGGTAGTGGGAAACATTTGAAATTCTCAATCATATAATGTAATCATATTCATGTGTGTGTCTCTCATATCATTTGATGTGGCCTGGTGAGATCTCTTGACCCCCACAAACTGCATCCTTGAAGCAGACAGTGAACAGAACCCATGACCTTCATTTGCACTCTTTCTTGAGCTAAACAGCTGCTGGGACTGTTTGCAATGAGCAATTGCTCCCTCTATTGAGCTCTCAAGCTCTGAATTTGCACTGGTACTTCTCTTCAGCAACTGCATGTCAGAGAACCCACTTGAGCTGAATGAGAAAGATGAAGATGAAGATGAAGAAACAGAGGAAGTTGTGGATGAACACAAGGATTTTGGTGCAGATGGATGTTGAATGGCCCCAGAGAATGACTTTCTGTGGGTATTGGCATTTTCCTCGGCCATTTCTTTCTCAATGCTTTTCATGAGAGTAGTTGATGATATTTGATATCTGCCATTGTCAATTTTCCCAAAAGGGTTTTTCTTGGCCACCTTCATGTACTTATTTGAGCAAAAGTCCTTGACTTTTGAACAATTTTCTGCTTCTGCATTTCTTGCTGGCCTTGCACAAGAGTAGTCATCTGCACAAGTGGGCTTACTGAACAAAGATTTAACATATGCCCTTGAAGCCTTGAGCTTTTGACCCAAAGAAGACTGCTTGATCTGCTTGAGCTTTGCGGACCAAGATTTCTTTGGATGATCATGACCACCAATGAAATTAACACACATTTCAGCTGTCCATTCAGAGATGTACTCATCTGAGGTTAGCTCACTGCTGACCCTGCAAGACTCTGAGGGTGAGATATTGCAGGACCTATCCAATGGGGTGCTTGTATTGGTGGAAGGTGTGGTGGTAGAGCTATTGATGAAGGGAATGCTGAAGCTGTCTTCAATGGCTTCTTGGGTTTTGTTCCCAAGTGAGGTGTTTGAGCTCTGAAGGATCTTTTGGACCATCTGTAAGCGAGGTGGGAGATGAAGAGGAAGGAGCTTACCTTTGTAGAAGAGCTCATCAGCTGGGGATGTTGTAGTTCCTTTATCTTGAGAAACTGAGGACATTTGAAACTCAAACTCTCTGGTTTGTGGTGGAGAGCCAATGGAATAACAAAAGAAGTTGGAGGAGGAGCTTACTTCCATGTCTATGTAGTCTTCATCTGTATTTTCACCTGAGGCTTGGCTTCTGGCCATCTCATGTAACCCTGCTCGCTCACTCTGTGTGTGTGTGTGTGTGAAGATGCTTATGGGAAAGAGAGCTTGGTGAAGGAAGAGGCAGAGCAGCCTTTAAAGTAAAGGTGTTGCCAAGTTAGAATAATATATAATAGTATAATAATTTTTCTTTTTCAATATCTTGAATGCTTCCAAGAACTAAAATGCGGAAAGAAAATAAACTTTTTCCTTTTGGGCCAAGAACATTAATTTGTAGCTTATTCTTGTATTTTGGGCTAAAGAACAATAATTTTGAAGCTTCAATAGATTCCAATCACAGTTTTTTTAAACCGTCCCATGAGATTTTAATGTTGTGATTATTGACAGTTTCCTTAGAAATTATAGTTTTCTTAAGGCAGATTTGAACCAACCAAATTTTGACACATAGCTGCTTATAATCAAACCATCAAATCAAACTTTTGTAATGCCAAGACTGTAGAGCGTGATTAGTGGGATGACATGGCTTGAACATCCCCATATATGTACGTTTTTCTTAGTCCACATCCACTCTTACTGTAAATGCCTTGAATTTGGATTCTTCAAATGTTTGAGCACAAAGCTTAGACTTCAAGTACAAGATGTTGACAGGGCAGAGCTTCTGTTTTTATTGAGAGTTTCAATGTAAGCAACATACCCCATCTTTTGAACACTGTTAAGACAATCAAAGTACGTTGACGATAGAACGAGAGAGAACAAATCAAACTTCTGATTCTGAGAAATGAAATCTAATCTGAAATCTTGATATCCATCCAATATCTATATGGGAATTCTAAATGGATCACTTCTCTTAATTAAGTTTGTGCTTCCTTTATTTTAGGTTCTATGACAAATACCATTTGTAACTATTTTATTTTCCTTTTAAAAAAAGGAAAAAAAAAAAAATCAGCTAACACAATCTAGCCCAAAAGAAAAGAACTTTGCCTTGCCTTACGGATAAGTGATCTCAGATTCCAACCTTCTTTCAAAATAATGCACCTCATGTTTATATGCCAATTACATGTATAATTATGTTATTTTTCTGCAACATCCACTAACCTCCCTGCAACCAAGATTTGAATTTGAAAACCATTTTGTGTATTTTTTATGTTTGTCTGGGCAACCCACTTCTCGAAATCTGGTTTTCTGCACTCACTCACAATTCTATAATCAGTGGAGGGGAGAGAGAGATTTTTCATTTCATTTTTTCCATCAAAGAACACAAAATAAAAAATTATATTGTCTCCACAACCACAACTATCATGGGCTATCATATGTGGATGTCCTTATCTAACCTAGTCAAAATTGTTGCAAAGATTTAACCTCATCTTCATCATTGTTTATAATATCTGTCTTTGGAATTTCAAACTGTTGACCATATTAACATGTAAAAACAACCCACAAGGTCCGACTTCATGGCCAGTAAAAAACATCTGAGAACAGAACTTCATAATATTTGTTTAGTCAGTGTCTTAGAATAATGTAAACAGGATTTTGTATTTCATATTTAATTTAAGATTCTACATCATCTTCCCAATCATGTATGAGGCCATTTGCTTATTTTGTTCGTCAACATTAGCTTTTACCCAACTCTTTTTCCTGTATTTTTTTTCTTCCCTATTTTGTAGACATGGGTTTTATTGTCAACTTTTTTATTGACCTAGTTGGTAAAATAGTATTCTGGCATGGATTGGAGGGCCTGCCATGGAGCCATTAAAAGGTACAAAAAGGCGGAAGCTCACTGCCAGTAATGGTAGCCATCACGTGCCTACACGAGACAGACTATATTATGATATTAATCTTACTAACACCTGATCAAGAGGTCACGTGATGCTAATAATCTTAAGAGATGCTCGAGTTCTGGTCCTCCTGGCTACATGATTGATCTCATTTTAACAAATGTGACTGAAAAATTCCATCGGCTTTATGAATATGAGTTTATGTCAAAGCTCACTAGGTTTGCCGCTTTTGCGAAGTCTATTTTCTTCGCAAGAAATACAAATGACGGTCGCCTGCACAGTGATGGCAGTAGGTGAGGTCTCATCACCCATCAGTGGATGATAGCCAACCCCAGCTCACGTGTAGACGACGGTCGCTATCACATATCTCTCTTCCATATGCAGCAGATGTCCTGTAATCAAGTGTTGCTCACATGATCAGTGAAATCAATTTCTTTGCCCTATGCACAATATGTTTCAAACAGGAGAGAAACTCTCATGAAACGGGGATAGCACTTTTTGCTATCCCCGACCAATAACACAATGACACATAGGATAACTTTTCCGACACATATGACAAGTTATCCTATGTGTCATAGTGTTATTGACCGGGGATAGCAAAATAGTGCTATCCCCGGTATAGGTAAGTTTTTTTCTTCAAACAGACCTGGAAGAAGAAGTTGCATGGTTGTGGTATCTATACACAGGAGAAATTAATTTGCTTTTAACTTTTTAAGGTATCTACAACTTGTAATCAAAGATAAGAGAATTTACACACTTCGATAAACCTAAGCACTCGAATGTTTGGCCACTTTTTATTTACAACCTATGAGGAGTGTTGACTGTAAATACATAGCATTGCATCTTGTCTGGAAATGAAAGCTACTAACTTGCTTGTTCCGCTAGACATGCCATAATCCATCCTTGTTAGAGATCAAAATGCACCAGTATACATATTCGGATATTCCACCGTATGAATTTGGCCTATTTCCTGCTGGTCAGCTAGGGGTTTTTAGGTCCTTTTCAAGTTCATCAAACTCCCAGTCATTAATCTCCTCTGTTGAGCCTTCTTTGCCAACCTTCCCATGTTCTGGCTCCAGTTTTGCTAATTCTTCTGTTGGGTTTAGTGTCTTGTCTCCCTTAATCAAGGCAGAATTGGGTACTTTATCCTGTTTGAGTTCTGGAGTCCCAGTAGTGGTCAATGGAGGGGCCTTACCATGTTCTGGTTCTACTTTTGCCAATTCTTCTTTTGAGTCTACTGTCTTCTTCTCCCCTTTAATCAAGGAAGAATTGGATACTTCATCCTGTTTGAGTTCTGGAGTCCCAGTGGTCAATGGAGGTGTCTTCCCATGTTCTGGCTCTAGCTTTGCCAGTTCTTCTTTTGGGTCTAAAGTCTTCTCTCCCTTAATCAAGGAAGAATTGGATACTTTATCCAGTTTGAGTTCTGGAGGTCCAGCAGTCAATGGAGAGGTGGTCAATGGAGAGGCTGTCAATGGAGAGGTGGTCAATGTTGAGGCTGTCATTGGAGAGGTGGTCAATGGAGAAGATGTCAATGGAGAGGTAGAGGTAGGAGATGGAATTATTTGGGGCCTATCACTAGACGGTGTCTCTGGTCTTTGTGGTGAAGCTTCGATTTCCAATGTCGGTCTGTCAATGGATTCAAATTCATCTTTTATTTTTTTGAGGGCATCAAAGAGGTCTTTGACCTTCTGGTCATCTCTCCTGGATCAAGAGTGTACCATGTATCATATAGGTGTACCTAATGGCAGAAGATAAAATGACAGCATAGACGGGAGTGTACCTGAAAATGCCTTCAGTTTGAACGTAGAACTGCCTTTTCATGGTCTCCACTACACTTAAGGTGGTCAGAAACTGAAATGACAAAGGGAAATTAGATTGAGGAATATTTCAGTCTGTTCAAAGCACAATGAATGAAGAAATACACGATTAATACATACATGCAAAAGTGGAACGTGATCTTAAAGAATTTGACTGAAAATGTCACTTATCAAAGGACGAAAAAAACAGTGGAAAATGTGTGCATACCTTCGCTTCCATGTCCAAATATTCCTCTTCAAGAGTTTTTCTTGGGTTATTTACTTTCGAACTTCCATAATCTATACGAGGTGATATATTTGCTCTGATATAAATAAACAATCAGAGGCTTGATAAAACTGTGTAAAAGGAAAGCTAAGAGAAACAGAGAAAATTACCCTTGACTTGACCTCAAGCTCTCCACGAGATTCTTAATAAGAACGATCGATGATCCCAAGCTTTCCTAGTTTATGATTCAAGACAGGCACACCAATAAGAAGATGAAAAAAGAAAATTATAGTAATAGATAAGAGTCAAGGTGATGCACTATTTAAAAGAAATTATCAACATATAAGAAGAAAACTATTACCTTGTATGTGGAGAGAAGTTGGATTACCAAATTCACAAAATGGTCTCCATATCTCTCCAGTTCACCACTTGAACAAGAAAATAACCAAATATCATTAAATATGAAGAACTCATCATACACTAGGGGATGGACACAACAGTGCAAGTACAGAAAACATTAAAGAGATCATATCATAGGATATTAATTCCATTTCAAGTTTTCAGAATACATTTATCCAACATGAAATATTGGCATCAGATTCATTTGCTGATCAGCGTAAATAAGATTTACATACTTGACCTGCTTCTCCTTTTTCTCTGTGTATGAGGTCTGGAGAACCCATGTATCTTCCAAAAAACTAATCCAAGTATTGACAACATCAACTTCTGTTTTACATGAAGCAATGGATCTTGACAGCTCATCTTCCTGTGATTAAAGAAAACAGATATTATAGATACTCCATAGCAAGCTATTAAATGCTCATCCAAAGTACATCTGTAGAAAACCATTCTTAATGTATGCATTCTAAATGTGACCTAAGGCATAACAAAAAACCTATAATACCTTTGATTTTATGTGTACAAGAATCTGATTGCTTGCTTCATCAAACTGTTCTCTTTCTTCCCTTGCATTGTGAAGGCGTGCACGAACGGCCTTCAATGAAATAATCACCTGTAAAAAATGTTCAGCCATATATATATACCCCCCAGCAAAAGAATATGAGAAAACACAATAGGACTTATTTTGCAGGCTATAGAATTGGTGGGGGGTGACAATTGCAGTTCGCCTCTTCTGATGCTCACAACGAAAAAAGAAAAAAAAAATGCATATGTATACTCTCATGAACACCCTTCAACTTGTTTAAATAGGGTCAGTGAATGGGGACAATTTTTTCATTAACAAAAATGCACCACTTTAGTTGATCACCATCAATATGAATATCAGAGTACATTTTACCTAGAAGCCTAGAACTAACGATTAATTAAATGCTATTGGAAATGACTGTGATCTCCTAAAGCGCACTATCTCTTTATATATAACAGAGAAGGAACCTTTTTCAGTTCTTGTTGGAGTTCTTCTCTTTGCCTCTCAAGTTGTCCGATCTCTGCCACCAATTCCTGAAAAATGCCAAGTTACTACAATTTCGTGGATGTCAACAACAAAATGGATCACAACCAAACAAATTTATTCCAGTAAACAGTCCACTATATAGACAGTAGGCCTCAACCATATGTGACATAAAAATTTAACAAGTCTGGTAGACAAAAAAGAAGTCATATATCAATTCTGAAAATTTAAATTAAAGATGATTAAGATGTTCTTAAATCACATTTCTATACATATTGACAATGGGTACAAAAAATTAATCAGCTACCATTGTGTGGGAAGTCTGCAGTTTTTATTTAAGCATCTAAATAAGTTGGCACGTGCCAATACTTGCATGATAAGGTTAATCCTCAAAGATACAAAAATTAGGTCTAAATCCATCAAACAAATAGTAAAAGGTAAGGTTCAAATTTTATACTAGCTAAAAGAAGAGTCTGATATTAAATCCATTCTGTTGAATACCACAAACTCTGAGCAACTGAAGCCCATTTAAACATATAATGTACAGATCGATAGGCTTCAAGACATATTAGTTAAGCTATCATTAACTGAAAATGCCTATTCAATTGAGACTTATGATATATCTGTGCAAAAGAATTCCTTAGTTGAATGGATTCACATAGTTCTTTCACATTCTCTTTTGAAAAAGGGGGAAATAAGTCTTTTGAGCCAGTATACCTTCTCCAGTTGGCTTACTTCATTGGCTTTAGCTACACGAAAGTTGAGTGCTTCTTCTTTCTGAAACCTACTTTAAGTATTGAGAGAGAATAAAAACCATTAAAGAAAATAAAGATAAAGGAAACACCAACTGGACCTAATTTTCTTTGTCAAATAGCAATTAATCAAATATCAAAATGGAGAGGTGTGTGCTGACATGCACCAAAAAAAAAACCAATCATGGAAACCTGAATACAACACCAGCACACATAGACACAAGCAAGATGCTTTAAAATACAATTTGAAACCTGTGGTCTAAAATGCGCTTTTCAGCTTGTGAGGTGGAGTTAGCAAGAGATTCTGAAAATACTTTTAATTTTTCAACCTGCAATATAAATTAAAACAGGGCAATTAAATACAAATAAGAGAAGAACTGGCCTGAGAAGATGGGGCCTAATTGTCTAAACACATGCAGTGCCCCTCAAAGGCATAGCTAGGCTTCTTATGCAGTAACCATACTTAAAATAAAATATATAAAAAACACAGAAACTGAGAAGAATGTTCAGATTAATTTTTATAAGATGAACTGAAAATTTGTAGCTTTGTTCTTCACACTGTTTCTCTAGATTGCATTCAGGATACGTTTCATGGATACCATGTAATGTTTGACCTCACTGAACTGTTAAAACTGTTTAATCAAACCCACTTTTAGGTTAAGTTGTTTGTCAAACCCTGAATCAGTCTAGAACATTCAGAACTGTCAATTCCTCTTTGGTTACAGTTCAAAGAAAAGGGGGGAGGTGCGGGGATGACATCACATGGAGTATACCTTTTCACAGTGCATCTCGGGCGAGTCCCCATTGCTCAAGGATTTCTTCTTTAATAACAGATCCTCCAACCTGGAGCATAGTTGAATTTCGACAAGTGCTTCTTTTAAATTCTGCAAGGAAATCAGACCTTTCAGTTCAACGAGTCATATACACTTAGTTATCCTAATTCCTTAGTTGATGATATTTAAACAGTTAGGGAGTTAGGGCATGTATCATTTTTTTATTTTTTTTGAATAGAAACATTGTATTGATAAGGGTTTAGGGCATGTATCATATTTGAACAGCTGAATTTCTACAAGCGCTTCTTTTATACTGAAACAGAGATTCTGATAACACTTTTAATTTGAATGTGAATAAAATAAAATCATCTCAAATAAAACTGTGCATTTATGGGATGTGTATTTGAATGTGTGCTTGTATCTGCATAAATAAAAAGATCAAGTTTACCTCTATTGTTGCATCCCTTTCCTTCTCAGATGATTTGTCACAACCTTCACTTCGAGGCTTTTGGTGTGCCATCACTTTATCAAGTTCTTCCCTTATACTGCTGGCTTCAGCATCTATTCTGAGAGCAGAGAACAAAAACAGGTGGAGGACAAGATTAGGTGAAGAAACAACTGGATCTTATTAAAACTTAAACTAATAATGACTGTCTAAGAATGGAAACATGCGGATTCCAAACATTCACCAAAGGAGATCGAATAGAGGGTATGCAAATAAAAAACTCTGCTGTACATTATTGTCCTCTACATAATAAACTAACAAAGAAAAAGGAAAACCAAACTTCAAGAGCACAAAATGCAGTGGTATGGAAGGATAATTGTAAAGAATCATGCTCAACAAGTTTGGAGTTTCATTGATCACATGTAGACACACAGAGAGAGAGAGAGAGAGAGAGAGAGAGAGAGAGAGAGAGAGAGCAGCAGAAAATATACATATTATGAATTCATAGTGCTGATTGATCTGTTTGATCAAAGTCCAAGCATGCAACAGTCACTTCAGTATATAATATCTACTAGAGCATATAAAAAAACAAATTTAACATATCAAGGCATAAGGCGGAGCTACAAAAATTCTGTTTCTTAATCACAGAAGAATCAGCATAGCACAAAACATCAAAAACCAATAACTGAACAGTCATTTTCATTCCAAATATCTCTTAGTTTGAATGTTAATGCCAAAACATGCAGCAAAGAAAAGAAGAAGAAAAAAAATGTTCCTCAACCACCTTGCAAGATCAGCATTTATTTTCAGCCCTGCAATTGCACCTTGAGCAAATTGGAGCAATTCTTCTCGTTTTATCTGAAAATAGAAGTAAAAAGAAAAATAGATAAGAAAGGGACGCATGCGTTAAACTCAAAAATCTTAAATTGCAACATAATTTGTATAAGGTTAGAAATGTTACTGTTTTTGGCTTATGAAAAAATTATGTAACTTTTCATATGAGTAGAAATATGAAGATGGCAGTTCAAGAAACAGGGGAAAAAAGGGAATGGTTTCTTGGTAACTGAAGCCTTCAAATGATAATATTAATATGTAACTTTTAATAAGAAGCACTTTCAACAATTAGAACGTCGATTGGACTGAGACAAGAAAATTTCAAGCAAAACATTTGTGAAAGCTGAATATATAGGCCATTCTTAGATGTCTGATCCCAAAAGTACTCAGAAGGCTTACAGCCTTAAGTTAACCCCATTCATGCTGAATTCGTGCATACGCCTGTCCTTACCAGTACTTCATCTTGATAGTATGAAAGTGCTGCTGCCAAATTCTGTACACTGCTCATTACTACATTATGTACCTCCTTTCCTCCTGTAAGACAGAGCCTGTATATGGTACAAGAAAATTCATGTAATATTTTAATATTCAAATAATATTATCCGCAAAAGCAATCTTTAGGAAAATTATCTTTACTTTATTGAATAGTTTTTTGGATCTTTCTTGCCGTTGTTATGGACTAAAAATGTAATTTCAAGGACCTAAGTTATCCCAAAGAAGTGGTAATCAGCCATTATGAGGATATTAGAAGAGTGAGAAAAATCACCCATATATCTCCAAAAGTAGCGAAACTTCTTCCTCATTTGGTTCTTCAAGAATCTGAGTCATACAAAAGAGTTAACCTGCGGTTAAACTCCATGGATCAGCAAATACAAAGCCCAGCCAATGTATGCAGAATGGCACTAAAACTCAAGGGAAAGCTTAAAGGAAGAAATCAAAATATTCTACAACTTTGCACACAGATTAGAGGGAGGAGGAAAAAAACTTTAATAAATTAGAACCATTTCATTTTGACTTTTCATGTATAATAAAAGAAGAGTTCTTTTCTACTTATAATGCGCCTCTTGGTGACCCTTGATTGCCGTTTGTTATTATATGACCCCATGACTTCACTCATCATATAAGCACTACTTCACTCATCATATAAGCACTAGGGGATTAGCCTTGTAATTGGTAAAATAAGCAAACACTTCCATCTATGTCAACCAAGTCATTTAATTAAGATCAAAATTAGAGAGTATGATCCATTCTCAGCACTTGTCTATACAAGAAGACTGATATGATGCGTATGAGAAAACATTAACAATTTCTCAACTTACCATTGATAATGTTATGCCTTCAAGTGCTTGGCTATGTAGAAAGACATCGCGAAAAGTTTTTGGTTCATCTCCCATATCAGAGTCAATGTAATAAACCTGTCTCAAACAGTAACACAAAAGAATTACAAAGATAAGAGTAACCAAAACAACAAAAACATAACTGTCGAGTGCATCAGGGTTTACCCACCAGCATAGGTCTTTTTGGCGATTCCGTGGATTCATCAAAGTTAAGTTGATCATCAGGGCTTCTTTCATTGTTCACATTGTAAAGGGTGGGTAATCTCTCTATTTCTTTAAGTGCAACCAACCACCTCCTCAGTAGCTGAACCCTTTCTACCCCTCTGCAGGAAACAGACACCTCTTCCAATCTTTTCACAGTAAGCCTAAAACTCTGTAAATTCCTAGGGCCCTGATTAACAAACCCAAGCAAACAAATCAGAATTTGAATAAAATTAATATTAAAACTAACTCCAATTTTTTTTCTATAAGAAAAACAAACAAACATGAAATGGGAATTCATTTTTTTTGGGTTGCAACGAAATGGGCATCCATTCAAACAGCAGATAATCTCAAAATGAAAAAATTAAAGCAGCTCAATCAAAATTTGAATTCTTTCAAATGAAGTAATAAAATGATTAAAAGGAAATGGTGAGTTGGGAAATAATACAATGCGTTCAGGGAGGAGGAGTCTGGCTCCGCCGGCGACGGCATTCCCGGCGTGAAGGACGACAGAGTCGGCGTAGTTCCGTACGGTTCGAGTGAGGCTATTGGTAGCCCCTGCTTCCACTGCCAGGTTCACCGCATTTCTTATCCACGACATGTCATCCGCCACTCTCTTTTTCTCGCGTTTTCTTACGGAAATTCCCGCTCGCCAAACAGATAAACAAATAAATTAGAGGTAAAATGATGAAAGGAGGCGGATTTTTGTTGATTTTGGGTTGATGAAGAAGATGGAGAAGAAGAAGTCAAGCAATTCCTTCCGGGTGCAAAATGAAACTTTTTTTCTGGTTCTCGTTGGAGTACTTTGCGCGGCTTTGCCTTTTGTTTCGCTTCCTTTTCTTCTTTCGACTGTGAATTTACCAAATTACCCCTGTTCTTACTAATTGCAAACGAGCAACGTCTAGCATGGGCGTGGAGGATTTCTCGGCATATTAAACGCTTAATTAAACCATACGGAGCGACGTCGTTTCATGATAAACGTGATTTAAGGTTTTTTTAATATATTTTTTATATTGCATAAACATAATTTTATGTAGAATGCTACTTGATCATTAGAAATATACTAATCAACATTGTAGCCATCTATATCCTTTTTTTAAATTAATTTTTGCGGTTTATGTAATTAAACACATAATGAATACAAGTGATTTCTCCTTGATAATTTCATTTAAGATTCACCATAGTTTGTCCTTGGTCTGTAAATATGACAAATCCAATCACTAATCTTTTTTACGCGTATTAACAGATCATGTAAGTTTTAAAGATTTACCATAATTTTGTGATTAGTGACCAGACTGTCGTAATTAAATGTTTACTGCAAAAGTTTTTAGATTACAATGGATAAGTACATCAAATGATACACTAGTGTGAAAAGGGAGGGAAAGAAAGGGAAGGCAAGCAAAGTGTCAAAATAAATTTTATTCTTTAAGAGAGCTTTTCTTGACTATCAAAATCTCATGTTTCTAATACAATGCCAATGGCTTGGATATTACACTGGTAATACAACTGACCCAAAAAAAAATAGAGCCATCAGTTCTATTATGTGCATAGAATGGAGACGATGATCAGCAAGAATGTTAAGTGTTGTTATCTCTACAATGTGTATGCGCCTCCAAGCCGCCGACATGTTTGGCCAAAGGGAATTGTTTTCTCTAAGTAACAACCATCACTCAATGTCTGGCAGTGGCACTTTCCAATAGTTCCACGAGTTGAAGTCTTCCTGCAAATGTGTTGAAAACCAGGTTCATCATCGATTATGAAAACAAAGCCAGAGTTAGAGCTCTCTCTAGCCGCACTTCGGTTTATGTTCCGAGGTGAGGATGTAGAAGAATGTTAAGTTACCTGCTCAACCAGTGAAGTTGGAGGAAACATGTCGTTGACTAGAGTGTGTAAGGATGTGTACGTCTTCACATCAGCGCGATGATGGCTGATGGCCACCTCGCCCTGCAAGTTGCAAGTTAATGGAAACAGTTTAGCCACAGAAGATACATGCATTTGCTCTCTTTGGTTTGTGATAAGCATCAGTGGAAGACAATTACCTTGGGATTGATTATGAATATTTTGCCCTTTGGAATCCCAATTTTCCTGTAGCTGAGCTCATCTGTGTCTCTATTTCCAAAACCCGCATAGAATGGATTGTAATCAGAGGGGAAGAGCTTTTTTATGTCCTGCAGTATATGATTATCACATATCACAACTGTTAGAAGAAAAAGGTCCAATGCCAACCAGACGTGTTCGCTTTTTAACTTGGGTTTAACTTTCTTAGCTATTTTACCTCTAAACAGGCAATTTTGAATTCGTGTGGTGCTCTTCTTACAACTGCCATCAGCAAATAGGTAAAAACAAACTAATTGATCAGCGCAAACTAAATAAACATTTAAAAAAATTAGAGACAGGTAGAATTCAAACATGTAAGCAAACAAAGGAGCTAGTTGGTATCTGGCAGTGGTGGTGTGATGTGTCTATAAAACCATGGATAACTACATGCTCTTCGTTCACGGGTCAACGGAAATAACAAATGCTCAAGTTAGTATACATCAAGGAAAGGTTCTCATGATTGCATATCCAAATAAATAGAGGATGTGATAGTCATCGTATATCAACAGTGAACAAGAGAGAGAATAGTTACTCATTTACCACAGGCACCCTATAAAACCATACCATGGCTGAAATATGCTGCTTTGATCCAAATCAACTTACTAGCGTCTAAAATATTTCTATCGTGGTAAACACTACAAATATTTTCTATGTGTGCCCTTCTCCTTTTATAGTTTCCTATTGGCTGTCATTTTCACATGGTATACTTCATGAAAAAATCAGTGAGATTACCATTACAGATTGGGCTCCATAAATACTATAATACAGTTAGTTAATGCAAGCTGAACAGATATTACAGAGATAACCTCACCTTCACGAAACAATGAAGGAAATAATCCATCGGGTGAGATAACAACAGGTCCATTGGGTAAAGCTTTTCCATCCTGCAAGTATTCTGAGTAATCAACTTGGCGTATGCAGTTCTATCAACTTAATCACTTAAAGAAGGCAAGGAACTATAATTTGGTGTTGGATTAGAAGGAAAGGGATACCAAAAACCACGCTATTATTAGGTTACCTGTTTTAGGTTGACTAAAAAGCTTCTCGTTAGATATGCCTGTACAATTGCACGTGCACTCAAAAACAGTAGCTGATATCCATTTTCCTGTAGAAAAAGCAAGACTCAATATTAGATAGCAATGTACGAAAGAAAAACCAAATAATTCCATTATAATATAAAAGAAAGGGATTTTCCATTATTATATTAAAGTTATGCAATCCCATTAAACTCAGTTAGAACATGGGGCTTACAAGTCCTTTTTTCCCCTGCAATGATCTTGAAAGAGATGTACCTTAATTGCACAGAAAAGTCTAGCCACACCAGATTGTGTCCAATCTTTTCCAACTAATGGCATGAACTGGCCTAACACATCAGACCTGGAAAAAATGGATTCAGGTGAAAGTTTTATCTTCAAACTAAGCAATAATAACATCATGATGGTAAAGTCTTTTTTGTATTTTTGATAGGTTTGCAGATTGCCTGTGCTGACATCTGACAGTCCAAAGAATTAATTTGCATAACTGTCTGGTACTAAACTAGGTCTCTTATGGTTTTGTCCTATGGCAATGGAAGAAAGCAAGAGAATTACAACTTTCAACATTTTCCATCTAACTTTCAGAAAGTTGCAGAAGCAATGTTATTTTAGCAATCAAAACCACATTACATTTACAGCAGCCTTACTTGGTAATAGTTCCGTCAACATCAGAAATTACAATTCTGGCATTCCATTTCCACAAGTAAATATGTGCATCAACCTGGTAAAGATAAAAATGGCTTAGTAACTTTATTGGCTATAGCTCAAATTTATAAATGAAACACCAGATGATTGGCAAACCTGTTGTGTCCCCCAAACCCTGGTAGAGAAACTGAAAGTTATCATATTTTGACCTTCTTTGAGATTTAAAGATGCTATCTGCTCGTTGGTGGGAACATTTGTCCTTACAAATTGCTTTTGGGGGGACTCAGGAGTTGCTTCAAGTTGTGAGTTTTGCAGACCAGATTCAGAATCAACAAATTCATCCTCATTCGATGAAGTACTGCTGGTGTGCTCAAGTGTTTTCACCCTTCTAAATGGAATAGGCCAGAGCCTCCATCTGCGTCCAGTAGGAGTGGAAGGCATTCCTGAATCCTCATCCCTGGGTTTTTCTGAGCCATCTTGTTCCACAGGAATTGCATCCTCAGGCGCAACAGGTAAATCTAGATCAAATGCAGCCATTCCAAGAACAACAGGAGCTGCTTTTTCCCACAAAAAGTATCTTTCCCTATATCTGATAATCAGATTTTCATTTTTCAAAATCGATGTCGCAGAAGTTATGAAATCCTGTGCAGATACACGGCGTGCAGCAAAGGCTTCAGCAGCAGCTTTGACGCCCATACCCACACGAAGTTCATTCCCACAGAGTGAGATCTCAAACCCTGGAAATTGTAAGAACAGTAAACACAAATTAGATACTAGAATCAAGACAAAAATATGGAGAGTTAAATAACAAATGAAGCAGGTAAGAGGTGCTTACTTATGCTTGAATGGACTTGTGTTTCTTCACTTGAAGATTCTGTTGGGGGTTTTATTAGGTCATTTTGTGTTTCTTCACTTGAAGATTCTGTTGGGGGTTCTATTAGCTCACTTTTACTGCATTCATCTCCAGTTGAAGGTATTTGTTGACTACTCTCTGTCTCATCGACTGCTGCTGATGTAACACACTGTTCATCCTTCCAGTCTGCATCGTTACTGACAGAATGTACAGAAATGCTTTCAATACTCATTTGTTCCGAAGAAGACACAATCTTCTCAACTGATTCACTTCCAACTTGTACGTGTGGAGACATATTGTTGCCAGGTGAAACAGAACCACAAGAAGCAGATAACTCATTGTCATTTCTCAATTCAATAACACTAGCATCTTCAGTTCTATCAACCACCGGGTCCGGAAGAGTCTGATTAGATTTTTCTGGTGAATTTTGAACCTCCAATGAGGACCCCATATCTTCAACATCAGCTTTCCCACCACGTTTGGCCATTTCTTCTAGCTCCAAACAGCTCTTGAAAACGTCTGCCTTGTTAGTAGATGCATCTTCTGAATCCCTATGCATCTGAAGATCTCTTTCCTGTCTTGAAGTCTTTTGAGTTTCTTGAGCTTGACATGCAAGTTCCCTGCCTCCTTCTTCAACTTCCAGCTGACGGCCAATAACATTATCTTCATTCTGAACTCCACAAACATTACCAGATGCGTCACTTGTTGTAGATTCATTCAGCTTACAAATATAATCAGCAGCCCAAACAGTTTCACCTGAACTAAACTCCTCATTGCCTTCACAGAAGTCGGTCTCTTCACCTGGGCCAAGATTGAATCGAGGTGTGTCTTGCACATCCTCTGTGCTAAGCTCTGATGCTGAAATGGGGGCTGTCAATACATGACCATCCACACTCACCAATATAACTTCTGAGTTTAAATTCTGTGATTCCACAATATGATTACTGTCTAAATTATCATAATACCTCCGATCAGAATCAGATTCTGCCCTCTGTATCAGGTTTGCACCTAAGGAATCACATTCATCTCGCAACTGAACCACCATTGAATCAGAGACACTATGCTCCAGTCTACGAATTTCAAGAACGTTTTCATTACCATTATTCTGGTTATCAATCTCCAAACCACTTTCCTCTTGTGTAGGTTCTAAAGTAACAGAATCCTTCACAACCCCATTTGTCTCACTTCCTTTACCAGAATCAACCTCCTTTACAAAATAAGCCTCTCCTGAGTTATCAAGATACATATGGAAATTGGCATCAACTCCATTTACATTTATGCGGACCATCTTCTCTGCACCTTTAAGAACACCCTGAAATTTACCAAACCGGACGTACCAAGGCGTGCTTCGAAATGTCCCATCCTGCTGCTGAACAACAATGACATCAACAGCCCCACCAAATGGATGAAAAGGAGTGGCAACAGAGTAAACACCTTGGGATATCAAGCTCCCAACTTTTACAACCACATTCATCTGGTCAAGCCACTAACAACCCCTTAAAATTTAGTGAAACCCCAATTAGCATCTAAACTCAAACCTTTAATTGTCAACAAAAAAATTGTCTTCACGCATTCATCCAAAATTCTCTTCTCTTGATTATGATTCTGATCCTTCTTTGGTATCTGCATCATAACACATAATGGAATGATAATAACACAACACAATCTAACAATTTGAACAATATACACAAATAGAGCAACCATTTGTCATCTAAAAATGATTGGAAACCCTGACAATCTGTTTGGTTGCTAGGTAATGAAGAAAGAAAAATAATAATTTTATTTTTTTCATTTAGTCAATTTGGAACCTTTCGATACAATCCAAGCAAGTTGAGCTCTTAGATGCTGAAAAAGCTCAAATTTATTTTCCTTCGATTTCTCGGGAATCAAACAAACGCTAACGACAATTCTCCAATACATCTTTATAAATTGAAAAGAAGAAAAAAACATGAATAATCAAGACCAAAAATTGAGAACGAAAATGCATTGAAAAATCATAAAACACATAAAATTAGCAAAAACAAAGAGCATTGTGATTAAACTTACGGGTTTGAATTGGAAATGATATGAAGAAATGAGCAATCAGAGACAGCTCAAAGACTCAAACGACTCTCTCTGCGGGGCTCTTTCTTCTTGAATTTTGATTTTGAATTTGATTTGGGCTTTTGGGATGGCGAATTGGAAATCCAACCTCCTTCGTTGAAATACTGGAGGTTTCGAAGTTAGGATTTCCCTTGGAGGTTCGTTTGGATAACAGGAAAAAAGAAAAAACCAGAGACAGAAATCTCCATGGCTAAGCATTAAATAGGTACCCCTGGAAGGAACATAAGTAACTGGTCCTGTGGTTCGACGAAATTACGTGGAGAATTTGGACGGTGACGTGTAAGTTAGCAGTGTTTGGAGAAAGGGCAGTTTGGTCTTTTCCTTGCTGTTACTCAGATGCATGTCGCCAGGTTTGAACGAGGTGGAATCGGACCACCACCTCGGCAGCACCCGCACCTCGTAGTGCTATAAGTCTTTGTCGCGAAGTTAACAAATATTTAATACGGTCCGAACCAAATTGTCCATAATGTCCTTTCCTCTTTTTACACAAATTTTGGGAAATGGAGAAATCCAATTTGAGTAATCATGGTCTTCAAATTTCTGATAATAGAACAATAATTAAAAAGAAAAATGTAACCTGCAGTTAACATCCTTGACTCCATTTGGATAGAATTTTTTAAAGAAATTATCTTGATTTGATCCCAATGCTAAATTTTTTATAAAAACAAGAATCATATTAAATTGAATGAATTTAAATTAACTAGATGTTGTATATTTGAAATGAATATATGCAATAAAATATTTAAAATTTATTTATTTTCTTCCATTTTTCCTGATAATATCATCTAAATTCATAGATTTAATTCCTAAAAAAATATTTGATAGATTTGAAATTCGTTTATCCAAATGGAGCCTTAATTTATAAAATCAAATCACACACGTTATGTGTCACCACCCAAAATCATTGTTTATACTTATTTTCTTTCTTTTTTTTGAAAAAATGATTACTTAATCTTTTATTAGAAATGTTACTATTCACACAACACTATTCGATAACCCTTCGTAATTTAATTGTATTGAATGAGTGAGGACAGGACAAATAAAATGACATTAATCACATCCATTATCATTAACAAAAACGGTGTCATTAATAATCAACCATGTCCACTTGTGCAACTAGACATGATAGTAAATTAATTGATTTGAGAAAATAATAAATTGCAAGTCCACGATGGCAATGTGGGGGTTTGATGGTGGAACAAGGGTATTTGTGAGACCAAACAAAAAACTTGTGAGTTATGTGAGATATGACTTGTGAAGTTGTGACATCCGAATATACGTCCACGTGTTGCACATGCGTAGATTTAATATTTTTCCACGAGCCCACGAGGTAGAGTCTAGAAAATGGGCCTGCCGGCGCACCAAGCCCATAAACAATTGGGCCTCATTTTGGCTCATAGTGAAAAGGGGGTCATTATCGTCAAACCGAAACAAATCTTATAATCCACGCCAACCCGTCCTCGCTTCCCTCGTCCCCAAAAATCCCCAACTCTGTCTCTCTCCCGATCTCCCCTCCATCTTCTCCTCCAAGGCCTGGACTCCTCGCCGAGAGCAAAATGACGAAATTGCCCCTCGTCCCTCTCGTCATCGCCGCCCTGGTGGCGGCACTGGTGTCCCCGACCGCCGCGGAGATCAAGAGCCTCAAGATCTCCTCCGACAACCGCCCCATGATCCTCTTCGAGAAGTTCGGGTTCACCCACAGCGGTCACGTGACCATCCAGGTCTCGCACGTGTCCGTCACCTCCAAGCTCAACATCGACCCGTCGCGCCTAGGCTTCTTCCTCCTATCCGAAGAGTCCCTCCTGCAAGTCCTCGTCGAGATCCAGCAGAACCCTCAGCTCTGCGTTTTGGATTCGCGCTACATAACCCCTCTCTTCAATTTCAAAGAGCTCTCGCTGCCGCCCCTCTCCTCCTTCAACCAGTCGTACCCGGTCTCTGCTCCGAACGAGTACAGCCTCTTCTTCGCCAATTGCGCTCCGGAGACCGTCGTCTCCATGCTTGTACGGACGGAGGTCTACAATCTCGACCCAGATGGTGCGCGTGACTATTTGTCGGCCGGGTTGACCCATCTTCCTTCTCTGTTCTTCGTCTTCTTTTTGGCCTATTTGGTGTTTGTGGGCTTCTGGGTCTACCTCTGTTACACCAACAAGAGATCCGTGCACCGGATCCATCTTTTGATGGGTGGGCTGCTTCTGATGAAGGCGTTGAATCTGATTTCCGCGGCGGAGGACAAGCACTATGTCAAGGTCACCGGTACCGCCCACGGATGGGATGTGTTGTTCTACATCTTCCAGTTCCTCCGTGTCGTTTTGTTGTTTACGGTGATCGTTTTGATCGGGACCGGGTGGTCGTTTTTGAAGCCCTTCTTGCAGGAGAAGGAGAAGAAGGTGTTAATGATTGTAATCCCGCTGCAGGTCTTGGCCAACTTGGCGTCCGTTGTGATTGGGGAAACTGGGCCGTTTATCAAGGACTGGGTCACCTGGAACCAGGTGTTTTTGTTGGTTGATATCATTTGCTGCTGTGCTATCATATTCCCCATCGTTTGGTCCATTAGGTCTCTGAGAGAGACGTCGAAAACCGACGGAAAAGCTGCAAAAAACTTGGCCAAGTTGACCCTTTTCAGGCAATTTTACATTGTCGTTATTGGGTACTTGTATTTCACAAGAATCGTGGTTTTCGCGCTTAAGACCATTGCAGCTTATAAGTACCAGTGGGTGAGCAATGCGGCTGAGGAGAGTGCAAGTCTGGTGTTTTACATGGTCATGTTCTATATGTTTAGGCCCGTGGAGAGGAACGAGTACTTTATTCTTGATGAGGAGGAAGAAGAGGCTGCTGAGATGGCTCTTAGGGACGAGGAGTTTGAGCTTTGAATTGGGTAGTGTTCATTTTTTGCTGCCCATCTATATTTGACTATGTTGCTGCTGATGCTGCCCGTGCAATATTTTGAGTTCCCCTTATCGGATTTACTGATAGAATTAATGATGGGTCAGGTCTGCTGCTCCTACTCTGTTGCCTCTTTTGTTTTCCTTTTAATTGTAATATTGTTCTTTTACATGTTATAAGAAGTTTTCTGTTTAAGATACTCTGCTTCGTAGTTTTTGTTGGATAGGATTTTGAATTGAAAGATGCTGATAATGATTTCAATCTATAACACTGATAATGATTTCAAATTACAATGCTGATAATGATTTCTGCCGCTTGTATCTGTTTAGATTCGGTTTGTTATACTACTCGATTTGATATGTGCCACTTTACCAGTTGTGACTCATTTCATTCCTAAGGATTGTTAATAGTATTTTCAATTATAATGCTGACAATGGTTACTGAAATAAGTGTTTTTTTTTCATTACAAGTTGTTATAAATTCATTCATGATAAGATTGAGTATAATTTCTGCATGACGGTGATCGTGTTCAAAGCTTGAAATCTGTTGGAAGTCCTATGTAACTCTGAACTATTGACTAGTTGCATTCTCTGTATAGTCTTTAGTTTCTCTAATCAAATTAGGAAGCTTATGGAAGTTTTGGTAATTGCCACCCTAACAGAAGCTTGAATCTGCTAGAAGGTCTATCCATGTAACCCTGAGTCAAACTACGAAAATTAATAATTGAAGCATTTAAAACTTTGAATACCAAACCTACTTGGAAACTACTAGAGTCTTGAGATAAGATCATCGGGTCACTGCTACAGTCTGTTCTAGAAAATTCTGTTGACCCTAAAAAACTGAATTCAATCTTAATCAAAATGTGTTTTGGCAGCATACAAACTTAAAGAAGAATACAAATTAAGACTGGTGACAACTGATCATTATGGAGCAAAAAACATTTTTGGCATCCTATCGGTCTTAATTCAGAGGCAGTAACCGGCTTGTTTTGTGTCCCCTTTCTTGTTGTGTCCAGATTGAGTTTTAGTATTGATCTTTCTGTGATTAACTTGTAGAGGTTTTACTGCTGAGGGTTGTGCTCTTTGGATTTGTGTCTTCTCCTGTGAGGCAAGGCTTGTGAGCTTTAGGATCTGATCTAAATCATCATAGTAAATGCAAACGAATTCTGTTAAACACAAGCCGTGTTATTGCTTAAGCTCCTAATAATCATGAAACAAGGGCTGCTAGTGTTGTCAATCCTTTACCATATTTTGCCAACCTCACCTCAATTATGAATTTTCTGCTATGGTCGTGGGGTCTAACCAGAGTTAATGGTGTTTGTATCTGTTTAAGTTTTAGGACAGATGCCATAAAACGAAACATCAATGATGGGGCAGAGAATGAAGATTGAGGGCCTCATTATTTTCTTGGAAATAACGTCACAAAATGATTGACAGAGTTGGTGAGGAAAGGAGAGGAGTGATTGGTAATTTAAGTAGAGTTGAGGTTCTATCTTTTTTTAGACAAGCGATCTTGGAGGGGTAAATCGAACCTAAAAACTCATGTGCATGGTTAAATGCTCTTAATCATTGAGCTACTAGCCACTTGCAGGTGAGGTTCTATTTTTTGTCCCAAAGAAAGATAAAAAGAGAGGACACGTGGACAATGAGGATGGAAAGGAGACGAAGCAAATATTTCTTGATTGAATGGATCATTAGGAAAAGCAAATATATTTCCACATCAACTTCAAAATTACTCTCCAAACCCTCCCCAAAAAGAGGCGTTGCTATTGAATCGTGAGAATTTTATTGCTGATCCAGAGAGAGTCCAGACAGGAAAGGCTGTTCTATTTTCTTTAAAGCTTATTCATCCAGATTATTTTGGCAACTGCCACTTTCTACGATGCATACAATATTTGAATTGGTACTCAGTTTGTTTCCTTCTGTTTTTAATATAATATAGTACAATACTTATTTTGTTCAAGTTCAGGACAACCAATGCAACCAAGCAAAGCTACAAGGCTACATCTTAATATATATAATAAGTATGCCTCAAACTAGAAGGTGCACTTATAAATAATGTCCACAGCTAGGATGAGAATGTGCAATGCACTAGAACATACCCTTGTAAACGATCCTTTACTCCGCCATCATCCATGGTTCCTCGAACAATGTTCCTCCGCCATCATCCATGGTTCCTCGAACAATGTCACAATGATAGTCGACAGGAAACCTGTAACAAAGTTTTGTTCATAGTTACTGGTCAAGAGGATCAACACCCTGTTATATTCTCCTTGATGTTGTAGGAGATGACATTAAGATTACATCAAAATTATTTGTATCATATTTATACCATGTTTATTTACTCATCACATTCCTCAATGTGTGTGGAATTTATTTAAGTGAGTATCACAGTGGAGAATGTGGTTAGTAAAATATGCTGCAAAAGTTACCCATTGAAGGGCTAGACTTGTATTGAAGCTTCAAGTTTGGGCTTCCAAGTTTATGGGACATGAAAATGGGGTCAAGATAAGATAGAAGTTTAAAAAGACCAGTACTGTATGGGTCCTATTGGAAGCTTCAAGGTTGAGTTGGGCTGCTGAGACAAAACAGAGGGTTGGAAAGATCTGTGTCGTCCATGGCATCAAAGACTGTTTTTCTTTTTCTTTTTCTTTTCCAAAGGGCCAGGGTGTTTGTTGGTGGTGTTGCATGACTTTGGAAGCTAAGCTAGCATAAGCAAGACCAAAGTCACACTGGCCAAAAGGAAAAAAGGAAGATCCAAGACCCCAAGCAAACTTTGGCTTTAGGAATTAGGATGCATCTCAAGGCTGATTTAGGGATTTTGGCCTCTGACTAAACCATTTTGCTTATTATTACAAGTTTCAAGACTCAATTTTCTATACTTCTAGATGATGTTGATGAGCCCCATTAGCCATAGGAATCAAGTTTCAGCAGGAGCATTCATTAACCAACCTTCCTTAGAATGCAAGCTTCATCAACAAAAGCCAATGTGTTTGGTGGCTGTTATCATTATATCTCTCTCTTTTTCCATGGCCCAGAGTTGCCACTTTGTGATTTCTTCACTCTTCGCTATCATACTAAGGCAGGCTTCATTATAGTTATTTTAATACGTGGTTGCTGCTATGGCTCGACGTAATGCAATATAGGTGAATTAATAATACTACGTGATGATGTTACCGTGACTTTAAAAAAATTACTCACTAGGGCGAAAGCTAAAATGAGAAAACATGCATGGGCATAATAAGCACAGGAATAATTAGCTAGCAAGGACAGGGCCAGGCCACTTATCCGCCCATGCTTTAATATTTGTTTATTCATACCTTCTAATCTGTGACAATTCCCATGAACAAAATTATACATTTCATAATTTGATTGTTAATAGATAGAGATCATGTCCTGAAATCCTTCTCATTTGAAGGCAAAAATCCAATATTTGCAATTAAAACGACAATGAGAACCCAATTAATCCTGATGGGTTTGAATCATTCCCTAACCAATCACGTTCCACACACATGATAACTTTCCACATGATTGAATGAGGATAACAAAACAATATTATCCCTGTTACATACAAGTTCTTCTCGTTTGAAGGAACGTATACAAAAAAAACTGTAATTAAAGCATTGAGAAATGTCTTCATCAGATCAATTTTTCAAAATGAGATTCTGAGAGTGCCAAAAGAATCACCATAGGAGTGTCCTCATTAGGTAATTTTTGGACCACAACAGAAGGAGCCGAATCAGTTCTTTCACCATGTTGAATTGGTCATTTTAATGCCTTGTTTTCTAGTTTGCAGTTGGCACCAAATCCAGGGAAAATTTGACCGTAACTATAGGCTTTTCCCCAATAAGACAGAGAAAGATTCTTTGACCCAAAAGAGCTAGTGTCTTTCATAGCTCCCTAAACTCAACAGAATCCAAAGCCAATTAGCCATTTTTTTGCATAAAACTTTTGTTTTAATATATATTTTTCAGGTTGCAACACTGAGGGCTTCATATAAACTACTGTCACTGAAAGCTCGAATCTTTTCAGTACCCGAAAAATAAAAATATATAACATTGACTCAGTCCTCTGTTTATGCAACTGAGCTTTGAAACATTCTCTGTGCGGCAATTTTCAAATTCTGTGCAGCTCAGCGATTCTTTACCAAAGTTTGATCAACTGGCAAAGCATCAGTCAAAGAGCTGGACTTTCTACTATTTTGCAGTTAGCTCAGATACCTACCATATGCTAGCAGCAAGCAACCTAAACACCTCTTTTAGAGTCACGGGTTTACATTATTTTTATTCTACTACACCATGACCTAACTAACAACCCAAGATGACCCAAAAGCCAAATTTTTAATCAAACAAAGAATATGAAACCAAACAATCAAATGTCTGGACTTCACTTGCTTTCTGGCATCTGGGTTTTTCTTTTTAAGGTACCAAGAGAGAGAGAAATGCAAATTTCTGAACCAAAAGCATATAAATACAGAAATATTAATTGCAGAACCAAATATATATGTGGGGGCCCTTCCCTTTTTCAGCATTTATATATCCAACACAAAATTACAGAAACAAAAGCACAAACAAACAACCATACTCTCTGGATTATAAATTAACAAAACTAAATTAAGAAACTTCAATTCACAACATCTACACTAGCAGAGCAAGACAAGAACCTCTGGAAAATTCTAAACAGAGCAGCAGATGACAGTTCCTTCACTTTCCTGAGAACCAAACACTTGTTACTCCTCTTGCGCCCTCCTTTGGCCTTCCCCTTCTTATTGTTCACCATTTTCTCTTTGACTCTGCCAAAGCATTTCTGGGTTTTCTCAGGCACCGTCTCTTTCCTTGAGAACGTGTAGCTCCTCAGGTACATTTGCCTGCAGGATATGCTGTCCACAACTCTTGGGTGCCCATGTTGCTGCGCCGCACCTGATCGCCGCCCGTTGGAGCTCACCGACCTCACGAACTCGGCGTCTGACTCGGGCCACTTGTAGAGGTTCACGTAGGTGGCTCGCATCGGCACGCGCGGGTCACGTGCGTCGTTGACGCAGTTTGATATGCAAACTGAAGTCATGTTCTTTCTTTTTGCAGGGCAAACTGTAGTGTGCAAGTATATATGTACTTCTGCAGGTCACAGCAGAAGAGTATATGTAAATGTGTTCTGGGGGTTTTTATATCATTTGGGCTGTGTTTGGACCAAATAATAAGGGCTAGACTTAGATTGCAAGAAAAGATATACAAAAAAACAGAGCAGAGCAGAGAGAGAGAGAGAGAGAAAGGGTATTTGTGGTATTTGGAAATGTAATTAGGGGTTTGTTGATTTGAGGTAGTGGGGTATTTGGCATGTTATTATGAGTGTGTATAGAATGATGTGACATAATTGGCAATGACTGCTTCTTTGTATTGTGTCATTTTGTGTGCTGTGCTGTTGGGCATGAGTTGGATGGCCTAAAGTCTAAATTTGTTAATAAATCTTTAAAACATTATATTAGATGCTAAACGAATTCTAAAATTAACTGAGTACACCTATGATTTAAGTACACTCTAATATTTTAATTAAAATGTAAAATGAATGAAGTACACCCGATTTTACTACCAAAATACCGCTTGTAAACCATAATATACATTGTATCACACACTCTAATACCAATCCTAAACTAAATTTCTCTTTTTACATGAATTTGTGCCATCTTTCAAGTTTTAGGTTTACATCAAAATCTTTAATTTCCATTCTTGCGAGTTTGTGCATTGGTATTCCATTCTTAAAGGCAGCCTGTAATGATTATGTTTTAGTATCAACATGTTGTAGCTTGTTGACAGTATTGAGATCTCCAGCTTGTGGGATCGACGTTCGTACTTCGGAAACTCCGCTGAAGACGGTGTCTATCAACTAGAGTTGATGAGCTTTACCAACAGGTATATTATATATGATACCATTTGCTCTGTACTTGGAAAGGGGCATTTACATTTTAGGATTTTATGCTGTCATTTCTGTAAGTCAGGCATTGTAAGGATGTCAGCATCTTCCAGACTAAAATTTGAGGACTTAACCTCATAAATCCCTGAGTTCTGAAAAACTATATGTAGGTACATGTGTTTTCTGAATGCACTTGTATTTTTTTAATGGACCTGCATGAGCCGAATAAGAGTGTAAGTGAATCTACATAATTTGAACAGAACATAACAACTCCAAGAGAATACGGAAAATAATGAGATGTAAAAACATGGTAATCAAATGTGCATTTGGGTAGAAATTTTGAATATTAGTTGTAAAAATTAAATTAGGCAGTAGTTTCTACAAACACGAAACTTAGAGATGGAGAACGAGAAGCAAAAGAAAAAATCAGGAGAGGACTAATGAGAGCGATTTTGTAGAAGCTCGTTAAATATCATATCATCTAACTTTGGTTTCAAGATTCATTTTCGAGCATTTAGACAGGGAAGCAACATAGCACATTGAGATGTCTTTCCTTGCACCTCTGCCAGTGCTCACTACGTTGTTCGTTGTGGGCACTAAGCAATACGAAAATTTCTCTACGTTTGATTAGTGTTGAGTATGGTGTGGTGTACTTATTAAAATTATATTTGTTTCACAAATCCATATATCCTTTTTGGTCATTTTATATTAGGGTAAATTAGTAATTCAATAAATACTTTGGTAGTAGGGCGTACTCAGTTAATTAATTGGGAGTTTTACTAAAACACCCAAAATGAGGGCTGAAATTATAAAAAAAACCCAAGCACTATTTAAACATATAAACACACCCAAAACCTATCATTATACATACTCAAAACTCATTTATAAACACACCCAAAAAGTTGACTTTGGGTTTAATTTTGGGTGTGTTTCTATGTTTAAATAGTGCTTGGGGTTTTTTATAAATACATGTCTAGGATTGGGTTTATTTATAAATTTCTATAATTAATTTTAGGATTCGTTTAGCAGTACTCTATTATAATGTGTTTGATATTCAATTCTTTATTTTCTTCTAATTCAAAATTTGTTGACTTATATGGATTGCAATAATTTAATCTCAAGATTCGGAATCACTTCTTCCAAATAGGCCTTTAATGCGGACTATATGTGTTAAGAATTTAGATATGAAATTTTTTTTTTCCTACTTTCAACATCTTTCTCATAATCTCTATAACAATATCTAGAAGATTTCTGAATGCAACCAAAAATTTTAAGAATGTATAACCAGCACTTAAGCTAAGATCCCACAATTTCTAAGTTTGCTTTTGCCTCCACCAAATCTGCCTCCCCTTCTTGGGCTTTTAAATAAATCAAGAGTTTAGATTTTTTTTATTAGTACAACCAGGGATAAAATGGACACAATCAAATTATTGTATGCATTTGGAAGCCCCCCTAAAACCAGGACTGGTTCCAGGCCCATGTTCAGACTTTTCACTGACTAGCTAAGTCCACTTGTACGGCCCAGATTCTGACCCATTATTATATTTCCTAGTTTTCACTGAAAACCCATGATTATAAACCTCTGAAGCACTCAGTTTCATAAATAAATAAAAAAAGGGGCCAGGCCTGCAAAATGTCACACACCGAACCAAGAAGGCCAGCCAGGCCACAAAAAAGCCATTGATTTTTAGGATGATCTTGTAGTACAAGCACCAGAGACATCTAAAATTCTAATCACAGAAGCACTTTTTTTAAGAGCCAATAGATGCTTTGCCAAAGGTCAAATCTTTGACTACTTGATTGGATATGACATTGGAAAGGACAACTGTTGGTGTACCGTAAATGATCCCAAGTGAATTAAAGGTTCTCAATTCTCCACTGTTCTCAGTGGCAACAACAGTATGCCCCTCCAACAGGGCAAGAGCAATGCTGGTTGAGTGGGGACCTGGGGTCACACCCCACTACGGCCTAAACTTTTAGTACCCAAACCAGATTCCATCTCAGTAACATCCAATTTTATGAGACAATGAGGTTTTTATCTTGGAAAATATTAGAGGCACCAATTTTGGGCACCAACTCTCTAATAGAGCGTGGGATCCGTTGTGCCGGCGGGCTCCACCTCTATTAGAGAGTTGGTGTCCAAGTTGGTGCCCAAAGTTGGTGCCTCTAGCACCACCCTTTTATCTTTTCATCATAAATTTTGTTTTGGAGTCACTTTCATCATATACATTCATCTGATTCCCTTGGTTTGTTTCTTTGTTTTTAGGATCTATGTGTCTTGTAAGTATCACATATTAGAATCTCAATCGTTGATTTTAGATTTAGAGTGTAGAGATGTATACGAGATTCATTTATAAATTCAGAATTTAAATAATGCGAACATGCAATTGAATCAATTAGAAGTTATTAATCGCTGATGTATATAATATCCATACATCAAAGACTCAAAATCATTACATACCCGGCGGCGACATTTCCTTATTGACTTATTTAATATATGGGAATGAAATAGAACCCCAATATTCAAATTTGTAACTTGTTGTCCAAACACGGTAGGCACCTATCAAGAAAATTTGATGGATCATTATGGTGGTAGGTTCAGTTTTTGCCCCAAGTCACCAACTAAACTCCTTCAGTTTCAGAGTCTTTCACATCTTGACACAAAGTTTTCTTGCTGTGGGCTCCTAAAAAGTCATTGGTTTTTGGTTTTTTCCGGATTTTTTAATCTTTCTTCTTTCCATTCTTGCTTCCCTCAATGCCAACTATTTTCGAAATTCAACTTGCTCAATTATTAAAGGAGACGTCCTCCCTTGACTCTCTAGCTCCTTCCTCCAAATAAAAAAATTTACCAACCAGAGATATGTCATGCGTCACCAAGACACAGTGATTTCTTTTCTTGGGTCTCCTCCTCCCCACCACGAAAAGCATATGCTTGGGACTTCGGAATAAACCTAAAACCTCACACAACAACCGACAGTGACACGAGCAGACTTTTACTATTATTTTATTTTGTGTGTTACAGTGTTATTAATCCTGTGGTTCTTCTTGGTTGCTTCCGCTATCAGTTATAATAATAAAATATTAATTAAGAAACAGAGATCAGTGGTACAAAGGAAGGTACCTTCTCATCAAGCACCTTGCCCGTTGGGTTAATCAATGAATTAATCTCATCTCATTATTTATGGAATATAATTGACTTCTCAGCAAAAAATAATCAGGATTTAATATGGAAACGAAAATGTGGTGAAAGTTTATATAGGAGAGAGACAAATTTCCAATATATAAATTGTACTGGTTCAGTAATCTTGTTTTCTGTTACCAAACCCAAGACACAGCTGTGCGTGAGGAGGACAGCTTGGAGGTTCACGGGCACTCTAATTTTGACCTGAAATCTGGAGAGCACGGTTTATCACCATCAGAATTTTTATTTGTCGCAAGTTATTTGTTACACGATGATTCAAAATGATACGTAGTCTAGATTGATAATCTGATAACATAATATATGAAAATAAATAATATAAAACTTATAAAGCTTAACTAAAGTCATAGCGCTTCAATCATGTTAATCAGTCGTAATCAAACTTATATGTTAATATTGTTGAAAAAACAACTTAAAAAATATACTTATTATCTTGCTTGGGGAACAAATCTTTTCAAAGTCAGTAGTCAAAAGACTGGAACGTTCCTCGTAGTTTAGATTCACACAAAGTACATGCAAAATTGATTTTGACTGCACCATTATTGACCCTTCTGTGCTCACAGTACACAGCAGTAGAAAACTTCCATTTCCAGAATACTATGCCGTTTTTGCACTTGTATAGTTGGATATTGTGTATTAAAAAGAACCGAACTCGAGTGTAAGGGGACATACACTGGGACCGAACACACGTTTAAGAAACTAATTATATTGTTGATGCTTGCAAACTTGGTTCATAATTTTCCTAATACGTCTCCTTGGTCACATACTATCATTTTGTACTAGCAAACAAGCACTTGATTGAAATAGGTTTTATGATGCAAATGTAAAGCACTCAGAAAGTGCACATAAATATTTCAACAACCACCTTTATTATTTAAAACCAAAATCCTCGTTTTTTACTTTTGTGGTTCTTCCAGGAAGCTTCGTCGTTCAAAGACCGATGTGCCTCGCACTGAAATGCTTTACCTTTGGCTCAAGTTTCCCCGGTTACTTTATTCCTTCAAAAGGCATGATTTCCTACTCCATGGTCAAGGTCTGTCCAAAGTTAGTCATAGTCATGGCAAAAGACATATCCATGGGATTCCAATTTGACATAAATCCCACAAGGGAAAAAAAAAGAGTCATAGTTGTTGTGAGCCACTGTTTTAGGGTATAGAATTGCCGTTTTAGATTTGAACTATTATTAGTTTCAAGAATCCTAATCAATCTCCACATAACCATATGAATTATATTGAACATATAATTTGCAATTTATTTTTTGTATTTATATAAATAAATAAAAAAGATGACAATAGCATGTTGGGATGAAGAAAGGAACAATTGGATCAAATGTGCGATTAAAATAGAGTTTATGTACCATTTAGACTAATAATTTAATTGAGGGATCAAAATGTAAATCGCGTACAAGTTTGAGGGCCATTTGAATAATTTACCATAACTAAATATATCTTGCTTTTTATGATATGTGACTGACTACATTGGAAATATTCCACATGTTATACGTCTATTGAATGGTACACCAGCCACGTAGTGTACCCGAAACATCCAAAAATTTCTCATTGTAAAAGACCCTCCAGTGTAGTGCTTTTGAGTAATTGCTCCTGGAGAAAAGATCTTCAATTCGAGTCCTAGTATTTGTGTAGTGGGTATGAGTATAGTATATTATCGCCCATCTTAATAGGAAATGTTCTCAAATAACTAGTCCATGTGGTTTTATTAATTTTATTAATTTATTTCAATTTACACAGATTATGAATTATTATTTTATCTTTATTTAATAAAACGTATTTTATTTCAATATTTTCATTAACCAATTATAATTGGTGGAATTTTGAATGTTTCACTTTCAAGTTTTCAAACTTTACTTAAGGTACATAAAAGATAAGGGATGAAATAGTGTTGGAAAGGTTAATTGTGTTTGATCTACGGTCAATGAGAACAGAACAAGTTATTTGACGTCCCAGATTGACCCGTATCCGGATTATTGCTCAAATCAAATGGACCGCAGCTTGTAATTTGGATCGTTGGGTGCCAACAGAAAATCTTTGATTAAAAGCCAACGAAGTACGTCACCCCCGGACGAATTGGACATGTAGCCAATAGGAACCAAGACGAGCGAAACTCCTCCACTAGAATTCCGCCACGTCACCAAACGCCAGCTGTCGCTTTCGACCACGTCAAGGCCAAGCATTGCGTCGTTAAGTTAATCACCCTGGGATGTTTCGCAGAACATTAGCCTAATTCTGATCCTGATTAATTAATTACCCATTGTCTCTTATAATAAAATTCTGAGAGAGAGAGCGAGGAGAGAGAGAGACAGTGTGCGTGGAAAGCAGAAAGCGTAGTGGTAGTGGGAGAGGCACGGCAGCAGATGCTTTTGATCTGAAGCTTTGGGTCGTCTTTCCATTTTCTCTCTTAAAGGCTAACGTTTCATTTTCCTGAGAAACAAAACAGCAAATCTTGACTGAGGTACGAACTGGACCCCTGTGGAAAAAAACTTGATTAATTTGAAGAGTCAAAGCCCTAAACAGTCCAATTCGTTGTATTTTTCTCGACTGTTATATTTTTGTTCATTGCAATTGAATTTTTCCAATCCGCTTGGAGTTTCCGTTTTCTAAAGATTCGTTTCTCAGTATTGAGGGTTTATTGGAAAAACAATTGCTTTGGATTAGTTGATCTGAAAAGAATTGTTTGTCTCTGTGTTGATTGTGGTAGATCTAAATGGGGAAGGGAGGGGAAGATTTCGGTAAACAGAAAGAGGACAAAAACCCTAGGCCGTCCGACGGTGATGTCTTCCCTGCGTGGGCAAAAGAGATTCGGGAGTGCGAGAAGCACTTTGGCGTGGACCGGAAATTAGGGTTGAGTTCCGCAGACGTCGAGAAGCGGCGCGAGAAGTATGGATGGAATGAGTTGGAGAAGCACGAGGGTCAGTCTATTTGGAGTCTGGTTCTGGAGCAGTTCAACGACACTCTGGTTCGAATTCTGCTCGCTGCGGCCGTCATTTCCTTTGTTCTGGCTTGGCTGGACGGGGAAGAAGGCGGCGAGAAGGAGATCACGGCGTTTGTGGAGCCTTTGGTGATCTTCTTGATCCTGATTGTGAACGCCATAGTTGGGGTTTGGCAGGAGAGCAATGCCGAGAAGGCGTTGGAGGCGCTGAAAGAGATTCAGTCCGAGCATGCGTCTGTGATTCGAAATGGGAGTAAGGTTCCCAGTTTGGCGGCCAAGGAGCTCGTCCCCGGTGACATTGTGGAGCTTAAAGTTGGGGATAAGGTGCCTGCTGATATGCGTGTTGTGGAATTGATTACCTCGACTTTGAGGGTCGAGCAGGGTTCATTGACTGGAGAGAGTGAGGCGGTGAATAAGACTAACAAGCCGGTTTCTGAGGACGTGGATATTCAAGGGAAGAAAAGTATGGTTTTTGCGGGGACAACTATTGTGAATGGGCATTGCATTTGCTTGGTTGCGCAGACAGGGATGTTGACTGAGATTGGGAAGGTTCATTCGCAAATCCATGCTGCCTCGCAGAGCGAGGAAGATACACCATTGAAGAAGAAGCTCAATGAGTTTGGAGAGATGCTTACGATGATAATTGGAGTGATTTGTGCATTAGTGTGGCTCATCAATGTCAAGTACTTCCTCACTTGGGAATATGTCAATGGCTGGCCGGCGAATTTCAAGTTTTCGTTTGAAAAGTGCACATATTACTTTGAGATTGCAGTTGCATTGGCTGTGGCTGCCATTCCTGAAGGTTTGCCCGCAGTCATCACAACCTGCTTGGCGCTTGGTACCCGCAAAATGGCTCAGAAGAATGCCTTGGTTCGAAAGTTGCCGAGTGTTGAAACTCTGGGTTGTACGACTGTGATTTGTTCTGATAAAACGGGGACCTTGACTACAAACCAGATGGCAGTGGCAAAACTTGTGGCTTTGGGTCCTACACCTACTATACTACGCAAGTTTAAGGTGGATGGGACTACATACAATCCATTCGACGGTAAAATTCATGACTGGCCAACTGGTCGTATGGATGCTAATCTTCAAATGATTGCAAAGATAGCTGCTGTTTGCAATGACGCTGGCGTTACTCATGCAGAACAGAAGTATGTTGCTCATGGAATGCCTACTGAGGCAGCTTTAAAGGTGAGATTAGACCCTTATGCTGTAGGTTTATTCTTTTGACTTTTATAGGTTTTTCATATTTTGAAATTGATCAATTACCTCATTGAACATCATATATAGTATTTCCTTGCTTGAGTCTGTCCTTTTGCCATTTCAGGTTTTAGTTGAGAAGATGGGCCTTCCTGAAGGGTCTCTGGGTGCGGAATCAAGTGAAAGCGAATTGCTACGTAAGTCACACTCCAGACATGAAATGCTTCCTTTCTCCATTTTGTTATAATTTGGAACTTGTAAATTTACATGCTCTGGTATGGTTATATCACTTCTCAAGGTTGTTGCCAGACGTGGAATGAATTTGAAAGCCGAGTTGGAACCCTTGAGTTTGATCGTGATAGGAAATCCATGGGTGTCATTGTCAACTCCCGTTCACAGAAAAAGTCATTGCTAGTGAAGGTTCGCAATTGTAGTTCAATTTTAATAATAACTTTATGAACTTATTATATTCATATATTCTGATAATTCTATCATGCAAAGGTGTGTCGTGCTAATTTTCAAATTTCAATTACAGACTGGGAATCTTTGTAGTGTCCTTTTGTGAAGTATGTTTAAAGGGTGCATGGCAGGATTCACGAGGACAGCGTGAGATTTTGAGGAATATATGTGAAATATTGTTAAGGATTTTTTATTTTCCTTCAGAGGATGGTAGGGGCAAAATTATGTTATGTTGTCCTGATTTTACTTTTTCACTAAAGTAGTGCTCTTGTGAGACTTGGCAAGCGGTTTATGTCTCAAGGGGCAAGGCTTTCTGTTTGGAAGTATCCGAATACCTTTGATCCCTGTTTGGAACTGACTTTTGTAGTTGTATTTGCCTTTAGTAGAATAAACTAGAATCACCCTTTCAATTAGGTTATAATGTCTGCAATTAATTTGAAATTTCACATTTCAGTTAGAAATAAAAAGCATGACGGATAGAAGGGCCTTTTCTGTTTTTCAATCTGTGTTTCCTTACTTTTCTGCAACATTATGCTGCTTGTTTCACTGTTGGAAACTGAAAAGATAAGTTGAGCATTAGCAATTGCGTTGCCCACACGTACTTCCTTGCTCTTTCTCTATGTAAAAATATATATCTTAAGGAAATGTTGTGGACTTTTAAAATGAGGTGCTGCAATATTGCAGGGTGCTGTAGAAAATGTGTTGGAGAGAAGCACTAAGGTTCAGTTGCTTGACGGTACTGTCGTACCGCTGGATGATAAATCAAGGAACAGTATTGTAAGAGCTCTTAATGAGATGTCAACTAGTGCTTTACGCTGTCTGGGTTTTGCTTATAAAGATGAGCTCGCCGATTTTGAATCCTATGACGGTGATGAAGATCATCCAGCTCATAGACTTTTACTTGATCCATCCAATTATTCATCAATTGAGAGCAACCTTGTTTTTGTTGGCCTGGTTGGACTGAGGGTGAGTTGTAGTATGGCCTCTCTGCTTCTTTTTACCTATTCATTTCATCGTATTATCATTTTTTGATCTAACTTGATTGCTGTGTAAATTTGTGAAGGATCCCCCAAGAGAGGAGGTTTTCGATGCGATTGAAGACTGCCGAGGAGCTGGAATCCGTGTTATGGTAATTACTGGAGATAACCAGAACACAGCAGAAGCAATATGCCATGAAATAGGCGTGTTTGGTGATGGTGAAGACATTAAGCCAAGAAGCATTACAGGAAGAGTTTATGCGTCTGCCTGATCAGAAAGCCTATCTGAGACGAAGTGGGGGGCTTTTGGTTTCAAGGGCTGAACCAAAGCACAAACAAGAGATTGTTAGGCTGCTCAAAGAGGATGGTGAGGTGGTTGCCATGACTGGTGATGGAGTGAATGATGCACCAGCCTTGAAACTTGCTGATATTGGGATTGCAATGGGCATTTCTGGAACTGAGGTAATTTATTTAGTTGTTTTTTTTGTTAGGAGGCACTTAATTACATATCAAAACCACTAGGAGAGGTAACTTAATATATTAACAGGGCAAGTGCATGAATTAAATCTTCAATTTACAGTGGGTTTAGTAATTACATGCATCAAAGCAAATTGATAAGTGGCATATAGTATATTCTTATTTGAGATTTCATTTTTAGAGATGTAAATGGAATGCTCTGTGAAACAGCACCCCTGTTACCAACATATGAGTATTAGGGCTAAGGATAAGGAACCATAGATATATTGTTAATGATGTCTTTTAAATGTTAATTGCTCGTTAATTTTTTAGCTTAATTTACTAACTCTTTATTTCCTTCTAGACAGTCTCACCACTTTCATACCATAAACTTTCCAATCTCTTCTCCTTGACAGGTTGCAAAGGAAGCTTCCGACATGGTTCTGGCGGATGATAATTTTAGCACAATTGTTGCTGCTGTTGGTGAAGGCAGATCTATCTACAACAATATGAAAGCTTTTATCAGGTTCGTTTGTTATCTGTGTTTTTTTAGCATTTTAGAGAGATGTGACTAAAACAACGGTTTTTCTTTTCCTCAGAAAATTTGTCCAGCATTCTTTCTAGGGAGATTCACTATTATACCCAATATAGGGGCCCAAATTATAAAAATACCCTATATGAAATGGACTTTAGAAACACACTCAAAGCCCATTTACAACATAACAAAAAGGCTTTTAACTTGTTATAAATTACAAAACTGCCATCAATTTCTTAAAACAAGCCCAACCCCAAAATCTCATAAAAATACCTAAAACACTCAATAGGGCACCAAAGTAATTTAATAATAAATATTAAATTCAATAAGACCAGCTATTATTTTTTGGGTTTTTTTTTGGGTTTGTTTATTGAAATTCAATGGTGTAGGGTTTATCTATAATATTAGTGCTAAGAATGGGTATATCACTAAATATCTCTATTTTCTACTGCCATACATATAGAATGCTCCTGAATGATAATATAAAAAGGTTTTGATAAAAGACAAAACCATGGTATGATAAACAGATGAATAAGAAAGAAATTCATATTGCATGGTGTCACTGATGATTTCCAGTTGTCTATACCCTGCCCGGTGAAGTGACCACAATCTTGATACTTTATAATATTGACATTTAACCCTGGAAATTTGTTAATTCACTTAGGTTTCCTTTTTGTCAGATGCCTGGACATGTATGTTTCCCCGATTTAAAGTTTTAAACCCTGTTTCAGGTACATGATCTCATCGAACATTGGTGAGGTTGCCTCCATATTCTTAACAGCAGCATTAGGCATTCCTGAAGGCCTCATACCTGTCCAGCTTTTGTGGGTGAATCTTGTTACTGATGGACCGCCTGCAACAGCATTAGGATTTAATCCTCCAGACAAAGACATAATGAAGAAGCCCCCGCGTAGAAGTGATGATTCACTTATCAGCGCTTGGATATTATTCCGCTATTTGGTAACTTTTCATTTTCTTCTTTCTTCCAATTTGTTGCATTTTGATGTCACAGTTTGAATGACTTCACCTGAGGACATTCTCTCTAATCTGCTCACTTGAATCTTTGGCTGGATAGGTAATTGGGATGTATGTTGGTGTGGCAACTGTCGGCGTATTCATTATTTGGTATACGCATGGTTCCTTCTTGGGTATCGACCTCAGTGGGGATGGCCATTCTCTTGTGACTTACTCCCAACTTGCCAACTGGGGACAGTGCTCATCTTGGACGAACTTTACTGCTTCACCCTTCACAGCTGGAACTCAGGTTATCTCCTTCGAGAATGACCCCTGTGATTATTTCCATAGTGGAAAAGTGAAAGCTATGACACTCTCCCTCTCCGTGTTGGTCGCCATCGAAATGTTTAACTCCCTCAATGCCCTTTCGGAGGACGGAAGCCTGTTGTCGATGCCCCCATGGGTGAACCCCTGGCTCCTTGTGGCCATGTCTGTTTCATTCGGCCTGCACTTCTTGATCCTCTACGTGCCATTCTTAGCTCAAGTATTCGGCATTGTGCCCCTGAGCTTGAATGAGTGGCTCTTGGTTTTGGCTGTTGCATTACCGGTGATTCTCCTGGATGAGATCCTCAAGTTGGTCGGGAGATGGACCAGCAGGTCTCAAGTAACCAAGAGGAGAGTAAAGCCCAAGACAGAGTGAGACAAGTTCCAAATTTTACAATAGAGATTGTTGGTCCAAGGGGTGTTTGGTATGCCGTGGAAATGGGGGTCTCTCTGACTCAGCAAGTTTCTATCAGGGGGGGTCTCATCTGGACCCTCTTCCCGTTTTTATTTAGGGATGGTCTGGCTGTTGAAGAACAATTGGTCACAACAATATCTTGATTTGCCCGTACCCTCATCTAAATAATTCTTTTCTAGGGTTTTTTTTTTTTGGTAAAAACTGGTTGACTTTTTCCCCCTTTTATTAGAGAATGCAATAGAAAAATTATGCAAGTTATCATCTTTTGCCCATCTCACATTCCAACTTGGGATTTTTTTCCCTCTTGTCGTCAAGAAAAGGATGAAGGCGCACAAGTATCAAACTCTGATTCCTAAGAAAGCAAATGACACGACAGTAGTGTGATCAATATTCCTCGCAACTGCTCCACACCCATATGGTTGACCATGATAAAACAAAAAGCTTGCTTTCATCTATGTGGTATGTATATATATATTTTCTTGCCCACAATAAAAGACACCTTATATTTTATATCAGCAGATAGAAGGGTCATCTTTGACACACAAGCTTCTGGAAAGATTGTAGATGATTTTGATAGAAAAAGAGATTATCCAAGGGAAAGGAATCGTCAGAAACCCAAAAACGAGTAGTCATGGGGGGCGATTTTCTTCATCTATGGTTAATTTCGTCGAAGATGTCGAAGGGAATACGGAAGATAATGAGATGTAGAAACATGGTAATCAAATGCGTATTTGGCTAGAAATTTTGAATATTAGTTGTAAAAATCAAATTAAGTAGTAGTTTCTACAAACACAAAACTTATAGATGGAGAACAAGAAGCAAAAGCAAAAACTAGGAGAGGAATGATGAGAGTGATTTTGTAGAAGCCCGGTAAATATCATATCATCTCACTTTGGTTTCAAGATTCATTTTCGAGCATTTAGACAAGGAAGTAACATAGCATTTTGAGATGTCTTTTCTTGCGCCTCTACTAGTGCTTGCTACGTTGTTCGTCGTGGGCACCAAGCAATACGAAAACTTCTCTACATTTGATTAGGATTAAATATGGTGAGTAATATGTACTTATTAAAATTATATTTGTTTCACAATTCCATATATCATTCTTGGTCATTTAATATTAGGGTGTATTCAGTTAATTTTAGGGTTCGTTTAGCAACACTCTATTATAATGTGTTTGATATTCAATTCTTTATATTCTTCTAATTCGAAATTTGTTGGCTTATATGGACTGTAATAGTTCAATCTCTAGATTCGGAATCACTTCTTCCAAATAGGCCTTTAATGAGGACTATATGTGTTAAGAATTTAGATATGAATTTTTTTGTCTACTTTCGACATCTTTCTTCAAATTTTTGAAGAGTGTATAATCCAGCACTTAAGCAAAGATCCCACAATTTCTAATTTTACTTTTGCCTCTACCAAATCCGACTCCCCTTGTTGGGATTTTAAATAAGGGAGCTTTAGTAATATACCCAAAATAGGAGCTGTAATTATAAAAAAACCCTACATAGAATGCACTTTAGAAACACACCCAAAAACCATTTACTACATATAAAATTAGTATTGAAGTTCCTATAAATTACATCTCTGCCATTGATTAACTTAAAACAAACCCAACACAAAATTCCCAAAACAAGCCCAGCAAGCCCATATTAGATTTTTTTGAAAAAACCCAAACTTCAAATTAAATAAATAAATAAATTCACAAAAACCAAGGGTCTGTCCCCACGACCCTTCATTCTCCATCAAACCTCCACAAACCATATCATAGAAATACATTGTTAATACCATGTCATAAAAGTGCATTGTTAATACCATGCTATAGAAGTATATTGTTAATACCATGTCATAAAAATACATTGTTAATACCATTTCATAGAAAAACATTCTTAATACAATTTCATAGAAAAACATTGTAAATGCCATTTCATACAAAAAATCCAAAAAACCCTAACAAGAGATTCGATATCCTTCGATGCCACCTCCAATTCTCCATAGTTTCACCAGATACAATCGCAAAGGCAAAAGGAAATACCTCTACAAGAAAAAAAAAATACACTGTTAATACTATGTCACAGAAGTACATTGTTAATACTATGTCATAGAACTATTTTCCTAATAAAAATCACATTTTGCATATCATAAACTTCAAGTGCACACCCATATATAGAGCAAAATATAGAGCGTGCTTTGTTACTGAAAATCTGTTAATACTATGTCATAGAAGTACACTGTTAATACTATGTTATATAAATCAACTCAGTTGTAAGGTATAAACAGTGTAACAGTTGTTCATACCACTTACTGGAAGTTAACAACTGCTCATACGACTTACAGATAACAAATTATATACGACAAATCAACTTACTAGCTTGTTGAAATTTACAAAAGTCATATATTAGACCCACAACCACCCAAAAAGCCAAAATTGGCTTGTTGCAAATGCCATATATCAAAGTGTTGAGGAAGGTTGACTATTTTTGATTTACCAGTTACAACTGCCGACTCATTTTGATTAAATTTTAGTATATTCTAGTATTTAAACAGAATTTTGAGACTCTTTGAAACAAATTTAACAAAAAACAAGCATACATGCAACAATGTCCTAGATCTTAATTCTGAGTGAATAAACTATAGTGGTAATAAGGTTAACAGAGAGATACCTCCATCTCAATAAGATTTCCTATCATTCTCTCAGCAGGTTCTACACCATCGCGCAAAATTTTTACCATGACTTCATCCAGATGCTTTTTCAATACTGGAAACCTTTGCAACTCAGTTACCTCACAAGCGTGGCTTATCTGCAGGCAAAATTTTATCTTCCTGATTACATCTAGATCTCATGATTCATGGAAACAAACAATTAGAACTCCGTAGCATATGCCTTATTACTCACCTTCATTAGTTCATCATAAACAAATCGATGACACTGAAGGCTTAGGTCTAACAGATGAGCAATTTGTCTCCTAACTAAAAATTCAAATGGGACCTAAAACCAATTCAGAAACTTATCAGCCAATGCAGTGTAAAATCAAGCCATTAGTTTCTAATATTTAATACAAGGGAAAATGAAAGACTGCAGCATATATCATCATCATACCTCAGGCACAAATAAAGCATTTCTTGCACCAGAAGCATTTTGAATAGCCATTTGAATATCATCATCAGTTAGATCATCACAGGGGTCCACTTCCTACAATTCCTAATAGTTAGCAGCCAATCTGATGGCACACATCTTACAATGTATCATTACTTCAAAATTTTCTTCAAGAAAGAAATTGCATGGTATTTTGACATCAGAGAACGAAGCAGAAGACAACAACTGAGGACGTAGTAATACATTGCTTCAGATTAAAAGAAAGCAAAAATTTGTACAATTAGCAATGATCATTAAAGGAAATGCACTCTTAATACAACTATAGTACATTGTACCTCCAAGCACTTTACAAAAATTGACTGGAGGATGTAGTGGATCCTGGCTCCTGGCTCCTCCTAACAATTCTTTAGTTGACATCTCCTGACTTTTCCCATCCACCATGGCAGCAAAAGCTGTTAATTAGTGAAACAGAGACAGAGAAGGAGCAAAGCAACATCAATGAAACCAGCTAAAACTAAAATAACAAGCACGAAACAAGGTAGTATAAACATCTCTCTCTCTCTCTCTCTCTCTCTCTCTCACACATACACACACATATTTGAGAAAAAGGCACTAATACAAAAAATATCAATTAAGTGATTCTTTAAGGAAAATCAGTTATATAGGTAAAAGAAAGATTGACATTCAACAGATATAACAGGAAATCGAAATCTCACCTTCACAATATTGCGTTAAAATGTTCAGCAAAATCACGACTAAAGAACAAATCAATGGAAATCGAAGAGGAAGCAGCAGCCGTTTTGGCTATGGAAAAATCATCGTTGTCGGCATCCGCGAACAAGAGATCCGGGTTGAAAATCGGGAACACAGGACGGATATGGCCATTTTGGAATATATCGTCAGTGGAAATCGGCGATCCGTCGGGGTTTGTGCATGCGAAAGAGAAATCAAGTAGAAATTCAAGTAAATTAACCAAAAATCGAAAGGAAAATAACGAATTGAAGCAGATGGAACAAACCTGGAAAGGAAATGGAGGCATCGGCGGCGAGAACACGTGTGAGGCCACCTACGTAACGGAGATTGTCGTCGGTCTTGTGTTGGTCCATGGCTTTGAGACTGTTTGGTTTACTTTGAAGGCCTGGAGAGGGAAGAAGGGAGAGAACAGAGGAGAGATGGTGGTTTGAAGCAGGAGAGGGGCTTGAGGCTTTAAACCTGAGGGAGGCTTCAAACGAGATCCAAAACTAACTTAATGCTAAAAAGGGTAATAAAGATATTTCATCTTATTAATTAAATTAAAAAATATACAATTGTTAATTTTTGGGTTTATTTTGGGTGTGTTTCTATGTTTTAAATAGTGTAGGGTATATTTATAGTTTCATGTCTAAGAATGGGTGTTTCACTAATTTTGTATTTAAATAAATGAAGAATTTAGATTTATTTATTTTTTTAAATTTGTACAACCAGGGATAAAATGGAAATAATTAAATTATTGTATGCATTTGGAAGCCCCCCTTAAAACAAGGACTGGTTCCAGGCCCATGTTCTGACTTTTCACTGACTACCTAAAGTCCACTTGTACGGCCCAGATTCTGACCCATTATCGTATTTCTAGTTTTCACTAAAAACCCATGATTATAAACCTCTAAAGCACTCAGTTTCATGGAAAAAAGTCAAAAAAGGCCAGGCCTGCAAAATGTCGCACACAAAATCACTTCTGAACCAAGAAGGCCAGCCAGGCCACAAAAAAGCCATTGATTTTGAGGATGATTTTGTAGTACAAGCACTAGAGAGATCTAAAATTCTAATCACTGAAGCACTTTTTTTAAGAGCCAATAGATGATCAGCCAAAGGTCAAATCTTTGACTACTTGATTGAACATGATATTGGAAAAGACAACAGTTGCTCTGGTCTACCATAAATAATCCACTGTTCTCAGTGGCAACAACAGTATGCCCCTCGCAAGAGCAATGCTGGTTGTGTGGGGACCTGGTCCACTAAGGCCTACTCAACTTTTGGTACCCAAACCAGATTCCATCTCAGTAACATCCAATTTTATGAGACAACGAGGTTTTTATCTTTTCATCATAGATTTTGTTTTGGGGTCACCTTCATCATATACATTCATCTGATTCGCTTGGTTTGTTTGTTTGTTTTTTTCAAGGATCAATGTGTCTTGTAAGTATCGTATATTAGAATCTCAGTCGTTGATTTTAGATTTAGAGGTTAGAGATGTATATGAGATTCATTTATATATTAATAATTTAAATCATGCATTCATGCAATTGAATTATTAGAAGTTATTAATCGTTGATGTATATAATATCCATCTACATCAAAGACTCAAAATCATTCACATACCCGGCGGTGACATTTCCTTATTGACTTATTTAATATGTGGGAATGAAATAGAACCCTAATATTCAAACTTGTAACTTGTTGTCCAAACACGGTAGGCACCTATCAAGAAATTTTGATGGGTCATTAGAGCACTTCCACCAATTAGCCCCTTGCCATGGCAAGGGGAGCCCTAGGGCAGCTACTATTCATGTGAATAGTGGCTGCCCTAGCTCCCCCCAGCAAAGTGTGTTTCCAGCAGTTAGCCCCTTGCCATGGCAAATACTATTCATTTTTTTGTTTTTTTTCACAACTTTGTTTATTTAAACAATTAATTTAGATAATATTTTCGGATAAGATTTTTGGGTTCCTACGTGTCAATACTATTCATTAACAATTATTAGAAATGCAAAACAAAATATAAATATTGCAAGAAACATTCATATTAATATTGGAAATACAAGAAATATTAACAAAATATATAAATTGCAAGAAACATTTAAATAAAAATTAATTTGGATAATATTTTCGGATAAGATTTTTGGGTTCCTACGGATGAAAAATCATTTTCTCAAGATTTTTAGTGGAGGTGCAATATTGACTAAGTATGAAAAATGGTTTTTCGAAATAATCATTTTCTCAAGAAAATTTTTGGCGGCTTTTATTCCTTACACATCAAATAAGAAAATTTGATTTTATGGGATTTTAATATGAAGTATATATTGACTTAATGAGCCATCATTTTTAGCCTAAATCGTATTTGCACTAAAACCGATTTTTCATATTTTGATTTGGTGGGAATTTGATTTTCTACTATTTTTATTTGAATCCAAATGGGGGGTACTTCCTTATTTACATTGTAAACTTAAGTAAATGGAGTAATATAAAAATAAATAAAAGTAAAAGGACAAAGACATTTACTTAAATGTTGAAAATGGAAATAAGGTATAGAGAGAGAAAAAAAAAAAAGAGTCATTTTTTTTGTTTTTTTTCAATTTTTTAATACAAAAATATTGGTTGTTGGTGTTAAAAGTGAAGAGTATTGGTTGGTATTTATAGAAAACAATTTCAGTATTTTTAAAAAAAATTTCCTATTTTTTTTCATTTTTTTATTGGGCAAAAAATTCCCTGCCGTTGGATGGCTGGAAAAAAAAAATCGGAAAGCCCAGAAGCTTCCACGTGGCAGAGAGCCGTTGGGGCTTGCTTTTTCCGATTTTTTTATTCGCGAAAAAATGGTTGCCGTTGGATATGTTTAAAAAGCTGATCGGATGGCCCAGCAGACGACACGTGGAAGAGAGCCATTGGGCTGGCACTGTAGCGGCGCGTCAAATTTTTTTTAATGTTGTCGCGTGCAATGCACGCACCAACGTAAAAAAAAAAAAAACTACAGCGATGACGTCATCGTGACGTCAGCGCGCTGATGTCAGCCCAAAACGAGTTTTGCTACTCGGGCTGGATCTCCCCAAGGGCTAGCCCAGGCAAATTTTTTTTGCTAGGGCCCACACCTTGCCCTGGCAAATTTGTGTTGCTGGAAACACCATTTTTCCCCAGCCCCCCCCCCCAGCCCTCCCCTAAGGCCCCTTGCTGGAAATGCTCTTATGGTGGTAGGTTCAATTTTTGCCCAAAGTCACCAACTAAGCTCCTCTCAGTTTCAGAGTCTTTCACATCTTGACACAAAGTTTTCTTGCTGTGGGCTCCTTCCAAGTCATTTGCTTTTGGTTTTTTCCTGGTTAAAAAAAAAAAAAATTCTTCTTTCTATTCTTGCTTCCCTCAATGCCAACTATTTTCGAAATTCAACTTGCTCAATCATTCAAGGGGATGTCCTCCCAATTGACTCTCTCTAGCTCCTTCCTCCAAATAAAAAAATTTACCAACAAGAGATAAGTCATTCAGATCTGGGGCTCCTTGCCTCCACTTCGGTTTCCTTTAGTTTTTTTTTTTTTTTGTTTTTCCCTAAGTTAAGCCCACTTTGTGAGACCCTATATCTCCCATCTCTCCCTCTCCTTTCTTCCCCAGCCACCTTCACTTTTCACCCTCCACTTCTTACATCTACACTCTCTTCATCTCTTCTCTGTTGTGATGCCGTCTACCCATGGTCAGCGACTTCGTCTGGTCACCAGTTCTCAACCACCACCGTTTGCTCCTCGGTTCCACATCCACCCCTCCGGTTGTTCTTCCTCAGTGGTGTGTGGTGGTCCGTGGCTGCTATTAAAGTGCATACTGCACTTAACTCTTGGATTATGGGAGCGCTTCCGCGCCGGTAGCTTGCTCACCCCCATCTTCCGTTGGCCCTTGGTATCGATTACTTCTCCTTGGTGGTGGTGGAGCTGTGTTGTTGGCTTGCTTTGTGGTGCGGCTGTTCCTGTTCTAGATTTATGGTTTTTTTGTTTAATGTTTTATGAGCTTTGTTGTTTATCTGATTTTCTATCTTTGGGCCTACTTTATTTGTTGGTGTTGGGCTGCATTTGATTTGAGTTTTCCTCATTTTGTAATGTTTCCCATTATTAATGAATAGAATTTCCCTTGACCAAAAAAAAAAGGGGCTTTTATAAAAAAAAACTAAAATGAGGCTTGAAATTATAAAAAAAATCCAAGCACTATTTAAACTTAGAAACATACCCAAAATTTATCATTACACACACTCAAAACCTATTTATAAACACACCCAAAAAATTGACTTTGGGGTTGATTTTGGGTGTATTTCTAAGTTTAAATAGTGCTTGAGTTTTTTTATAATTTCAAGTCATATTTTGAGTTTTTTTATAAATTTGTAAAAAAAAAACCAGAGATAAGTCATGAGTCACCAAGACACAGTGAGTTCTTTTCTTGGGTCTCCGCTCCACCACAAAAGCATATGCCTGGGACTTTGGAATAAACCTAAAACCTCACACAACAACCGACAGTGACACGAGCATGCTTTTTTATTATTATTTTATTTTTGTGTTTACTAATCCTGTGGTTCTTCTTGGTTGCTTCCACCATCAGTTATAATAATTAAATATTAATTAAGAAACAGAGATCAGTGGTACCTTCTCATCAGCTTTGAGGCTGCTTTTATCAAGCACCATGCCCTTTGGTTTAATCAATGAATTAATCTCATTATTTATGGAATATAATTGACTTCTCAGCAAAAAATAATCAGGATTTGATATGGAAACGAAAATGTGGTGAAGGTTTATATAGGAGAGAGGCAAATTTCCAATATAAATTGTACTGGTTCAGTCATCTTGTTTTCTATTACCAAACCCAAGACACAGCTGTGTGAGGAGGACAGCTTGGAGGTTCACGGGCACTCTAATTTTGACCTGAAATCTGCAGAGCACTGTTTATGACCGTCAAAATCTTTATTTGTCGCAAGTTATTTGTTACACGACGAATCAAAACCATACAAGTAGTTTAGGGTGATAATCTGATAACATAATATGCACGAAAATAAAAAAAATATAAAACTTATAAAACTTGACCAAAGTCATAGTGCTTCAATCATGTTAATCAGTCGTAATCAAACTTATATGTTAATATTGTTGAAAAAACAACTTAAAAAAATATACGTATTATCTTGCTTGAGAAACAAATCTTTTCAAAGTCAGTAGTCAAAAGACTGGAACTTTCCTAGTATTTAGATTCACACAAAGTACATGCAAATTTGATTTTGACTGCACCATTCTTGACCCTTCTGTGCTCACAGTACACAGCAGTAAAAGACTTCCATTTCCAGAATACTATGCCGTTTTTGCACTTGTGGAGTTGGATATTGTATATTAAAAATAACCGAACTCGAGTGTAAAGGGGCATACATTGGGACCGAACACACATTTAAGAAACTAATTATATTAGTCATGTGGTATATTGAGAATTATGTACAAGTTCAGGGGGCAATTCAGCAAAATATCCTAAAGCTGTCATCAATTTTTTTAAAAATTAACCCATGTGGTTTTATTAATTTTATTTATTTCAATTTACACAAATTGTGAATTATTATTTTATTCTTATCTAATAAAACGTCTTTTATTTCAGTATTTTCGTTAACCAATTATAATTGGTGGAATTTTGAATGTTTCACTTTCAAGTTTTCAAACTTTACTTTAGGTACATAAAAGATAAGGCATGAAATAGTGTTGGAAAGGTTAATTGTGTTTGATCTACAGTCAATGAGAACAGAAACAAGTTAAATTATAGAGTGATACGGTATCACCACGTAAGCGGGTGATACTCCCATTTAAAATCTAACACGTGTCAAATTTTAAAAAATAATTATATTTTTTTCACAGTTGTACTTTTTCTTCCAACTTTACCCTGAATAAATTTTATTTAATTTAATTTTTTTATAAAAAACATGAAAAAGAAAACAAGATTGTAGCAGTGTCCCACCCAGATCCCATTGGCAATCTGCCTCCCACGCACTGCCGCCCCTTCGCTGCAGTTCCCCTCCATGAATACCAACATCAAACAACACCACCCAAAAAGTGGTTGATAAAATTAACAGAAAAAGGAAAAAAATAACTGATTTACTTGGTTGCACTTATATACATTCAAGATTTTTGGCTTTTTCTTAATGCATTTAACTTTTTTACTGAGAGTGAGAGGGAGGGAAAGAGGGGTTGGAGATGTTGGATGAGAAGGGAGAGGAAGGCTGGGGTGGGTGGCGAGGGAAAAGAGAAGACGACTTGGTGGTGAGGGAGAAGCGAAGCACAGGGAAGACGGTGGGAGAGGGGTTATGTCTAATTATTGTTGAAGGGTATACTTGGAAGACAAAATCCAGGTGTAATTTTTTTTAAATTTACTTTTAAAATTTGACACGTGTTAGATTTTGAGTGAGAGTATCACTAGCTGACGTGGTGATGCCGTATCACTCTATAATTTCTCCATATTGACCCGTGTCCGGATTATTGCTCAAATCAAACGGACCGCAGCTTGTAATTTGGATCGTTGGGTGCCAACAGAAAATCTTAATTAGATTAAACGCCAAAGAAGTACATCACCCCCGCACGAATTGGAACCAAGATGAGCGAAACTCCTCCACTAGAATTCCGCCACATCACCAAATGCCAGCTGTCTGCCGAGGCAAGGAGCCGGAGCTCCAGCCCGAGGGCAAGGGTGATGTCAGCGCACTGATGTCACGTCAGCGCTGGAGTTTAAATTTTTTTAATGTTGGCGCTGGAGTTTCCGTTTTCTAAAGAATAATTGCTTTGGATTAGTTGATCTGAAAGGAATTGTTTGTCTCTGTGTTGATTGTGGTAGATCTAAATGGGGAAGGGAGGGCAAGATTTCGGTAAACAGAAAGAGGACAAAAACCCTAGGCCGTCCGATGGAGATGTCTTCCCTGCGTGGGCAAAAGAGATTCAGGAGTGCGGGAAGCACTTTGGCGTGGACAGGAAATTAGGGTTGAGTTCCGCTGACGTCGAGAAGCGGCGCGAGAAGTATGGATGGAATGAGTTGGAGAAGCACGAGGGCCAGTCGATTTGGAGTCTGGTTCTGGAGCCGTTCAACGACGCTCTGGTTCGAATTCTGCTAGCTTCGGCCGTCATTTGCTTTGTTCTGGCTTGGCTGGACGGGGAAGAAGGGGGCGAGAAGGATATCACGGCGTTTGTGGAGCCGTTGGTGATCTTCTTGATCCTGATTGTGAACGCCATAGTTGGGGTTTGGCAGGAGAGCAATGCCGAGAAGGCGTTGGAGGCGCTGAAAAAGATTCAGTCCGAGCATGCATCTGTGATTCGAAATGGGAGTAAGGTTCCCAGTTTGGCGGCCAAGGAGCTCGTCCCCGGCGACATTGTGGAGCTTAAAGTTGGGGATAAGGTGCCTGCTGATATGCGTGTTGTGGAATTGATTACCTCGACTTTGAGGGTCGAGCAGGGTTCATTGACTGGAGAGAGTGAGGCGGTGAATAAGACTAACAAGCCGGTTTCTGAGGACGTGGATATTCAAGGGAAGAAAAGTATGGTTTTTGCGGGGACAACTATTGTGAATGGGCATTGCATTTGCTTGGTTGCGCAGACAGGGATGTTGACTGAGATTGGGAAGGTTCATTCGCAAATCCATGCTGCCTCGCAGAGCAAGGAAGATACACCATTGAAGAAGAAGCTCAATGAGTTTGGAGAGATGCTTACGATGATAATTGGAGTGATTTGTGCATTAGTGTGGCTCATTAATGTCAAGTACTTCCTCACTTGGGAATATGTCAATGGCTGGCCGGCGAATTTCAAGTTTTCGTTTGAAAAGTGCACGTATTACTTTGAGATTGCAGTTGATGTGGCTGCCATTCCTGAAGGTTTGCCCGCAGTCATCACAACCTGCTTGGCGCTTGGTACCCGCAAAATGGCTCAGAAGAATGCCTTGGTTCGAAAGTTGCCGAGTGTTGAAACTCTGGGTTGTACGACTGTGATTTGTTCTGATAAAACGGGGACCTTGACTACAAACCAGATGGCAGTGGCAAAACTTGTGGCTTTGGGTCCTACACCTACTATACTACGCAAGTTTAAGGTGGATGGGACTACATACAATCCATTCGATGGAAAAATTCATGACTGGGCAACTGGTCGTATGGATGCTAATCTTCAAATGATTGCAAAGATAGCTGCTGTTTGCAATGACGCTGGCGTTACTCATGCAGAACAGAAGTATGTTGCTCATGGAATGCCTACTGAGGCAGCTTTAAAGGTGAGATTAGACCCTTATGCTGTAGGTTTATTCTTTTGACTTTTATAGGTTTTTCATATTTTGAAATTGATCAATTACCTCATTGAACATCATATATAGTATTTCCTTGCTTGAGTCTGTCCTTTTGCCATTTCAGGTTTTAGTTGAGAAGATGGGCCTGCCTGAAGGGTCTCTGGGTGCAGAATCAAGTGAAAGCGAATTGCTACGTAAGTCACACTCCAGACATGAAATGCTTCGTTTCTCTATTTTGTTATAATTTTAAATCTGTAAATTTACATGCTCTGGTATGGTTATATCTCTTCTCAAGGTTGTTGCCAGAAGTGGAATGAATTTGAAACCCGAGTTGCAACCCTTGAGTTTGATCGTGATAGGAAATCCATGGGTGTCATTGTCAACTCCCGTTCACAGAAAAAGTCATTGCTAGTGAAGGTTTGCAATTGTAGTTCAATTTTAATAGCAACTTTATGAACTTGCTATATTCATATATTCTAATAATTCTATCATGCAAAGGATGTTCTAATTTTTCAAATTTCAATCACAAACTGGGAAACTTTGTAGTGTCCTTTCGTGATGTTGAAAGGGTGCATGATAGGATTCATGACGACAGCGTCAGATTTTTAGGAATATATGTGAAATATTGTTAAGGAGTTTTTATTTTCCGTCAGAGAATCGTAGGGGGAAAATTATATTATGTTGTCCTGATTTTACATTTTCACTAAAGTGGTGCTCTTGTGAGACTTGGCAAGCGGTGCATGTCTCAAGGGGCAAGGCGTGTGTTGATGTGTAACCCTTTGAGCTGAAAGTCTTGGCGCCAAAGTTTTCTTTCTGTTTGAATTTTTTTTTCTATTTCAGTTTTATATGCTACTTTGCTGGGTGTAAGAGCATTTCCAGTAGTTAGCCCTTGCCATGGCAAGGGGAGCCTTAGGGCAGCTACTATTCACGTGAATAGTGGCTGCCCTACCCCTCCTTAGCAAAGTGTGTTTCCAGCAGTGTAAGGCTTGCCATGGCAAATACTATTCATTTTTTTGTTTTTTTTACAATTTTGTTTACTTAAACAATTAATTTGGATAATATTTTCGGATAAGATTTTTGGGTTCCTACATATGAAAAATCATTTTCTCAAGATTTTTAGCGGAGGTGCAATATTGACTAAGTATGAAACATGGTTTTTCGGAATAATCATTTTCTTAAGATAATTTTTGGCGGCTTTTATTCCTTACACATCAAATAAGAAAACTTGATTTTATGGGATTTTAATATGAAATATATATTGACTCAATGAGCCATCATTTTTAGCCTAAATCGTATTTTGCACTAAAATCGATTTTTCATATTTTGATTTGGTGGGAATTTGATTTTCTAGTATTTTTATTTGAATCCAAATGAGGGGTACTTCCTTATTTACATTGTAAACTTAAGTAAATGGAGTAATATAAAAATAAATAAAAGTAAAAGGACAAAGACATTTACTTAAATGTTGAAAATGGAAATAAGGTATAGAGAGAAAAAGAAGAAGTAATTTTTTGATGTTTTTTGATATTTTTTATTACAAATATATTGGTTGTTGGTGTTAAAATGAAGATTATTGGTTGGTATTTATAGAAAATAATTTCAGTATTTTTTGGGTTTTTTTTTTTACATTTTTTTCGCTTTTTTTATTGGGAAAAAAATGGATGCCGTTGGATTAGTGGAAAAAACGAGATCGAAGAGCCCAGAGCCAGCCACGTCACCTCAGCCCGCAGGCAAGCACTCGGGCCGAACCCCACCTCGGGCCAGCCCAGGTTGATGGCCCCCACCTCTTGCCCGGGCTCCATGTTGTTGCTGGAAACGCCTCCAACACCCAAAACCCCCCCAGCTCGAGCCCAGCTTGCATTGCTGGAAATGCTCTAATATGAGCCGTTGGATCATAGTCCAAGTGGCCACTTATGTGTTATGTTAGATTGTGACAGGTGTAATCATCTCAAAGGATAATAAGATCAATGGTTAGGATTAAGTCCTGTGTAAATCAGTTAGAGAAGAATCTCTCTTCTCTCTCTTACAACAGATATAATTGGGTATAGTGGAATGAACAATACACACTTTTTCAGCTTCTATTCTTCTCCTTCAGAGCAACGTTCTCTCATTTTTCTTCCTCTCTCCCAAAACATCCAAAATACCACAAATAAGCTGCTGAATCCATGAATTCTAACATGGCCTCAGAGCCAGGTTGGGTTGTTTGAACTGGGCGTGCATCTGTGAACAGTGAACCAAGCTCGATTCGAGCTACCGTGAGCTGATTTGAAGATCGAAGAGGTGATTTCTTGAGTCCAGATGTCTAATATGGCAGGATCGGGAGCAGCTGAGCTTCGTACACCAGTTTTCAATGGGGAAAACTATGAGTTCTGGAGTATTAGGATGAAGACTATTCTGAAATCTCATGGGTTGTGGGATTTGGTCGAAAATGGGTTCCATAGTTCAGATATGAAGAAGGAGAAAGAGGAGGCTACAGATACTGAGAAGCCTTCGATGGATCAGATTCTGATGAAGGATGCTCGTGCACTTGGATTGATTCAAAATGCAGTCTCAGATCGGCTATTCCCCAGAATTGTGAATGAGGAGACCTCAAAGGGTGCCTGGGATATTCTGAAGCTGGAATTTAGAGGAGATAAACAGGTAAGAAATGTTAAATTGCAAGGGCTGCGTAGGGAATTTGAATATACCCGCATGAAGGATAGTGAATCTCTACCTGTCTATCTTGTTAGATTGTTTGATATGTTGAATCAAATGAAGAGTTATGGTGAGGAATTATCTAGGGAGAGAGTTGTGCATAAACTATTGTTTAGTCTGCCAAAATCATATGATTCTATATGCTCTGTGATAGAACACTCTAAGGATCTTGAAACTCTGGAAGTTCAAGAGGTGGTTGCTTCCTTGACGAGCTTTGAGCTCAGATTGGATAGGTATACTGAGAACTCTTCAGAGAGGGCCTTTGCTAGTCTGAATATTGAAGAAAAGAAGCCTAAGAATGAGAGTTTTTCTGGAAATCAGAGTTTTTAGAAAAGTTTTCCTGGAAATCAGAGTTTTCAGAAAAGTTGGAAGCCTAATGATGGAAACAAAGCAGCTTGTAAGCATTGTGACAAACTACATTATGGCAAATGCTGGTATGAAGGCAAGCCTAAATGCCATGGATGTGGAAAAATTGGACATATGATCCGAGACTGCAATGGAAATAAGAATGCACATAGGGTTAATTATGCAAATGAGATGGAAGAAACTGGTACTTTGTTTTATGTGTGTAATGCTGCAACTGATGTGAAGGTAAATCACTCTTGGTATATTGACAGTGGTTGTAGTAACCACATGACAGGGGATGAGGGACTCTTAGTGAATATTCAAAGGGATTTGGCCTCTAAGGTGAAGATGGGAACTGGAGAAGTAGTTCCAGTTGCTGGAAAAGGAACTCTGGTGATCAAAACCAAGTTGGGTAAGAAGCACATTCATGACGTTATGCTTGTACCTGGTCTTAAAGAAAACTTGCTTAGTGTTGGGCAAATGATGGAGCATGGATACCATCTTGTGTTTGGAGGAAATATAGTGAATGTCTATGATGATCAGTCACTGGAAAATCTGATTGTGAGGGTGCAAATGACAAACAACAGATGTTTTCCACTTACAATGATGCCCGCAAGGAATATGGCTTTGAGAACAAGTGTTTCACACTGCTTGCAGACATGGCACAAAAGGTTGGGACACTTAAATGAAAGAAGCATAAAATTGCTTGAAAGTCAAGTCATGGTTCATGGTTTACCTCATTTGGAGCAGATTTCAGTGGTGTGTGATGGTTGTATGCAAGGAAAGCATCACAGAGACTCTTTTCCTTTGGAATCCAGTTGGAACAAGTCCTTTGGAATTGGTTCACACAGATATTTGTGGACCAATGCAATCAGAATCATTATCTGGAAACAAGTATTTTCTGCTTTTTACGGATGACTGTACTAGAATGTCATGGGTGTATTTCATTAGAAACAAATCAAGTGCATTGGAGTGCTTTATGAAATTCAAGGCTATAACTGAGCTGCAAAGTGGGTTCAAGATAAAAAGCTTGAGAAGTGACATGGGTGGAGAATTCTTATCTGGAGAATTTAACAAGTTCTGTGAAGAATCTGGCATTCAAAGTCAGTTAACAGTGGCATACTCCCCTCAGCAAAATGGAGTAGCTGAGAGGAAGAACAGAACAGTAGTGGAAATGGCTAAATCCATGTTGCATGAGAAAGCTATTCCTTATGAGTTTTGGACAGAAGCTGTAAATATTGCAGTTTATTTGCTAAATAGATGTCCCACCAAGGCTCTCAAGAAGGTTACACCATTTGAAGGCTATACTGGCAGAAAACCAGGAATTGCACATTTAAAAATATTTAGATCTTCTTGTCATGTGCTTATTCCTTCAGCATTGAGGCACAAGCTTGAAGAAAATAGTCACAAGTGTATTTTTGTAGGCTATGGTCTATGTGAAAAGGGATATAGGCTGTTTGATCCTAGTACTAGAAAGGTTATTCTGTCCAGAGATGTGCAATTTGATGAAAATGGTTTATGGAAATGGGAGACTACTAGATAAGGAGAAATGACAATTCTTATGCCTACTGAAAACCAAGACTGTGCTCAAAGTTCAAATTTGGATACAGCTTTGCAAATAGATGAAGAAACCTCATTACAAGATGACCCAAGTCAAAGCTTGGATACACAAACACAAATAGAAAAAGAGACTACTGTGCAGAATGAAAGCATTGGTGGAAGCTCTCAAGCTATGGATCATACACCAAAGAAATGGAGAAGTATTAATGACATTATGGCTCAGTGCAATATGTGCATTGTGGAACCTGAGAATTTTGAAGAGGCTGATCTAGATGAGTCATGGAGAAAGGCAATGGAAGCTGAGTTGGAGATGATAGAAAAGAATAACACTTGGTAGCTTGTTGAAAGACCTTTTAATAAACCTGTCATTGGTGTCAAATGGGTTTACAAGACCAAACTTAATCTAGATGGTACAGTGCAGAGAAATAAGGCTCGTTTGGTGGCTAAAGGCTACTCACAAAAGCCTGGGATTGATTACAATGAAACCTTTGCCCCTGTGGCAAGGTTAGACACCATTAGAACCTTAATTGCTCTTGCTGCACAGAAGGAACGGAATCTGTACCAACTGGATGTCAAATATGGTTTTTTGAATGGAGTCTTAAAGGAAGAGGTATATGTGGAGCAGCCACAGGGTTTTATGAAGGAGAATGAAGAAATCAAGGTGTATAAGCTGAACAAGGCTTTGTATGGACTAAAACAAGCCCCAAGGGCCTGGTATGATGAGATTGATTCCTACTTCAACAAAGCAGGATTCAAGAAAATCCCTAGTGAAGCTACACTTTATATCAAAACTGATGAAGGTTCAGGTATTCTTATTGTCTCTCTTTATGCGGATGATATTGTTTATACTAGAAGTTGTGCAAAGCTACTTGAAGAATTCAAAAATGACATGATGAAACATTATGAGATGACTGATCTTGGACTACTCTACCATTTTCTTGGCATGGGAGTAGTACAAACAGATAAGCATATATTTCTTCATCAGAAGAAATATGTAACGAAAGTGATTGAGAAATTTGGTTTGAAAAGTTGTAAATCTGTGGTAACTCCATTGGTTACAAGTGAAAGGTTGTGCAAGGAAGATGGAAGTGAGATGGCAGATGAGAGTGAATATAGGCAGATTGTAGGCAGCCTACTATATCCGACAGCTACTAGACCAGACATAATGTTTGCCTTTAGTTTGCTTGCTAGATTCATGCACAATCCTACTAAGAAACACATGGGAACAACCAAAAGAGTCTTGAGATACATTCAGGGCACACTGGATTATGGAATTGAATTTAAAAGGGGGAAGGCAGCTACCTTAATAGGGTATTGTGACAGTGACTGGGCAGGAAGTGAAGATGACAGAAGGAGTACCTCAGGGTATGCATTCACCCTTGTATCTGGTATGTTCTCATGAGCTTCAATTAAACAAAACACAGTAGCTTTGTCCACTGCAGAGGCAGAATATGTGAATGCTGCAGAAGCAACATCACAGGCTAAATGGCTAAGGTTTGTGCTTGAAGACTTTGGAGAGGAGCAAGTGGAAGGCACACCAATCTTGTGTGATAACACCTCTGCCATAGCCATGGCAAAGAATCATGTCTTCCATCAGAAATCCAGACACATTAGTCGGAAGTTTCATTTCATTCGAGAAGCTATTCAAGCAAAGGAGGTTGAGCTAATCTACTGCAAAACTGAAGACCAAATTGCAGACATCCTAACCAAGGCTTTATCCAAGGATCGTTTTGTGCATCTCAGAGGTCTACTTGGAGTGAAATCAGCCAAAGGGTTAGAAGAGAGTGTTGATGTGTAACCCTTTGAGCTGAAAGTCTTGGCGCCAAAGTTTTCTTTCTGTTTGAAATTTTTTTTTCTATTTCAGTTTTATATGCTACTTTGCTGGGTGTAATATGAGCCATTGGATCATAGTCCAAGTGGCCACTTATGTGTTATGTTAGATTGTGACAGGTGTAATCATCTCATAGGATGATAAGATCAATGGTTAGGATTAAGTCTTGTGTAAATCAGTTAGAGAAGAATCTCTCTTCTCTCTCTTACAACAGATATAATTGGGTATAGTGGAATGAACAGTACACACTTTTTCAGCTTCTATTCTTCTCCTTCAGAGCAGCGTTCTCTCATTTTTCTTCCTCTCTCCCAAAACATCCAAAATACCACAAATGAGCTGCTGAATCCATGAATTCTAACAAGGAGTTCTGTTTGGAAGTATCCGAATACCTTTTATTCCTGTTTGGAACTGAATTCTGTAGTTGTATTTGCTTTTTTAGAATAAACTAGAATTACCCTTCAATTAGGTTATAATTTCTGCAATTAATTTGAAACTTCACATTTCAGTTAGAAATAAAAAGCATGATGGATAGAAAGGGCCTTGTCTGTTTTTCAATCTGTGTTTCCTTACTGTTTTGCAGCATTATGCTGCTTGTTTCACTGTTGGCAACTGAAAAGATAAGTTGAGACTCATACTAGCTCCATTTGAAAATATATATCTTAAGGAATGTTGTGGACTTCTAAAATGGGGTGCTCCATTATTGCAGGGTGCTGTAGAAAATGTGTTGGAGAGAAGCACTAAGGTTCAGTTGCTTGACGGTACTGTTGTACCATTGGATGATAACTCAAAGAACAATATTGTAAAAGCTCTTAATGAGATGTCAACTAGTGCATTACGCTGTCTGGGTTTTGCTTATAAAGATGAGCTCACTGACTTTGAATCCTATGACGGTGATGAGGATCATCCAGCTCATGGACTTTTACTTGATCCATCCAACTATTCATCAATTGAGAGCAACCTTGTTTTTGTTGGCCTGGTTGGACTCTGGGTGAGTTGTCCCTCTCTGCATTTTTTTACCTATTCATTTCATCATTGTTTTATAATTTTTTGATCTAACTCTGATTGTTGTATAATTTTTTGAAGGATCCCCCAAGAGAGGAGGTTTTCGATGCGATTAAAGACTGCCGAGCAGCTGGAATCCGTGTTATGGTAATTACTGGTGATAACAAGAACACAGCAGAAGCAATATGCCGTGAAATAGGCGTGTTTGATTATGATGAAGACATTAGCCCAAGAAGCATTACAGGAAGAGAGTTTATGTGTCTGTCTGATCGGAAAGCCTATCTGAGACAAAGTGGGGGGCTTCTGTTTTCAAGGGCTGAACCAAAGCACAAACAAGAGATTGTTAGGTTGCTCAAAGAGGATGGTGAGGTGGTTGCCATGACTGGTGATGGAGTGAATGATGCACCTGCCTTGAAACTTGCTGATATTGGGATTGCAATGGGCATTTCTGGAACTGAGGTAATTTATTTAGTTGTTTTCTCTTGTTCAATCATAATCATCTTATATACGTAGTATTGTGTTGGAATACTGGAATGGAATTTCACTGCGTTTTTTTGTTAGGAGGCACTTAATTACGTATCAAAATCACTAGGAGAGTTAACATATTAACAGGGTAAGTGCTTGAATTAAATCTTCAATTTACGGTGAGTTTAGTAATTACATGCATCAAAGCAAATTGATAAGTGGCATATAGTATTTTCTTGTTTGAGATTTCGTTTTTAGAGATGTAAATGGAATGCCCTGTTGCCAACCTATGAGTATTAGGGCTAAGGATAAGGAACCATAGATATATTGTTAATGACGTCTTTTAAATGTTAATTGCTCATTAATTTTTTTGCTTAATTTACTAACTCTATATTTCCTTCTAGACAGTCTTACCACTTTCATACCATAAACTTTCCAATCTCTTCTCCTTGACAGGTTGCAAAGGAAGCTTCCGACATGGTTCTGGCCGATGATAATTTTAGCACAATTGTTGCTGCTGTTGGTGAAGGCAGATCTATCTACAACAATATGAAAGCTTTTATCAGGTTCGTTTGTTATATGTGTTTTTTTTGGCGTTTTAGAGAGGTGTGACTAAAACAATGGTTTTTCTTTTCCTCTGAAAATTCGTCCACCATTTTTTCTACTGCCATACATATAAAACGCTTCTGAATGATAATATAAAAAGGTTTTGATAGAAGACGAAACCATGGTATGATAAACAAATGAATAAGAAAGAAATTCATATTGCATGGTGTCACTGATGATTTCCAGTTGTCTATATCCTGCCCGGTGAAGTGACCTCAGATCTTGATACTTTCTGATATTGACATTTAACCCTGGAAATTTTGTTAATTTACTTGGGTTTTCTCTTTGTTAGATGCCTGGACTTGTATGTTTCCCTGATTTAAAGTTTTAAACCCTGTTTCAGGTACATGATCTCATCGAACATTGGTGAGGTTGCCTCCGTATTCTTAATAGCAGCATTAGGCATTCCTGAAGGCCTCATACCCGTCCAGCTTTCGTGGGTGAATCTTGTGACTGATGGATCGGCTGCAACAGCATTAGGATTTAATCCTCCAGACAAAGATATAATGAAGAAGCCCCCACGTAGAAGTGATGATTCACTTATCAGCGCTTGGTTATTATTCCGCTATTTGGTAAGTTTTCATTTTCTTCTTTCTTCCGATTTGTTGCATTTTGATGTCACAGTTTGAATGACTTCACCTAAGGACATTCTCTCTAATCTTCTCGCTTGAATCTTTGGCTGGATAGGTAATTGGGATGTATGTTGGTGCGGCAACTGTCGGCGTATTCATTATTTGGTATACGCATGGTTCCTTCCTGGGTATCGACCTCAGTGGGGATGGCCATTCTCTTGTGACTTACTCCCAACTTGCCAACTGGGGACAGTGCTCATCTTGGACGAACTTTACTGCTTCACCCTTCACAGCTGGAACTCAGGTTATCTCCTTCGAGAATGACCCCTGTGATTATTTCCATAGTGGAAAAGTGAAAGCTATGACACTCTCCCTCTCCGTGTTGGTCGCCGTCGAAATGTTTAACTCCCTCAATGCCCTTTCGGAGGACGGAAGCCTGTTGTCGATGCCCCCATGGGTGAACCCCTGGCTCCTTGTGGCCATGTCTGTTTCATTCGGCCTGCACTTCTTGATCCTCTACGTGCCATTCTTAGCTCAAGTAATCGGCATTGTGCCCCTGAGCTTGAATGAGTGGCTCTTGGTTTTGGCTGTTGCATTACCGGTGATTCTCCTGGAAGAGATCCTCAAGTTGGTCGGGAGAGGGACCAGCAGGTCTCAAGTAACCAAGAGGAGAGAAAAGCCCAAGACAGAGTGAGACAGGTTCCAAATTTTACAATAGAGATTGTTGGTCTAAGGGGTGTTGGCATTCCGTGGAAATGGGGGTCTCTCTGACACAGCAAGTTTCAATCGGGGGGGTCTCATCTGGACCCTCTTCCCTTTTTTATTTAGGGATGGTCTGGCTGTTGAAGAACAATTGGTCACAACAATATCTTGATTTGCCCGTACCCTCATCTAAATAATTCTTTTCTAGGGTTTTTTTTTTTGGGTAAAAACTGGTTGACTTTTTCCCCCTTTTATTAGAGAATGCAACAGAAAAATTATGCAAGTTATCATCTTTTGCCCATCTCACTTTCCAACTTGGGAATTTTTTTCCCTCTTGTCGTCAAGAAAAGGATGAAGACGCACAAGTATCAAACTCTGATTCCTAAGAAAGCAAATGACACGACAGTAGTGTGATCAATATTCCTCGCAACTGCTCCACACCCATATGGTTGACCATGATAAAACAAAAAGCTTGCTTTCATCTATGTGGTATATATATATATATATATATATATATATATATATATATTCTTGCCCACAATAAAAGACACCTTATATTATATATCAGCAGATAGAAGGGTCATCTTTGACACACAAGCTTCTGCAAAGATTGTATTTTGATAGAAAAAGAGATTATCCAAGGGCTAGGAATCGTCAGAAACCCAAAAACAAGAAGTCATGGGGGGAGAATTTCTTCATCTACGGTTAATTTCGTCGAAGATGTTGAACCATTAAGTCACGGTTAGAGTTCGACTGTCGTCCTCATTCTCCTATTTACGTGCCATTTTTCAAGTACATATATATATAGCAATTTGACTCAAATTGTCAATAACCCGAAGTTTACTTTTTTCCCATTGCTATATTTCTTGCCTACAACAACCAACCATACCACACAGTCAGTCCACAGTAGATGAACACCCATTTATCCCACACAGCCAGTCTAGAGCAGATGTAACACCCTCACCTAACATAAGCATATAAGATATGTTACATGCTGAGAGAGATTTTTTTACTAATATAAAAAAGAAAACGTACGTCGAGTTAAACAAACAAGTAATTAGCCAGGAAAGTTGCACAAAACACATCATGTCATGCGTAGAAATGGGGTTTTCGTGAAGAAATGAAGGCGTGTAGAAAAAATAGATTATAATTTGGAAAAGACACATGTCATCACTCTTCCATGACAAGCCAACCCTACAAAATAAACTAACAGAGAATAAAATGCCCCAATTACCATTGAGTTTGAGTTTCGCTGCAACCAACCAGGACTCTGATGCATATTGCATTTTGTACAATCTCCTCCTTTGAAAACTTTTCCATCCCATGAACTGTCCCGTTTCAACTTTTTAATTCAAGTGAGCAAAAAGAAACCTACGTTGTCCAATAAAATGAGTTCGGTGATGGCCAGAAGAAACAAAGAAAAGAATTTAAGGTTTTCTTCGATTTGGACAACCTAGCAATTTTGGAAAATTTTGTATGTTCTGGTCTACCAGGTGACTAGAAATAGGGTGACTATAATTCAAACCACCATGTAACAATACACTTGAAGCAATAAGAATCTAGAAAAATGTTTCAGCCTGCTTGGGATTTTGCCTTTGGTGGTACTGAAAACTCTCTTTTACATAACAAAAATGTTTATTTATTTATTTATAACGATTGACTGAAATCCAATTTCTAAAAAAGCATTTATAGTGCCTCCTTGAGAAACATTTGCACAATGAGTATGTGAGCACTTGAGTTTCAATCTAAACCTTTCATGTGCTTCAAACAAAAGTGTTACTAGTAAAAACAATACTATGCAAAAACATTTCATACAGAGAAGCGCTTTCAAACAGACCCTTGATAATGATGCTATCGTATGCAACTCTTCAGTTGCCATGAAAATCCCAAATTCCGTAATTACATCACACACACACACACATATATATATATATATATTAATTTAGCTTAGTTGATACTTTTGAAGCATTTAGTATAGTGAATACTTAAAAACTCAATTTTAATGTCCGAATGTTCATTTTCATTATCTATCCATCAAAATCTAGTTTTATTTATGAGGTTTAAGAAAGTACATAAAATCTTGGGGTGGTAGTTGGCATTTTAGCACCAAAACTGTGGAAATGCAATAGTGACATATAGTTCCGAAAGCCCCCTTGGACTTGGTAAGAAGTGTAAAGCTAGAAAGAAAGCTGTATAAAGCACAACTCTCCTCTTCTCTTCTGACCAACTAAAGCAAGCTTTCACGCAAGCAACGGTTGGACACTGAAATCCACCAAACACAATGACCATAAAAATGCCACCTTCTATAAATCTTTGCCTCAAAGTGTTCTCTAACTAGTTAGCAAACCTACCCAAAAATGGAGCTCAAGGAGTATAGCCCTAGAATCCGCCGTGGCGTAAACCCTACACTTGGGGAGCTTCTCAAGTCGGTTGGAGATGCACAAAGCCCTGATCATGATCATCATATTCTTGAGTTAGGCTTTCCTTGTAGCTCTGTCCCTCCCTCCTCCTACCCTTTTGTCCTCTCATTCACCAATCTTACATATAGCGTCAAAGTCCGACGCAAGGTGAACTTAACACCCTCGTGTTTCGGTGCTAACTCCACTACGGAAGAGGTCAATTTGGGAAGCAGCAAAGCCAACACCAAAGTTTTACTAAATGGCATCTCTGGGGAGGCTAGGGAAGGCGAGCTCATGGCGGTTCTAGGGGCAAGTGGGTCCGGAAAATCAACGCTGATCGATGCTTTAGCCGATCGAATCTCCAAGGACAGCTTGAAAGGCTCGATCACATTAAACGGAGAGGCCTTAGACTCAAGGCTCTTGAAAGTGATATCAGCTTATGTCATGCAAGACGATCTTTTGTTCCCAATGCTTACAGTTGAAGAGACTCTTATGTTCTCAGCTGAATTTAGGCTTCCTCGCAGCTTATCAAAGTCCAAGAAGAAAGCTAGGGTTCATGCTTTGATCGACCAACTAGGCCTTCGAAACGCTGCCACTACTGTGATCGGCGATGAGGGCCACAGAGGCGTCTCTGGAGGCGAAAGAAGGAGAGTTTCTATTGGAATTGACATAATTCACGACCCCATTGTTCTGTTTCTTGATGAACCAACTTCAGGGCTTGACTCGACGAGTGCTTTCATGGTGGTGAAGGTTTTGCAGAGAATAGCTCAGAGTGGGAGCATTGTGGTCATGTCCATTCACCAACCCAGTTACAGGATTTTGAACTTGTTGGATCGTTTGATATTTCTTTCTCATGGACAGACTGTGTATGGTGGCTCGCCGGCGAATCTTCCAGTGTTTTTCAGGGAGTTTGGACATCCGATTCCCGAAACTGAGAACCGAACTGAGTTTGCTCTCGACCTCATTCGAGAATTGGAGGAAACCCCAGGTCACTATTTCAACTTCGCTAATTTTGTTCACTAAATAACATGATAACACACACATGAGTAGTATTTTATCTAGTCGAAATAATTAATGTTTAGAATGGGCATAAATTGAATTACTCATAGATTACTTTTTTTTCCATTAGTATATTTCTTGCATACCAAAAATAACCATGGCATACAGTTAGTCCACAGTATATACGAACTCCCATTATCCCATACAACTAGCCTATGTCAGTAGGAGAAATACTTCTCTATTTTCGTTTCATTGCTCTCTCTTCCTCTGATAGGTGACATGAAGAGATATAACACCCTTGCCTATTGCCGGGGGATATGTAGAGATATATTTTGTTACTAATTATAAAAAGAAAAGGTGAGTTAAACAAACACTAATTAGCTAGAAAAGTTGCACAAAATACATCATGCCATTTTGTGGAATGGGGTTTTCGTGAAGAAATGGAAGCGTGTAGAAAATAGATTATAGGAGACACAGGTCACCATCACCTCTTCCATGGCAAGCCAACCCTTAAACTAATTAGAGAATTAAAATGCCACAAATTTTGGTCTAATTACTATTGACTTTGAATTTTGCTGCAACCAACTAGGACTATGAGTCTTTAATTTATGATGCATTAAGAAAAGTTTCTAATTGAATTAAGAAAAGCTTAACATATAAAGAAACGTAAGTTATCCAATAAAATGACTTCGGTGATGGCCAGAAGAAACATATAGCAAATCTACGTTAAATTTGTTCACCAAATTTTGCTAATTGAATACGTGGGCCAATCGTATTTTGTCGACTAGAAATAAACAACGTATAAAAATGGATATAAATTAGAATCAAACTAAACACTGTGACATGTCACATGATCATTTGTACATAAATTTTGTGATGATATGGTGCTCGTCACTATTTTTAAAATTGGATATTTCAACAGGCGGAACAAAGAGCTTGGTGGAATTCAACGAGTCTTGGCAGCTCAACAAAAATCAACAAAGACAAGACGCAGATCCAAACAACTTGATCAACTCCATCACCAAGCCAAAGCTTTCCCTCAAGGATGCAATAAGTGCAAGCATTTCAAGAGGCAAACTAGTCTCCGGTGCACCAAATGACCCAAGCCTCTGCTCCTCAGTCCCCACATTTGCCAACCCATGTTGGATTGAAATAGCAGTCATCTCCAAACGCTCCCTCACAAACTCAAGACGAATGCCGGAGCTCTTCGGCATTCGCCTAGGTGCAATCCTCGTGACCGGACTTATTTTAGCTACTATGTTTTGGAAGCTTGACAACTCTCCAAAAGGTGTCCAAGAGCGGTTGGGCTTTTTCGCCTTCGCCATGTCCACCACATTCTACTCGTGCGCTGAGGCCATTCCAATTTTCCTCCAAGAACGCTACATTTTCATGAGAGAAACTGCCTACAATGCCTACCGCCGGTCCTCTTACGTTCTTGCTCACTCTCTAATCTCCATTCCCTCCTTACTCTTCCTCTCCTTAGCCTTCGCCGCCACGACTTTTTGGGCTGTGGGTCTAGCGGGCGGTGTTCATGGCTTCCTCTTCTTCTTCTTCACTATTTGCGCTGCGTTTTGGGCCGGGGGTTCTTTCGTCACATTCCTTTCGGGCATTGTGACCCATGTCATGTTGGGCTACACAGTTGTGGTGGCCATTTTGGCCTACTTCCTTCTCTTTAGTGGGTTCTTCATAAGTAGAGATAGAATCCCACTCTATTGGATTTGGTTCCACTACATTTCCCTAGTGAAATACCCATATGAAGGTGTCTTGCAAAATGAGTTTGATGACCCCACCAAGTGCTTTGTGAGAGGGGCCCAGATGTTTGACAACACACCACTAGGAACCGTCCCCGTGGCAATGAAGTTGGAGCTGCTCAAGAGCATGAGCACCACTTTGGGAGTCAACATCACCGGCTCCACGTGCGTGACCACGGGAGCAGATATACTGAAGCAGCAGGGAATCACTGACCTCAGTAAATGGAGTTGCTTGTGGATCACCGTTGCCTGGGGGTTCTTCTTTAGGATTCTGTTTTATTTTACTTTGTTGTTGGGCAGCAAGAACAAGAGGAGGTAGTAATTTGTGATGTGAGGGGTGTCACAGTCATGTAATCTGTCTGATTATTATTTTCTTTATTGATTTTCAGTGTATAATTTTAAGTTATTACCATGTAGTTTTGTAATACATGCAACACATTGCTTATGAAAGATTTTCACTTCTGATGTCTTGGACCATGATTAATTAGTAGTTGTCACATGTCCAAGATAAAAGAAAAAATTGAAACAAAGAAAAAATTGAAACTGCTTTTATGGAAGGAGAAATTCTTTGGTCCGGCAGGTGAACCACGTCATTCATTAAGAGAATTCTTTGGATTGGGATGGAATGAGCATGGGCCTGGTTGCGACTCAAATACAACAAAACCCTTTATTTGTGTGTGTGACCAAAGGAGCGAAGTGGTATGCCTGCCAAGTCCTATAGAACAGATGCCTGAAATAATTCTAAAACAACCTAACAAGCTCAATGCCCAACTAGATATGGGGTCAACTCAGAACAAAAGGAAATAAAACGAGTCAACTCAGAACAAATTACTGACCATGTGTAAGTTGAATTTTGGTTTTGTGGCCAAATTGCACCTATCGAGCCAGGAATCGTCCAAATTGGGCCGGAAGTACTTCTATAAAGTCAATTGGGCCAAGGCCCATTAATATAAGGCCCATGAAGCAATAAATAATGACATTTGGCGGTGATGTTACCTACCCAAACCCGGTTAAATTTTTCAGTCTATTTATCTGCTAAAATCCTAACCCTTGGATAAAAGAAAAACGTATCCTGGCCGTCAAACCTGTCGGCTTCGTTCTATAAATAACAGAGACAGAATCTATCCGTCTATCCCTCTGTGTTTCGAAAGCGCTGTTAGGGTTAAATCGAAATTTGGGGCTTTTTAACCAGTCAAGGTACGCGATTTTAACAATTATTCAATTGTTTAAAAACTTGGGATTTCAAAAGGTTTTCTCGTTCGCAATTCAGTTAGTTTATAAAGTTTTGAGTTTTTTTAATTTTTACAATTTTTTAAAAATTAGATTTGTGTTTCTGTATGCGATAATTTGCTTTTGAATTTATATCTTGAGCTGGAGATTTGTAGATCCTGGGTAATTTCTTGTTAAGGTGATTAAAGAATGTAATTAAGGCTTGTCAGTTGTTTCTGGAAACTTGATTGGTTTACGCTCTGCACTTTTTTCTTCAAATTGTTTTTGGACGGGGTTAATTGTCTGATTATTCGAAATTAGGATTTTCTGCTTTAGATAGTGTGCAAAATTTACTATGCCCCACGCAATTTTTATGGATTCTCAAATTATCCCCTATCTGTGTATGTTTCTTTTTTAAATCCACTAATGAGTTGGGTCTGAAAAAATTACTTACAGTTTTTTGGAACTGGAAGTATTTTTTTTTGTGTCAATTCCCTATTATTCATGTCAATTAACTGGATTTGTGAATTGTAGCAAGTTTTTTTTTTTTTTTTTGGGGACAGAATTGTAGCAAGGTTTCTCGTTCAGTGTTTACCTTGCTAATTACAATTTTTTTTGGCAGCTTGAAAATGCCTCGTTATGATGATCGATATGGCAATACACGCCTATATGTTGGTCGTTTGGCTTCACGCACGCGTTCACGTGATCTGGAACGCCTTTTCAGCAGATATGGCAGGTAATTGCTTTTGTTGTTTCAGAATGTATTTTAAGTGATAAATTGTTATTTCAGAATGTGTTTTGAGTGATAAACTCCTCATCCATGCAATATATTCAAAATCACAGTAGTCATGTTAAGGTACCTTATGAATTGAAATCTAATGGAAAACTAACTTATCCATGCAATATATTTGAAATCACAACGTCAGTTCGTGAGGGCATCCACCAGAAGTGTTGGGGACATTTAGTTCCTTGCCAAGCTTGCCTTTGTGCTTGGTTTAATGTAAATTTTCATGTTCTGTGTGGGAGCTTTTTGCCCCTAGGTGTTGTGTTTTCTTAACTTGAATAATCTTGTTGAAGGTTTTCTGGGGTTTGGCCTTACTTGGAGGTCTATGGTGAGAGGGTGGCCTTGGTGGAATTGGTGGAAATTCTTGCCGAGTGTATATGAGACTTTGGTGATTCTTTCTGTAGTCTTATTGCGTGTTTTTATGCAAATGGCAACAATCTCAATCTGGTGTTTAGTTCGTCTGTGACGGGCGAAGTATCATGCACTTGAAGTACTTAAGTAATGATAGCCTTACTGTTTCTGGCAACCGTTTACGCAGAGTACGAGATGTGGACATGAAGCGAGAGTTTGCATTTGTTGTAAGTTTTTCTTACTCTTGGTTTTTCTATTCTTTTTGCACATTTTGTTATCTTCAGAACCTGCTTATGGATCATAAAACCCAAAAATGGGGGTCACCTGTTTTGTCTTCTGCTCTTACTTCTTGATAACAGGAATTTAGTGATCCTCGGGATGCTGATGATGCCAGATATAGCTTAGATGGTCGGGAGTTTGATGGAACTCGTCTTATTGTCGAGTTTGCAAAGGGGGTAAGTTCTATAAGCTGAATTTTCCTTTCCAAGTCAAATATCTGTGCATGTTATACTATGGATTCTTCCAAGTTTTTGAATTAAAATGCCCCTTCTAGTTTACTGGTTACATACAGGGGTGTTACAGTCCCAATTCATGATTGCTATTCCTGCTGTACTCCCAATCTTACTTGACATTTAAACTAAATCCCTCTTTTCCTCGTCACTTTATATTACTGTTCTCAGGTCTCTAATCTGTTTATATTCTCTCATCAAACTGACATCTCCTTTCTGTGTTATGTGGAATAGGGACCACGTGGTTCCCGGGAATATCTGGGAAGAGGTCCTACTCCTGGGTCTGGTCGTTGCTTTAATTGTGGTATTGATGGCCACTGGGCTCGTGATTGCAAGGCTGGGGACTGGAAGAATAAATGCTATCGCTGTGGAGAAAGAGGTCATATAGAAAGGCAGTGCAAAAATAGTCCCAAGGAGTTAAGGTAATCACTTTTTCTCAAATCTTGTTTCATTGCTTGTTTCCTTCCCCCTCCTGTTTTTGGATGCACTGTGGGATTCTTTTTTGACATTGTTCAAATTAAATTATATTGCAGGCGTGGGCGGAGTCGTTCACCTGGATCACGTTCGCCTCGCCGTGGGAGAAGCCGTAGCCCAAGTTACAGCCGAAGCCGCAGCTATAGGTCAGTGAGTATGCTTTTGATTTCGAGTTTCGTTATCACATGTATTTTATCATATTATATAATGTGTTCTTGGATGTATTTGTAATTTTGACATGATTGATATGAAGATCATTAAGGTGAACAAACTTAGATTCAGATGCATGATGTCTATTGAGATTTATACTTAATATTTTTCTAACCACTTGATCATTTTGTGTGTTGCCAGTCGATCAAGATCCCCAGTAAGAAGAGGGAGAAGCCGAAGCCTGGATCGGTATGACAGATCACTGAGCCCTCCTTACAGGAAGAGTCCACCGGCCTCAAAGGGGAGGAAGCACAGCCTTACACCTGATGAAGGCAGTCCCCGTGGGAGAGGTAGCCCTTCTCCCAGAAATGGTAGACTCAGCACAGAGCGAGATGGCTCAGACTACAGTCCCAGGGGAAATAGTAGAAGTCCAGTTAGCCCCAGAGGGAAAAGCAGAAGCCCGAGTAGCCCTGGAAGGGATAGCCCTACTGTTGGGAAGTACCCGAGCCCTACCGAAGCTAATGGTCGCAGCCCCAGTCCAAGGGACGATAGGAGCCCTGTTGATTATGAGTATGGACGCAGTCCGTCACCCTAGGCTGTTCTGGAGAAATTTGTTGTCTCTTAGACAAAACTTTGAGCATGTATAAACTATTTAATTTTTCTCTGCTTGTTCTATCTATGAGCATAATTGACTGGCACGTTCTATTTAAATATTACATAAGAAACCAAAAAAGAAAAAAAAAACTACTTGTGGAGTTCAATCTTGTTACCCTAGTTTGAAACTAGTCATCTCTTCAAGATATATCAATAAAATCAAACTGAGTTTAGAACAATGATCCCATTCCATCTGTACCTTATGGAAACACACGGGCTGAATTGGCCAACGTATGCGGACAGGGAACTGGGACTAGGCTTTTTTAGCATTTTAAGCCTTATTGTTACTACAAACCTGGCACTAAAGAATTTGACCACCTGTATAATCCCTAATTACATTTCACAATCAATTGATTGTTTTGAATTTAATTGCCAGGTAAAAATGCCAGAAAGTGAGTAAATAATTAGACAAATAATACTAGTTTGGAACAGATAACTTGGTTGGAATAACCAAAAAAATAAAAAATTCCATTTATTGGTCAAATTAAATTTTAGTTATTTTCCTGCTTGGAATAAGAACACTACAAGAAACCTTCTGCAACAATTTGAATAAACCTAAACCACCGCCATCCTCCCAACTCTTATCCACAAAATGTCCAACGCAGTGGCTTTGCCCTGTCTTGGCATAGTCAGCATGGCACGCCGGCCACGTCAGACGGCCAAGACAAAGTCAAGCAAAATCCCGCCGCCGTCGACGACGAGTATCGGGTTCGGGATGAAGAAGAGGGAGCAGACGTGGCAGTGCATAGAGGGTTGTGGAGCTTGCTGCAAGCTCGAAAAAGGTCCCTCCTTTGCTACCCCTGAAGAAATCTTCAATAACCCAACTGACATTGAGGTCTGCACCCACCATGTCTCTGAGAAAATCCTCAATATCATTAGTTTGTTTTTCTTTTTCGTTTTCTGAATTGGGTTTTATGTGAAATATTTCAGCTTTACAGAAGCATGGTCGGTGCAGATGGGTGGTGTGTGAACTTCGACAAAGGCACACGCAAGTGCTTAATTTACAATGGTGAGGCATTTCATTTCACTTGTTTTACAAAGCTCACCTTTTTGTTTTCAGCCTTCTCATTTTACTTTGAAATCTTTAACAGATCGTCCCTATTTTTGTCGTGTGGAGGCAGAGGTTTTTCAATCACTGTATGGGATTAATGAGAAGAAGTTCAACAAGGAGGCCTGCAGGTTGGTTTTCTGTTAAAAGCAATTGAGAATGATGGGTTCTTTTAGTTTTTCTTGTTCATGCTTTGATTTGGCTCAATTTTCCATCTTTTTGGTTGCAGGAGCTGCAGGGACACCATAAAGTCTGTTTATGGTCCTCATTCAAAAGAGCTGGTTAACTTCAACAGCGCAGTAACTTCAAGCTCCAGCAGCAATAGTAGTTAAATGAATGCATTGCTAATTATGACAAATTTGCAGCAAACTGGTATAACAAATTTGGGCAAGATTCACTTTTGATGGACCTTCAAATTCCTCACTCAATTCAGAGCACCAAATTGGCCAATGATTAGTGATCTCCACTTGGGGAAGAAGCTTTGAGAGCCAGAGTTTTTCGGCATCTGCAGATTCTGAGACAAGAAATAGGCTTATCCAAAGTGACAATTTAATGTAATTCACAAAGTGCTTTATTTGAATCTTTCAACATTTTTGTTTACAAGGTTGAGGACTTGGACATACATCAGAACACTTTGTACCAAAACCATCTTAAAAATGATTGGTTTCGCATAAAGAGCTCAGTTTGCTTAATCTACTTGATTTAGAATTCATTTGTACAGCTGTCGAATACTGATCATATTTGATTTACAATTGAACACACGGACTTATCAGATTAAGCTCAGAGTTGTAGGAGCGTGAGAAAATTGCGTGGACATATGACCTCTAAGCCAGTGAAAGCTCTCAAACTTGGTCCAAGACCACCAGTCCGTTAAAACCGTTATTTCAAGAAGATTCATAACCACCACAGATCCAAATTCAAGAACTTCTCCTCACACACTTTGTTCACCTCCTCCTCTTTCTCTCCCTCTCTCCAAAATGCCAAAGTTGATGATCTCACAAACCTCAACTTCAACCATGTCTATACTTCTCCTTGTAGCTTTCTTGGCCCTCACTCCCACCATTGAAGCCCTCTGCTCAGACACCGTGTTCACTTCTCTCTCGTCATCCGGCTTCACACTCTTTGCTCATGCTTTGCATTCCACAACCTCACCGCCACCGCCAACACCACCGTCACCTGTTTCATCCCGCCCGATGACAGCTTCTTAGGGCAACCCCTCAATGCCAACACCCTCCGAGCTCACATCTACATGTCGGAGGCCTTGCCTTACCAGTCCCTCCTTAGGCTTCCACTGAACACCACCCTCCCAGCTCTCCACCACAACACAAGGCTTGTTTTCGGCACTGATGGCAAAAGGGTCTCTTTCAATGACGTTCTTGTCACTGCCCCGAATCTCCACATTGATGATTCTTGTGTTGTTCATGGCGTTGAAGGGCCTTTGGTGCCAATCCCATCATTGATGGATGATGTTCCGAGGCCAAGAACCGAGACTCTGCCATCTCCAGCCTTGCCAAAGCATCGGGGTCATCGTCGGTTCGCAGAGATTGTCAGGTTTGTTCGTCGTGCACCCAATCCAGTTATTGTGGATGGGGATCAAGACACCTACCTCCCTTGAGAATTTTTGAAGTCTTGGCAATGTTTCTTTGTCTTGACGGGATATTTGATGTTTTACTGTTAGTGGAGCATTTCGATTCTGGTTGTTAATCTTTGTGATTTAGGTAGTCATATTGTTTGAGATTTAGGTGGTTTTGGGTCAAAAGAGTTCGTCAAATCATGGTGCAGTTTCCATTTCTTGTGGAACCAGAAATGCTGTGTAATTGTAAACCATAATGAAATACCATTTGGGATTTATTCCAAACCAGTTTCTTTCTTTTATTCATTAGTGATCTCCTCATAAACAGAATTTATGAGCTGAAGTTTTACATTTGATGAATTCAGCAGTGAATTGTTGTTGTGTGACAACTTGAGAAGATATTTTGCCAACCACATTGCAAGCTAATGGGATTGTATGGACCAAAAGAAAGGCTTTCTCAACAAGTGGAGGCTGTGACTTCATCTCTCAGAGAATGAGAATCGAATAAAGATGCTCTGCCGGCCAATCTCTAAAGCCTTCTTTTCATACAAAAAGATATTCGGTTCATGAAGGCATTAGTAGTTAGTAACCAAAGTTATGGCCATTTACGATAGATTTCAGAGACCAATATGCTCATGTTCCCTTTTCTTTTCTTGTATCAGAAACAACCTTTCCCACATAATATAAGCTCTAGCCTCTAGCCTTTCCTCGAATGTCCCAACTCCTGAATGCTTCCTTCCTAGAATAGAATAGAATTACCTGTCTACATGGGACTAAGCTAAGTTTCAGAGAGACCTTTGAGCAAGGTTCGACCTGCGTTGGAGCTTGAACATGAACGAGGAAGGAGTCGAAGAAACCCACCTCATTCCATATGATAGAAATTATGTCATTGCTTACAATGATGAACATCAGCCATCAGATGCAATATGGTATCCTTGTCCTTTCTTCAACCCCATTTCTTCCCAGGAGGGATTTCTTGATGGTTTAACATCTCCATCATGTGGGATAGAGAAGGCCAATTTCGCAAGCAGTCTCTGGAATGAGAATGAACTTGCTGAGGAGACTTATGAGGGTGAAGAGTTACCATATTATGGCTGTGGAAACTGGCTCAGAGAATATGAGAGCTCCTTTGGTCAGTGTTGGGGAGATGGTTACTTCTCCCATGGCAATGGAACTTACAACAATGAAGGAGACAGTGAGTTGAAGGAGATAGAAGGCTCCAGTCAGAGTGAACAACAACATGAAAGCCATTTGAGGCATGAAGAAGTCACTCAAGATGGCCATCCTTCTTGTGACTCTAATCCTTGGTATGATCTTTGGCTTACATTTGGAGGGGAAACAGAGACCTATGGCCGCGGTGAGCAAGAAACCAGGATCACACCTTCCTACAACGTGCCGGATATCGGAGTTTGTGAGAGTCTTTTTGGCTACTGGCCTTGCTTGTATCGATAAGACTGAAAGACATGTAATGAACATCTAGTGAACAATGACTTGGCAACAATCTTTGTGTTTCGCATTCTGATGTAAGATATGGGTGAATTGTAGATTTAGGTAGTTTAGCGGAAGCGAAAACAGTGAAAACAGAAAATTAAACACATAAAGATAGGTTTGGAATCACTCAAGGGGCTTCACACCCGTCCTTGGCTTCGCACCAAGGGATTTCGCTTCACATCAGAATTCTCTAATATCTGGACTCAATAACTTAAATCTAACATAATGAATTACATGGGATGGCATTTATAGCAAATTAAAACCAAGAATGAGGGACTTCACCAAATTCGTCTCCACAATCTTCGTCGGCAAGTTGGGGCTCATAAAACCTATCGGTACTGTAAATAACACCTATTGAAGTGTAACTTAGTCATGGGACTTTGGCCTCCCAAAGTTCCTCTTCAAAGTTCCTTGTCATTTCTCAAATCCTTCTTTAAATTTTGCTAAACAGGTTAGTTTTGATCACATGGGACTTTCAAGCCCCAAATCCAGTCTCTAAGTACCTCATCCAAACACACTCTAGAGAACTTAAAGAATCCATGGAAACATGAAACTCACAAATTCAGGCATGCCACTAGACCAACAAATCTGCCACCTCAGTACTCAAGATGTTTGCCCTCGTTTTGTTTTCCTCGTGTATGAAACCACTCGACTCCCAGAATAGGCTTAAAAACCACCTAATCCCTCAACCATGGGACTTGAAACTGTCCCAAGTTTACTGCTGCTGCTCATATATCTGCATATAAGTCTCGGAAAGGGCAAACATTTGGGGAAGAGTCTCTGAAACATGAAGATCCTGCATCTCATGTCATAATTCTTCTGACTTTCTCTGTACAAATATCCTGTATGAACCTTCACCAGGTTTGCCATGATGAACAATGTTGGCAATCAGATCATACTTTGAACGCAAACTCTCATTCTCTTCGGGGATTGACACTGGGATGTAGTCTTTCACACGAAAGTCGACTAAAGTCGGATTCTTTTCCACAAAGAAGTTGTTCTTGGTAAATCGCTGAATGTGGAGAATAAGATACTCTGTGGTAATCGGGTGACTCGATACCTCATCCTTGCTATGCGAGGTCGGACTACTTCAGTCACAGTCTCCCCATCAAATTTCTTCAAAATGTTGGACAGCCGGACCTGGGGTATTATGTTTTTCTCCATCACATCTTTGGAAATAGGTGGTGGGGGCAAATCCAACCCAAACATTAAGAAAGGCATTTTATAAGTTTCCTTGAGAATGCCGTCGTTTTCAGTGGCAGCATCTGTATTCTGATCATCACCATTTTCTTTCTTAGGAATCTCCTTCACAACCTCCAGTTCCCCCAGAAAGCACTCATAGATGATGCTGCTATCTTTCTTTGAATTCGTAAGATATGCATGCAGTGTATTAAGCATCCATGAGATGAATTCAACAGGGTCAGATTGCGCTCCTATTCGAAACCGTTTCTTACTGGCTTTCATAACTGCCTACAGGAACTCATGCGGGCTCACCTGTCCTTTGAAGTTGCGTGCATGCCATATCTTTCTCGTGAGCTCCCCGAATCGATGAACAAGTGGAGATTTGCAATGTTGATAATTCTTGGGGATGAGGAAAAAGTTTCTTAGTGGAGTGACTCATTAATGATTGAATGGTGACATTGACAAAATCAGTCTCCTTCATGTTATTGAGCCTCAACATTCCAGGAAGGTAATAAGAACCATCAAGTGCCCCATACCATTGCTTGTTTTTGTCAATCTGCTCAACTTGTTCCTCCGTAAACCTCGGGTTCAGGACATGTCTAATGTCATCCAATGACGGGTCACTGATTTCGTATCCATCGGGAAGGCAATAAACTTTCTCCGTCCGAAGAGTGATATAAACATGATGTCCAGCTTCAAGGCTATGAGTATATGCATGGGACTTGTTTCCTCTTCCTTGATAATACTTACCACAAACTAAACATGCATACACATTCAAATTTGACAGAGACAGAGAACAAAAATTATCAAAATCAAAATAAACTCGGAAACTTAATCAAATCCTACTAAAATCTGGAAACTATAGAACCTAAGAAAATAACAAATAAATTAGGAACCTAAATAATGATGGCTGCATCACTTTCATCTGTATAACTCACAATATTAAATATACAGCTCTTAATTTCGACTAAAGTATGAACAATGCCATGCACCCACCGACGACAGAGGGTTTCATCTGTGGCCACTCAAGAATACATCGAGCGTCACAAGAAAAGTAAGATTTTGCACAGTATGTACCTATCTTTATCTTTGTTCTCTTTTTTTTACTCTTTACAATAGCAAAATTTATGTAAGATCAACCTACTGTAAAGAAGGTAAAAAATTAAATTCACTATAAGTCCATCATATAACATGGTCAAGCCCCATTTCCTCTTCAATATCATCCCCATCTTCAAACAGCTTTAGGAACCGAGCTTGATCTTGCTCTCTCTTCTTCTTTTGCCAGAACTTGTGTGCAACTACCCCTCCAACAATACACACTACTAAAACGACAACAACGATTAATATCACTAGAACAATATGCCATCCATTTTTCTTTTCTTCTTTATGTGCCGCAGTGGCGGACTTGGAATCTGCAAACATATGGCCAGAAAATTATGATTACAAGTTGGACACCAAATATAAGAGTAGATTGGATTCAAATACAGATGTATGCATGCCAACAACAGCTACGCCAGTTGGTAATCAAGTATGAAATGAAGGCAGCAGCATCAAGAAAATCTGGAAATTTCCGTATTATCGAACGCATTCAACTACAGTTAAGAATCATGCAGAGCTTTATCTTCTGTTATTTCTAGCAAACACACACCACCAAAGTTCCTAGTCACTCATTTGAGTAATATGTACTAAAATATCATTAGCTAGGAATTTTATCCAATATGGGAGCATTGGCATGCCATCTAAAAGTGAGCTTACTGTGACCAGTTTAAGGCTGTAACCACAAAACTCCTTATCAACTTAAACTAGGCATGAACGAAATGATCTCAAAATTTTCAATTGAGTAGACCCTCACTCACCAGGTGAAGCAGCAGGTAGACACCTTGGACACGAAAAGGTAGCGTTGAATTCCTTGCCCTTGAATCGGACATATTTTCCATCAGAAGAATTGAAGTCAGAAGGACATAACTCCCATTCATCAAATATGTCATCTGATTTAAAGGTGTCCTTCTCATACAACCCGCATCGCTTGCACTTCTTACTCGAAAACTCTGTCAGAGGCTGAAAGCACGAAAAATCATAATTCCATCAGAAACCTACCTAATTAAAAGCTCAACAACAGCTTTTCAGCTCAAAACAGCTTGGGTACGTACATACAATTGATTTCTAGCAGGACATCAGACATATTATGCTGTCAGAGTCAATCAGTATCGCACATTATTCTACCTATTCAATGGCCCTGATCTCACAACACCATATGGCTAGTTATGTTTTCTAAATTGGACCAAACAGAATTCATCTGATAAAAAATTAGAGTCCTAAATTTTAAAACAAAGGCAAATTGAAATAGAAACGGAAATTTAGAGCATAAGCACAATCTCACCTGCCAAGACTCTTCGCCTTTGAATTCATACGACACGTTCTTCTCCTTCACATCTGGAAACACCGTCTTGTTCTCCCCTCGGCATGTGAAATACACAATCGGCTTCACACCTTTTATGAACTCGTGCGTGTCGTATATCACAATCGAACCCAGCGTCACGGTCGCCGATAATATACATCCTATGTACGAAAACAAACAAATCAATCTCACACACAACGGCGTCGTATTCAACACATCAAATTCCTGTCTGTTTCCCGAGAAAAATAATGAAAATTTACCTGGAAAGCAGCTGAGGAACACGCCAAAGACGATAAAATTGATTGAAACCTTAGAAATCCGCGGCTTCCGAATCGGCATATCGAGATTTATATCGCGTTTTGTCGAAAATTTGGAGGAGATGATCGGACAGAGAAACGGCGGGAGTGCGGGATACGCAGCTCTCTCGTTTGTCTCTCTGAGACCACCGCGAGGAGGGGCAATTTCGTCAAATGAAAAGTGTGGTCGGTGTTGTTGTGGCGGTGGTTTTTGCTGATGTTTTCGAATCTTTTTGTTTTCGTGAGCTCGAAGAAGATGAAGATGAGAGATAAACGAAAAGCCGGGTTGACCGTGACCAGTTCGCGCTTCGCGCTACGCCATTTCAGAAAATTACACGGGGTTGAAGTCTCTGGTCGGCTAGGTGCGTAGTGCGCACTACGCACACCACTTCTCAGATCATGCCACGTAGTCGAAAAGCAAATGAAGACAAATTACATTTCTAGTCTCTGTAGTCTGTAATATTTCTGATTTTTCACTTGAGCACATGTAGTTTTAGTTTTAGCAATTAAAGACATGTAATTTTATTTAGATTTGCAATTCAGGACAGCCCGTAAATTTGTTAATGCTCCAAATTAAAATATAGAGTGGCAACATGTCATGGATACACATGCATGGCAATCTATTGTTTGTTAAGCTATTGTTCAGTTATTGTTCTTAGCATGTAAGTAACAAGCTGTTAATTGCATCATATTATCATATGTTTAAAGGACGGTTTAGTTACTAGTTATCACGTTTGGGTTATGAATAGACTTTTCATACCATATTCTTTATCATTTTACAGTGTTTTTTTGGGTTACGATCTTCTTTATCATATTGTATGGTGTTTTTTTCGATTTTGAATGTAACATCATTTTCAACAATAACGTTAAAATTAAGACTACAAGTATAATTTGACCTTGATCAAATGAGAGAGTTAGAAAAATAAATACACTACTTATTCTATTCCCTCCATTGTTGATGAAACCAAACTTTTCCAAATAAAATTGAATGTGACCAAATCTTTTTCATTTTGAAATAGACAAAAGAGATTAATGGACAATTAGAATATTGTCACGAATTGATCAAGAACATGAGTCATATAGTCCTTGATATATCAGAATAAAAAATAAAATAAAATAGTCCTTGATACATCATAGTCGGTTTGATGATGGTGGAATTGGCGGAGCCACTTCTAGGCCAGGAGTGGCCCTGGCCCCCTCATTTTTTTGACCTCTCTCCTATATACAACTTACTAATAGACAACTTGTAATTTAAATTAATGGCCCCTTTAAAAACAATTAGACATGACTAATTTTGAAAATTTTAGTTCTAACATGTCTTTTGAACACTTAAATGTATTTGATGTACTTGTGTTTTCTATCTCGGTCCTCTCAATCTTATAATTCTAGCTCTGCCCTTGGTGAAAATTGATCTCTCTTGCTTTAAAATGTATATTTTTTTAAAAAAAACCTTCTAAAATTCAAAGCTGATGCTGCCGAATGGTATTAAACACACACCTGAAAGAACTACAACTAACTTAACTAACATTGAGCTTGCAGCACGAGAAGGCATGGACAGGTATTTTGCATGAAAACAACATTCTGAGCCATTGACTTGAAGACGTCCCGAAACTGCGGCTCTCCATCGCCAGCCTCCTAACAATAGCATAACTATTTATGCTTTTTTCAAGGGTCAATTTTGGCATCAATCTATCTATTTTCGTAAAACTATGGATGCCCCAAGAAGGATTAGGCATAGCATGATGGTAAAATCGATTGAGTTGTAAGTCATTTTATGGAAACTACACCAAATAAAGCACCTCTTAGCCCTCTTATGCTTGCTCTCTCTTGCCGATGCTCTCGGAACTTGAGAGCTGGCAACCGAAATTAAACCAAACCAAACCAAACCAACTTCGCCATATCATTTCACTCTTATCAAATATAAAATACCTAAATTATAACCACCATCGCCACCACCCACCTCCACATACATCAACCCAATGCCGCGACGTCAAACTTTTGCTACTATAATAATCACCACCTCTATTTTGATCCCCTTCATCTTGGCCGACCCATTCCACCTCCCGAGACACGACGTTCATATCAATCATGTCAAAAAGGTGACTGCCAAATCCAATGCTAATCCTCATACCAATAATGTAGACAATGACGAGAATGGCATTGGAACAAGCATTGGCGGGATTGCAAATGCCGCCAATGACATTGTCAACGGCATAGCCAACGCATTGAAACCGAACAACGAAAACTACACAGAATACCCGCCGCCCGCGCTAGCCCAAGAGTTCATCATGGCGCATAACGAGATTCGAAAGGCCGAGAACATGCCGCCCTTAGTATGGAATGAGACGTTGGCCCAATTCGCAGAGGATTGGGCCAAGAAGCAGACCGATTGCGGTATGCGCCACTCGAAGGGCCTATACGGGGAGAACTTGTTCTGGGGTTTTAAGGCCCATTGGTTGCCGAGAGAGGCAGTGGAGGATTGGGCTCATGAGAAGCAATTTTACAATAGAGAAAAGCGACAATGCGCCCAAGACAAAGCTTGCGGCCACTACACGCAGATTGTATGGAAGACCACTCAACAAGTTGGGTGCACTCGGTTCAGATGCTCCAACGGAAGTTTGCTCATTATTTGTGAATATGCTCCTCCTGGGAATTATCTCAATGAGGACCCTTTTAATCCAGGCTCCCCACTTTCTCCTCCTTCTACTCCTAGTGCTACTTCTCCACCATCTTCGTCATCACCGTCATCACCATCGCCGCCACCGCCAAATCCAACACCACCACCGCCATCGCCGCCAAAACCAACACCACCACCTCCACCACCTCCAAAACCAACACCACCGCCCCCACCACCGCCAAAACCAACACCACCATCGCCACCACCGCCAAAACCAACACCACCACCCCCACCACCGCCAAAACCAACACCACCATCCCCACCACCGCCAAAACCAGCACCACCATCCCCACCACCGCCAAAACCAACACCATCATCACCACCACCGCCAAAACCAACACCACCACCTCCACCACCGCGAAAACCAACACCACCATCGCCGCCACCGCCAAAGCGAACACCACCACCACCGCCAAAACGAACACCACCACCACCACCGCCGCCAAAACGAACACCACCACCGCCACCACCGCCAAAACGAACACCACCACCGCCACCACCGCCAAAACCAACACCACCACCTCCACCACCGCCAAAACCAACACCACCATCGCCGCCACAGCCAAAACGAACACCACCACCACCACCGCCGCCAAAACCAACACCACTACCGCCACCACCGCCAAAACGAACACCACCATCGCCACCACCGCCAAAACGAACACCACCATCGCCACCACCGCCAAAACGAACACCACCATCGCCACCACCACCACTGCCAAAACCAACACCACCATCGCCACCACCGCCAACACCAACACCACCATCGCCATCATCACATGCATCTACTTCTCCACCATCGTCGCCGTCTCCACCACAACCATCACCACCGCCACCCTCTCAACCAACATTGCCTCCGAGACGAAAGGTAACTTTAAGTCCTTGATTTGAGGCATATGCTCCTAATCAAATAAGAACAAGAGTCCAATTCCATTGCCATTAAGAATAGAGTAAACTTGGAATTAGGAAAGGGTGCAAGTCGAACTCTAATGGTCATTAAAAAGAGTAGGGTAAGAATTGAACTCAAACATTAAGAAAATGATAAAATTTGAAGTTCTAGCATTAGATATGTGAGGGTAAACGTTTTTTGCCACTTTAGTTACAAGTCATCTTAATTTTTATTTTGGTGATTGACATATTTGTTTTTTTACCACTTTTATTTGCAGGGTCATCATAAGCCAGGTCAGGGTCATCATAAGAAAGGTGGCGGCCATCATGAGAAAGGTCAGGGTGATAATGGCTCAGTGAAGGGCCATCATGGGCCAGGCCAAGGACATCATCTTAGTGGCGGTCACCACCGTAATCCTCATCCACCACCTCCGCCGCTAGTAACAAAATACCAATCAATACAACACTAAATACCTCACCGCATTTGCCGTCGACTCCACTCCGATCATCTCTCACCAAGGAAAAATCCTCAACTCTACCTTGGAATGTTAACTCCTTTTCTTAAATAGTGTTCAACGTTCTCTTTCATTCATGCTTAATATCATAATATTTTTATGTACAACTGAGGGATGAAAAAGAGGAAAAGAAAGGGTTGCCAATGTGTTAATGAGAAGTACAAATTTTTCCAAGTATGTGTTTATTATGGCCCAAAATAATTAAACAACATCACGGATGCATATTTTTGTCACCGAGAGAAACAGAGTGACCGATTGATAGACATTGTACAATCTAACACTTCAAATATGGCTACACTACATAGCTACTAGACCTTCAAGTGTGCCTTGGGAGGCCTAATTTTGTGCATTTTTCAATCTGTATTTTGTAATTAGGGGCACTATAAAATTCTCATTCTGAGGAGAAGACCTTGGTCTCTAACTGATAAGCTTTAGTAAAGAAGGCAGGCCAACACAGATACGTTGACAAGATGCTGCTAACTGTAGATGCACCAATGAGAAAGTTCATCACAACAATCTGTAGCTGAATGGCCTCCAGAGGAGAAGCTCCTCCCATTATAAGCCCCGTCATGGCACCGGGAAGCGAGATGAGACCCACGGTTTTCGCATTGTCCAGAACCGGAGACAGGGAAATTACCAAAGCTCTCTTCACCTGTTGAAGTGTTGCTTGGCGCGGGGTGGCCCCGAGAGCCAATGCTGTCTCTACCTGCAAAACAAAAAATCAGTAAACCACCCCAAAAAAAAAAAAAAAAAAAACGAAGAAGAAGACTTTCAACCAATATAGTTTCCTAAATTTCCATTAGTTCTCTTTGTGTAAGAATTAACCTACCAGATTCATTTGAGTTCGAATATCATCGCGAAGTCTTTTCATTGTAACCCCGGTTACTGTCATTGAATTTCCTACCATCATTCCTGCAACAGGGATGATGTATCTTGGAGTGAATGGGAAGACTCTGAGCAAAACAAGCAGGAGCATTGTGATTGAGGTTCCAGCCAATATGGAAGCCCCAGCAACGTACTTCCCTCTAGGGACATGCTTAGCCCTTTGGCCTGCTGTGTAACCAGCCACAGTTACCTGCAGAGCAACAATCACATAAGCTCATGAAATAGAGATCAAGAATTAAAGTGAAATTTAATAATAAAAAGCACTAGAAGTGCTACCTAGCATATCAAGATCCTTTTAAAATTCAATGTAAATAGTTTTTTTTGGTCATCTTTTCTGGTTATCTTCTGAAATTCAATTGCTTTTGTCTCTGTAGAATCCTATACTGAAGCAGAGTATTAATTTCTTACATCTTTCTTTTAGAGACCTCTACTTCTACAAAAACCAAAAAATTTAACCAACCAATCAACATGCTTCAAAAGGTAATTAAACCCATGAAAAAGGGTAGAGACCAATCAGTTCAAATTCTTTTCTTTTCCTTCTCAATTTTCTCAGAAACCAAACACATGGGCAACAAAATGCAACACAAAAGAGGCAATCACAAACCATGAAAAGGTAAGCCAGAATGATCCAAGCAGCATTGTCCCGAGTGAAAATGAACTGCAGAACAAACCCAATAATGGAGAGCTGGACAAAGGCCCTAGCAATGGAGTAAATCATCTCTCTACCCAAACCCAGCTTCTGCATGAAGGACAAGGCCACCGCCAACAGCACCACCACCGTCGCGGCCAGCGGCTTCACCATGCCCTTGAGAAAATCCGCCATCCATGTTAAGTCCATGTTGGCCAGGAGCTCGGAGAAGGAAAGAAGAAGAGCCTGGTCAGCATACAGGCCTTGTGCAATATTTGTGTGGTTTGCAGGGGTTTGCGTGGTGGTGGAGAGAAGTGACGCCATTGTTGAGAAACTGATAACGAAATTCTGATGGGGAATGAATAAATTAAAAATATGGGAGGAGGAGAGAATGTAGAGAGAGGGGAAGAGAAACGACCTTCCCCAGAGGTTTGAATCGCTTGGTGTAGTTGACAACTTGAAGATTTTTTTTAGTTTTGTGGGGGAGAATTAATTAGGGAGATAATCAATGATTAAGGGGAAGTCATTAAATTAATGGATTCCGTATTTCTGTTAGGGAGAAAAGCAATCGGGTTTGTCTGCGTACGGCCGTAACGAAAGGACAGGCACGACTGGGGGGGACGGTTTGTTGTACTGCAACTCTCGGGTGCTTTGTGGGTCACGTGGCGGGAACTGTAATTGTGGGTGGGGGCCCACTGATAAGCAGGTAGGGTTTTTGGCTTCAGGTGGATGGATTATGGATCCTTGTCAATTTTTGTGTGGGGAAGAAGAAAAAGACTTTATCTAGTCGCGGAGCTACTGAGTACGGCGTTTTTGTTTTTATGGTGACATCTTCATTAAAAATTATAACATTATGCGTCCTGCCGATTGTATTTATCAATTCAATTTAATTATAAACTATAATACGTATTAAGAGCGAAAACACAAAAAGGTTCACATGCATAAAATTGTTACAATTTCATTCAAAAAGACTCAAAGCTTATATAAGGCAGGTGATAACTTGTAAGGAGCGGTCCCTAGTTATACCTGTGAAGGAAGATCTGGCTCTCCTTACAAATAAGAGAGTAAGGCCAGGCCCTTCTGATATTTATTTAACAGTCCTGATCTCTTGGATTACAAGGGTTCAAGAAATTTGTGGTCACTCCCTGTTGGATGTAAATTCAATGGTTCACTCACTCTTGCACTCCTTTTAAGAAACTTTTTTTGAACCATTGGATTAATATCCAACGGTGGGTGACCACAATTTCTTGGACTCCTGTGGTCCAAGAGATCGGGATTGATTTATTTAAACCCTAATAATTCCAAAGTAAACATGTCAAAATTCCACTCAACTTTTAATACATGACAGATAGATTGGTCCCCAATGAATATTATTTGTAGAAATTGGAATAACGAACATGCCCCTCCAATTGTAGCTGACGTGTCCAACCATGGAATAATGTGTCACATTAGTTTTTTAAACAAGTACTTATTCTGCAATCTAATTTTAATTAGTAGCAAAATACGTTTTTTAATATTATTTAGTTATTTATTTATTTGGCTCGTTATTCTGTCATTGGCATAATTACTGCAAATGCACCATAATCTCTTGTCCATCAAATTGGCAAACTGCATAGAGAAGGAATCTCTTTAGTCAGTGGAAAAAGAAAAAGAAAAGCCCAGGAAAGAGAATAATCTGCCCACAATATTATAAATATAAAATAATTTCTACATATATTTTCAGTCAAATATTATAGATATTTATATATACAACTGTTCTTACTATCTACACACACAATCCTTATCTAGAGAAAATCAAATATACCGTGTGTTGGGTGGACGGCGAGGATTGGTTGGGTTGGGTGGATGTTGATATGATATGGACTCCAATGGATATGACATATTGGTCCTTCTCATTGGCAGGATAAAGAAATCATGTTGGTTATCAAAGATGACAACTTTATATCAACAGTTACGTTCTGTCTTATTGCTCGTCTCTTGAACCTGAAAAGCGGAGGTGGTCAGCTTAATCCGCTTAAATCTTAATTAACACTAGTTAAGAGAACTCACATTGTGAATCAAGTTCGACTCACATGCATATGGTGATATTTAGCTATGGTATAGTTTTGTTACAGGTGTATTTGCTCGTTATAAAAATATCTTATAAATTTCCTATCGTTTGTATTAAACAAAAAAATATAAGGGTATATAATTAGCAATAATCTTAATATAAAAAAGCTCTCCACACCTCTCTAACATGAATACATGCATAACATGTGATTTTAGTATAATAATACTAAGAACATGTGATTTTAGTCTAGTAGTAATTAAAAAATAAGGGAGTTGAAAACGAATTTAAGGATTAAAGTGAAAATGGTGTAAAAATTTAGGGCTTAATTGCAATTAACTAATTATAGCCGTGCGGCTATATTCTTTAAATATATTATATTTACAAAGTCTAGCCGCGCGGCTATACTATTTATTATTTTTTTAAAGGACCCGCCTAGCGTTTGGCGGCCCATAATAGTATAGCCGCAAGGCTATACTTGGTTCTTTTTAATTTTTTTTTTCATGTTTAATACACCTTTAAAAAAAAAAATCAATAGTAGTATAGCTGGCTATACCGGGGAATTTTTTATAAATTTTTTTAATAGTATAGCCGCACGGCTATAAGCGGGACTTTTAAAATTTTTTATTATTATTAAAGAGCACAGCCGCGAGGCTATGCTCTGGATGTTGTATAATTTTTTTTAAATAAATAATATAGCCGACCGGCGATACTCGGGATTTTTTATAAAAAAATTTCAATAGTATGTTTGCGCAGCTATACTCAGACAAGATAAACGTTTTTGGCCATGGCAGCAGATAAACTTGTCTATGGAAGACACCTGAGCAGCTGACATGGGTGGATGATTTAAGGGCATTTTGTTGACCTTCTATCTATATGCTGACAATGCAGGAAATTCAGCACATATGACTTTCTTTCTCTTTTTATTTTAGCTTTATGTTTCTGCATAATGAGCGTGAGTCAGTTCAAAATTCAAGGAGCTACTTCCTACTTGTGTTTCTGATTAATCAAGACGTTGCAGACAACTTACCATCCATATAATTTCTCATTCCGGGGTGGGGAGCATGTATTTGTGCTTGTTTGTGTCTGAGTTGGTTTCAAACCCAATCCAAAATGTTCATGTTTGGAAATTTTCACAACCCAAAACCCAACAAAATTAAATTGGGATTGGATAAGTTGGATTGCTAGTTGGGCTTTGGGATTGGATAAGTTTGGATTGCTAGCTGAGCTAGTGATCACTTCTTTCGGGATAGTTGCTATAATCGGGAAATTTTTTAAGTTTTTTTAAAATTAAATAGTACCGCAGTGCGGCTATATACTGGAATTTTTTTAAAATTTTTTAAAAATAAATAGTATAACCGTGCGGCTATACTGTAGGACTTTTTAAATTTCTTTTATAAATAGTATAGCCGCGCGGCGATACCTGGGAATTTTTTAGCTTGTTTTATTAACTAGTACAGCCGCGCGGCAATACGCGGAACTTAAAAAAAAATAGTATAGCCGCGCGGCGATACGTGGGGGTTTTTTAAAATAAATAGTATAGCCGACCGGCTGTACTAGGAACTTTTATTTTGTAAGATAAATAGTATAGCCGCTCGGCGATACCCGGGATTAATTTAATACATAGTATGGCCGAGCTCAACCAGCCTCTGATGCGTAGAGTCATAGACACTAAAGCCAGTCCACTGTGAATCTCCAAAGCTCGAGAAGAAGCAACGATGTCAAAGCTGGGTCTTCTTCGAACCTCAATCATGTCAAGCCTCTCCGTCCGTACGGCCATGGCGCAAAACCGCGGCCTCACTTCGCTTCTGCGCGAACCGGTGAGGCGGTTTTCGACGGAAGCCGAAAACCCGCTTCAGGACTCTTCAACGTCCAATCAGCCGCTGGAGTCTTCGCTGTCCGATAAGCCTCAGAAGTCTTCGTCATCCGATAAGCCTCAGGAGTCTTCGCCGTCCGAATCATTTTTCGAAACCCCAAGCACAGGTATCAGACTCAGCTGCCGCGGGAATTTTCGTCATTTTGCATTTACAAGTTAGGGTTCTATGGGTTTTGGGTTTTTCATTTCATTGACAAACGTGGCAATGTGTTTTATGTGCTGTTTTCAGGATCGGTGTATGGGAGGCTGCTTGGAGTCAAAAGGAATACGCTGAAGACAGACGTCGTGAATTTGCTGGAAGGCTGCAATTTGAGTCTGGATGATGTTAAAATGGATTACAATCGGTGGTTTACGGCGATGGGAATGTAAATTGCGTGTTGTTTAATTTGTTTATTTGCGAGTAGAAAGATAGTTTTTCACTTCAATTGTTGACGCTTTTAATTTCCTGTATGCAATGCAATGAATTCATTAGATGCTCCCAATAAAATGTGTTTCCTGATGCTTAGATATGCATTTTTTTGTTATTAGGTTAGTGCAATTCCCGTCGCGGCAAGCCTATGATAATGCAATTAGGATGATTGCCAAAAAGGGCCGCCTGTTTAAATTGGAGAGGGTAATGCTGCCATGCCATGATGCTTTGATAAGATGTAATTGTTGCTTACCTATTTTGTGGTGTAGTGTGCTAATGATTGGTTTATGAATGACAGGCTAATCGAGCGGAATGGGACTCTCTTACTCCCTATGATGGAAAAACGGTAAGTCTAAGGTTTTCTGTTGTATGTTTATTGTTTTTAACTAAATGTTTTTTCCCTTTAACTTTGGAGTGAGTTTATCTGTTCAGTTTTACTCGTCATTCAAAAAAATCCGTTGTTATAGAATGGACCAAGTAGGAGGACAAGATTCTTGATGCCTTAAGCACCGTTAATATATTGTTCATGAGGAATCCATATATTCGGCATTGGAGGCTAATTCAAACTCTACTGGCTGGCTATATATGCATAGGCAGTTTGATACTGTACAGTTCACTTGGGTTCCTGGACACCGTTGTTGTAGTATGTTTGCAAGAAATTTGGTAAACTGAGGCTGCCGTGTGTGCATATTATATGTTGTCTTTGTAATTTGGAGTCTCCCCCCAAGTATATGCCATGAACAAGTGATACTTTGTTTTGGTGATTGCATTAGAATCCAATATATCTTTAGCTTACAATCAATTTGTTATCCCATGACGAAGATATTTCTGAAAACACTTTAAATGGACTTGCCTGCTGTTACCAGGTTTTATTGCAAGGAATCCCTCCTAATGCGGTTCCAGAAGATGTAGATCGTTTTCTGTCTGGTTGTGAATATGATTCATCTTCCCTCCAATTAAGTTTCAGGTATGCCTAGTAGATTTCAAAGAATATAAACTCATAAATATCATTCTTAAATTGATTTCACTTTGTTAAATCTTTTTTTTTAAATGTTTTTTTTTTCCAGACCTTCCCAAGAGCCCGCTAAATGGGCAACTGTTCGCTTTCATACTCAAACTGAGGCAATGAATGCATTCCTTGTGAAGAACAAAGGCTTCTGCCTGAATGGTGAAGTTTTGATGCGTGTTCTCCAGTAACAGTTTCTGCTTTCTTGGTTCCCTTTGTCAGGAGCATTGCTTTGAGACATGATAAAATGAGGATAGGATTTTGTAGTATCATCTGAACTCGGTATATGCTGTTATGTAGCATGTTAACATTTGCTTGTTATAAGATGTCTTTTCTTTCCCCATTTTTTCTCACGTTTTAAGGAAGCTAAGAATCTTTTGTTCTTTATTCGTTTTTTCAATAAAGAAAAAAATTGGCGGCAAACGAGAAACATTTTCTCAAAAAGTTTGGCATCATCAGTTCGAATGAGAACGGGTATATGGATGTAACAGGGAAAAAAATATAACAATCTGCCATTTTACAAGTCACACAGTTATAGCTTATATATATAAAGCATCATCAACCTCTTCCTCTTGCACTTCAGGCCCATACCGTAAAGTCTTATTGTGGTCTACCAAACTATCCAAGACAGCAATAATTTCAATCATTTTGGGGTTTGAACAGTCTTCTGCTCTAAACCTGTGAACTTCATTACTAATCTCAATCCAGCTAAACCCAGGACTTGTTTTAATCCCTTTGTCTTTCATCAACTTTCGAACTCTTGCTGCGTCATCCCAACATCCCACGCTAGCATATAGGTTTGCTAATTGTACATGGGTAGATGCGCACTCTGGCTCCAGCAATAGCCTGCTCTCTGCAGCCTCAATGCCGATCCACACACTCCCATGAACCCTACAGGAAGAAAGCAGTGAGCCCCAGATAATGGCGTTGGGACGAATAGGCATCTTTTCGATGAAACATTGAGCCTCTTCCAATAAACCAGCCCGGCCAAGAAGATCAACAACACATGAATAATGATCTAGTTCTGGCTGAATACCATGTTCTTTGATCATTGACTTGAAGTAACGCCGGCCTTCTTGAACGAGACCAGCATGACGACACGAAGAGAGCACGCCTAGTAAAGTAATGGCATCAGGTTCTACACATTGCTGCTTCATTTCTTCAAAAAGATCAATAGCCTGTGATGCAAGGCCATGCTGTGCATACCCTGCAATCATGGAGTTCCAAGATACATTATCTTTGCCATCCAAATTTTTGAATATGTAAAGCGCATCTTTAACATCCCCACATTTGCAGTACATTGATATAAGAGCATTAGCAATGTGAATGTACAAATCGAAGCCAATCCGAATGGTTTGGCAATGTGCACTTCTTCCATGCCCAAGAGCTCCACTGCCTGTGCAAGCACTCAGAATACTTGCATACGTAAAATCATTGGGTTTTGAAGAATGTCTCATCTCACTGAAAAGCTGCAAGCACGCATCAACCTGCCACTCTTGCAAACCCTGAAATAATGGCTGTCCATGACACCACATTTCTCACAGGCATTTCCTCGAAAACCCGGTAGGCATTCTGTAACTCGTTGCATCTACCATAAAAGCTCACCAAAGAGCTTCCAATATAAACATTGGCCACAAGCCCACTTCTTATTGCTGCACAGTGATACGGAATCCCACCATGGAGATTACGAGAAGACCCACATGAGCTTATGGCATGTGACAAAACGCTTGCATCAATCGGAAACCTTTCTGCGCATGATGGAGAATCAACAGAGCTAGAATCAAACAGTTCATCGAACAAAGTTGAGATTTTTATTGGCGAATTTGAATTAGAGAAAGCAGAGGCATTGCTGAAGTGTTCGGAATCTGACTGTAGAAAGTCCTGAATGAGCCGAAGATGGCCTTGGCGGCGACGCGCAGTGAGGGTTGGCTTTGGGGTGATGAGGTCGAGAACTTTAAGAGCGTTGTGTAGCTTCTTGGTTTCCTGCGATGTTCGTGTGAGGTTGGGAGAAGAGAAGAAGGGCTTAGAGTGTGATGAATGTGTCTGTAAGATATATTGAGAAAGTTTCTTCCTGAAACTGAAAGAGGCTTGAAGGAGAATTCCATTCATTCGTGTGAACAAAGCCCATGAAGCTTAGCTGCCACTATTGATTGTTGAGCTTTTTCCTTTCCTTTTGTTAATCTGATATGTTGATTGCTGATCCAGCTTATAAGCTGTATATCATGCCAGCATAACACTACTAAAATAAAACTTTCGAATGTCCCTTTATTTTCACCATACCAATTTGCAGGGAAGTTCATTCAGAATTTTCTCCTCTAGCCATAAAAATGTAATATGAACGGTGCTATTAAAACATAACATGTGTTACAAGTTTTTGAGTGACAAGTATTTACGATGTCATTATAACATAACATGTGTTACAAGTTTTGTTTAGGAAAAAGGAAATAGAAAGAAGTGTGGTTCATATTCCCATATATTAACCCAACCAAAAAGAGCACCGTAAACATTTTTCAGCATAATCTACTGTTTCCAACCTTGGCAAAAATATTTCGAAGGACAAAAGATTTCCCCTATTGCTTCAGGTTCTAAGCAAGCAATAACCTTATATTAAAATGCCACCCTCGTATCAAAATGAAATCCCATTTTGAATGACTGCAAAACACAGATCATTGAAATCTCAAATCAGCTACTTTCATGGGAGCTCATAAGTTCAGTCATAGCTCTACCACTGTAGTTATGAGCTCCCATGAAAGTAGTTACTTTCTATCACCCGACAATAAGGTATCAACATTGACATCCAGATTGTTTCCTGCTGCAGATAACATGCAAGTTTCTTCCTGTCCATTTTGGAGGGCTGTCTCATGAACAGATAGATTGCTCAATGACATGTCTCGATGCCGTCTCCTTCTTAAAGTAGATAAGGTATCATCTTCCTCAAAGTCCTCTTCGCCTCTCTCTCCATGTAAATATACCCACAACTTTCTGTGTCTGTCAAATTCTACACATGGATCAAATTCATATTGCAGCCGAGACAGAGCAGACCTAATAACGCGGGTAAGTTGTTCATCAGAGACATCTTCCACTATATACTGTGATGTGAGTGCCGAACGAGAGTAGAAACATCTTCTCTGGTACCAATACTTCCAGGCAATCTAGAAGCTGCATCTCTCACAAGACAGAGATTGGTGATATGAGGTGGTCGAACAGCTTTAAGCATAAAATGATCTCGGTTTCTATATGATGGCTTACCACTGCAACTAGTTAGAGGAGCAACTGCAGACTTTCGACCATCCAGTGCTGTGTAAGAAAATGCCATATCTGGGACTAAATACCTCAAAGCTTCCTCCCTTTGAAAGTACGCTCTTACTTCTTCAGAGTTCGGACTGATAGCATTCTTTCGAGACATTATGTCCCTGAACCATTCGCTTTCATCTAGTGTTGGTTGCATCAAAATCAAAGGTGGTGCAGGAAGGCTTCCAACTTGACGAAATCTCTCTTGAAAACTTTTGTACCAAATAGCAAAGGAATCAACCAACTTCACAAGCACATTATGGCGAAGACTCCAAGCTTTAGAAGATAGATATTCCTCATCAGCATTGCATGAGTTAACGTTGATGGGACCAATCCATGACCAACATTTACTGGACTTGCGATAGAAAGCGAGTGGCTTCCATCCCCTAGCTCCTAAAGGCGCTGTTTTGGATGAAAATATCTCCGAAACCCCTCTGAGTAAATCTTGAAGGGGCTCTTGGGTTTGAAGAATAGAAGGATCCATTGGAGTTGATCTAACACGCTCAACAATCTTGTTAAGAGTGAGAGAAGGTAAACTTTTGGAATTTGTTAGTACAGAATCGCTAATGCCTTTATCTTTGAGAGAATAAAATCGAATTATCCCTTCAGCATTGCTAACCCCTTGATCATTTCCATACACCATATCATCATCTTCTGCATGTGGAACAACCATTGCTCTTCGAATGGCAGTAAGGAGATGCACAATGGAGAATGAAAATCCAGTATGAACAGTAGGAACGGGCAATTTGAATCCCTGCCTTTTCAATGGTAAATTTACTAGTGCTGCAACTTCCACAGTTTCTCTTTTTGAATAGGATCCTGCCACCCTTTTCCGTTTCTTTGCCATTAACATGCGTAGTCTATCATGACCACGACTATCCAAGAACTGACATGGTTCATTCACATTATCATCCTTCTCACTGACATTACTTTTCATATATTTTGGTACGAGCGAAGATAGCTTCTTAAACATTTTTCATCTTTTTCTGCTTTCTCCCTGCAGGATATGGCACTGCTGGCAAATGAAAATCTAAGACTGCTGCAGCATCTTCATCCTTCATAGAACCTCCAAAGTCAGCTTTCTGACGCTTTACCAAAAAATTAACCTTTCTCCCAGCCACATCCGAATGACTATCACCCCTCGACATCCCCTTTGAATCCTTTATGCTTGGAATCCCTTTCACACTATGCTTCATTCCATATGAATGTAACCCACCATGAAGCAGACTAGGATCTTCATTAGCCAACTGTACCAAAGCATGTGTGGCATCTATATGACTCTGAATAGCCATTTGCCAAGATGGATGTTGATGGTCTCTTTTGAACTCATTTTTCATACTTCTCAACTGCTCTGCCCACAGGACTTTGAGCCCTCCATTTTTCACTTTCCTCATTGAATGGCTTCCAGTTTCCATCAGTGTAAATAAATAGCATAGCAAATAATTGTAGAGTCGTCATCATCATCATTTCTTGACACTGAAACTCCAGCATTAGTCTTCACTACATCTCAATTCACCAAGGAAAAATTCCAATTGTATCCCTGGTCGAATTTTTAAAAAGGTAAAAAAAATGCAGGGACTGTGTTAATTGCTAATAAAATTTAAGAACAATTCAAAATTCGAATAACAAGTTTATTGCAAAACAGCACTTAATAAAAAAAAGGCTTTGTTTAGTCAACCCAACAAGACAATTCGTGAAAGAAACCCACAATATCACAATTATTTATTCTAACGCACTCCAAATCTAAACTTGTTCATCATCACCACCATCTAAAGAGTTCACGAAATTCAATATTTACCCAAAAATACCCCTATAGAGCCTATGATACAACCTTTCCTGGAAAAAAAAACAAACAAACAAACAAGCATTCGGTTTCATTGAGCAGCAAACCGGGAAACCAAGGGAGGAAGAACCAAAAAGGAGGCATACTAACATCTTAGGAAAAAAAGATGGATTAAAATTTAACCTTGTGTTGTGATCTTTGTATAATGACATACTAAAATAACTGCATATAGTGTTTGGCAGCAGAGAAAAATGTGGGGAAATGAATAAGATAGTTGGTTTAGCTGCAACAAAGAAAACCTTTTGTTTACACAAAACACAATATACAATATAAAGCAGATTACTAAAAAGTACAAATTGTTTCGAGTTTTTTCATTTTCACAGAAACCAAATAACTTGATGAGAACAGAGATTACCTTCCTTCCCAGTTAGCCAGACCACTTGGTTTCTGAGCAGACAATAAAAACTCAAAGCAGAGAGCAAATGGAGGAGCATTTGGTGGATTAAAAACCCTAGAGAAGCACATAGTAAGTACGGAAGATGAAGCGTGTAACACAGTCCTGATCTCTTGGACTACAGGGGTCAAAGAGATTTGTGGTCACTCACCGTTGGATGTAAATTCAATGGTTCACTCACTCTTGCACTCCTTTCAAGAAACTTTTTTTGAATCATTGGATTAATATCCAACGGTGGGTGACTACAATTTCTTGGACTCCTGTGGTCCAAGAAATCGGGACTGACGTGTAACAAGAGGTATTAATTTGATCTTTGTATTCTTTTCTTTCTGGGGTTTTATGTATGTGTCGCGTTGTGACTTGTTGGTGAAGAAGACGATGCTGACATGGAAAAGCAAGAGTAAACTGACGGGGCATTGGTGATGTGGATGGATAGGGAAAAGACGTAAAAGGACAGGGCAGTTTTCATTTCGAAGTTCATTGATATTCCAGAGTTTTTGTTTTTATATTTCGGTTGACATATTGCTGAATTTATTCCCACGATATTGTTGGGATTTTAGCAAATACAAGCATTATGCAATAAGAAATAATCTAAGCTCTTTTTTTGATAGCTCAAGTATTTCTATCATGAAAAAGCAATAAGAAATTATTCTAAGTGCCAAGTGCCAATGAGGGTTGGTTCAATTGGTAAGGTCCCTGCATTGTGTGTAGCCTTATTAGTGTTCGAGTCCTGCTGTCAACAGTCCTTATTGATGTGTGATCTGGAATTTCCTATATAAATCCATACCCATAGTATCTGGCAATTAGGTGCCACGCGTAAGTCCTTTCGGCTCGAGGTTTTGGGTATGCCCTGGCTCTGGTGGTAAGAATAGCCAATTTCCCTCTAAACTTTTTTTCAACCAAAAAAAAAAAAAAATTTATTCTAAGCTCTTTCTCTTTATTTTCTATTTTGATAGCTCATGAAAAAGGAGTGAAATCATATTTGAATAATTATCTCCTAAAATGCCAACGAGGTCTAGCCCAATGGGAAATGGCCTTAACTTGCAGGCCAAATGTCTTAAGTTTGAATCCCCACGGCATCATAGTTGTGTGTGTGTGAGAATCCCCTTCCCATATAGTTTAGACTATCGCTTATACTCAAAAAAATAATTATCTCCTAAAATACAACACATACTTGCAACCCTACATTCACATTATAAAGGAAAGAATTGATTTTAAAAATTGTTCGACCAATGAGTTTTGGTCATGCAACGCAGGCAAGTAAATTACTCAACTTGATCAACACCCACCAATTAATCTTGTATCAGTAAAGCCTAACATGTTACAAGCAATACAACAACAATATCATTGACTAATACAACAGTCACCTAAGTCTCACTGTTCACCTTCCAATTCAGTATCCATTTTTAAGTACTCTCAACCATCTAGCAAGACCAGTTTTCAAATCATTTATCCTCTACACCAGGCTGTTTCTGGTACATCTGAATGTAAATGGAACCCCATCAACCTTTCGTTATGTTCACTGTTTATGAACCGTTGGAGTTCATCACTGAAGCATCTTCCGGTACTATGGGGTTCATCACTGAAGCATCTTCAGGTACTGAGGCCTTCTTTCCCTTACTTCTCGTGGTTTTGGCTTTATGTGTTCGAGATCGAGCCATAGCATACCTAGATTTATGGACAGGTTTCTTGCTTTTCCTGAGAGTTTTTAGGGCTAATGTTTTCAGTGGAACCATGATGTCCAGGGGCAGTAGCACTTCTTTCAATTCAGTCCAGTCGAGATCTTCAAAGTCGCCATCTTCATACACCACCCTGTACCAGCCTGATTCTTTATCATACTCAGTTACTGTACCAGAGTAGTATTGCTCTCCAAACAACTTTCTTACTTCCCTTCCTTCCAACCATTCACCAAAGTTAGTTTTTCCATGGGATTCTGCATCATGCACGGTATTAGAGAAAGCAAGAAGAGTGCCATCACTTGGGGGAATCTCAGGCATTCCATTAATGACAATAGCAGGCTCCCCAGGTATCTCATAAATCTCTGCCGCAGAAGGCTCAACTTCCTGCTCGTTGCTGGTGTTTTCCATTCCTAGAACTCTTTCTCATATATGTGAAAAGGCTGCAATGATTTTTATAATTAAGAAATCATTATCTGACCATAAGATGAGTATAATTCTTCAAATTCAAAAGTTGCAACGCAAGAAATGTCAACAATTGAAGTAATCGACTAGAAAAGTTACGCCAAGAACTGTACAAGCAAGCACATGAAGGGGAGGAGAACCAAAAAAATTGTGAAAAGTAAACATGTAGGACTGGCAAAATCTAAACTCGTCCTATTTCAGTTTGGTATATAGAAGTCTAAAAACTAACAAATACTAGCCTCTTGCAATATTGCAAATGCAGATTGAAACCTCCAAAAGAAAAACAGTGACATATTTCTCACCGAGGCATTTGTTCAAACAGATGGTACCCTATAGGCAGTAGGAAACCTCCTCAAAGGCAAACATGGATTAAGTTACCATTAAGCCCCTGTAAAGTCTGAGATGCAAAGACTTCGGTAAACACATACCAACTTTGCAAGAATGAAGAAGAGGTCACTAACTCTAAATCCAAATTTATCAAAAATTACCAAAGGTACCAAATTCGTCAAATTCCATGCAACCTCTCACTGTCACTACCCAATTGTTCCAAAAGGAAAATATCAATTAATTCAAGAATTTCCAGGAAAAATCCATTTTCCAATTAGCTCGGCTTCAGCTCGTGCAAGAAACTAAAATCTAAACCAATAAAAAAGCACAAATTTTAACTGCAAACGTATAGAAATCACACATATCTTCGTAACTTGCATATCAAAAAGTTAACCCAAGTTTTTCCACTGAAGGACGCTAGATTTTCCAGAGAAACACATTTCAGCGAAGTGGGTTTTGCTTGAATGAGCTTACCGCTGAAAATTCGGAGAAGAAGAAGACGAATGTTGCGGTCGAATTCCTGCTGCTGCTGTAACTTTTCTTCCTCTGTATTCTTGAATCTTGTACAAAAACCAACAGCAAAGTCCTTGAACTGTTTCAGGTGAACCTGATTGAAGTTTCTTTTTCTTTACTTGATTTATAGTTAGGGGATAGGAAGGTAATTTCAATCCAAAGGGAATATTAGCGGGTGGAGTTTTTTAAGACAAACTTCCCGGGTCGCTTCGCTTCTTGCACCTATAAAATTGGCGCGAGTGAATTACAATTTTTTTCTTCTTTCTGTTTCTTTTGCATAAGGATTCGAACTTGGGAATATTAGTCTGCAAGTTAAAGTCATTTTTCTCTAGCTAAACCCCGTTGGAGAGGAATGTATATTCTAGGAGTAATTTTCCCCATCACTGGTCCTTTTAAGGTAGTTTTTTTTATAAATATATATATATTTTTTCTTGCATAAAAAGCTAACTTTAAGTATTAAGGATTTTTTTTTTCTTTTATAAGAACCGGGTCCGGGTATAGTGAGAAAGAAGATATAACATAGAAAAGCTACTGCTATAAAAAGAGGAGCAGTTAATCTTGTACGAATAATAACAAATGAATGAGGTTTCCAAAGCCATTGAACATTCAAATCTCGGCCACCACCAACGGCTACGTCCAACGAGCCCTACAAGGACTCCACAGAGTCGATGTGCTCGACTGCGGGGCTTATGGCCAACTCATTCAGCACTGCACAGACCGCCGCCTGCTTCGTCAGGCCAAGCAGCTCCATGCCCGCCTCGTCCTCTTCGCAGTCGTGCCCAGCAACTTCCTGGCCTCAAAGCTCATCACTTTGTATTCCAAAACCAACCACCTCAGCCAAGCGCGCAAGGTGTTCGATCAAATTCCCCACAAGAACACCTTTTCATGGAACGCTATGCTCATTGGGTATTCTTTTAACAACATGCATTCCGACACTCTGAAGCTGTTTTCAGCTATGGTGTCTTCGTGTTCGGACGAAGTGAAGACTGATAATTTCACAGTTACTTGTGTCTTGAAGGCTTTGGGGGCTTTGCTTTCCGGTTCAAGATTGGCTAAGGAGGTTCATTGTTTTGTTTTGCGTCATGGGTTTGATTCAGATGTTTTTGTTACTAATTCTTTAATAACTTACTACTCGAGATGTGATGAGCTTGGATGGGCGAGAACATTGTTTGATAGAATGCCGGACAGAGATACGGTGTCGTGGAATTCGATGATTGCCGGGTATTCACAGGCTGGTTATTACGCAGAGTGTAAAGAGTTGTTTCGAGAGATGTTAAGGTTAGGGAGGTTGAGGCCTAATGGGTTGACAGTGGTTAGTGTCTTGCAAGCATGTTTACAGTCCAATGATCTTATATTTGGTATGGAGGTTCATCAGTTTGTGAATGAGAGTCAAATTGAGATGGATATTATTCTTTGTAATGCTCTCATAGGGCTATATGCAAGATGTGGTAGCTTGGATTATGCTGAAGAATTATTTCATGGGATGAGTGAAAAGGATGAGGTCACTTATGGTTCATTAATTTCGGGCTACATGTTTCATGGGTTTGTTGACAAAGCCATGGATCTTTTTCGGGAAAGTAAGAAGCCAAGATTAAGTACTTGGAATTCTATGATTTCAGGTCTAGTTCAGAACAACCGGCATGAAGCCGCCTTAGATTTAATTCGTGAAATGCAGGCATGTGGTTGCAAACCAAATACCGTGGCACTGTCAAGTATTCTTCCTGCAATATCCTATTTATCAAATCTGAAAGCAGGGAAGGAACTACATGCTTACTCTGTTAGAAACAATTTTGATGCCAATATTTATGTCGCGACTGCTATTATCGATACTTACGCAAAGTCGGGGTTCGTTCATGGGGCACAGCAGGTTTTTAATCAATCAAGAGGTAAGAGCTTGATCATTTGGACGGCAATAATCTCAGCTTATGCATCCCATGGAGATGCTGATATGGCTCTTGGTCTTTTTTATGAGATGCTAAATAATGGCATTCAACCAGACCAAGTGACATTTACAGCAGTCTTAACAGCTTGTGCTCATTCTGGAGTGGTAGATGAAGCTTGGAAGATCTTCGATGCAATGTTTCCGAAATATGGCATTCAGCCCTCAGTTGAGCATTATGCCTGCATGGTAGGTGTTCTTAGCCGAGCTGGACGACTCTCAGAAGCTATAGACTTAATTCACAAAATGCCAGTTGAGCCGAGTGCTAAGGTTTGGGGTGCACTACTTAATGGGGCTTCAGTTTCTGGTGATGTAGAATTGGGAAAGTTTGTCTGTGATCGTTTGTTTCAGATTGAGCCTGATAATACAGGGAACTACATCATCATGGCAAATTTGTATTCACAAGCTGGGAGATGGGAAGAGGCTGATAAGGTCAGGGAGAGAATGAAAAAAGTTGGACTGAGGAAGATTCCTGGCAGTAGCTGGATTGAAACAAGTGATGGATTACAAAGCTTTATAGCAAAAGATACATCGAACGGAAGAACCGAAGAGATTTATGAAATACTGGAAGGACTGCTGGGGTTGATGAAAGAAAAAGGTTACGTTTTGCTGGATGAATTAGATGAGGAGAGTGTTAACAATTGAGCCAAGATCATCATAACTGGAAGGCTCAAGCAAAATAGGAATTGGATGAGGGTCTTTAATGGAATGATGGTTTAAGAACTACCTTATGTATGAGAAATGGCACCTGGATGGTGTGCAATATTGCAGGTCTGTTAAATTCAAGTGTTTTAATTGCACAGAAGTAGGAACAAGTTTCATTCATCATTACAAGTGTACTATGCCTTGCCGTTCAATTTATTTGATTGGGTGTTTCTATTTACGCCCACTTTATTGTTTATCACACACATTCTTTGATTAAAAATCTTATCACTATTTGACACATGCCTTTTGAGATCCCAATAGTTGTAAAAAGCTTTTGGAATGAACCTGGCCATACTTTAACAAAGCTAGCTGTAAATTCTTTCTTGCTGTTGAAGGATCCAATGATATCTATGATGACAGGATTTACCATTGTGTCTTCTCTAAAAAATGACCAGGGTACCCATTGGGGGATTACCAGCATACCCTACCACACACAGGTTGGAAAACATGTTGTTTAGGCCCCAAGAGTTCTTGTGGAAGCAAGGGAGGTAATGGTAATTAGACACTCATTTTCCAAATTCAGATTCAGGCTCAGAAATTTACTCAAGTTCCAATGAAGATTAGTCGGAGCTGTAGGCGGTGCATGTAAGTGTGAAAGGTGACAGGAAGCCTTGAGAAGCGAAGAATATTGTGGTATGGTTGCTAAGTTCCATCAGCTTCATTTGCATTATTAGCCGAGCAGGGGACAAGAGGAACGAGCCATGGATGGGCCAATTGTTTTTTTTTCTTCTTCTACTTGTTTTGCTTGAGACAATTCATAATTATTGTGGTTACGTAGATATAATTAAAGAGGAAGGACAAATGGGCTTGAAGTGTACACAAACTTAGGGACAAACAAACCTACATACCCCAGCGACTTCATTCAATTCATCTACCCCACAACGCAGTGCGCTATTGTTGCTAAGTGCTAACAACTCTCTTATCGCAACTTATCAAGTTTGGGTTTTTGCTCTTTTATTTATTTTGTAAAGAGATTGAAGGGGAACAAAAACAATAGCTCACATGGTAGAGAATATTAAACTCCAAATATGTATTATCAATGGATTGAGATTACTCCCAACTGTTAAAATGTGAGAGTTCGACTCTTGTTTTTCTATTTGGCAAGCCTTCTTTAATCTCCGCTTGTACACCAATAGATATATATCTCAAATTCAAACCCCAATAGCACCCAATAGCATCTTCCATTTCCTCTTCCAAATTTTCACAACAAAACAAACCTCCACTTGTACCAAAAAATATTATCAATGCAATCGACAGCATATAATGACAAATGGAAGCTGATATAATGTGAATGTAAGGACCATGATTTATAACTTTTGGATCCATTACAAAAATCGTGGCTACATAATAATCCACAGCATTTAGCACAAGACTGGAACAAAAGTTCAAGGGGGCATAATGGTCATCACAAGAGACCACCATGACCAAACTAGTCCAGTCAAAATTCACATAAAAAGCCACAACATTCCTCAACCTTTTCCACACACTATAAAAACAGTTAAAAGGTGAAGTCCAAGCACACGATCCCATAATGGAAGAAACAACAACAGCAGCAACAACAACAATCATGGCTGCTCTGGCCACACTCAGCCCACCCCAACTCTCAGATCTCACCCACACCATCCTCTCCCACACCCACCACCAACACCTCCGCCTCTCCTCTCTCCTCTCCTCTCCCATCCTCTTCTCTCTCACCCTCCACCGCCTCAACTCCCTCTCTCTCCCACACAAGACTCTCCTCATCGCCAACCACCTCCTCTCCTCCCTCCACCATCTCACCCTCCACTTCCAACCCAACCCGCCACCGCCGCGTGTCAAGCAACGAGACCTCGACTCTGTTCTGCTGCTCCTCTTGCTCTGCGATGTACATCAGCACAACCCAGAAGCCCTCCAAGCACCAACATCAAAATGGCGCGAAATTCTGAGCAACTTGTACTCTGACGACATGTTGACGGTGTCAGGCATTGGGGTCTATAATGGGTCGGCTTTGGTTTCTTACATTGAGGTGCTGACGAGGTGCTTGAGATTTGTCAGTGTGATGGGTTTTTGCTATGGCGGGAAAGTGGGGAGAGAGGTGGCGGCGTCGCCGGCGGCGGTGGTGGCGCTGCCATCGGTGGAGGTGAGAGGTGGGGGGAGTGAGTGTGTGATATGTAAAGAGGAGATGAGAGAAAACAGAGATGTGTGTGAATTGCCATGTCGGCACTTGTTTCATTGGATGTGTATTTTGCGGTGGCTGAAGAAGAGGAACACTTGTCCATGCTGTAGATTTAGGCTTCCCACCGATGATGTATTTGGGGAGATCCAACGGCTGTTGGAGGTTTTGGTCAAGATTGGTATTGAAAAGGGTTTAATCTAAGGGCACTGATTAGCTGAGATCGGGTACCAATCTTCAGTGGATTTAACTTAATTCCAGTGATTGTGTATTTTTCTTCATACAAGCGATATTAGAGGGAGGAGGATTCCAACACATGATTTCGGATACAGAAATAACTACTCTTAATCACTTAAATTATAAGCCCTTGTCGAGTAATTGTGTATTAATTAGTGTAAATTAGTTTGTACTTAGCACCAAGCAATCTTTTACCTTAATTTTTTAAAGTTGTATATGTAATAGTATATGGTGATCATCAACAAGTACACGTGTTTCAATCAAATGGGTTATGGATTTTCTGGCTGTGAAGAGATTTATTTAGGATATGGGGGGATTGCAATTTGCATGGATGTGATGAATGGGGTGTAGAGAATCACACATATATAATACTTGATATTGACGCATGTGGTTTGGGGCTATAGGAATATGTCGATGAGTTTCGTAGCTAATAGTGAGACTACGAGAGCCAAACAGATGTTTCGTAGCTAATAATAAGCAAACTGGGAAATAATTTGTTTTTAAGTTTTATGTGTGTATTTATCAAAAGCCAATGGTCATAATTGGGTGGATAGGGTCATGAAATATAATCCATTTTTGTAGATTAAATAATTTTCCACTCCAATAACATGAGGCATTTCTCTTTTTTTATTTATATTTATTTGCAATTTCAAATCCCTTAATTGCTTTCAACATTATAAAATATTTGGTCATTGGCGGGCCAGTTTGGCATTGCTGTGCTGTGAAAATAATTGCTGTCAGATTTGCTGTGAGAGAAATCAGCTGTGAGAGAAAACAGTTTGGCGTTTGGTAAAATTTTTGTTAAAAGTGTTGTTGGTATTAATTTTACACATAATCAGAAAATGATTGCCGCATAATCATTAAACCCAGCGCCTCTTCGAAACTGATTCCTAAATAATCAGAAAATGAAATCACCTCATTAGCTGCTTTCCCTTATAGCTTTCTCTCACAGTAATTTTTAACAATAAGTGATTTTCTCACAGTTTACCAAACGGGTTGAGCTTCTCAAAATTTTTTAAAAATCACTTATTACCCCAAATAAGCAATGCCAAACTAGCACTAAGGGTAGACTTGAAAATTGCTTTGAAAAAATATAGAAGAAGTGTTGAGGGTAGTTCTAGATCTGGCTGCCCCAAACGAACTGATGCAGGGAGTTTATTGAAATCATTGAATTCAAAATATGGTAAAGTAGCTTCTAGGTGGGGAATTACTCATTTGATGGGTCTCGCAATGGCTCTATTTGCAACATACAAATTACACGTACAATAAAAATAAAACCCCAATTGGGAACCTAAAAATTATAATTCACCTAAGTTCAGATCCAACTGAGACTCTGACACAAGACCGATTAAATCAAGTGGAGATTTTGGGCACACTAAAACAAACCCTATAAAATAAAATCTGGTCAGTTCCTAAGATTGAAAACATTTTTTTTTGACCAAAAATGAAATTAGCCAATAAAAAAACCAAACCAAAGCAGATCCCCCTAACTAAATCCATAAAATGTGAATGGGCTCAGTTTTCAGGTTGGCCAATTATTTGAAAACTTTAGGCGATGAAGTCTACCTAGGCTCAACCACAACTAAATGAGCCCAAAATCACTCCATAAGCCCAAAACCAATGCAAGAGCTAATGGTTTTATGAAGCTTTGGAGCTGACGACAGCTAAGATGTTTTTATAAAAGGTGGAAAAAGGGTGACAATTTTTTTATTTTTTTATAAAGTACAAGTAATAGTCTAAACTACAAGGAAGATGGATGTTTTTTACACATACACTACTAGGTGCCATGGGTTCGAACTTTAAACAACTAGTCTGCAAATCAATGTCATTTTCCATTGAGTTAGACTCGTTGACAAGGACACTATAATTCTAAGCTACCTGAGAATAGGTTTAAGCCTCATTAGGAGCAAATGTTGCAGCCTGAGCTTATCCATAACACTATCACGAAAATAATTTATAGGTAGCTTCTTTAACAGGAGCAAATGTTGCAGCATTTGAAAGCCTATCGTAGGTATGGGAATGTTTACACATAAACAAGTTCAAGAGACTAAACAACATGTTTAGCTATGGGAATGTTTTTCAAAACATATATATTGATTCTGGACCCTTCTTGCTCTTCCAACTGGATTGATATTGAAATCATGAAAAACTTGGAAGGATAATCCACTGTGCCAAAGGCCCCCACTCACAATAATTTGTAGTGGTCCAGGCCAGTTAATGACCATGAGTGTGCTTAAAGCTCTTGCCTTCTTATTCATTATATATTCAATAGAGAAAGATGAAGTTTGGTAAGTAGATGTATTGATGGCGCATGATCAAATAAAGAAATATGCTTAGTCATTTCTTTGAGTGCAGTTCAAGCGTAATTACTTTGACACCCTTAAAACAGAAATAATGTTCACCTTATCTTTTTTTATGAATTATTATATATGAAACACAATGATTTCAATTTTTACACCAAAGCATACACAATTGGACATGATATGGTGACTTGGCCAGTGGAATTTTTACACCTACCCAAGAATATGGTGTTGTCAATTTTTTTAGGAGATCCCACCTAGAAAACAAATTCAGAATTTGACCCAAAAAAGAAACAAAATTAAAATTGGAGGTGGGGTTTTTTTAACATTTATATCCAAGATGCTGGTGCATGTGAGTGTACATTGCATATGTCTGCATCATATATGTTAATGCATGACACTTGTAGTATGAAGCTCAAGGATCTGTGATGAAGCTCAAACTGGGGAGAGCAAGAAAACAGAGAAACAAAGATTCATCTGCAAATTGTATTGTTTGATATTCAACTAGTGTCCAATTTAGTTTTTTTGCTATTGTTTATGTCAGAAACAGAAAACTATATATGACAGATAATGTGAACAAATACCATGAGCAAGGTGGGTGGAGGATGAGGACAATTCAGTAAAATCACATGACAGTAACATCCAGAAATAGCTGCATCAAGAACATTTACTTGTATGATTGATGTCCTTCAAATTTCAAAATTTTAGATCTATTTTCAAATTTTTAGATCTATTCATATATAATATCAGAAGCCTGCAAATCAATAAATGAAGTCTGTAGCCAAAACTAAAATGGTCCTCACACATCTGATACAGTAAATGGTCTAAATTCTCTGCTTATTAGAAAACAAAAACAATATGGTAGAATTATCAGAACCCTAATATGATTTAGCATTGAGTGCCTTATCAGTGATGAAAGATCTCCAAGGAAAAAAGGGGAAAGTGGCCTTAAAGAAATGTAAGGAGTGAGGACAAAGGATGGGGCATGGTTTAGGTGCACAACTTTAACAAAAGTGGCCAAGTGCTTAAAACCAAGGCAACAAAATAAATGATTTTGTGTCCATATAAACTTTTGGCTGAGGGCATAAATGAACAGGTAAGACTTTGGCAGATGATCACAGTTACCAACAACATACTTTGAAGAAGTACAGAGGCAGTGTCTCTTCTGTAAATGAAATATCTCCCACCTGGTATTGAGCAAAGACACTACTGTTCTTGGTTTTCTAAACATTGACTGTGGCATCTGTGTTTTTGCCAAGTTTAGATTCTCCACCAGAAAATAAAAAGAAGGGACATTTCAAGTTTTCTTTTTTTCTTAGGATTTCATCAAAAAAGGCAGAGTTGAATTTGAAGAGGTGGGAGTGGCTCTTGAGTAGAGTTGAATATGTACTTGGGGGAGAGTGGCTCTTGAGTACAGTTGAATACTGAAGATGGAGATCAAGAATTTGCTGCATTGAAAGATCAAGTAGAAAGACAATGATTGCTACTAGCAAGGAAGATGGAAAATGGAGGTGGGTTCTCTCTCTCTCTCTGTGTTTGTTTCTGTCTCTGTCTCTCACCATTGTTGACAATGTGATGTGGGTTCTGTCTCAGTGATAGGAAGGTGGAAGGAGATGGTGGTTTGAGGACTTTAGAATGCCTAAGAGGAAGGCTGCTTGCAGAGAGACAAGCTTCAAGGGTTGCAAAAGAGGATGCAGAACTCATGGGAAAGAAGGTAATTTTCAAATTTTAATTACTGTAGTTGAAGGCACTGAATATTTTTCTTTTAAAAAATTATACTCACTCTTAAGTAAAATCTAGACTGGAGTAAGAGTTATGAATTGTCACATTCACATTATAATGTTCTAAATTGTTGGGCTTAGAACAGTTGATGGAGCTAAAGAATCAGCTCAATGAAGAGATCAAATTGAAGGACAGAGCTGAAAAAAAGCTTAGATTTTTGAAGAGAAAGCTTGAATCTTTGAAAATTTCCTCCGCATCAGTAGAATCCCAACAGTCAAGTTCCTCCAAAAACAGTGAAATATCTTGCAGTCAATCCACTACTACTTCATCAGCAGGCTCCAATGACCCAGAAGCCCATGAACCCAAATCCAAAGTTACAGAGTCAGAAAACTCAGAAAATTTTGATCGAAGTGTAGCAGACACCACCACATCTGAGCAAAGCCATGAAAGTCTCTTCACTGAAGAAAACACAACTGCTCAAAGTACCAGTGCTTCCAGTTCCAGTTCAAGTACTAGCATAGGATGTCCTTCCCCAGAAGGGTTTTGCCACAACCCAACTCACAAATCTGAAGATTCAAAGAATGATGAAAATAGGTATGCAAGTCCAATTAACCTGAGAAGTTCTTTCAAGCTTAGTGTGTGTACTTAAAAATGTTCTTGGCATTCCATGTTGGGATTTGCTTAATTAAGGTAATTAAAATAAAATTTGGCAATTGTTTCAGTTATTCAAACATAAAATCTTCAATGGCAGAGATTGAGAATTATGAGAATGGTCACTTGGATTATGTTGATAATACACTAGCATTAGTACCTGCCAGTATGCCTGCTACCCGTCACACCAGCACTGAATTGAAGCCAGTTAGTGAAAGTGTTAGACAGGTTCTTGATGCTCTCAGGAATATCAGAGAAAATCTTCAGAGCTCAATGGAGAAAAGAAATATAATTAGAGCTGGCCCAATTGATCAAACTCAAACATGCAAATAGTAATAGTTAATAAAAATGTATACATCCCTTTTAAATTTTAATGAAATAATTAGTACTATATACAAGTATATTATATGAATTAATATTTGTGTATGTGGGTAATAAAGTTAATTCAACTGGGCAAATTCACTCACAGAGAGCATGTGAATTTGTGGGGTTTGATGTCCCATTGGTGCTTGGATCTGGGTCCCAACTTTTGGCCATATTCTTCTTTTGGTTTTCTCTAATTAACTCTTGTAGCTTGAGTGAAAATTGAATTTTTGGAGGTGGTTGGATATGGCAGCTTGATTCTTGTGACCTATAGATCTTAAGATTTTATTGTTGAGATTTGGCCTTAGCTCTCTACATATGTTGGCTTGGTCTCTGGTCTGCTAGCAAATCAATTTGAATTTTGACACATGTATAAGAGAGCCTGTATGATGATTTGGATAGATTTGGTTCTAGAGGTTCTCTTTTTTTTTTTTTTTTTTTTAATCCAAGGTCTTAAATTTGGAAGACTACCACAGTGGTTGTGACCTTCCTTTTCCTGCTTGACACCCAGAATTGAAACTCTAGGATTTCTTTCTTCCTAATGTAATTATAAAAAAAAACAAAAACAAAAAGGAAGCCATTTGAGTTTTTACCATGTGAAGCCATCTGGTAAGATTTAATTAATAATTAAGCTGAACAGTACTGCCCATAAAAGATTTAAGTAATAACTGGGTTGGGCTCTGTGCTAAGATTTCTGCATGGTGTGAAAAATGCCCATAAAAGAACAAGGATTGCTAAACACAAGACATGGATCTTCTCTTAGTGTGGTTTGCAGTCGAGTCAGTGCTTTGGATTACATGCAGCCCATCACATGTTCAAGAGTGCTTCTGCACACATGCAATGGAATTTTGTATACACTTCTTCTCTCGAGACGGCATTCGGTTTAATTAATTGTAACTGAAGTGATCTCAAAATATTTAATTCAACAATTGGGGATTTTGTGGGTTGTGGCGCTTAGCAATTCATTCGTGTTTATATTATATCTCGATATAGTATTATCAATTCACTTATATTATGATACGTGAAAATTGTCAATTAAAAACATGTTGTACTGACTAACATAGCATTATCAGTCCACTCATATATGTTTGCGTTGCTTAATGAAGTACTCATTCAGACAACAAAAAATCTCATACAGAAATGGTCTTATACAATAAAAATTCGCAAACGTGCACAAAGCTAGCCATATATAAATTTTGTATAACAAAACTTTGGTATTAAGATAGTAAAAGTATCACATTGGATATCTTGATTTTGTACCTCAACAATACATAAAATCGTAGATCTTTTCAATGGTTGTATACCGATATTTGATCTTATATATGCTCTTAATTTAATATGGTAACAATTCATCCATATCTCAAGCCCAATTTGACCACAAACAGTCCACATTACTAATATAATCAGCATACGCCTTCGTGTAACATTAGATTTGAATTTACGAATTATTCTGACATTAGAAAGATAAATATCATTAAACTAAGAGACAGTTGATTGCTACTCCGTAGACATTGAAGGGGCCAAAAATAATATTCGTATATTTAAAACTGTTCAAGCAGAAACCCAAATAAACCTAGGTAAATTGATGGGTCAAGTTCAAGTTCCATGTTTACAAGTTATTTTCAGAATGTCTAGAAAAGAAGGCCACTGAGAATGTGACTGATAATTTCACAAATGGATGACACAGAACAGAAGGCTTGGTTTGGCCCTAAAGAGAGCCACACATCTCAGACTCACACACACAACCACAAAAGATTAAAAAGTGGGAGAGCTTATTAGTCCAAAAAAAGCAGCCAATCCCCGAACACCACATGCCGAGATTAAAGTTAAAACGAAACGTGACTGATAGATAATCTAGGGCTAAAATTTAGGGTTTGCCACATATGGTTGAAATGCAATTATAAATTCTTGTAAGAAAGCTTGAAATGAGTCGACCCAGCCATTAATGGGCGGCAACCAGTAGTGTAAATATAGTGGTGGACATGAAATAATAAAACTTTGATATAATCTTTTTTTGGTGTGGCCAAAGCTAGTAACGGGTAGATGAATTTTCTCACACACATAGAGATTCGAATATGATATCACTAGTTTATAAGTTAAGGCCATTTTCTATTAGGTTAGACCCGTTAACAACTTCGATATAATCTTAAGAACAAAAGTCGGTGCAAAAAAAGTTGAAAAAAAAAAAAACATGCATTTGTGGCTCCATTATTGGTGTGGAGTGCGTGTACCACGATATGTTTTGGGCCTCTCATCTTCTTCTCGTGATGCAAAGAAAATGGGCCCATTCTTTTTGCTTTGAACTTGCAACGAAAGTCAGATACAGTCAACTTCAGCTTCTCTGTGTGTGTGTATAAATTTAATTATTTACAATTATAATGTTTCTATTTTTGTTTATTTGTGGACATTAAGATTATGTTATGCAAAAGGGGTATAATCATGGTTTTGATGCATTGGCCGAATAGTAAAATTAGTGTTTGCACTGTCATGATGGTGTGACGTTTGGTACATACATGCTCATGAATTCTGTAGTTATGCATTTCGAGTATTTAAGCCAATGGGGTCTACTCTCTAGCGATCGTGGTCTGAAGTTCGAACCTCTATGACACCTTAGACTATCGCTTATATTAAAAAAATATTTTAAAATATTTTAGACATATAATTCGGATGGAGACGGAAAAATTAGAATTATAAGGAAAAAGGGAAATATTATCAAATACCTTCATTTTGTTGCAAAGTTCTCAAATAGCAATATTACTGTAGCAAATCGACAATATAGACATTATCATATAAAGACTATTTGATACTGTTTTCTATTGAAATAACGGGACAATATTGACAGTATTGACCTAATATCAAGATGATATTGAGATAAGTAGGCTATTTGTTATCCTAATATAATGGTACTTCTCTTCTCAACGTTGGAAGAGATTTCAAGTTTGAATCTCCTTTTTCATTAATTAAGAAAAGGGCGGTCGCGTGTTTTTAAATGTACACACATTGGGCAACCAGCAGTAACGTTGGTTTTATTTATTTATTTTTCTTTTAAATGGAAACAGATAAATTATAATCAATTCATGTGCCTCCTCCATCCTTTTGAAGTAGAACCTCCATGCATGTCTGGATGGAGGGGCCTCCTCCATCCACAAACAGGGTGTAATTGAATGAAATCGATGTGCCAACCAAGCTAGAGCATGGGAGCATGGACCACAGAGTTTTTCATTTCTTCTCTCTACATGCATACTACCAACCAAGGCCATCCATCAAGAACAAGAGACCCCATAATAAAACAGCAAACTTTACCGAACACAAAAGATTCAATCTGTTTATAATAAAAAAGACTAGATTTAGAAGTTGCAGACGAAATACAATGAAAAAGTAGTTTCATTATAGTTATGCTGCACTCAGCAAACTGAAGGAGCAATCACAGAAAAAGACTCTAGAAAACTGAACATGGTCTGGATTGAAACCATTGGACAGCTTAAACTCACTTATGAAAATTAGGTTCTTGTCACAAAGTTATTGCTTCAAGAGACAATAAATTTGTGTTTGAACTTTAGAACACATCACTTAATTAATGGTTTGATTAGGGAAACCTAGTTGTGCTGAAAAGATTGAGCTTGGATTATTCAATAAACAAAAGGTAAAATATGAGAGTGCAAGATCCACTAAGGGCAAGGGTCCCAAATGACTATGAAAGTTAGGTACTTCCACTCAAAAATAGAAGATGTACATGTGTTTTACGGTGATTTGTTTCACGTAGACAGAGTTTACTTTAAAGTTTCATACCTAATGAGATAGGACCGTGAAGGTTTTTCTCATTGCCCAAATAAAAGATTAATAAGAAGAGCAAAAATTGCCTAAAATGATGGTTTACTTCTAATAAAGGTCGGGGAACTCAAAATCTCAGCCATGGAATGGGGAAGTCTCAGAAACCCAATAGGCCACAAAAACATAAGAAAACAAAAAAACACTAGGGAGGAACAACAATGTCAGAGTTTGTAGCTCGAAATCTCTCTTCATTGCCCATCTTAGATCTCATCTGACAACAATTTGAAGATCTTCTGTCGAAAAACTCCAAACCCTTTTCTTATCCAGTGCTCCCTTTGATCACTCTGATCTTAGACCAACCTCTGCCATTTCCAAGTCTCTATGTGCTTTTACAGCTAAGGCTGCTCCTGAAACATGGCACACATTAAAAAAACCAAACGTATTTAACCCCAATTCAAGATACACAGAACCAGCAGGCCTCCATATTCTCTGAACTCACATTTAAACTACTGCCTTCCGGTCCCAAGACACATTTGTGACTTGACTTAGCCCCATACCCTTTTGGTTTTTATCTGAGTTTTGTTCATATTAATGGTGTCTGGTTTTGAAGGGTATAAACTTGAGAATGGAGTTGTGGCTTTGAAACATAAACAAAAACTGGAGCTGGGGTTGAGCCTACTTCTTGCTCTTGATCTTCATTTGATGAACTTTCGGGTTGCTGGCTCATTTGGATGATGATACATATTCTTGTTATATCATATAAAGTGGTTGCTTGAAAAAATGGTGTCCTGTTGGAAACCCTCTGCAGTTGATGATGGACTTCGGCGTGGTGGCGGTGAAGCCAGTGGACGTGTTGATGGGTTGTTGTGGTACAAGGACTTGGGGCAGCATGCTTGGGGAGAATTTTCAATGGCTGTCATTCAAGCCAATTCCGTTTTGGAGGATCAAAGCCAAATCGAATCCGGTCCCTTGAGTTCAACAAAATCTGGTCCTGTGGGGACCTTTGTTGGTGTTTATGATGGGCATGGAGGGCCTGAGGCTTCAACATATGTCAATGAAAATCTCTTCTGCAATCTTCAGAGTATGTTTCAAAAATTATAAATGTCCCTCTTGATTGCTTTGATGTTTGTTCAATCTTAAGCCCTTTCTTTCTAACACTAAATGGTAAAGCAGGAATTGCAGCTGAGCATAGGGCCATATCAGAACATGTTATCAAGAAGGCTTACTTGGCCACAGAGGAGAATTTTCTCTCCATGGTGAAGAAAAAGTGGCTAAACAAGCCACAGATTGCATCTGCAGGAACATGTTGTTTGGTTGGGATACTTTGCAATGGACTGCTTTACACAGCAAATGTTGGGGACTCTCGGGTGGTTTTAGGAAAAATCGAAAAGGCGACGAAAGAGGTCATAGCCATTCAATTATCTACAGAGCACAATGCAAGTATAGAATCTGTGAGAGATGAGGTCAAGTCAATGCATCCATATGATCCAAAGATTGTGGTTTTGAGGCACAGAGTTTGGCGTGTGAAGGGCCTCATACAGGTAGTGGTCTAAATTCGTTTTGTTTTAAGTTTGTTTTTATGTATTGGTTTTTAAGCTGTTGTGCTCTTTCAGCTTTTGCTGAAGTCACTAGGATTTATTCAAATCTCATTGCAGGTTACAAGATCCCTTGGTGATGCATATTTAAAGGATGCAGAGTTCAACAGAGAACCTCTACCCCTAAAGTTTAGGCTGCCTGAACCTTTCCTCAAGCCAATTCTCATCCCTGAACCGTCCATATCGGTGCTTAAACTCTGCCCTGAAGATCAGTTTCTCATATTTGCTTCTGATGGTCTGTGGGAGCATCTCAGCAACCAGGAGGCTGTGGACATTGTCAATAGTTATCCACGTAAAGTAAGGAAAATGCTTTTGAAAAAAACCATCCTTTTTAATCAACTCTCCTACACGAAAAATTCGAAAAAAGAGTTGGGTTCTATAGAGGTTGATGAACAGCTTATGTTTTGTTGGTTATGCAGGGAATAGCGAGGAAGCTTGTTGAAGCTGCACTTCAGGAAGCAGCCAAGAAGAGAGAAGTGAGGTACTCGGACTTGAGAAAGATTGAAAGAGGAGTGAGAAGACATTTTCATGACGACATCAGTGTTGTGGTGGTGTTTCTAAGCACAAGATTGAAAGGTGGAGCCTCCCCACGCAAAACTCAATTTTCATTAAAACCCAACATCTAGATTGGTGCTTAATTTTTCAGCTCCAGCCTCTGGTGGTGAAGAAAATCAACCCAAAATATAGCAGCTAGTGGAAGCTGAAGGAGGGAGATGCTTTTGGCAATGGCAATGAGGGGTTTTACCAAAATATTTGTCTGTAATTGGCACATGGAAGAACTCATAGTCACAGGGGCTGGGTTTAATTATTGTAAATTGTAATTTATGCGTTAAATGATGATCTTCCTATCGTAGTTGTAGGCCCAAAAAACCCATAACTAATCATTTGGGAGTATATGTAATCTCATTAACCTTTTTATTTTTATTTTTTTTCTTTGTGTGGGTCAATATTCGCATTCATTTGTTATGCAAACGTTGAAGGCAACAAATTAAAACCCTAATTCCCAAGTTTTAATTTTCAGTGATTTAAGAATTTTAAGTTCAAAGGTCTACAAAGTTTTCAACGTATCAATCTTCACAGGAATATCGACGGTATGAAACATGTAGAAATTTGTGAAGAAAAAAATATGATGGAAATTGTGTGAGAAATATGGAAGGCTAATTCAACTCAATTTTTATATTTCACAGCCCTTCAACATAACATGCAATACCAACAGAACAAAAGAAATATACATACACAACTCAGACTAGAAAACTTCAGGTGAGAAACAGAACATCACAAGGCAACTTGATTAACTTAACAAAACTGGAAAATGTAAACTAACATTTTCTGATTCCCTCCAAAAATTAGTTAAAAGGTCTTCCATCCACATTATGCTAATAATACAAAACATGAATTTCCACATAAGGTGGATGTTTGTTTCTACATTCTTTTCCAATGGAAGCTTCATATACAAAATATAAAAATTACAAAACAATAAACTGACCAAAACGTCAAAGTACAATCCATTCCCAATGTCCTACCTGTAGACTGCACGATTCACCCAGCAAGGCTTAAGAAAATCAACCACCACCTCCAAATCGTTCACTTACCCCGAAATGGCCAACCAAGAATATCAGAAAGTCTAACAATAAAATCTAGGTAAATCCTCTGTGGAGCAAATACGAATAGCTGATACATATAAAGAAGTCCGTCCAACAAACTTACCTTCTACTCAATTAAAACCTATTTTAGACATGTTTCTCATGGCAGTGTTGAACAGTAGTACTCAGTAGCATATGCCTACACATCTCATCTGATCCAAACCAGTGGCATTAAGAAGTGAGAGTGGATAACTGATAGAACCATAATAAGAGCTCCATCATACAATAAGAAAACCAAAAACATAAACTGCAAATATAAAAACCCATGAATTAAACTCACACACACGAAACAAATTATACAGAGCTCCGTATAATACTAGAGATCTGCCTACCTAGTGAACTCCATGATTGCAGCCATCCACAACTGTGCATGCGGGCTAGACTTTTCTGCTTTTTAAATAATATATTAACACCACTCATCCTACCAACAATAACTAATACGACAGATTGATTGATTAAGACACTAAAATCCAGACATCTCAGTATGATGTGATTAACAGCACGTTGCAACACAATTAGTAACAGATCAGATGATGTGGACTTAAACCAACTTTGTATTACTGTTCAACACTGCATCGTGAGTAGCCACCCAATACTTTCTGCAAAAGCTTCATCCAATACTAAATTTTCCCTTGGTCGTAAATTCGGAATTTCTGACATTCTTGATAACAGGGTAAGTTAACACTAAGTAGGTAGTTGTTGATTATTCAAAGCCTCACCGGGTAAATTGAAAGGAACCCAAAACAAGCATGAAATAAAGCTCCGCTATGCCGCCAAACTGTGTTCAATGACTTGTAAACGATATCTATCCACTATTGGGAAAATGCTGCGCCTCATAATCCATACAATCAGAGGTAGTGATGGGTACAGAAGCCTCTGAGGGAACCACAAAATGTTAGATTTCTACACCTGCCAAAGAAATCAAAACAAGGTACAGGATAAGTTAAAGAAGCCCACAGAAAAAGCATACAAACTTGTCTGTACTAATGTGCAAGGGGAGAAAAATGAAAATGAAATTAAAACTGGTTCCATAACCCCCAAAGTAGATATAAAAATCAACTTACTACTAGGAACGTACGCTTCCTTTCAAACCCCTCCGCCAGCACTGCCAGCTATGGCTGCCTTCTAATATAGAAAAATAAAATAATCAGCACTAGAAGAAAGATAATGACAAAGAAAAAACTCTTCTTCAAAAGATTCTTAGAAGCAGTCAAACTAAGAGGGTCTTACCGGCTCGATATTTCCCTTGTCATTCACTTGAGAAAGAGAACCTGTTGAGGCCTTTGAAAACCTAGAAAGATAACATTAAAGATTTAAAATAATTAAAATAAGCGAAAAAAATACTCTATTGAAAATCTAAAGAAATATCAGCATCAATCCTTGAGTAGTTTACTAGAAATGTTTAAATGATCTATTAACACAATAGGTAAATAGCATGCGCTGACACATACCTGAGTGCCCTTGCCTTCCTTTTTTCTTCTTCCATGGGATCAGTTTTAGTATCAGTTTTGGAAATAGGTGCAAATCGAGCAAGACGAGCCTTCTTCTTTGCACTCTCATCACCCGCCACAGCTGGACCAGAAAGCCCAAACCTGATTGCCAAGAAAGAGATTAATAACAACATCAGAACAAACCACCAGAAATTTCCAATTTCCAATTCAAGAATTGTGTATGAGCACTCAATTAATAGATGTATGAACCAAAACCTCTCTGCTCTAGCCTTCCTCTTCTGCTCCTCTGATTTTTTAGATGCTTCTGATCCATGCGATGTGGAAACAGTGCCAAACCTGCCATAAGGTAGGTACGCAACACTTTCAGAAACACAATTACCAGAAAACAAGGGAAATAAAGATTAAAAATTAAGTCACATCCTCCGTAAACAATATTTCAAACATGAAATTTGACCACAACTAAACCCTGCCACTCCACTGAGAATATGAGATTTTAGCCCCCTATTGCTTGGTAATTCAAGTCCCATCATCTTTCGATTAATAAAATTATCACAACCTATTTTAATTCTTATCAAATAATATTAACACTGCTTATAGTGCATGTTAATCTTAACATACTCAATGAACTCAGCTGCGTTCCCTTTGCTAGAATATATTTTTCTACTCTTTCACACCATGTTTTCCCAGTAACCAAACGGAAATTGAAACAAAAACAGAAAGCCCAAGAAACCCTAACCCTAAAAATTCACCCCCAAAAGAAAATCAAATCCCAATACCTCTCAGCCCGAGAGTTGCGCTTCTCTTCTTCAGTCATCTGCACAGATATCCCGAACCGCTCGGCTCGGCGCATCTTCTTCTGAATAGCGGTAGCAGGGGCAGCGCCATCACCGGCTTCAGAGCCTGCGGCGGTCTTCAGATCCTCAGAGTCCGCTTTGGAACCGTTCTCTTCGGACACAACCTCGGATGACGGAGCCGGATCGGAGGGAGTGTCAGTGGGCGGGTCTTCGGGTCGATCTGGGTTGGTGGCGGTGGGTGGGACGGGGGAAGGGTCTAGGGTTTTCTTAGGGTTCTCTAGGGCGGGGTTGGTGTCGCTGAGCTTCTGCGTTTCGGTGGCCATTGGAGAACTGGAGGGGTTGGGGATCGGAGACTGTCAGAAGTGCGGCAAAGAGGGTGAGGGAGGGAGGCAGAGAGAGAGAGAGAGAGCGAGAGAGTTTCCGTTTGGTGTGGGTTATGTGGTTGTGAATGTGAAGAGTCGAATAGTGAGCAAAAACAAGAAGCGTCTGATGCTTTGGGGGATATTTTCCCCCTTTATACCCAACGCGGTGTAATTTGATTGGTCAATCAAACCAACTAATTTATGAAATTACCGGATTTATTTTTGGAATGAAATTAATAAGCTTTTTCAATTTTACAAGTTAACCGGATTTTATTGTCGGTCCCAATTTGGTTATTAACCAAAAAAGGTAAGAGCTTAGTATCCTATTCAAATAGGGAATTCAAAAACTTTGATTTTTCTTAAAAACAAAGAGTTCTTAAATCTATTTTTATTATTCAAAAACTTGTTTGGTATGCAACTTGAAAATTATTTTCAAATCTTAAAATTTTGAGAACTTGTAGCTTGTTAGAAAAAAAAACTGAAAAAACATATATTTTTTGTTTTTAATAATTGGGATGTTTTTTAGTTGTTCTTGAGTTTGAGTTTTTAAAAATAGGACTACCAAACAGGTTTTCTTTGTTTTGGACTCAAATTTTGTTTTTGAGTTTAAAAAGTTGGATTCAAGTTGAATACCAAACATGTCATAATGATACTCTTACCTCATTCTTATACTACCTTATGTGGCAGATGAGGTGTACAACCATATTAATCAAAACTAATTTAGAGGGCATTTGGTAGACCTGGCAATATTGCACACGACCCGTTAACACGACAGGAATTCACACGAAATTATCAGTATTTGGGTTGAGCTTAATGGGTCGAGTTAAAAACGGGTGAACCCGTTAGCCACCCATTAAGCTAACGGGTTGGGTTGAGTCAATTCGCGAATATTCGCATCCACCCGTTAAGGAGGGTAATTTGGTAGTTTTGCTAAATGTGTTTTTAAAAAAATATCCCAAGTCTCCAACTCCAACACCATTCCTCTTTCTCTCTCCGTTTACTGTCTCTCACCTCCCACTCTTTCTTTTCTTCTTCTTCTTCTCTCCATCTCTTTTTTATTTTTCCTTTTCTTCTTCCTCATTCTGTCATTCTCCATCTCTCCTTTATTTTCTTCTCTTCTTATTCGTCTTTTCCTCTCTATCTTTTTTTGTGTGATAAATAATTTAATCTAATCTAATCAACCATTTTTTTCTCTTCTTGTGACCTCCCACTCTCTTCTTATCTCCATCTCTCCTTTTTTTTCTTCTTCCCTTTTATCTACATCTCTCGTCTCTTCCTCTCTGTCTTCTTTTATATATAATAATCTAATCTAATCAACCATTTTTTTCTCTTCTTGCTTTTCTTTATGTAAGTTTTCTGGATGGTGTTTATGAGATGGAAATTGAGAGAAAAAGGATAGAGACAGTAGTTGCTGGCAGTGTGTTTTTTTTTCCTTTTTTTTTTCTGGGTTTATTCTTAACGGGTTGTGTCGGATATTTGCGAATTGTAACGGGTCGTGTTTGGGTATAGTATCTTTCATCCGTTAAGTTAAGGGGTCATGTCGTGTCAACCGTTAAGTTAACGGGTTAATACAAATACGACTCGAAACCCGTTAACACGACCCGTTTGCCAGGTCTAGCATTTGGTATCCTATTCAAATAGGGAACTCAGAAACTTTGATTTTTTTACAAAACAAGGAGTTCTCAAATCTATTTTTAAGATTCAAAAATTCGTTTGGTATGCAACTTGAAAAGTGTTTTCGAACTTGTTTGGTTGAATTCTTGAAAACATTTTCTTTTCAAATTACATTTTTGTCCTTGGGTGGGGATATTTTGGTCACTTTTTGTTCATAAATGAATTTGGGAAATTGAGTTGCACTGTTGTATGGAGCTCATCGATGCGAGTTTGTAGACAGGCGGCAAGCTCAAATTCGACCAGAAACAAAGAAATTATGATCTTTGAAAATACAGTGGCACAGTCGTAATTTTTGTAAAATGGGCTGGGAGAGAGAGATGACTGTACTCTGTAGATCATAACTTTTGTACTTCAGTCAGCTCCCCCCCCACCCACACACACACTCTCTCTCTCTCTCTCTCTCTCTCTCTCTCATGTGAACAATGGCGTTGCCACTTCCAGTCCATTTTTCGATGTCGTCCAACTTTTGCTGATGCCACAACTTTCACGAAAAACACTTCTCACATCCTCCTCTACAAAACCCATAAAATATCCGACCTGATTAGCCAAAGGATAGTTCAAATTTTTGGTTGGAAAAACAGCCCAAAAATTACCCTGTTTGTGCCAAACTTTCAGAGTTCAATCTGACCATCTTCGGCCACCTTTGACCGAGGTCCCTAAAAGTTTCCCCAACCTTTCTTCTATCTTTTCCGCCAAAGATCCGGCCCCATACCTTATCGGAAAACCCAAACCAATGTCGGAGAAATCAAGGGTTTTATCGTCGGAAAACCTTAAAATCCGGCCACCTCCAGTTACTTTTGGTAGTCGACTCAGGTATAAAGAAAACCTTAAACCCAAACTGACTATCATTGCAATGTTGATTCTGCCGGAAATGTAAGTTTGGAAATCTTAGGCAAAAAGGAAGAGATGAGAGAGACGAGAACATGAGGAGAGAGAGATATACGGAATAGGGAGGAGAGATAGAGAAATGATGGAGAGAGGGAGGAGAGAGAAAGGCATAGAGGCACAGTAGGTTGTTAGAAAAAAAAAAATTTAAATCAATATTTTTTGTTTTTAATAATTGGGGTGTTTTTGAGTTTGAATTTTCAAAAATAAGGCTACCAAACAGGTTTTCTTTGTTTTTGACTCAAATTCTATTTTTGAGTTTAAAAAGTTGGATTCAAGTTGAATAGCAAACATGCCCTTAACATTTTCTTTAATGTTATGATTTATTAACACTTTTTAATTGATGTGGTTGTACACCTCATCTACCACATAAGGTGGTATGACAATGTGTTATAAAAATATGATAAAAGTAGCATTATTCCAAAAACAAAAACAAAAATTGTCTGGTAAATTATTCATAAGGATTTTTAACAGCAATTATTCATTCCTGAACTTACACTTATTTGAGTTTTATTTTAATTCTCCAATTAATTCTTTTTATTGCGTTCTCCAACAAATTTGTGTGTACTTAGTACTTTAACTTTCTCATTCATGTCAATTCAGTCATTTTATGCGTTTAAATAAGGGAAATAAACTTGGAATTTTGACAAAAGTCAGAATTTCTAAATTTATATAAATCAATTCTCGTGTTTGGATAATAATAATAATAATAAAAGAAATCTAGAGATTTCACGTGGAAAAAAAAAAGGAATTTTGAGGTCATAAATTCAAACTTTAAACTATATCTAAATAGTAGTCATTTCTAAAATTTCAAATGATAAACGTTAAATTATGTGTTTTAATCCATTAGCCAAACAAAAAACTTTACAAATTCTAGAACATTTATTTCCGTCATTTTAAATTCCATCATTTATGAATTTCTTAGTATTTTTAAATTTTCTCATCCAAATGCATCGTCACATTTCGTCAATTAGACGGTCTATTTAAGGAGAAAGAATTTCATGCAATGATGATAACACTTTTTGCAATTCCCTACCAATGACGCAATGACACATAAGATAACTTTTCCATGTGTCATTGTGTTATTGGCCGGGAATAACAAAATAGTGTTATCCTCGTTACAAGTAAATTTTTCTGCTATTTGAGAGATAAACCCGTCAATTTTAGAGCAAGTATCTTCTAGAAAATGACCTATTTGTTCCCCAAATTGAAACCCTATTCACATATCTCATTTCTTTTCAATTGGAATCATAATTCACCAAAATCTCCAAATTTGAGTCATACTTACTGATAAAACTCCAATATAGCCCTAAGTTTGTCTATGATGGCTTAGAATTGACCACAAAGTCGCATTTATCACAAAAAAGCAAGTCAGTGTCATTCAAGTGATTTAAAATGACGACAATTGTGACGAAATTATTCAATTGGATAAGTTTTTATTTTATTTTTATTAAACACAAACGAGAAAGTTGGAGAACCAAAATCGTCTATAAATAAGTTTCAATTTGCATAAATTCAGAGACAGTAAAAAACCCTAGCTACAAAATACCATTCGAGAACTTATTCTCTAAATTCAAATTTACATCATTTTTTACCCCCACCGCCAAGTAATTTTCACAGCATGAAATCCAGTTGCAGCTGAGGAAGCGCTGAAGGCGACCGTTAGATGCCAAATTTGTGATTAACTAATTAATTTTTTATTGTCCTTCTTTAAAATGTGTCAATTTTTCTGTGTGGCCAATTTATTCAAAAAGGATAAGATACCATACAGCTGCTTTTCTCTTCTTCCCCTCTTCTCCCTCATTTGAATTTGGCACCAATTCTCTCCCTCGCAGCCATGGGCATGGCTTCTGTCGTTCACAACGGCGTCCACATTCCTCTGAAGCTCAGTTCAGGCTTGCCTAGGGTTTCATCACCATCTCCAGCCCCAAAGTGGGCTAGGCCTCACTTAATTCACCTTCATATCCCTCGCATCCGCACAGGTCTTTCATTCTCTCTCCCTCTATTTGCTATGCAGTGGAATTGTCTGATAGCGGGTTTTACATATTTGTATTTGTCGAATTTGGATTGCAGGTGGTCACAGTCGTCGTGGCCAATCTGCGCCGATTGCACGTTCTAGAACAACTGAGCAAGATGATGATTTATTCACTTCAGGTAACCTCGAGTTTCTTCTACTCATTGAATGTATAATCGAGATTCATAAGCAAATTGGAGTTGCCCACATTGAATTATCTTTATGTTTTTGTTTTTTTAAAAGAATTTTTAAGGGTAACTTTAATTTAATAGTACCAATATCGATTTGGTGAGATCATGTCACTTGAGCTTAACGATTTTAGCTCCAATGGACTGACAGTTTTGACAATTTGAGGCAAATTATGTCAAATTTATGGATACTTTTCTGTAGCTTAATATGAAGTTTCCTCTTCAATTTGCAGAAGGTGAGAGGGTTGATTCTCGGTCACATGATGACATTGGTGATGTGGACACCTCTCACACTTCCTCTCCAGAGAAAACGCAGGGACGTGAAGCTTATGTTTCTTCCGTAGGAACTGTAGCCTTGTGGGTGAGCACCTTTCAGCTTAATTTGAATTGTCTGCTTCAATAATGCTGATAGATGTAGATATTAATTCCTTTAGGTGTGCGCTGCGGTAGCATTTGGTGTCGGTTTGGGTTTCAAAGATGGAGTTGGCAAGGCAACGGAGTTTTTTGCTGGGTATGCAGAAATTTGCATTGTCAAACTTAAAACAGTTGATAGAAAGTTGAACTCTATTTATAGTCCGAAGCATTAGTCGTTGGTCTATAACCTAAATATATAAAGACATTTCTAGTATCTGAATCAAAATAATTGGGAACAAGTACTTTAACTTGGTGATGTTTTCCATCTGACTGCACGGTGTGTTCATTATCTTTATTTCGATTTTTGAAATTTATATGTTGTGCTGTGTGCTGAATGTTAGGACTTTTCAGGTATTTGCTGGAGCAAAGCTTATCAGTGGACAATCTGTTTGTCTTTGTTCTGATTTTCAAGTACTTCAAAGTGCCAATCATGTATCAGGTATTTTATAAAACCTCTTTAGCATTCAAATTCTGTGGTCCATATGTTCTCTCAAATCTTTACTTAAAAGATGTTTTTTACAACCAAAGCTCTCTGGTAAATCATGGTTATGAAAAGTTCGCTCTGTTTGAACTTTGAACTATAGAATCGGGTGCTTTCATATGGTATTGCTGGTGCAGTCGTCTTTCGTTTCACATTAATACTCCTAGGAACCGCCACACTGCAGGTAAATTTATAGTTCTCTGTGCATGTGTGTTTGTGAATCTATATTGCTTTCTTGATTGTATGTGCTTCTTCTGAAATTTCTCTGCAATGTTGCTGTTGAAGAGGTTTGAGGTGGTGAATCTTTTCCTGGCCGCAATACTCCTTTACTCATCCTTCAAGGTGAATCTTCTTTTCTGAGAATTCTGTGGTAACTATCTTCTTCTGTTTATTTTATATTATATAATCAGATCTATTGTGACTCAAAATGGCTTTTTACTGTTGCAGCTATTTTCCAGTGAAGACGATGACACTGATCTATCCAACAACTTTGTTGTGAAGACATGCCAGAGATTTATCCCTGTCACGTGTAATGTTCTGCCTTTGTATTTGTTTCCTTCCTATTTCTTAGTTGAATTGTTTTTTTTGTTGGTTCTTTGCATGCTTCAAGATTAGATTAAAACTGGAAATTTCTGAATTTATCGGGGGTGATCCTTGTCTGTCTTAGCTGATTTTGAACTCAATTTTAGTGAACAAACTTGGCCTTGAATATAGCAAGTCCTAGGAGACCATCTTTAGGGTATGTGTTTTAGTAAAATAATAAGAAAACAACGGTTGTAGAGTTTACATACTCCTGCAAATTTGCGTCCTTTTGATTATTTTGCCACCTGTAAACTAGTTCGCAAACACTCAATCTTTGGTTAATTTTTTATAGAGCTAGCATTTATTTGCAAACTTCTACCTCGCCTTTTTTTACACTAACTTCTATTTCTGGTGTATGCTCTTAATGCCTACTTTCTTTTGGTGTTGTGAATTCTTGCAGCGAGTTATGATGGCAATAAATTTTTCACATTTCAAGATGGTGTGCGAAAGGTAAGTTGTTTACAGGATATTCTTAGGGTACAAAATTGTATTGCACAGGTTACTGAGATATGAAAGTCTTAAACTGCCTAGATGTTATTTACATCAACATGTCACAGTTTTCGTCTCAAACTTGAAAATCAATTTGTGTTAAATTGATGTCTACTTGATCTCTAACAGGTGTCAAACATTTTGGGCAGGCGACACCTTTACTTCTCACGGTAGCAGTTATTGAGCTCAGTGATATAGCATTCGCTGTAGGTTTACCTATCTACCAATAGTGTCAGACATATATAGATATATGATATACGTAGATAAAATATTATCTTATCTTCTCCATGTAATTGTTTAATGGAAATGTTGATATGATTCTTCATTTTTCTTTAGGTCGACTCCATACCAGCAGTTTTCGGTGTTACTCGGGATCCTTTCATAGTGTTCAGTTCTAATCTTTTTGCCATCGTAGGTAATTCTTGTTACGTGTAGGTTTAATTGACCATATTTCTGCAAATTTGGTCTAAGTTGGGTTATACAGTTACAATCTTATTATGGATGTGTGTGCATTTTTATATTGACCCTGTTTCTGTTGAATGTAGGTTTAAGATCACTTTACACGCTCATTTCTGAGGGTATGTCAGACTTGGAGTATTTACAGGTACAAACTTACTTGCTCTACTTGAATTTCTAGTGCTTTCTGAACAACTAGCGCCAACTAATGATCATTTACCCATAGAAGACCATCATGGCCGGCCCATTTCTATACACTCACACTTGAAATAAGGCAATATGACCATGTGGTCGTTTCACAAACTGTTAATTTTGAATTGCATCCTAATTTAAGGAATCCTATTGAAAAGTTTAAAATAAAATAAGATTTTTGATGTTCTGGTTCTCATTTCAGCCATCAATTGGTGTTGTTCTGGGCTTTATCGGGTGTAAGATGATCCTGGATTATTTTGGTTGGTATTTCAATGATTTTTGTTTTTATTATACAAAATCTTCAAGACATCCTAAATTCACATTTTCTCAACTCTTCCACAGGGTTCCATGTATCAACCGAGGTGTCTCTTGGCTTTGTAGCTACAAGTCTTAGTGCTGGGGTGCTGTTAAGTCTAATGAAGAAGTCTGACTAGCTCAAGAAGCCATTCAAGCTCAGGGCAGGTGAAAAATCTGTATTTCATCTTCTTCTTTTTTTTCTTTTCTTTTTTTGGGGTAATTTTTTTTTTTCGTTTTTATTATTTCCTAGGCATTTAATCTTTGCCCTTTATTATTGAAAATAACAGTAGCAATTGGTCTTAACATGTGAATGCTATTGTTATCGTAATAGCGAGGAAAGCAATGATGAAAATCTTGCAAGGTTGAAAGAAGAAAGTGTTTCTTTCACTGTTGCAAAGCGTTTGACCATGCACAACAACGATAAACCAGGAAGGCCATTTCATCCATGATTATTTGGGGGAATCAACCCAATGAATTCTGTAAGAGATAGCTTTCATTTGGTTGTAAATTGTAATGAGAAGCGGCGGGATGGATGGAAATAAAAATGTCAAGTCTCTATATAGCATATGCTACTGTAATTCCTTTGAGCCAAAGTATTTATTTCTCTCTTTTTGGCTACATTGGTTTGTTCTTGTCTCAGTCATACTCGAATTGAAGTTCTCCGTATAAACATAAACAAAGATACATGTCTAAAACGAATGACTTGTCGTTCAAGTGACTAAGAGTAAAAGTGAAGTAGCAAAGAAAGGGTGATTGATTAACATTTCAATATTCGGGTAGAAACTTGCTGATCTTTGCTTCCATAAACCAATTTATAAACTCTTTGAGGTTACGTATGGAAAATTCATGATGCACTGAGTTCATCAAATGATGTGGTAGTTTGTAGTTTTTACAAATCTAAATTCTTTCTGAACCATGTTCTATTTGTAAAAGTCGTACAAAGAATAATTTACCTAAAAATAGATTTTTTTATATTATAAATATCTGAACTTAAATATGATCATCCTTAATCTATTAGTTGTTATGTAGTGCTATTTCTCTCATACTTAGTAAAATACAAACGGAAAAATATGAATAAAATATGTAAGTGTATTATTCTGCAAAATTTTAAAGATACAGTGAAAAATTCAGTCATATAGAGTTTTTTAATATTAATTATTTACAAATTTAGTAAGTAATATTTTACTTAATAATATGTGAAATTTTTATTTCGTTTTTCTCTTTTTTTGTTGCCAAATTTAGGAAGGGGTGGAGGTGCGTAACTAAGTTAAAGGCTAACCTAGGCTGTAACCTAGTGATGCTTTTGGGTTGAAAAATAATCATACCTACATTTGATTTGTTTTAAATATTGTCCCAGGTGGGTTTTGTATTTAATGTAATTTTTATAAAATTGTTCTTTTGGGTTGGGAGTGTTGGAAAAATAATACATATTATAGTATCTTTCTTTTTGGGTTGGACACATTTTCATTTTGATAATATCAGTTTTCTTGTTCAATTTAATATGTATTTGTTTTATATTAAAATTTATTAGAAATTAGTCAATGGAATGGAATCATGAATTAGTGTGGTTTATATGATTTAATATATTTATTTATAGAAAGGCTAATAAAAATGTAAGTACAAAAAAAAGTTCATTAGATTTAGCCTAAACACTTCAGCTAGCAACCCCCTCGAAAAATTCATAGTTCCACCACACACACTACCCTATGTTTTGATGAGGGAAAATAAGTCGGAATTTAGCTAAAAGTCCGGAATTTAAGAGGAGATATTGACAATTCCCTCGTTTGGCAACTTAAGCATGAAATTTATTAAATGACACATGGAAAAAATATGGAAATTAGGGTATCAAATTTCCGACTTTAATTTCCACCAAAATATGCGTCATTTGACAATTTCCATAATGCATTTACAAAATTATGGCATTTACAAAAAATCGACATACATAAATCCAAACATTGAAATCTTCAATAGCCAGAAATTGAAATTATATCATTTTAGAATTTTATGTAATTTTCAATTCTTTCATCCAAACAAAGGAGATATTATGGAGTTCGAACTTAAAACATTAATATGTAAGTAAAGACTTTTTCACCAAACTTGGTATTTGTTTGAAGAGATGTTAAATTAAAATTCTTCTTCGAATAAAAAAATGAAAAGTAAAAAATGTTGACTGGAAAAAAAGAGATATATAAAATGAAACAAATCCACCCAAGAATCTAGAATCTTCCGACTTGTAGATGGCTTTCATGACTGACCAGTGGATGACGGTTGGATCAATATCAGAATATAGAAACAGTCGGCATCCTCAACTTTCTTTCACGGTCTGCTGACCCTACGATTAATATTAAAACTCAGACGTGACAAGGTCCTATCCTCAAATCGAACGGCTGAAAATTCAAGACCACGAAACCGTCATGCACCACCGAAGCCCAACGCACACATTCGTCACTGCTCGCGACTTCACACCATTACATTACAACAATCATCTCACAGTCCCTATAAAAGGATCACCCACTTTGCACATAGACAACATTGTTCACCAAATTCTCATTGCCCAAAAAGAAAAACCACACTGAACCTTCTGCAAGGCAAAGCACCAAAAATGGCTTACAAGTATGATTTCTCATCTTTTTTTGGTCATTTGTGCATCTGGCTTTTTCTGAATTTGTGTTTTTGTTGTTGTTGTTGCTAAAATTACTACTGGTTTTTTTTTTTTGGGTCTTGCAGACATGAGGATCTTTCTCCACCGCTGGATTCCACTTCCAGCCCCCCTCCTCTTTTTGATGGCACTACAAGGTTTAGCTCTTTCCTCTAATTTGTTTTTGCTGTTTTTTTTTTTTTTTTGGTTTTGTTTCAGTTCAGTTCACTGTGTTTGCTATGTGCTTTTTGAATTGTTGACTTTGTATTTTGAAGGCTGTACGTATCTTATGCCTGCCCATTTGCACAGCGGGTGTGGATCACTAGGAATTATAAGGTTGTTTATCTCCTCTGCTTTTGGAACTCTTGACAGGGCCCTTATATTGTAAAAGACCTCACTTTATCTTTTTTTCTTTTTCTTTTTTGTTATATGTTTTCATTTGTTAGATTGGATTTAATATTATAAAATGTGGAATTAATCAGAACCCATATCCAATATGTTGTCTTACTTTTGTTTTGTGTTGAATTTTTGTGCTGCAGGGTTTGCAAGATAAGATCAAGTTAGTCCCTATAAATCTTCAAAACAGGCCTGCTTGGTACAAGGAAAAGGTCTATCCTGAGAATAAGGTGATATACTTGAACAAAGTTATGTTCTTTGTTATCATTGATTATCTGTGGAGTGGAATATTTGTTGAAGCTGGAAAGATCTCTTGATTGATTATTTTATAGGTGCCATCACTGGAGCACAATGGAAAGGTCATTGGAGAGAGTCTTGATCTGATCAAATATGTGGATAGTAACTTTGAAGGGCCTTCACTTTTCCCCACTGTAAGATATCTATCCATAAGTTAACTTTGCCTCTGATAACCTATCTTTGTCTCTCAGAAATTTGACCAAAGTGGTTCTGTGAAATTGTTTTAGGACCCTGAGAGAAGAAAGTTTGGTGAAGAACTAATAACCTACACTGATACCTTCACTAGGGCCTTGTATTCTTCATTCAAAGGAGACGCAGCGAAAGAAGCCGGTAAGACTAGGAAGTTTTTCCCATTAGGGTGACTGTTTTTGTTGTTAAATTTAAGCTGACCAAAATTCGTTGTCTGCATCAGATGCTCAGTTTGATTACTTGAGAATGCTCTTAAAAAGTTTGATGATGGGCCATTCTTTCTGGGTCAGTTCAGTTTGGTAAGTTGGATATAGAATTATGTACATGCCAATTGTTATTTTTAGATGCTTTTTTTTTTTAGTAACATGATAATACATAAAGTATTGAAGTAATGGATAAAAATGTGATCTTCAGGTGGACATAGCCTTTATCCCGTTTGTTGAGAGATTCCAAGTCTTCTTGTCAGAGGTGATCAAGTATGACATCACAGCAGGGAGGCCTAAACTAACAGCATGGTTTGAGGTACACAAAAAAAAACCATAGAATTTTATATAGAAAGTTATGAATTCCGGTGTCCAAGCTTTAACTCTGTGTAAGAACAATCATCTCTCACCTGTTAAAAAGAGGAACTTGAATAGTTTCTTTGAAGTAGCTTACAGAAACGTCCCGTGAGACTAAGCAACAAGATTGAATTTGGCTAACTAGTTCGTACATATCATAGTTTTAGGTAACGGATGGTGAAAATTTTATTATGTCCTTGTGCAGGAAATCAACAAGATTGAAGCTTATAAGGTGACCAAAACTGATCCAAAGGAGCTTGTTGAATTCTACAAGAAGCGCTTCTTGGTACATTCTCTTCGGCTGACCTGAATATGAAATTCCTGGTCTTTCTTTCTGTCTCTGTTTCTATATTGGTCATGCTGTGTGTCTGCTAACCTATATGAAATATGTTTCCGTTGCAGGACCAACAGTAAATTTGTAAACTTCTGCCTTGGACATGATATAAATAAGTGGCTGGCTCAGTCCTCATACAGAATGTTTGCCGGCCTAATTATGTATGCATATGTATGTAGTGTTGTTACGGATATGGACTTTGTCTGGATCTTAATATGTAATAGTGTCTTGGTTACATCAATAAAATTCAAGGCATTTGGTATTGTGAATTAATTTATACGTCCATGTCAATTATGCGTTTCTTTCCTAAAAATTAACGAAAGAGACTTCCTTTGCCAACAAAGTGCTGTAAATGGAGAGAGTCTCCCAAAGACAAATTGCGTTGTGTCTTAAAATTTGATCTTAGAAAAGCAACCGCAGCACATGTGTGTACAATACAACCAATGGATTTTTTTTATTTCTGGCATGAGTAAATTATCATGATTCACACTTTTTATTGGGTATAAGAGCCTCGTGGCATGTTTGCTTACACGAAATGTGACTTGCCCCGAAGAAAAACCACAAATGTGAAGCTCTCATTCTGCTGCACAACACAAGCTGTTTGCAATTATAAGTCTCTCAATAAACTAACTCTTAAATTTGTAATATAAGCCTGAGTCATATACCACGAGTTGATCCTTACCTGCATCTTCGTTTTCATCAAGGACATACATAAATTTGTCTTAAAATATCAACGTTTAATGTGCTTCCACCCGAATGATAACTGTGGCAGTGGAAATCATCTTGCTCTTACTCACGATCTCTGCTACAACTTTTGATCGCATTGTTTCGCAATTAAGAACAATGACCATTTTCTTCAAATTTTGAGCATGCTCGAGGATATACCTTCTAGCAAACTCGATTTCGTTAGATCCGTTGTCCGAATACTCTACGGTTACTCCTTAAGCTGAAGAAGTAAAGCAAGGTTTTGCAGTTTCCAGTATTCCATACCAAAGCCACTTGATTGAAAATATACCACCAAGCATACAAGCAAATTAATTTTAAATTAACAATAAGGAAAAAGCTTACCAACAAAGTATGTGTGTGCGTGAGAGGGAGATCAGTAGACAACATACTTCACTTAGGTTAGGCATTCCTCTAAGAAAAGAGACCGCTGCTGGAACGAAGTCATCATTCAAGCTTATACAATGCACGCTCAAGTCACAAATATTATCTAAAATTGGTGCTCCCATGGAATCTTCCTGGAACATAGCCTGCGAGTTTTTCACGAAAAATTCTAGTTTGAAAGAGGACAGGAACTTGTGCGCCTACAATTTTTTTCTCCAAATATTTTACCTTGATTGTCTCCTCACTTATAATAAGGACTTTTGGCCAGCTTATGTTGCAAAGAACCTCAATTACTGTGCCAAATTGATTCCCTTCATGCCTCAAAACTCATTAGTTTTCCTACACTGCCTTTCCATTTCAAGTTTTTAAGATTTGGAGCAAAAACCTTCAATGAATTGCTGTTTGGTTCTCGACGATAGGTAGGCCATAGTTCTATATCTATAGTTTCAAGCTTCTCACCAGATAAATATTAAAATGCAAGGGATCATTATAATGTATCATGGGACGAAAGTTTTCAGAGACGAACTTTCAATGGTGATATTCTGTATCTCACGTATCGCCGCGCGGCTATACTTTTGTTATTAAAAAACGGAGGATAGCGGGCGGCTGTACTATTTTTATTATAAAAAAATCCGAGTCTAGCCGAAGGGCTATACGACTTTTTTTATATTATAAAAATAGTACAGCCGGTCGGCTATACTACTTTTATTATAAAAAATCCGGGCGGCTATATATTTATAAATAAAAAAAGGGACCACAGCCCGCTCCGCCCCAGAACGTGTCAAAAATAGTATAGCCGCTCGGCTATACTAATTTTTAATAATAAACAACCGTAGTAGAGCCGCCCGGCTATACGCTTTTCATAAAAAAAAACCCGAGTATAGCCGCGCGGCTATACTATTCATCAAAGAGAAAAAAGGACCCACCGTTTCGCCACGTGTAAAACATTATAGCCGTTCGGCTATACTTATTTTTTAATAATAAAAACGTAGTATAGCCGCGCGGCGATAGAAGCGTCCCTAAGATAAGTCCACCACCCGGCCAGAATTACGCCAAAAAAAAACCGACAAAGATGAGGTGCACGTGCATCCAACTTAGCGTTGGCCGTAGCTGTAGCGTATCTTCCCTCCAAGACCCGCTAAAAGCTCACGTGACCAAAAGTGGCAGTTTCAATTCAACGTCTACATAGTAGTAGAAGCTTTGAAATGAAAACTTACATATGGAGCAGCCCTGAGCTTACACAGTGACACTCTTCACACAGAGAGAGAGAGAGAGAGAGAGAGAGAGAAAGAGGGAAGACGTTTCGCCCAAGTGTCGGTTTCAGAGATCAAGAACCGGCTTTTATATCTCTCCGAATCAAACGCCACAAGCCCTAATCTCTCTCTCTCTCTCTCTCTCTCTCTCTCTCTCTCTCTCTCAGCTATGATGGCGGAACAGAGCTTCAATGTCCTCCACGCTCCAAAGCCCAGGAGGTAAAGCCTACGCTCTCACGCACGCTTTGAAATTTCTTCTTCTCTCAACGTGTCTTGTAACCCTAATTCTTCGCATTTTCTCTAACAAATTATATGTAATTAGACTCTCTCTAACAATCCTTCGTCTTCTTGCTGCTGATACTTCGGAACAGAGAGTGACTCAGTCACGTCGCACTCAAATTCTTCTGTTCAATTCCTCTCGAAGATCGATTATCCATTGCTTTTGTTTCTCGAATTTAATCTTTCAGAATTTTAAACTCTTCTTCAGGATTGGTTAGTCTTGAATTTTGATGAGGTTCAGGATTGGCTAGTCTTGAATTTTGATGAGGTTATGTGGTAATTGAGGGGAATTAGGGTTAGCGTTCGTCCAAATGCGTAATGTGCATGGTTGATCTTCATTTTTTGCTTCGGGTGTGTAATGTGGCGGAAGGTTTAGAATTTTGAGTTCGGTTGTAAAGAAAATGAGAGCTATGGGCAGTAGAATTGCAACTCTTTTTGAAGCATGTTGTTGTCCTTGTTGAGTAAGCGCTCGTTGGAGGCTGATTCCAGGTCTGTAGAGTTCAGAAACTTATTGTGTATTTGGTTCTTGTCCGGTTTCTTAATTCACAATGCCGGGCAACTGCAACCTTCATATTTGTTTGTAGATGTTAAATGCACGGCACATTTGTTTTTTCTGGCACTGATTTGACATCAAGATGCTGCGTTAGATTGTTTTTGTCATGGAATCTTAGATTTATTATATAAAAGTTTTGTTATAGTTTCCATTTAAAAGATTCATGGAGAAATTTCTGTCAACAGGGACGCCTATGGATTTGCTTTGAGACCTCAGCATGTACAAAGATATAGAGAGTACTCTCATATCTACAAGGTATTTTCTTGGGTACATGTTATGCGCATTTTTTGATATAAAATCACTTTGTAACTGTTTTAACATTCCTTCAAGTATCATATGATCAACTTCAATATGTAGATGGGCGAAAGCCAGTATTTTGCTTTAAACTTCTGATATTGTCTGCGTGATTGCTATAGGAGGTATTATCAGCTGAAACTTTTGCAAGAGAGGAAAATATGATTTTAAATCGATTCTAAGCTTTATAGCAAACTAAAGTGGCATGATGTATTATCCTTAGGTTCCAGTTTTGTAATAGTTTTAAATAAATGGAGTGAGGCTTTACAAATGTTTTTCCAAGGACTTCTTCTGTTGAAAAAAGTATTTCCATCGAAATGAACAGAGCCAAAGGACTAAAGTAAGAAAATTTGACCATTCAGTTTAGTGATATATTTATGGTATCAGGAGGAGGAAGAGGAAAGATCAAATAAATGGAAGAACTTCCTTGAACATGTAGAGAAATCTTCTGAACTGTGCTCTCCTGAGAAGGCACACAAAGAGGAATTGCAGGCTGAAGCTACTGAGCAGAAAGCAGAGACAGTTCCTGAGAGTGGTGAGGAAGGGAATGATACAAGTAGTGGGAAATCTGTTTCGGGTTGTTCATCAGAAAGAGATCCCGAAAAGGAGCTTCAACATTCAAAAGAAACAGAAAAAAGTAAGGTCCAAACATGGACTCTCATTAGATCATCTCTTAGTTCCATTGAAAATATGATGAGCTTTCGTATTAGGAAGGGAAAAATTATGAAAGATAAGCAGATAATTGTGGATAAAGACCACCTTCCATCAGAAGCAGCCTCTTTAGGAGGGGCATCTGAGGATGATGTTGAGGAAGACGTTTGCTTTAGCGATGCTTTGAACGACAGTCCGGATGCCTTCACTGCAGAAAATTCTGTAAGTGATGGGTTCTCTGACAGTGTGAAAGTTGCTGGGGAAGTAGAGGCTATGGATGGTGGTGTCCCTAACAGTGTGCAAAGTATTGGGACAGAGGAAGCTGTGGCTAATGGGGTCCCTCCAGAGCCTTTCTTTCCTTGGAAACTAGAACTGGAGTCTCTAGTTCATGGGGGAGTGCCAACGGATCTGAGGGGAGAGGTAAAACCCTTACCCTCAACTTGATTGGTTTTACCAAAATAACTTGTTTGACAGGAAGTGCAATGTTTTCTAAATCTTTCCATTGCAGGTATGGCAAGCTTTTGTTGGTGTGAAGGCTCGTCGGGTGGAGAGATATTACTACGAATTGCTGGCTCAAGAAACAAATACTACTGAAAGCGTGGATAAAGACAACTCATCTGGTGTTCCCAGAAAATGGAGAAGGCAGATTGAGAAGGTCATTAGATGCATGTGCCTTGGACTTTGTCGTTTCAATTCGTAGGTGCTGCTTCTTTTGCTTTGTATTGCAATCTGGGTTTCTCCCTAAACTAACTTTTTGCATTCTATTGCAGGACATACCACGTACATTTCCAGGGCATCCTGCATTGAATGAGGATGGTCGTAATTCACTGAGGCGTTTGCTTTTAGCTTATGCTCGTCATAACCCCTCTGTTGGGTATTGCCAGGTAATTGGGCCAATTCATCTGAAATTTTGTTTTGTATGTGTTTCAGTGGATTTGTTAAGGGGTAACATATTTTATTAATTAAAAAAATTCAATGTTTGTCTTTTGTGTACACTTCTAGCAACTAATACATTACATGCACTGACCTGAAGTGTTTTTTTATTTTATTTTTTCAAACACCTGATAAATGTTTTATTTATTACTATATTAGTCAGTATTATTATTACTTTGGTATGAAAATATATGCAGGCAATGAATTTCTTTGCAGGGTTATTGCTACTTCTGATGCCTGAGGAAAATGCCTTTTGGTACGTTTTTAGAGCTCATATTCCCCTATCTCTTCAAATTGTGTATATATATCATTTCTAATAAAATCGATGCTCTCAAATAACTTCTGTAGATAAATAGTTTAATAAGATTTATGAATTGTGCATTGGCTATCCGTATGTTTTCGTTTCTTTCTTTTTTTATGGCGCAAAATTTTGTTGAAAGAGTTTTCCATATTTGCTAAAGACAATGGTTGTCTCTTTCAACATTACAGCAGTTCAATTCTTAACCAATCTGTACAGGCATGTTCTATGATAGCCCAGCTCATTCTTTAAACTGTTTCTTTCCATATTATTTTTCTTATAGGACTTTGGTGGGTATAATTGACGAATATTTTGATGGCTACTATACTGAGGAAATGATAGAATCTCAGGTGTGATTTCATGGTTTAGAGTTCTTGAGCATAAATACATGCCATTGTATTCTGATTCACCATTTGATGTTTATCACATTTCCAACAGTTTTAATACTTATGGAGGATTCTATTCTGATTCATCTTCATGAAAATTAATTATTCTGTTTATCAGGTGGACCAACTTGTATTTGAGGAGTTGGTGCGAGAAAATTTTCCAAAATTGGGTTTGCATACTTCTCATAATCATCAATCATCTTATATTTGGTTCTTTACATTACATGAAACGGTGTGGTACTTTTCTTACTATCCCTCCATGCTTATGGCAGTGAATCATTTGGATTACTTAGGAGTCCAGGTGGCATGGTTCACTGGACCTTGGTTCCTTTCCATATTTGTAAATATGATTCCTTGGGAGAGTGGTGAGATTTATGAGACACTGTTTTGCGTTGTTTAAATAACTTCTCATTAGTTCAGTTTCAAGAAAGACTTCGAAGTCATATCTACCTCCTTATTGCTTCCTTGATCTTCAGTTATTCGAGTTTGGGATGTGCTTCTATTTGAAGGAAATCGTGTTATGCTTTTTCGAACAGCACTAGCATTATTGGAGCTATATGGTAATATGCTGCAATTTTACTAACTCTAAGCTCATAAAAGATATGATTTTGTTTGTTTTTCAATCAAAGATATGATTTTTTTGATTTTGTAATTTCATTATCTGTATGTTTCTGCAGGTCCGGCTTTAGTTACCACTAAAGATGCAGGGGATGCTATTACTTTATTGCAGTCCCTTGTTGGCTCAACATTTGATAGCAGCCAGCTTGTTTTGACTGCTTGCATGGGTTTTTTGGCTATAACTGAAACTAGATTGAAAGAGTTGAGAGATAAGCATCGGCCAGCTGTATTAGCAGTAGTTGAGGAAAGATCTAAAATGGGTCAGGTTTGGAAGGATTCCAAAGGGCTTGCATCTAAGCTGTATAGTTTTAAGCATGATCCTATTGTAACAGAAGAAAAAAATACTACTGAAGAAGGCACTACAGATGCCTGTGTATCTCATTCGAAATCTGGCTCCCGTAATCTTGATGAATTACTTAGTGGCACATCCGTTGATTCAGAAGTAGATTCTTTACCAGAGCTTCAGGATCAGGTTGCTTTCTCTTCTCATCTTTTCCGAAAAACCTTTTTGGCATACATTGGATCTATAATGTAATTGTGAAGTAAATGTCTTGATAAAATTGGCCAAGTTCATTTAGTTGACTACTTAACGGACATGTTTAAAGTTTTTCTGGACTTGTAATTAGTTTAATGAAATAAGCAATCCCTTTACAACTCCTTTTAAATTTCAATCATTAACAGCTTTTGTGCAGGTCATTTGGTTGAAGGTTGAGCTATGCAGAGTGCTGGAGGAGAAAAGATCTGCTGTACTCAGGTTACTTGCTACTTAACTTGGTTCGAAGTTCTGCACTTTTGGGACCTGATTTGGTAGCTATCGCTTGATAAAAGTGAAAGAATTTAAGATAAGACGCACTTAAGATGTTAGTTGTTGGCCTTGTTCCATTTCAGCTGGAATCCTGCAATGCATTGTTTCCTTCATCCTTACTGACCCATCGAGGTTAATGTACATCCATAAGACTACCTAAATATTTCCTTTTCTAAAAACACACATCAGTTTTGGCTTTGTTGTTGTTGTTTTCTGACACAGAGTTTTTTCTTTCCCTTTGCCTTCATCAATGTGAAACTTCAAAAATGAACAAATTCTTTAACTTACTAGTTTGATAATGCCCAATTGGCACCTATTAACACCCATAGAAGGCCATTGATTTTCATGCATGTAATTACTCTTGTGGTGAAACTATCAACTGCCCTTTTGCCTGGACTATTGTGATCTTATTTTTGTGCCTTGTGACAATAATGATTGAGACTATGTTTGTGGTTCCTGTTCCTTTTCTAGAGCTGAGGAGTTGGAGACAGCGCTTATGGAGATTGTCAAGCTTGATAATCGACGAGAATTAAGTGCAAGGGTAGTTACACTGTTGATTTAGCTGACTATTTTTCCTGTGTTATGATCTTAAATTATTCCATGTTGAAGAAATCTGTTATGTTTGACTATTATGTCATGCTGAAGAAATCTGTGCAATTTTTGTTTTAAAGATGGTGATGTTTCACAAAGTTTCTTTAGTTCAAATCTTTCTCCAGCAGTGCAAAGATTATTGATGAATAGTTTGGGATCAGTCAACACAATATATCCTTCAAGTTTTTGCTTTATCTTCAATCAGGCACTCTAATATGCTGTCATGACATCAAGCGTCTACTGATTGATGTTTTGGAGTGACAGATGAGTTGTTGGGTTATCTTCAGTCTTCTGTTTATTATTAATGAGAAGGGTCAGGATTATTCACCCCTGGTAAATCACACAAGTTGGACACCATTTTGAGGCCCTTGAGTGCAATAATTTTCAACAGTAAGGATGAATTGTGACGTTTATCCTTTATGCAACCAAGGTGATAGAGGAGTTGTATTCTTTTTAAAAAATTTCTCACCTCAACTCAAACAACCTTGTCACAATTCATCCTAACTGTAGAAGTGATTGCACCCGACACCCTCAAGATAAGATTGTTTCAGAATTTGTAACCAAAGAAAAAAAGATTTAGATCCTAACGCTAGTGAAAATGCTTTAAACTTTTATGCTTTAGTCTCCTGTCCACCGTAACTAGTTGAGCCAGTGCTAGTGGAGAATCTCTCTTCACTTGGGTAGACATCCTCTGGTCATCCAACTATGTACAGATTGTTCCGATCTTCTCCCTGGGATTTTAGGATTGTGAATTACAAGATTTTCCTATGAATTTTTGGATTCATATCCTTGTAGGTTAATACTTTTTCTTGTGGTCCTGCAGGTTGAGCAGTTGGAGAAAGAGGTGGCTGAGATACAGCAAGCCCTTGCTGATAAGACAGAGCAAGAGGCTGCAATGCTTAAGGTTCAAATTTATTTGCTGTTTTCTCCTTTTTTTTGGGGGGGGGCAGAGGAGAGGAAAGATAATCTCTTTCTTTCTTTTTCTTTTTTGGGTTTTGTTCAGGTCTTGATGTGGATGGAGCAAGAGCAGAAGGCAACTGAAGATGCTCGAATAAGTGCCGAGCAAGAAGTAGCTGTTCAGAAAAATGCAGTTCATGTGCTTCAGGTTCCTTTTTTCTTTGATGCCCTGGAAATTGAATGATGCTATTTTAAAGATCAGGATGCCTATTTGAAGCCATCTCCTAACATCTTGGGAGTTTCCTTGCTCTTTCTTTGAAATAAAATCGCCAACAAGACAATCCTGGTCGTTTTCTGCCTTGCAGTTATTCAGTAAATGATATATAGTGCCCTATTTTGTAATAAAATTTTGGGACATGCACCATTCCCGTCTTTTTAGCTTTCTAAGAAATCCACATTCTTGTAAAATGCATGACTGCGGAAAAAAATGCTTAATTGAGACAGCTGAACCTATTTGCTCGGTATGTTATTTCATTGCCGTGTATTGCTATTGGAGCCTCCAGATCTCACTTTTTCCATCTTTGTAAGACATGAATGTATCTATTTCTCAACAGAAAAGAATATATGCAGGAAAAATATGACAAATCCATGTCTTCGCTTACTGAGATGGAAAAGAGAGTAAAAGTGGCAGAATCGATGTTGGAAGCTACATTGCAATATGAATCTGGACAAGCCAAAGCACTAAAATCTCCACGGTATATGAAAATCTCTGTTTCTAGAATGGGCTATATGATGATTTTCTGTACGCTATTCAGTTCCCTTTTCTGTATAGTGTGTATACATTTGCCTGTCATAAAAACTGTAACCACTTATTCATTGGTTGTTTTATTGGGCCATATATTTCTCTGGTAGTATTTATCAAGGTAATGTGCTTTGTAGGGCTGCGACCACCCAGGGGAACACCAAAAAGTTAGGCATTCTGTCATTTGGACTTGGTTGGCGTGACAGAAATAAGGTATATAATTACATTTTCCATGTTGATCGCCCGTTATGTTCATCACAGGATCCAGTTGATTGAAGAGTTCTTTTAGTCTTAACCAGTGCATGCTTTCTGTTCGTAAACCAATTTTCTCTTGTGACAGGGAGCCAGTGACTTGAAATCACCCAGTGAACCGAGAGAGCCAAGCTCTCCAAAGGACAAAACTGGTGAGGAAGAGAAGGGGCATGCAAAGTGATGGATGCTTTCTCTGATTGCCAAGAAAGAGCAGAGATTGAAACTGCTGCTGCCCAAGTATGTCAGTGCATGTCTTCATTCTCTTCGTCTTCCTCTTTGTATTTATATACTGGTGGCTAAGAGGGCCATCAATCTGTAAACTTGTCAATTTTTACCTGTGGGTTCGGTTCACCCCTAGACAGTCAGAATGTAAAGCACATTAGTTCTCTTGTTTAATAGTCATTTATTTACAATAATGGCGTTTTATAATCACTTTTGGCCTCTGTTAGTGGATATCATCGTCATCATCAGCAAATAGGAACATTCTTTTTATTAAATATTTGCATTCCTGCTGGGTATTTTTTATTTTTAGTAGTTTATGCACTTTAATTAAATAAGGTAGAGTAGTACTTCAACCCAAAAAGTTGAGAAATGATTGCCAAAGCCAATCGGAGCTGAGCTCCAAGAGTGAAACCAATGATGACTGAAACTTGTAAGTGCCTGAAGTGGGTTTGATTGATCTGATCAAGTGGCTTTTCCTGCAACTCTATCTTGTTCTTCCTTTCCTCGTTGGTCCTAGTTGTATTGCTGTAAAAAGCTTATTTATTGGTACAAGAAAAGGAAAGACAAACCAATATCCACCCTCGAAAAACTATTTTTGTTAGCCATCAACTATTTTTGTCAGATTTGTTAGGCATTTATATACTGGGGGCAGAGAGGGAGCCATCAATCTGTAAGCTTGTCAACTTTTTAAATCGCAGTTTGACATATTTGCAAAAATAATTCATAAAAAATACAAAGAAAAATTTACATATACATTGAAAGTAGGAGTCCCTACTTCCAGGAGGCAAGTTTAACCAAATTGTAACTAACAAAATATTGTTAAGAAAATCAGAATTTCGGATAGGCTTTCGACTTTAAGTTCTGAGTGAAGCTTCAGGTTGATTCAGGTGAAGTTTTTATTTCCTCCATTAACGAGTCAGTGATGATGAAGCCATTTATTTCTCTTCAGCCTTGACTACTTCCTCTGCATTGTCTCTGAACTTCTTGTATATGTCACTTCTGTAGAATTTTAGTGCTCTCTTCACCAAAACAAGTGAGCCGAGAGCTACAAACAGTGTGACAGCAGTCAAAATTGTAAATGGCAGCTTATAACACTGAGTTCCAATGCATGTTAGAGGCGGGCCCTTGATCCTTTGTAGAGCAAGCCTGGCAAGCTCCTTCATTGCCTCTTTGTCATAGAGCGCACCAGTGATCTTGACATTCAATATATAAGAGGCAAGAGGGCTCATCAATTGGCTAAAATTCAACAGCATTGCGTAGTGCTTCAACCCGAAAAGCTCAGAAATGATTGTCACACACAATGGGAGCTGAAGCCCGAGAGTAAAACCAATGATGACTGAAGCAAAGTACAAGGAACCAGGGAAGGGAAAATCAATGAAGAGGTAGCCAAAGCTTGCCAAGATGAGGGCAAGAGTGAGCATGAGGGGTCTTGGGATTTTGTATTTCATGAGTAGGATTTCTGAGGCGAACCCAGAAAAGATTCGGCCGAAAAAGTTCCATATGCTGTGGAGTGACACAAAGGTGTTTATGGCCTGAGGTTTGTACCCCAGCGCTTCCCCGATTTGGCCTAGGTTGTCCATGGCAGTAAAGCTTGAGCCAAGTCCGAATAAGGTTGCAATGAATATGATCAGCATGTCAATGCTGAAAAGTGCTTGTGAAATGGTATAGTCATCTCCTCTAGGTGGCTTGTTGAACACGTTTGAGACGAAAGATGCACGTTTCGCCTTCTTCACCTCTTGATACTCTAGTTCTTGTTGTTCTCGTTGAGAAGAAGAAGAAGAAGCAGGATCTTCTTGTTTGGATGGAATTACTTCTTGTGGTTTCTCAATGGTTACCTGAGTTGCTTGTTTTATTAATTTCCAGTTGACTAATTCCTCTCGTACGGTAATCCAGAGAGGAAGCAAAACAATGATGCAGACCACCGTAGCTGTCGCGGCTTGAGCTGCCTGAGGGAACACAACCGATTTCTGAGTCAAGAGTTATTGCCATGAGAAACAAAGCTAAACCAATTGATACATACAGAAACTGGAAGAACACTTTGAGCTGGTTTTTGTTTTGGTTTTGGCTTTGTTGTTGATTTTCAGTACTGATTCTTATGGGACGAATTGTATGCAGAAACACAAGTGTGATTGCAGCTGGGAGCCAACCAATCAGAAGAATAATACTCTTCCTGTCCTGAACTCCATAAAAGGCTATATAAAATTTGGGTGATAATAGCCGCACTAAGCCCAATGTACCCTTCGAGGAGGCCAATTATAATGCCACGACTTTCTGGGAAGTTTTTGACACATGCAGGAACAATTCCTGTGTTTATAAAGCACATAGAATTTGCTGCAATGTAAATGCAGGCACACATTTGCCAGATTTGTGGCTTGGCAATCTTGACTGTAACTGCTAGCCATATCATGAAGTAGCCAGAGAAGTTCATGGCTGCACCAATGAGGAGCACAAACCATGTTGGTGTAACCTCTGCAATTAAGCCTGCATAAATGCCAATGTTGACCCCAAGTTCTTTGGAAAAGCTCAACAAATTGAGGGTTTCTTGGTCATAACCAAATGTGACTTTGAGCTCTTTGGAATAAATCCCAAAGAAATAGATTGTACCACAACCAGCCATCATCATCAACGAAGCGAAAACGGTGAACCATCGGCCTTTGGCCACAAACACTAAAAAGCTCGAGATTTCCGGTGCTCACTCTGTCTTGAGCTCTTAGTGTTTGGTATGACAGAAGAATTGTGATTGGATTTGATTTGACTGTATATGTTGCATGCAAAGTCTCCTTGAGGTTATGAGGGTCCGAAAGCAAGAATTGAGTACTTAAAATGTGCCCAAACCAGAGCATGGGTTGGTCTTTCAGTTAATTTGGTTACTTTAGGTTTTTGTCTTTTTGGTTAACAATTTCGTTTCTTAGCTGTATTACTGAGACTTGTTAGGCATTGTCATCATGAGTACCATTACTTGAAATTGACTCTAGTTAGGTTTTTTTTTTTTTTTTGGTTCTTTTATTATTATTATTTTAAGTATCAGAGAAACTGATTCTAGCTCTTACCTGGGTTCGGTGGTGATTTAACTATTTATAACGGTTAACGATTTTAACACTCCTTTTTTTGGCCGCCTCCACTCAGAATTCAAATTGAATATTTGACGTAGAAAGATAGCCAAGCAGCAATGACAGGCTTCTTATAGCCAAAAACAAACCAATATTGACAGGGTTTAAAATTACATTTTCCACAACTCCCATATGTCAAATACAAGGCAAAACTATACCCCCAAAACTTGAAACATTAAAAATTAAACAAGAAAAAAAAAGGTACTCAGTATCAAAAGATACCTAAGGGACGTAAAAAATACAAATGAGAAACCACTGCAAGAAGGCACACAAAGATGTTATGATACAGCCTTCTAGCTCTATATATATTCAGAAAAGGGAGGAAAGTTTTTCTGAGGAGACAACATGGAGATGGAAATTGGGCTTTTCATCTGTGATGACACAAAACTGCAAGCAAAAAACTTGCAGCTAACAAGCATTCAGAACTAAGCTCTGAGTCCTTGGTATCATCAGCCATAAAAATATTAAACCATACCGTATGAGCATCTACCCGGCAGTATCATAGCAATGCCATGGCTGGCAAGCCTCAGAACAGCCACCAGCATTCGGAAGAAACCCAACTTACAACCTAGCCTTAATTTAATCTTCTAGTGTCATGTCCACTACCATAATTGAGCTTTCCTTTCACTATCCCTCTTGGTTCTAGGGGGAGTACAAGGGGCAAGACGGGAGCTTTGGACTGGCTGTGTTTCCTGGTCATGCTTCTGTGAAGCAAGGTAAGTCAAAGCTGTGACAACATCAGCTATAACTGGCCGCATATTAGGCTGCTCCTGTACACACATTGCCGCAACAGCCAGAGCTTGGTACAAGCCCCTTTGGGGATACTGACCCTGGAGCATTGGGTCTGCCATTTGCGAAAATTTCTTTCGGTCTTTAAACAAGGGTCTTGCCTGAAAACAAGTAGTCATATATATTTGTGTTAAATATCAAAATAAGTTCTGGTTTGCAGAAGTCGTTATTGATGGTCAGTCATGGTATAAAGCTTTAGAATTTCATAATTAACAAAAATAAAAAAAGTTAATACAAAGCAAAATATGAAACTACATCCCCCTACTTTGTCAATATATTTCCATCCTTTAAATATCTATCATGCTAAAGTAAACTAACTGTATAAAAGTGATTGAAACAAATACTGCAAGTATAAGCGGTTATCACATCAGAGCATCCAAACTGGTGTTATCACAACTATCTATAAGGAATACAGTTCTTTTCAAAAATAAATATAAATACTGTCTGAAAAGTGGCTTCTCATCTTGATTTAAGAACTGTCTGAGGATGCATTCTTGGAGTCGAGTATTAACATCCAGATATTTACTCAAGCCTGCGGCTTTTTAACCAAGATAGTTGATTGAGTATTTAACAACTAAAGTTAAGAAAAAGTATTAAGTCTTTGAAATGTGGGATCAAACAGGATTTCTTACCCATGCAACCAAATTCTGTTCTCCTGTAGCTCTTGAATTGTCAATTGCTTTCCTGCCTGTTATAATTTCCAAAAGAACTACCCCAAAGCTATAAACGTCTGATTTAAGAGTCAATTGACCTGTCATAGCATACTCGGGAGCACAATATCCATAGGTTCCCATAACCCTTGTAGATACATGGGTGTTATCCCCAACAGGGCCAAGTTTGGCTAAGCCAAAATCGGACAGCTTTGGATAATACCCTTCACCAAGCAATATGTTGGAGCATTTCAAATCTCTGTATATAACAGGAGGACTTGCTTTGTCATGTAAATACTCCAATCCCTTTGCTGCCCCAGCGGCTATTTTCATTCTTGTATTCCAATCAAGTCGTCTCTTACCAGGTGATATATCTGCAAAACATGCTTATGAAACCAATTTCTACAGAAAATCATACTAAATAGATACGAAAGGTTAAAGAAAATTTGAAGCTGATAGAATATATACCATGTAAATGGTCCTCTAAAGATCCTAGGGGCATATATTCATAAACAAGCAGCCTTTGATCTCCATCAGCACAATAACCAATAAGATTAACAAGATTAGGGTGGTGAAGAAGACTTAACATCAACACTTCAACAAGGAATTCCCTGTTCCCTTGTAACCCATTACGATCAAGTTGTTTGATAGCTACTACCTGCACCAAACATATCAAGAAGGTTCAATTCCATGTCCAACTACATTGTACATATTAGAAGCTCAATCTCTTGGCAAGCAAATGATGCACACGCAAAACTTTTCGAGCCTATTGAACTTTTTCATGTTCAATAAAATGAAAAGATAATCATGCCTAACCTGATTGGTACTTTCCAAACGTCCTTTATATACTCGACCAAAGCCGCCCTCACCCAAAAGACATTCTGCTCTGAAATTTCTAGTTGCAGCTGCCAACTCACGGAATACAAAAGTCTGTGCTGCAATGCGATCAGACCCTCCATCTTTGGGATCCTCCTTGACACTCAAGGTGGAATTTGTCTTCGAAATTCCTGAAATCAAACATGGAAAAGAAGGTAAGAAAAGTGAGAACTTTTATAAGTAGATGTAGGATTTTATTCACATGTAGAAATAAAACCAGAATTATGAATCCTCAACAAAACATCAGATAATGCAAAAGGCAATTTAAATTGTAAGATGATTAGTCAAGCAATCAAGCCCCGATTTTTCCCACTTGGACCTTGAACTTCATATGAAATATATAAGTTTCTGCTCAACTTAAAACAACAACATATGGAGAGCCAAGCAAACCCAATAAAAAGCATAACAGATTGAGCTGAAGTTAGATTAAAAACAAAAGGGTCACACTCACACAATATGCTAACGGACCTGAAACTAGAAGTACCTGAAGTGGGTTTGATCTGGTCAAGCGGCTTTTCCTGCAACTCTATCGTATTCTTCCTTTCCTTCTTGGTCTTCGTTTTACTGTTGGATTTACCAGAACAGGGAATCCAACCCATGTTTTTATATACACTCTTATTTCTCTCTGCGAAGCCAAAGACTCAGAGAGAAAGCAGGAGACCACTATCCACAGCACAGAGACTAAAAGATAAACAATCAACCCTCCCCAACTCCCAAATAACCCAAAAGCAAAAACCCAACACGGGCAGCAAACTGATAGCGAGAGCTTGCGGCCCCTTGTAACTTTGTATGTTGAAAGTTCAGAACTTTACAAATTAGAACACACATACCCCTCTCTCTCTCTCTCTTTATCATTTTGTTTATGCAACGTCAATTTTTCATTTCTTCTTTCCCAAAAGTCCTAGCTTGTTGATAATATTTTCAATAAGCTTAAAAAAAATATGGGTGCCAAATGGATGGAGAAGATTGAACCTTTCTGTGACTTTTAGCTATAGGGCCCACATGCCCAACGGTGTAGATCATTTTCAAGAGCCTTGCGTGTATGAAAAGCTTACTGTGGAGTTTTCTATCCCCCTTTCAATTTTAGTCGCACTCACAAGCTCACAGCTGGTCACAAATGGTTCATTTTGGACCCTGCATTTGGTTCACTATTTTTGTCCCAATATAAAAGACCCAATAGAGTTTTATTTTTGGTCTGTGACTTTGATTTGATGGTGTTGATCACGTTCGAATATTATAAATTTTCTTTTGGAACTTAGAAGTGAGCACATTTTCGATCCCTACCTACCCTTATTTTTTCTGTTATGGGATATATTTGAGACTTGGACACAAGTTTAGGTAAAAGATTCCACCCAACTATTGTTTTTATCATAAAAAGCACAATGTAATGTTATCTATATATATAAAGTAAAAGACAGAGAATAGTGAAACATTTAAAATACCATAAAATGTCATTGGTTAATGCAAACATTAAGAATTAAATTATTAATTAAATGAGGATAATATGGTAAATTCACATTTTTTTAAATATATTTAAAAATTAAAAGAAAAAGAAAAATAAGATAATAAATCCTATTTTTATGAAACATAACTACCAATTATCTTTTTTAATTCTAAAATAAATTTAAATTTTTTTTATAAAAAAAAAGCCTCTCATAAGCGCAGAAACGCAACGAAGAGGCTATTATATATTATGTTAAATCAATTGGTGCAAATGTGGACTTTGAGTTGCCCGATCCTTCCTCAGCTTGTAGAGCCATCATATGTGTGTAACTTATGGAAAAAAAAACTCATGTTTATGGCCAATAGGCCACTAAAATAAGTTAAAGTTATTCCAAATTGAAATCCTTGGATAAAGGTTTTAAATAGAAAAAGTACATTCTTACTGAAAAATCTTACCAAAGAATAATTTTTCTTTTCTTTTTTTTATTGAAGGAGGGAGATTAAGTAAAAACTATTTTCTTCATATTTTTTTTGGATTTTATTCATTAGCCGTCAAATTTTAACTCAAAATCTCCTCTAATGAAATAAAAACTAATATTATTAGACCGAATGTTCTACTATTAAAGCTAAAACCCCTACCCTAGTAAAGCTATACCACATCCATGTGAGAAAGGAATGAGTTAAACACTCAATCTTATAATAGAGGGTATAAAAGGCTTTATATCATTAGATTATATAATCTGTTATGGACCAAGAAGCAAAAAAAATTCCCCGTGAAATATGGTATGTTGTGCCTAATGTTAAAATTGATCTTCTCAATGAAGTTATTTATGCCGCAAATTCATTAAACTTTGACCATGGTCGGTCCCTGCTAAGACTCCACCCACAAATCATGCCTTGGCAACCGTTTCGCTTGTGAGATGACTTTTAAAGAGCACAAAGTTTGTTCAAATGCTCCTCTGGAATCCCAGGTTCACAGAATATTTAACAAGTCAAGGCTCGTATAAACTAAAATGGCACACCAATTGCTGCATATTTTTTCAACACAGAGAAGAAAAATAAAGGTTTTCCCTTTATTTATTTTGAAGTATTTAACTTTAGATTTTATTGGGGTAAGGAGGATGAATTGACAATTTGATATGAAACCTTAACATACCAGCAACGGCAAAGGATGCGTGAGTTACGGCCAGGACAATAGAAAGCTTCCAAATTGTTAAAATTAGAGCAGAAAGAAGGAGACGACACATGAAAAGTAGCCAGGTCAAATGTGGTTTGAATTAAACATTGCAGTATCCAAGACGGGGAATGGGCCTAATATGATATCTGAGCTTGTTTGAGATCAATCAGCGTGCTTGACAAGTCAAAGTTTCTTTTGGTAAACTTCAAAATTCTATAAAATTATATGGACTTAAATATGATATCATTGGAGAAATTTTAGTGTTATGATTACAGTGTCACATGGTGTTACTAATTCATTTGTTAAAATATGAATGGACGATATAGTTTATATATTATGGACCTCTTAGAATATGGTATCAATAAAAAAATACATGTTGCAGTGTACTTGTTACACCAAAAAATTACTCCATAATAGAGGCACGTGACAGTATGATTCGAGTCAAGAATCATTGTTTCCCATTTTATGAGATTATCAACTTTTGTTTCTGATTCTCGTACGGAGATTACGGAGATTGAATTGTGATGAGAATGAACCAAACTAACATGAAAAGATACAAATATAGTTCAATGACGGTCATTAATTAGAAGGGATGAAGATAGCAGAAGTTTTCATCGAATCTGTTAGATCAAAGACACAACCTGGATTTGCCAAAGTATCCAAAAGTCCAAAGCAGCCTGGATATAATAATCAAAATCTTAAACATACAATTAAAGTGTACAACTTTTTTATATAACAAAGATAGCACAATTATTACCCACTGGGAATTGAATAATCCTTAAACTTACTCTCTATCCTTGTACTTACTGAGTTATTGGGAGGAGCACTAACAAGTTCAACCTAATTGCCATTAACATGTGTAAGAAAGTTTTGTTATATAAAGGGTAAGGGAGAGAAAGAATGCAATACTCTCATGCTGAGCTAAATGAAGGAAGCAGCAACAGGGAAAATTAGCCAAAATATTTTCACCCATTTTATGTTTCCAAAAAACCCACATAAAAGCTGTCTCCACAAGCAGCCTTCAAAGAGATTCCCAAGTAAAATGATTGGCATTGCAGCAGACCATTCAAGGTGGGCATCAAAATCACTGCACTAGTTTATTTGGTGTCTGAGATCTTCTGAGCCCATCTGAGATTTCTGTCAGACAAGCATGGGGATGAGGTTGGGACATTTTGATCCCAAAGTGTGAATGTGATGTGGTGGCCATTCATGGCTTTTCTTTGGTTGTTGGGGCCTGTGCATCCTTTTCGGATGCTCCTGGGTTTGTGTTCCTCAGTGGCATGTCATGGTTGTGCTTTCCCTCGTATGTTGTAATAAAAGCTTTGGGATCGTCTGAGACTCTTTCGACATGCTTACGCACACTGCATTTGAGACTGGTGCATCTATAGTAACTTCTGCAAGATAGAAAAAAGCCAGATTGTGTAAGCACAAGCTTGCTAGCCAAAGAGAATCCTGTGTCCCGTTGTAAATGTCATGAATGTACTTCAGCCATTTATGAACAGCTTAATCAACCGAGTCTTAACATAATCGAAAGGGGTCAATTTGAGGTTTACACCTATCACTTTGGACCACCCCACCTCCCCCTAACCCCCAACCCAAAAAATAAAAAAATAAAAAAGATTTCCGAGGTAATTACCAGCTCAGACAGACAGGTGATACTCATGCAAGAGGATTATTAGGCAATTGTTCTAAGAGGTCTGGATACATTGACTAAAAGAGAGAGAAAAATCTTTCTCACCTGGGATATGGATTTCCCTTAACAACCTTCTGCCCATATTTCCTCCAACGGAAGCCATCACCCGTCATATCAGAATCTACAGAACTTTGCACCACAACACGGGGATCTGGCACACCTTCTCCTGATATGCCCCCTTCATTCGATTGATTCTCACTTTTTCTGGACAAAGCATAGGTAAACATCGTCAATGACATTAAAGTTGAATAGATAAAATTATGATAGAAATGCTCATTAAGAATGAAAGAATCAAGATACTTCGAAAGCATATTTAATCCATACGGTCAACGTCAAGCACAGAGAAGGGAAGAGGCAAGAAAATGGATACAAACTAGCATATAACCATAACAATGATAAGCAATCATCGTTTTGTTTCAAATGTTAAGGTGCACTACCTTTCTAAGCTAAAATATGCATTGCTAATCTAAAGCATAGGCCTTTGATTTTCATCTACCTGCTACTGAATGGTCTTACCTTCTTTTACTTCTAGGTTCATAATCCTCTGCTTCAGGTCCCTTGCTTCCTTCCTCACATTCTCCACTAAGACCACAAGAATTATCAGGAGTTCCACCACCCGCATTTATTGCTCCACTTGCAAGGGGATCATAAAGTAGTGAAGCTTTACTTTGATAAGAATGCACAGGTAGTCCAACTTCATTCTGATCATCTACTCTACCTTCAGAACCTTCATTCCTTTCATTAAGTTGACTATTCCATAACCGGTTGTTGGTATCTTGGCCAGTTCCATCAGATGCTAAGCCTAACCCTTGCGTCCCCGATGAGGTTTTCTTTGGAGGTTGAGGCTTTGAGTGGTTGTGTTCACCCTTGTAGACAATCTCAGCAATCTGTCCATCCAAAGATCTCTCAACCTTCTTTTTCACAGGACAATTTGGATGTGTGCACTTATAGTAACTTCGCGGGTACTCACTTCCTTTGACTTGCTTCTGTCCATATTTTCTCCAATTATACCCATCATAAGAAGGCCTATCAGTATTGGCTGTGGACGGTATATGTTTTGGATCCTCTTCCACGTTTTGTGATGCTATCTTCAAAGGCTCTATTGTCTGATTTGTCTCAGCACATGATGGATCATTATGGCGCAGATTTGGGCTAAGTTGGGATCTAAAGCATTTATCTTGATTTTGATGTAGAACACCAGCCTCGACTGATGATTGTGTAGATTGGTGGCTGGTATTGAAGTTTCCCTGGTAACATTGAACCAAAAAAAAAAAAAGATAAGTTATTTTCCAAATTTGAGGTTCAAAAGTTTCACCACATTTTCCAAGTTCATGTCCTTAACACATTTATTCTACATACCACAGATAATACCCAGAAAAATCACATTTATTACCAGGAAAGTCACATTTATTCAGTTAAATTACAAACATACAATATCTAGCTACTGACCATATTTGCTAAGACAGAAACAGTTGCCCTTGATACAACTTTTGCCAATGGTTTGTATACCACACTTGCTCTGCTGTCTGATTTTGAGATCTTCTCTGATGAATTACTATGTGCAGTACCAGACATCTCTGCCTGAAATTTATGGGCACCAACACTCAGAAGGAAAGAACTTTTCAAAAGGGACAAGCATTTAGTAGAATTAAGGTCACCTGGGAAGAAACCAATCCAGAGACAGCATGATTCACCGTTGGCTTGAACCTCACAGTCTTTGGTCTGATGGCAGGAACAGCAGTTTCAGAAGATATATTAGAAGGAGAGGCATCGATAGCTCCTGCAAGAAGCTCCGTGAAGGACCTAAAGCTTGAACAAGTAGGCCTTGAAGCAACTGGTTTAGCTATAACTACCCGCTCTGCCTCCTTAATATCCATTTCCAAATGATTATGTTATGTTCCAACTAGGTGTTTTTGGTGCATGGCATACTATCATGAGATACAGGAGAACATCAAAGTCCCATCATCTTATGCCTGGAATATACTCTGTATATTTCCCTCCAGAAAGCAATAAAAAGTTACGACAAAGTCAGGAGGCCAAGCTTGACATGGATTAATAATTAACTGGTGCTCAGCTGCTATTACACATGTTGGCTCCAGATGTGCAAGGCTCAATCTACTTCAACCTGCATGATACCAGGATCATAACGTGAATTAGTAAACTAACAAGAAGATGAAGAACCAAAGGAATTTTTAAGAGTACAGCATTCTTCTAAATTACAAGACATTGAAAGGTTAAACTTCGGCTTAATGCATTCATTATCAACCAGACAAAATAAGCCTTAGGCTGCATTTGGGAATTGGATTGGCAGATCAGAAAATAGTCTCAGAAAAATCCCTCTACTCATATTTTTGCTGCCATTACTTTCAAAGTAATGCATCATTTGAGTAGGGCAGGCAAGCACACAAATTGCCACACAAATGTGTTCATGGGATTAGGAATTATTCCCATCAAAGTAAATAATTGATCAAGGTTGCATTTTAAGTCAAGGAACATATCTAAAATCTAGTCCACCTCTCTATTATCATAAAGCACATTACATGCGAGCAACTAGCCACGACACCAAAGCACTCACATAATAGACAAAACAAACAGCGATGACTGAACAGAATTAGCAATAACCAATATTGTTTCCTGAATACTCATCTGGGTCTCCGAATGAAATGTCATTTTCAAGTTTTCTTTAAAATCTAGCCATGGTTGAAAAAAGAATGTAGTGTTTCATAAAGATCTTTCTTTGAACTTGTATTGCACCATTCATGAAACTGTTTATCAAAACGAAAAACATAGAAGTGGATCCCCTTTTAAAATTTTGAAATATTAAAAAATCAGTATATTATCCAAGTTCACATCTTCAAGCAGGCATAATCTTGCTCATCTGCTTCCTATTCAGGCATAGATAAATTCCCATTGCAAACACAAGTACAAAATTGGTAATTTCTCCATAAATTCCCATTACAACCAACCACTTAAGAGTTTCTGAAAGAAACCGTCGGAACAAGACAGAAAAAAGTCAGAGCAATTCTGACAGTTTTTCTTCAAAAATCATATGTTGAACCACAAATCAAGTCATGACATGTAACTTTTCTTACAAGTGACATGAGCAACCATCTGTGTACATGAATATTAACTTTGTATCCCAATCATATAACTTTTCATACATCTGACGCAGTTTCTTCGTTTCTTTCCAAGAGGTAAAAGTGGAATGAATTAATAAATTAAATAAAAATCTAATAGATATGCTCAGCAAATTTTCCGAGCTATCAATGAAATTGCAAGAATACAGAATTGAAAACCAACAATTTTCTTCCAATGAACAGAAAAGAAAAAGAAATTAATACCAAAAGGAAAAAGTACCAGATTTTGAAGAAAGCAACAAGAGATGCAGAGTAACATAGACTTTCAGAGGTATGGTTAAAGTAAAATAAGTAAATACAAAGTCAGGAAAATCCCAGAAACTCTAAAAACTAAAACACAGACCACAGTCAGGTGTAAATCAGATATCAGATGGCATTTACAAAGTAAAAGAAGAAAAGAATAAGAGTAAAAGGAACTAGCAACAGACCCCGAATGGCTTCAACTCGAAAACTAAGAAATTTGCTGCTTCAACTGGATCTTATATGCCAAGCTTATAACAATTAGCTTAGTCTGCATTGCAGAACCACAAATTTCATAAGAAAACAAAATAAAATAAAGGGCATAGAAAGTTTAGCTCTGAGAATAGAAAATTTTAAATCTTTAACAAAACGTGACAAAAACCAGAGCTTTACCTTGGAGAATGGAGAGAGGGGGAGAGAAAAAACAGCAGCTCCGTCTATGAACACTATAATAATAATCTTACAAAAAAAGTAATGGGCTTGTCTTCTTTTGAGCCAAGTACGTACATACAGCTACAGCACAGAAGGCAAAAACGAGCGGTTTAACTGTTCATGGTATTCCTAGAGAGTTTTGAACAGTACCCTTCTGATGGAGAGAGAAAGAAAGAGAGATAGAGATGCCTAGACTTTTGAAACAAAATTCCAACACTTTGACACAAGGAAATGTTGCCAAGAAAAAAATGAAAGAACCCGACTATTTCAATTATATTTTATTGTTTTTATGGTAAAGTTTTAATATTTTTGGCTTTCAAAAACTTGGTCTTGGGATTTAGAATTTAGCAACTGCAGAAATGCAAGTTCGGGTTGTGTAGGAAGCATAAAAAAAGGAAACTGCAAATTGGGTTCTTTTCATTTATGTAGTTTATTTTTTGGGTCTGAAAAACTGACTCGGTAAGCAGTAGCTTGACCTTATAAAAAATAAAAAAAAAGCAGTAGCTTGAAGGAGGAGCCCTAGAGCCTAGTGGCACGTCCAACTACCCGTCTCTGTTTCTCTTTTGACTCTCTGATCCTGCTAGCTATATGTATAGGCCGGGGGGGACCTGTAATAATATAGAAATTACAGGGCGGGTCCCACAGTGGGACAAATTATAGGGTGTTTGAATGCGCCTGAGAGCCCACTAATGCTGTCAAGCTACGTGGGAAAATGTCATCTCCAAATGGACACGTGGCCAGGTGGATTCGCTGTGTTTCAAACCTCATATTAAAGTTTGAACTTTGAGGTCCATTCTTGTGTTAGTTATTTACTAAGTTAAAAAGACTAGATTGCCCATGAATCTTGAATGTGGTGAGGGAAATGTACAATTAAAAATGGTAAAGATGTCATGGATTGGTTGCCATGCTCTAGATTTTCCCTACATATAAAGTTTATCCAATCCACCATATATATATATATATATATGGGAAATGGTAGATGGTTAGGTTTGGATAGCAGAAAAATAGGGCAGAGAGGAAGTTAGGTGAGGCATGGTTGGGTGTGAAGTTTGTGAAAACTATTACAAGATTTATCTTATTGAGAAATATAAGAAAAGTGGATTTGTTTTTTTTTTCTTCTTCTTTTGTTGAGTAATGTTTATTTGTTTTAGGTGTGGCAAGTAGTGTTTTTTTAATAGAATAATTCATGTCAACGAAGTCTAGTTCAATGAAAATTGATATTGACTTGTAGACCATTGGTCTCAAGTTCAAATCTTCATAACACTTTTATAGTGTGTGTGAGAAACTCTCATTTTCCTTGTACTTTAGACTATCGCTTGTATTAAAAAAAATTATAAAATTAATATTAGATATTTTACACAAGTTTTGATCTCAAAAACATTGTTTATTATATTTGATTGCCGACAAACAAAAAGTGTTGTTGGCTTCAACATTGTAGAAGTGATGATGATATTATTGGCAGCAAGCTAAGCCACTATGACAATTTGACCACAAAGAAAAAAAAACTATGTACGGTTTAAAATAATAAAAAAATCTCAGTTTTGATTGTGGTGAAGAAAAGCACTTTCAAAAAAGTCCTTCAAAATCGATATGATATCCACATAATTTAGAGTGAAAATGGTGAAAATCTAGAATGAAATACACCAAAGAACATATAAGCAAAGTACTGTATATGATAATCAATACTAAGATAGGACAACATACATTAATAGCACTTAATTTCAAATCCTTTACAACCACATAAACTATAACCATGACAAAAATAATAACAGTGCCAACCTAAAAAATTGATGGATGGGAAGAAGATACAAGAGTACAACCAGACAGCACAAAATATGAACCCAATTGGCAAAAGCTATAAGCAGAAAGAAGAAGAAAAAAGGTATATAAAATCTGAAAACTTCTGTGGATTTTGTTCTAGCAGTATATGAAGTTGCCACCGAGTTGAGGGATAGGGTGGGGGCAGAGAGATTAGGTTCATTTCGGCCCCAGCCAGTTTATCTTGCATGCATATATTACACAAAAGTATACACTCTTCCATTCTGAAACCCTACCCCTTTTTTTCATTCTTCCTACTAATAATTTGGATTATATGTGTGTGGGTTTTTGTTTGTATAAGCAATATTCTAAATACTCTAAATTAATCTACCATTTGAAAATGGGAACACGAACTTAGATACAAAGGAACGGACTCACTACTCTAACCAACTGGCTTAACTCACATTGTCACTCTTTAGTTAATTGTAATTTAAATAATCTAATTAACTCTCTCAAAACATTTCGTCTTTTACTTCTCGTTTTGTCAATCTCTATAGTGAGTTAGTGAGAACTCAATCACATATTTTTTGAGGCACTTGTTTTGTGGATAGGAATGAAGTTATGATGATAACTTTTGAAGTGCAAAAAGTTTCAATCATGTACAACCAATAATTTTCATGGAGACTATAGACTTTGCAATGATGTGAATGCATAAAGGAATGCATACATGTACAATTAGTTGGTAATTGATTATGTATCCATGTAACTTTGTATCATATTGTTTCTTGCTTTCTTTTTACTTAAATTATTAGTATTCCAAAAAAAATCATTCGTACACTCATTTTTTATGAAAATATAAAGGATATATACATTACATAAGAAAAAGTGTGTGATGATCTTTTTGGAGTGCCAATAACAGTTCCGAAATTATTTTATTATAACATCGTTTGCCATCTAGATCTCCTTATAATATTTATCTTTTTATTAATAAAATTACAATATCCATTTTGTACGCACATCTAATGTAAGTTAATTAGTATACTGCAATACATATGTTGTCAGACTAATCATTCTATGGATTAGACAAATTTAACTATTTTGAATTAATGTGTAAATAATCTTCTACCCGACCGTTATCTTAGAATTTTTTTTTTATAATCTATCTTTATCCAAACAAATCAATCAAAATAATGAGAATTTTTTTTAATAAAATAAATAACTTAGCCGGTTCTGCTGGTTAATATTATAAGCCAAGTGACTTATAGGTTGATGAGAGCTCTTGAGTCTATCTTTTAACAAACTTCTAATTGGCTAGAGCGAATGTACTCTCTATTTTGCACCCGAATTCAGATCATTCTTCTCGTAATTTAGATTAGTTTAAAGAAGAATATCGCTGATATAGATAAATAAATATATATATATATATATTAGGTATTTATTGTAAAACTCAGTCAGCTTTGCCCTTGGAATATGAATGAAGCCAAGTTTGGAGGTTTTTGAAATAAGTACATATATTGTCTTGAGACAAGTGTTTGGCATGCAGCAATGAGCATAGGGTTTTGACTCTTTTCAGGGTTTGATTTGAACTTTGAAGATTTCTTTCTAGCCTTTGGAAAGTTAGTTGGGAGGATGGGACACGTGGCGGTATTCTCCGTCTCAATCTCTAAACTAAAATTCTACGCCCCTGACTGGTAGATGCAACTTGTGTTTGCCCCCGCACGTGCCACTCTCAATTTAATGTTTTATTATTTTTGGTCCAGAATTTTTTGTTTTATTTTTCTATATTTGGTCCACAATTTGCTTTTGCTAATTCTGGTACAGAATTTATTGTTTGATATTTTCGTTGATAGATACAGGTGTCAATGGATCTGTGTCTTGCCATAAAGCTTATATGTAGTTTTCATAATGAATATGTAACAATATTTTATATGGATATGTGTAGGCGGCGGACTGTGACCACAAAATTCATCAAAATTTTATTTTTTATTTTTATGTAAGATATTAGTGTCTTAACCTACATATATTCACACTTCTTCTCTTATCCGTCCGTAAGTTATTATTGTATCGACGCTATTATAAATAAATTGGATAACATGAAAGGATAATAAAAAATACATGATATTCGTACAATAATGACATCCAAACGTCCACATAGAAAAAAAACCTACATATATATAAATTTTGGATTTTAAAGTATGTGATGATGACAACTTTAGAGATAGAGGGCCATTTTTGTTGTCTGCATAAGACAATTTTTGGGATTTTCTTGTTGCGTTGAAAAACATGTTATAGTGGCCACACTGCTCTGGTTTTGATTTATTTTCCAACTATGCAGTGCCATAGTCGGTAGGTAAATGGAAGTGGTCAGCCACCGTCTGCTTCCAATATCAATTCATATACAAAGCCTGCCTTTTATCCTTTATCAAAGGTTATTAAACTCTTTACATGGCAAACTTGACATCCCTACAGAGAACCAAATGAGGTAACAAAGTCATTGCAAATAGTCTATGTTAGCCAAAAACGAATTAAGGTCTTCACACATCCTAATTAGGATAAGGAATCTGTTAGAATAACACCGCAGATGAATGATAGGATCACTCGTTCACACATGCGAAAATTGTTAATCATTTATGCACGTGATAATAAAAAATGAACGAAGCTTATACACATATATTAAAGAACATGTTACTTGTTTAAAATAACACTGTAGAGGAATGTTAAATTCAACTATCTGCGTATGCGTAAATAACTGTTACCATTAATTCATGTGGCACTCTAAATAGGCAGCCTTAATTCTAAAATTTCTCAAAGATCACATTTGATGTGGTAGGTTCCTCACCATAGGTTAGCTAGTCAAGAGCCACTAGTGAGTTAGGTAAGGTCTCTTACTTGGGCACCATGACTACTACTAGAATCAACCTAGGATGGGCTACTACTGCCCCTGGTACCATAAAATCATTTTAAGTTTTCAATACACCAATTATGAACAAGGCCCCAATTCTTCCACGAAATAAAGATTTGTCAAACAAATCGTACAGTAACATTAATATATGGTGCGGTCTCCACACGTCAGTGAAATGGTCACACAGCTACAGGATCATAGCACCAGTGAAACTTATTACTACTATGTATTTTTAAAAGTTCCGTACATAATTATATTAATTAGTATATTGATTAGATTAATCTTCCCCAGTTTATCAATTGAATACCATTTTTGAATGCTCTAAAAGACCCTCAACAAGGAGTAGATCGCTTCCTATCCAAATCGGTTAAGTGCGATGATGTTAATAAAAATATTTAGTCTTCGCTTTGTTAGAAGTGTGACAAATTCAAATTTCATGTATTGTTAAATATATATGTATATATCGTTCAAACAGTTAAAACTTAAGATGCAATTTGGATACAAAGACTATAAGATGCTTTTACTTATAATTACTTAACTATGTGTTAGATCATCTTAGGACAAAGTGATATTAGAATTAGACAAAACTGTCTTGGTTGGGTTCGGAAATATTTAGATTGTTTTAAAATACCATGTAATGTGGATCATCAGAATTTCCAGTTTCAGCGCTTTAGTTGGTTGAACTTTGTGTCTACTTTTATTCTCCTCTTCTGTAAGATTCTTGTTGTTGTGTGTAATTGTGTTTCGTCTTTTTTACTTTGTTTTTTAGCCGTTAGGTTTTGCTACGTTGTTTGTTTGCTGGCTGGCGTTATGTCTTTTGGGTTTTGATTTGGTGGTAAATTGAATAATTATGTCATTAATTTATATATTTTTTATACTTGTTTAATCCTGAAAGATGCTTTCATTTTGTATTTTTTTATAGTGCTGCTAGCAATGAGCTGGCCTTCTTCTTTTTTCTTTTGGATTGTTCACGTGGCACGGGAAGAATGCAGAGTCCCGAACCCGACCAATGACTAGAAACTTTAAGACATTCCCACATACAGGGAGAAAAAAACAAGCAAATCATTGCATTTGTCCTCAAACAAAGCTCACGGGTTCTGAATTAACAATCTACCTTCTTTAATCCCCAAACTAATACATATGTATACCAGCAAAAACAAAAAGGAAAAGGAATGTTTAACTTGCACCTATGCTGTAAGTCGAACTGATTACATAAGCGCTTATAACTTTAGTGATAGAACATTTACATCTATGTCCACAATAAAAGTTCGACTCTCAGTTTGCCCTTCTTAAGAACTCAGGCTCTGAACCTGGGAAAAAACAAACTTCTGGTAGAATTAATTTTCATTTTTTGACCATTACAAGTAAAAAGCATTTCATGTCGAGGTAGGATGATGATGATGATTCAATTGTGTTAAAATTTAAGGTGGTTTTTTATTTTTCTTGTATTTTTTTGGGTACAGTTGAGGTCCAAGGACCAAAACAAAACCAATCACAAACAAGCTTGGGCCTGGCCCAGATTGTCTTTTTCAGTACTGTCAGCTGGAAGCCAGAGAACACCCATTGCTTGGCGCTGTCCACAGAAATAGAAGGGTAGAAAGAATTGAAAAATATGAGATTTGGGGAAAAAATAATGAAGAAGAAAAAATAGCATTTAGAATAAAATAGAATCTAGAGAAGGAATTAAAAGGTTTTTTTTTTCTTCTTTTAAAAGGAAAAGAAATTTCCATAATTGCCAGGGTAGGGTCAAAAAATAACACCACACCAAATAGAAAGACTCTGATCGCATAAAGCTGATGGCCTCCTGTGTAAAAGAAGCATCTTGAAATCCACAATAATGGAATGCATCTCAAGGTGTGGTCTGTCTTAGAGTTCTCACCTCCAAAACCTCCAATTCTTTACATGAATATTTACCATGCACCTCGCTCATAAGAGTTACAAAGAAATGTACATATACATTTAACTGATAACAACTCACAAGTACACCGAATTTCAACCCTATTTTATCGAAGTGTTGGATTAGCTATCTGTTGTCCTGACCGTGTTCTCGCTCACCGTCTGCCGCACAAATTGTCCCCGAATGCGAGGTCGTTGTTCTGCCAGTTTCTTTCTGCTTTGATACCGAACCTGAAAAACCAACCAAAAACCAAATTCAGCAAACCCGTCTACATTTCTTTTCTGTTTTGATGAGTTCTGTTCAAATATTCTAAAGGAAACCAAGCATGCAAGAAAGGAGGCATTTAACAGATTTAACTTACTCAATTCACATCAATGTTGCGCAAACTGGAAGAACTCAATTTAACAAGCCTTCCTTGGAAGAGCAAATACGTATAAGAAATTTTTGAAATGAAAATAGGGAGAAGAAATGAGTGGAGGTAATTTAAAAAACAATTTCGAGAAGGAGGAACACCCAAATTATTCCTAAACCACTTATTAAGATCTAGCATTAGGATGAAACAACCGAAAATTAGTCACCTTTTTCCGGAAGCATCTCTCCTGTCTTTTCTGACGAAACTTGGTCAAGGCAGCTTCTCTCTGCTTGACCTTGTTTTCATCTACTCTATTTCCACTATGGTTTCCGCTAGCATCACCACTTCCACTTTTCCCAGCAACATCACTTTCCACGTTTGTACCACCTACATTTTTTCCAGTGCTGCTTCCGTTTTGCCCATTGCTCCCATGGTTACTGCCTGAAGCACTTCCGTTGACACTGTAATTTCCAGGATTACCTTCAACAGGTCCACTCAGAACATTGGATGATCCACAATGCGGAGCAGCTGCAGCCAATTTCTTCAAAGATAAATCATTATGCTCGGGCAGGTGTTGTCCTTGCATGGTGTGGACAACATGGCGACGGACCTGACAGTGATCATAATCATGATGGAGGTTCTGAATTTGGAGTTGCTTCTGGGCATCTCTTGATTGAGCCAATACTGTCGTTGCCACATTATTAGCATTATCTACTAAAACTTGCTGGGTAGCACTCTTAAGGTCCTTTTTCACAGGATGGAAAGCAGACGATGGATGCAAAAGTTGGACTGTGGATGCTGCTGCTGACTTGTTTATAACTTGAGATTTGGGAACATCGTTATTAGTTGTGGAGCCCATATCAATGTTATTGCTGCCTCCATTCGAGGACTGATTGGGAGGGTTATCGCTTGAATGAGGTCGAATATCGCGAAAAAATTCTTTTTTTGTAACTTCCCCACTATTATCATGTGGGGAGTTGCTTCCAACATGCCCAGAAGGAGCCTTGTTAGCATTTGAGGCTGCATTATACCTGCACAGGAAGAAATATGCTAAGGGTAACCACATAGAAATTTAAAGAAAACCTACAAGACAACTGTTTCAAACTTCCACTTTATCAGTAGACAATAGCAATATCAAGTCCTTATGTTCCTCATACCTTGAAAAGGCTGAAGAGTCTGAACGTCTTAAGACATTGCGGTCATCCTGTACTGTTGTCTCAGTGCCTTTAACTCCTCTAAGTCTTTTCAAACTGAGCTCCACGGATGGTTCATGAGTATTACTATTGGCTTTAGTGCTTCTGTCTAAGGCCTTATACTGTCTGTTAGAAGCTTCGAATTGTGTGCTGTCCATCAGGGGATCAGTGGGATCAGTGACAACACCTGTTATAGTAGCACCATCATACTTTAGCTCACTGGAAGGACTCTCATAGTTGAACTTCAGCTGCCCCTTATCAATCTGGTGGACAAATTCACCGGAACCTATCTCAATCAGATTATTCTGTCTTGTTCCTGCTGGTTTGGTTGAAAAGTCATTAGCGCGCTGACGCTGTAAATCTCTATTACTGGATAGGCCTATCTCTAGATCTTTTCCCATTGCAAAGTTGTCTGAATAAAAAAACAGCATAATCACTAAGAAAGTAAAACAAGTATATATGTGCGTGTGTGCACACACACACAAACATCTATATATAAGGAACATTGCATAATAACATTTGAATAAGATGCACAGAACCACACAGGTTTAGATAATTCCAGGAATACCATGTTCCTTCTGTTGTTGGGACTCCCTTGTTGCAGCTGGAGGGACCAATTTGTTACTAAGTGATTCAGCGTTTGAGTGAACTACTTGGGCACAAGTACTATCAGGACACTCAGCTACCTGGTGCCATGAGAACACTTGTCGCGGACTGTCAACTTCTACAGCTTTTTTTGTCCAGGAACTCTGTAAAATGAAACACTAACACAGTGAGACTGCAGTGTACACATCGACGAGTCTGGGTCATTCTATGACTTTATTTTCTTAATTTTTTCTTTGAGGTGACGATCCGTGTTACTCATCCAATAAAAAAAAAAAAAAAAAAACTTATCCCAAGTGTTATATTCTTTTGCATATCTGCAAAATTGTGGACTAATCCTTAAATTGATTGACAGCAATGCTCCTTTACTTGTGTGAACCTGTTCACAATTTGAAACCTACTAAACAAGAGTTATTGAAGGAACTTCCATCGATTACTATTAGGCACTGTTTAGTATTGACTTTAATATGCATAACTAACTACAGTACTTACATTATTAAAACAGTAACCTGTACTTTCTAGGACTCTCATAATAACTGAGTCTGGACTCTAGAGTTAAGAGTCAACAATATAAACAAGCAAAAGGCAATTACAAGTTATCTTACAGGATATTAAACCCGCCATCAGTTTCTGAAAACCTAATACAGAAACACATACAATTCAATTAAAAAGAATTAAATCATACGCTATCCTCGCAGGACCAGCATTATCAATCCCTTTAGCAACTTAAGAATAAGAGCTGCAAAACAAGAGTAACTGATGCACACATCCGAAAAGAAGTAAAGCTGCAATTATTCTATTGAGAGGAGTATACATTCCCTTCTCCTGACTAATGTGAAAATTCAAATAATAGGCATGCACCATCCAAGATCTTTAGTATCCAATAACTACCATACCTGAGTGCCACTCCCATTGTCACTTCCATCTCCAACATTCAAACCAGTGCTCTCATTATCTTCCTCGTCATTGCTTCCACTATTGTTCTCAGACTTTGCAACACTTTTTGATCTTACAGACTTCTGAGTTTGTGTGCCGCTTTCACTTCCAGTTCCACTACCACTAGACTGAAAGAAAGTTTAGATACTAGTCATACAAAGAAAATTAAGAAACATAATATAAACTGCAACGTGAAACAAAATTACTAACCATTAAGCAAACATATTTAATATAAACTTATGTAATATCATATAAATAAAAAGCTCTTCTCATTAACAATGGCACTGCTCAACAATAATCTAAAGAGAAAAAAAAAAGCCCCTTCACAAAACAGGAGAAAAGTAAAGCATGTGAAGTGAAAACTACTTTTTAATAATCAGTTGAGGAAGGTAAAAAAATAGGAAAATACGAAGAACTGAACAGCAGTACAAAGACTTGTGGGCAAGCATTCTAATACCAGAATGGAAAGTCATAATGACTCACACTATGGCATCTCCTCCAAATGTGCTGCCAGAGGTTCTTAAGCTCATTCTTTCGTATAGGCTTCACTAAAAAGTCAACAGCACCCTTTGACAAACACTTAAAGACGAGACCCATTGAATCATGAGATGACATCACTGCACACAAATCTCAAAATTGTTTCTAAGCTGGCATAACTCAAAACTTATAACAGAGTATCACTACTCAATACAACTGTTATTGAGATGGGCATAAAAATATTAAAAAATAATTAAAAAAAACTTACTAATCACAGGAACATTTTTCCTCGTCTTATGGCTCATAATCTTGTTTAAAAGACCAACACCGGATAAGCACGGCATAACTACCTCAGTTAAGACTAGATCAACATGATTAGTCAAATCTTCAAGAATCTTCCATGCTTGCAATCCATTTGCTGCTGCAATCACTGAAAATACGAAGAATTAAGCATCAAATCCTGGATTTTAAAAGATAAATATACAAAAAGGATGTAATTGATGCACCAAGTAAATATATGATATTTGTGAGTGTGCATGTGAAATAAAAGAGATATATGGATACAGATATCATGTACTTTGCAAATGACAGAAAACTAACATTAATTATTATTTTTTTTTCCAAATGCAACAACATATACATCTATGCTTTCCAGTAATGACAAAAGCATATGATAGCACGAAAGATCATAGCATCCACATTAAAAACGACAAAATACAAAAGCTTGTACATGCGAACCCTGAAAGTCCAGTTAACAGGAAACTCAACCCGATAAAGTTGATAATGCATCCATTCACTTTTTCATAAACAGCAGTGTCTGGATATAGTCATACATGTGAAGCATTAGGTGTCCAGAAGCCAAATCACTAACCTTCATAACTGCAATTGCGAAGCAGTGCAGTGACAACATGGCGAGTACAATCATCATATTCCACCAGTAAAACCTTAAGAGATCTAACATGTAGAAACCTTTCCCAGCAAACCGTTGACCCTTGAGGCTGTTGCTTAACAGCCTGTACTTGAACACCCCCTCCTTGCCCACCGTTTACATCTCCAGCTATTCCATTACTTTTCGACTCATCTTCCTCAAATAACCTTCCTTCCTCATCCACCACTCCATTCTTAACCCTTTCCTTCCCGTCCCATGAACGGTGATTCTCCAGCAGTTGCCTACCCTCATCACTATCAACACTCATCAGGATACTCTATCAGTCAGACAAAAGACTAGTAATAAAAACGGCCCAAGTTCAGATTGAAAAAAAAACTTCTTGAATCGGGAAAAAGAATGGCGCATAGCGTTGGCTGAAAAACCAAACCTCTGCAACTACAGACCCTTCTAAACCTAAACACAATGGGTATTCACCGGTTACAAAATGATGTCAAATGATAACCCATAACCGAATATATATATATACAAGTGATGCCAATTTACACCAGATGTTGTTAGCTGGCTAAAAATGGCTTGAAACCCAACAAATTGCTTTCACCCTGTAAGACCAGAACACCATATCAGTAAAAAAAATACACCATAAAGCATTAACATCAAATTCTTTCTTTTAAACATAAGATGATACCAGTATGCACAATTTTTTTTATAAAAAAAATCCGAACAATTTGAAATTGAGAACTTGGAACACTATTAATCTACAAATAATTGAAAGATGCAGAGAATCAACAGAAATGATGATTTAAAAATCTCACATAGCACCAATCTTCAACAACTATAAATGATATGGATGAACCTAGATGAGCTTCAAATTATCTAAACCAGAGTAGCCAAGTATATAATTCAAAGCAATAAAAAAAAAAAACAAAACAAAAAACAGAGAAGAGAAGTATAAAATCAAAGAAGTAACATGGAAGAAATCACCTGCAAAGCTTCATTAACCGCCATAATTGAGCTAGATCCAAACCGAAATTACCAAGAAAATCATTGTACTAAAAAAACAAAATGGTCAAACAATAATTCCGAAAATCTTAGTTTGGATCTTCAAAAAAATCTGAATTTGGATATTTCTTAGATATTTTTGTACTATCTTTGCAGAGTTGGGACAGGCTTGACTGGACCAAGAAACATAAGACTGCAAACAGTTACGAGAGAGATAATCGGCGATCCTTTCGTCCAGGGAGAGAGGGAGAAGAGAGAGAGAGAGAGATGAGTAAAAGATATGGAGCTGCGAGATCAGCTCAGCGACTGATGATGTGGACAAAATAAGGGTGGAGATGCAGTAGAAGTAGAACGTTCGAGAACGCCATGTCAGATGCGAGATATTTCCAGCTTGGCAGAAAATGGGGCCGAGGGCTGCTGAGGTGGACGAAATCTAAAGCAGTGAGTGCAAGGGCTTGCTTGGCACTTCTGAAGATCTCGGAGATCTTGTTTTCGACACGTGGCGGTATTGGATGGCGAGTACCGGAAGGGGAAACGTCGCTTTCGTGGATTACCTACTCGCCAAATATCTTCCATGTGGTTGGTACTGGTGGAAGTGGCGGTGGTGACGTGTTAAATTTTCGTTAGTTGTCCACACGCTTGGGCCATTTCCTTTTTGGGGTCTGAATATTTGGCACGTCATACGAGTAAAAAATATCCTTAAATATCTAAGTAAGGTGTTGCAACTTGCAAGGAAACACTAGGGGCCTGGTTTAAGATTTTCTTTGATTTGCAAAGAACACTGCACTACTAGTGGTTTAAAGTAATTACTCCATTTTACAAGGTTTTGGATTTGAGTTTTACTATTTATATAGTATGTGAGAATTTAGTATATTTTCGCCCATCTCAATAGGAAAGATCCTAAAAAATAAAAAAAAAAAAAAAAAAATCTTTGATTTATATTGCCACTTATGGAAAGTGTTATTGACATCCAAACTTAATCATCGGTTTAAATTTAAAAAAAATAAAAAATCATCAGTGCACCATTTCATGGAATAAAACAAAATAAAAAGGAGTGCATGGTAACTATATTGATATGGTAGAAGTTATTTCCTTAGTTTTTGTCCAATAGTTAAATTGCCTTCTTCTCAAAAAGTTCATCAGTTTCAAATTTTACTAGTCAGAAACTAAAATAGGATGTATTATGAGATTCTTTTTAATCAAGAGGTAATGCTAACATTTAAAAAAAAATAATTTATGTGTCTCATTTAAGTTTCACGATGGTTAAATATATGATTATGTAACTCATTCGGAAATGCCCTTATCAACATTGTTGATTTAAGTTATTAATTATGCTCTAAAACTGAACTAGGATTTCATGTGTAGCAATGAAAGTTGTGAAACACTTAAACTACAAGCGCCTTTGCATTCAAATTATTTAAAAGTTAGATTAGAATGGACTGCACTGCATTATTTTTTCACTGATTTGAACTTTTGGGTAATCACGGATTAAGTCTAAGATCATATAACTCTCAACAAATCCATTATAATTTTATTTTCAGCATCCCACTTACTGTTTCTATATTTCATAATTTAATATTTTGGATAGAGATATCTTCTTAACAATAATAATAAATTTTCAGAAAATGGTAGGCAGGAGCCTCTTCAAGTTGTCACTGTGTACTTTTGGCTAAAGGACAACCCACACAAATTGACTTTTCTGAGCTTTCATGCACAGAGCCTGCTGATAGTGCTTACCTTTTGTAGAATATACCTCATATATTTATCTTCTTTTGGGAACTGGCCCTACTGCCTCCAAATCTTATCCAACTACGAAGATGCCAAAAGATAAAGAAGTGGTGGAAAATTATGTGGAGGAGAGAAAGCTGTGGTCTGAGAGAGCTTGCTCATATTCTTGAGGAGATGCTTTTGGGCTATAAGTATATTATTGCGATTCCATGGATTTACAGAGATCCTTCTCAACAAACACCACAAAACCATTGCTTCATTTGGAACCGTGCATCATGATCCAGTGGAGAAAATGGATGCCGGAACAAACATGAAGTGCGTAGATGAGGTTGAGGAGGAGGAATATTCATTGTGTGTGACACAGAATTCAGGGTTTCGCATAACAGATCAGCCTCTAATGTTCTTTATCAAAAATGTCAAGCTTCACTTTTATTTTCTTTGATGGAAATCGAAAAAAGGCTTAATATCATGGATCCGGATGCTCTGTTTGGATTTTCAGCCGTGGGATGCTCTGTTGTTTAAGGTATCATATTGGCCGATTGCAGGAAACTATACCAGATTTTTTATTATAAAAAAGGCCATAACAACTAGAAAGATCATATAATTTTGTAACTTCATGAATAATTTACAGATGCGACTCCAAGGACTTATACAATCTTTGTCATGGACAGATTGGCAGCGTTCAAGCACTAGGAAGTGCATGCAACGTAGCTATCAACATGCAGCCAGCCATAATAAGAACACCATAAGGGGTAAAGGTACACCAACAATTAAACACAAACCTTCTCTACAATTTTTCTTCTTCTTTCTTTCTTTCAAGGTTACTGCTGTCGGTGAAAGCGACAAAGTATCACCAAACGACTGTACAGTTCAAAACAACATGGGGGGAACACATGCACAATCATGATGCATAGAGTCTAACCACATTGATTTACAACAAAATCACTATAACCTAATTGCGCATCAAGTTTAAAAGGAACTACTTTGGTAAAATGTACAGCACACTCTATCTTGCACCGCTCAAACTTCTGCAGTCAAGAGCTGGTATTGTGCTGAAATTCAATATCTGCAGCTGATAACTTGCTGATTGGCAGTACTTGAGCCAATCAACTCGGCCAGCTGCACGAGGAATCTGGAAAAGAATAGGTAGAAGAACAAAACTATATAACAACCAAAGACCCTGCCATAATGGACCTGTATCATATTCATAACATATCTTAGCATGATTGGCTCAGATTATACCAAACTTATCTGAAACAAATTTATAAAGTCGCAGGGGACAAAAATGAAAAGAAATAATAGGAACAAGTTTAAGTTGAGGGCCATCAAAAAATTCCCTCATTATTGTGCCCCACAAGACGCAATTTGCTATATTAATCAATCATAAGTTACAACAATACAGTATCATTATCTAGCCTCCTCTCCTGAAGCTTATTGCTGCCACAAAATTGTTAGTAAATAAATCATCCTAAACCAAACAATACTAGTAGAACGACTCTCTTCAAATGCAATATAACTGAATTCTCTCCACGAGAAAACAACAGACCAAAAAATTGAAAGTGTCCATAGACCCTAGCTCGCACCTTACGCGTCTAGAGAATCACATATTCACCTTTAAAGGTGCAATGCAACAAATCATGCTGCAGCAGACTGCTTCTCCTTGTATTCATCAAGATTAAGAACTTCAAGCAACTTTGGCCAAGACTCTGGGATCCCTCCTGGCAAATCAAACTCCAACAGTTTCCCTCGACTACGGTAGAATTCTTCTACAGGCCGACTCTGCATTATCCATTAGGAATACAAACCATCAAAAAGACATTTGAATACAACATGGAAATTAAATATTCTCTTTCTTCCCCCAAAGGAACCTAATACGCATGCAACCAGCAATAGAAAATAATGGAAGGCACTTTCCCTATTAGCCCTTTTGTATTTACATATGTTATTCAACTGTTTCCATGGTCAATCATGATATGAAAATAAAGAAATACCTTCTCATTGTATACATGAATCCGATGTTTAACCACTTCTTCAGTATCATCGGCTCGAGTAACAAGCTTTGACATACAATGTGGAGGTGGAAGAAGCGGAGCCATGCTAATTGCAGGACTCCCATTCGAGTCCTTAACATTAATGGAGGCCACATTGAAATTTCCCCCACACTGACTACACATTCTCCTCCCAAGGCATTTCTCAACCAACACATCTTCCCGGAGCTTCAGATTGAGCACCAGGTCAATCTCTGTCACGCCTTCCAATATTTCCTAACACACACACAGACAATCAATCCTTGAGCACATTTCACCAATTCAGTAATCCATTACTCATTTGATCAATACAAATAGTTTAAATCTGATCACATAAAACCCACCTAGAATTATCAATTTAAGAGCTTCATCTTACTTTGAATCACATTATACAGTTCAAATCTTACTCTACAATACAAGTGTACAACAGCTAAGACACTTACCGCTTGTCTTATGGTTCGAGGAAACCCATCAAGAATAAAACCCAGTTCCCCTTTAGCTCCCCCAGCCTCCAATCTCTTCGACAACAAGCTTATTATAATCTCATCAGAAACCAACTTCCCCTGGTTCACAATCTCCGATAACTGCAACACACAACACAAAGAACACAAAAAGAGAGAGATCAAAACCCAGCAAAAAATGCAGATCTGAGAAAAAAAAAAGAAGCGAGCAATCAAAAGAATCAAAACCTCTTTAGAGAGAGGCCCAGTGGCTGCGAGCTCTTCGCGGACGAGATCTCCAGTGGCGATGTGAGGAACGCGGAGGAGATTAGAGAGGCGGCTCGCGTACGTGCCTTTGCCCACGCCCGGTGAGCCCAAGAACACCCACTGTACGTTTCGATCCTTGGGGTCCTTGACCGAGAGATTGGGCTTGGGCCCCAATCGTGGGCTATATGGCGAAGCGCCATGAGAGCTGGGCTCCGGCGCTATGCCCGAGTACAAGCACCGGCTTATGCGTGAGACGGAGGAGAGTGATGTGAACGAGGGCTTTGATAGGCGGGTTAAGGCCGCCATTGAAATACCGAAGTTAGCAGAGAGATGGGGGAGAGACTGAGAAAGTTAGTTGGAAGCTAGAAGCGTTTGGTTTTATGGGCGCAACCCTAACGTCGTTGTTTTTTTTATCATACCGAAAACGACTTGTCGTTCGTAATGTTTTGTTGAAGGGACAGATCACGAGTTGCCACGTGTAGCCTCGTTTCCCATAAAATAATGAAATTAGCCAACGGCCGTAACGTCGCCACTTACTCGGCTGCTTCTTTCCTCTGAGAAACCATGGCGGTTACTCTCTCTGCAACACTCTTCTCCACCACAATCCCTCCAAAGAGGAACACCAATTGCGCCTCGACACGTGTAATTTCGAATCTGAACATCGGCAGCCTTCTTCCCAATCTCAATAGCTGCAAGAGACTGATCAAATTCTCACCGCGGCAAAGCCACGTGGTAGCCTCTGCGGTCTCTGGCTCTCCCGGCAAGTTTTCGTTTTCTAATAGCCTGTTTGGTTTCCCAGAAACTGATGGAAAAGAAAACAATTACATATTTGTTATCTATTTTGTTGTACTCGTGCGTGGATGTGAACAGAGACCGAGTCTTCTTTGAACGGTGAAGATGCAGCGAGTTTATTGGAGACAGTGAAGGTGTTTGATTTGAATGGAAATGGAATTCCGATTTCGGATTTGTGGAAAGATAGGACAGCTGTCATCGCATTTGCTCGCCATTTCGGGTAATGTTCTATTAAGTTTTGCTTAGTAATTTCATTTTCTGCTAAGTTTTTCTTGATTAGTAATTGTTAAGCTAAACAGGTTAAAAATTAAATTTTTGTTTAATTTTCAGATGCGTATTTTGCCGCAAACGGGCTGACTATCTTGCATCAAAGAAGGTAATTACCCATTAATAATTTGTCACTGGATAGACTTTGATACATGCTTGTCATCAACTTGTTTAGTTTTTATTTTAATGATGCAAATTTATATGCATTACAAATTTGACTAAGTTTTACTATAGGGTAATTATTGGATGGGATTCTTGTCCATTACAGAAATAGGATGCAAATTTATATGCATTACAAAATTGCCTTTAAACAACACAAGGGTACTGCCTCTCTAGCTTGCTTGCCTTAAACACATTTCATATGTTGACAGGATATAATGGATGCATCTGGTGTGGCACTTGTTTTGATTGGACCTGGTAGCATTGATCAGGTTTGCTCTTAGAAATCATATACAATTAACCAAAATAGATAAGCATGTCAGCTTAATTAATCTTTAATTAGGTGGGTTGTGATTTCATGTTCTAACATTTCTGTGTTAATGTATGACTTCCATCTGCCATCTGTGGAAGAGAGGGAGTCTCGTAATTTCGGCTATTTCCCTGTAAATTCAGGCATGTGACATGGAAAAAATACGGAAGAGCACTTCTTATCATTAACACTTTGTAGTTTGTACTAGATTGTGAATTGAACTTTTCCAAGGCACACTAGCCAAGGCTTCATTATCTATTTCTTGTTCTGATTTACTGTTTGGTGTAAATGCTATAAACCTTTGTTATAACCATATGCATTAATTTGTTGTAGGGAAAAGCATTCACTGAGCAAACAAAGTTCAAAGGAGGTAAGTTTCAGAAGAGAAGCTTTTACTAATTCTGTTATAATTTTTCTCCCTCTAAAGTCATCCCAGTCACAGAACTTCCTTTTTTTTCATTCCAGAAGTTTATGCAGATCCAAGTCACTCATCGTATGAGGCATTAAGATTTGTTTCTGGGGTCTTAACCACATTTACTCCCAAAGTATGTAAGCAACATTGTATGTTTTTATTTTATTTATTAATGTAAGGAGTGCTTCTGAAGTTTCTAAGATTTTCTTACAGAAAGTAGGACCTCTTATCTAAGTTGCTTCCACCAAATTCTAGGCAGGTCTTAAGATATTAGAGCTGTACATGGAGGGTTACCGACAAGACTGGAAGCTTTCTTTTGAACAGGACACCGTAGCCAGAGGCGGCTGGTATTTCCTTACATCCATCTTACTACAAGTATCAGATTTGTATCATCATGAGAAGATTTACAAGTTGTCACCTTCTGTTACAGTTTTTGTTTTAGCAAGTAATTAGCACAAAATTTACATGTGTGACATTGTTCGTTTGGCAGGCAGCAAGGTGGAATTCTAGTTGCGGGTCCTGGTAAAAGTAACATCCTGTACATCCACAAGGCAAGTCTTCTATCCTTCTTTTTGCTTGGGACTTAATAGACTTGTTGGTTAATCATGCGGTTGTAACCAGTTCAGATTGAAAATTCAGACCGCCAGATAATCCCAAGACTATCCATTTTAATTAAGAGAACATAAATAGTTCTTAAAGCATGTAATGACTCAATTTGTACAAGTAGAGCCTTCGAAGGATTTTCTCTTTCGAGTTAAGACAGTAACTTATTCAACACTGTTGCTAACAAGTTCCAAAGTTCCAATTGAAACTTTAAATCACCAGAGAATCTGGCAATATTTGCTGATAAGACAAGACAATTTATTTTGATTCAGAGAACAGAGTAGAGGGAAGTACACACATATATAGTTTTCAAAGCATACCAATGAGTCCAAATGTACAAGTAGATATTAAGATGAGCTCTTTTGCTAGTGATTTGTGGCTACCGTGTAATTTCATGTTTTTGCTTTTGTATTGGAGTAGGATAAAGAAGCCGGGGATGATCCAGATATCAAAGATATTCTAAAAGCATGTTGTGGGGATGTAAATTCTGTATAGTCTTTACCTTTCTCATGCGGATTGTGAATTCTGCGTAGTCTGTGGTCACTTGAAAGGAGGTTATAAGAGCCTAGGAAAATTTACACATATCCCATTCATATTGTATCGCGGTAGATATGAATATGCTTCTTTTCTTGATTCAACTGGCTCATGAAGTTTCATGGATGTGAAGAACTATTGTAAGATCTGAGATTTGTAATAAATTAAAGCAAAAACGCAAGCTTAGGCTGTTAGTATTGTGTTATTTTTCGATTCATGTCCTCATTCATACATATGGTTTTTGTGCAACAAATTAAACTTTTCTTTTATGCATATATTTTGATTTTAGGTATCGATTTTCTAATTAAAATGAAGGGGGGTGAATAGGCCAATTTAAAATTATAATCAATAAATAAAAATAAACTTCTGTAGCATGATTGATATGGCTTATTAATCCTAAAACGTGCAGAACATAAAATAAATGGACACGCACAAAATTATTTTATGTGATAAAACCCCACTTATAGGGAAAATCCAAGGGACTCATCAGTCCAAAACAAATCCACTATAGAATGATGATTACGAGAAGTATTCGCATACTTATCCTAGACACATTCTAGAAAATGCTATAGAATGGTGAGGGGGTTGTGAGAGGGGTTCAATCCCCCTATCCAACAAGAGAGAGAAAATATTGGACTTGAACTTTTTAAAGATTATGGTTGGATTGGACCCCTCATTGAAACCCCTCACCAAAAAAATCACCCTCATTGTCTACAAACAGGACAATCTAAATAGTTAGACCCAAACTTGGAAGCTCAATGTTGATTTTGATTATTTCAAAAACAAAATAGAGTGTTCCCTTTTTTTTCTTTTTCTTTTTCTTTTTTTCCCCTTTTCTTTGCTTTTGGTTTTGGTCAGGAGAATGATTTTAAAATGAAGAAAACAAAAAGACAAGTATCTTTGAGGTTTCCCCTTCCTTGATATGTTGGTATAATATGATTCGAAATTTAAATGCCCAGGCTTCGAACCAAGAACAATACTTAAACCTAAGAAGAACAAAGAAAAAAAAAGATCATTTTTTTCTTTTTGAGATCACAAACAGAGGACAATCTTACATAGTTTATATTTAAAATAACAAAAATAAATAAAAGAGATGTTTTTTTTTAAGTTTATTTGCTTTTGCTTTTGATTAGGAGCATCATTTAATAATGAAGAAAACAAAGAATGAGGTATACATCTTTGAGGTTTCCCCTTGGTCGATGTGTTGGTATAATATGATTCGAAACTTAAATGCCCAGGCTTTGAAAAAGAATATTATACAAACAAATATTGCTTGATTTGCAAGTCTAATATAAGTTCCTTTCCTCCCATCTCTATATAAATCCATAACATGACCTTGAGAGGCACATTGCGTTTGAGTAACAGCATTTCCTGTTGTTTTTGCTGTGTACGTGAACAAACTATATCTAAGATGTCAGAAATTGTTACTTTTGGAGCTGAGGGGATACTGACGAAGGTGGCTTCACTTGCCCAACAAGAATTCAATCTTCTGCGGGGATTCAAAGGAGAACTCACAAGTCTGCGTGAATCATTGTCCAAGGTTCAAGCCATGCTACAAGATGCCGGAAAAAAAAAAGATCAGGCCGAGGCGGTCAAAATGTGGGTGAAGGACCTTGAAGACATAGCTCATGATGCCGATGATGTGTTGGATGAATATGAATATGAAGTTCTCCGGCGTAAGGTAGAAGTGCAAGACCAGATGAAGAAAAAGGTACTCAATTTCTTTTCACTCCACTACAATCCCATTGCATTCCGTCACAAAATGGCACATAAAATCAAGAAAATCAACTCATCTTTAGTCAATCTGAAGAATGAGGCAGCTGGTATTGGTCTAGTTGCAAGTTCGACATTCCAAGGTGGAAGCTCTCATGATGCAGGAGTTGACAGGGAAACCGTCTCCAGCTTTGCTCAAGACGAAAAGTACATCGTTGGAAGGGAGAAGGTTGTGTTAGATATAGTAACAACCTTGATCGACTCAAGCAATACTCAAAAGAATTCTCTCTCGGTTATGCCCATTGTAGGATTTGCGGGCTTGGGAAAAACAACTTTGGCTAAATCTATATATAATCATGATGAGATAGGCAGACAATTCACCATAAAAATATGGATATGCGTATCTATTCCTTTCGAAGTCAAGTCGATTTTAAACAAGATCTTGATACATTTTAAACCAGAAAAGGCTCAAGAGAAGGAAGCAGCACTCAAAAATCTTCAAGAACATCTGAAAGGAAAAAGATATTTGCTTGTACTCGATGATGTTTGGAATGAAGATCCTGACAAATGGAATGATTTGACGAGTTGTTTGTCAAGTGTTAAAGATACCCAAGGAAGCAGCATTCTTGTCACTACCCGTAGTGAGAAGGTTGCAAAAATCGTGCGGACACTTCCTATGTGTAATTTGGGAAAACTATCAGACGATCAATGTTGGCTCATTTTAAAGAACAGAGCATTTCTGGATGACAGTGCTCCTTTGACTAAAGATCAAGAGAGAATTGGAAGGGACATCGCCAGAAAGTGTGCAGGCCTACCGTTACTGGCAAAGGTATGTTTATCCGTTTGCTGAATTTTTCGCTTGATCTTGCTTCTTATTCTTATATTTGTTTTTCATTAACAAACCTTTAACCCGCTAGACATTGGTAATCTTGTTTGCTTTATTATTTTGTGAAGGATTATATAAAGAACAAAATACCATTAATTTATGCAACAAAAATAGGCTCAAACATACCACTAATTTCACAAGTAAAATGAACAAAATACCACATAATAATTAACAAGGATTATTTAAAGAAAAAAATCAGTATTGGCAGATACATCAGTAATCCAAATTTACAGAAAAATATTAGTACTATTGTCGATTAGATGTATACCTATGGTTGAAAGAAGAAGCTAGAAGGAGATCGAATTAATGTGGCTACCTTTCTGAAAAACTGTTAACAAAAATTTATTTAATATATATAACTACATGGAGCATAGAAACCATCTAACAATTCCCATAATACCATCCTTCATTTTTTAAAATGACATCATCTACTACCACCACCCCAATAACTAGGGCTGGCAATGGGTCGTGTCGTGTCGGGTTCGTGTCGTGTCGGGATAATAAACGTGTCAAGAATGCTCAACTCAAACCCGACCTATTTAATAATCGTGTCGTGTCGGGTTCGGGTCGCCTTAAACAGGTTATTAAACAGGTTACCTGGTTAATAACCTATTTAATAAAAGTGGTAGCAACTAATAAAGAAACATCGCTATGTACAAAGAACTATAAACTTTGACTACCTGCAATAACCACCACCTCCTCCACGACCACTATCACTACCTCACCTCCACCTTCACCACCACCACCACCACCAACTTCACCTCCACCTCTACCTCCACCATCACCACCCCCACCCACCACTTGCGCCTCCACCTCCACTCCTACCCACCACCACCATCACCAGAACTGATAGAAAGAAAATCCTGCCGTGACTGATAGAAGTATTGTCATTTATTATATTTAGAGTAATGCTACTCTTACCACATTTGTATACCACATTCCCTTACCACCTTATGTGGCAAATAAGGTGGACAACTATATCAATTAAAATATATTTAACATTTTCTTTTCTTTTATGATTTATTAACACTTTTTAATTGATGTGGTTGTACACTTCATCTGCCACATAAGGTGGTATGTGAATGTGGTAAGATTAGCATTATTCCTATATTTATCTTATTAACTTATGGAAAATGCTAGGATTACCACATTTTTCATACCAAATTGTGTACCACCTCTCTGGTAGAGGTAGGCCCCATTGTATTGGTGGGCTCCACCTCTATTAGAGAGGTGGTACACAATGTGGTATAAAAATGTGGTAAGCCTAGCATTACCCTTAAATTATTATCGAACTTACTAAAGATGAGAAGGGTATAAATGGCATTTTGCACATTATTGGTAGGGAAAGAGTTTTTTTTTTCCCGAATTATAGAATAAGATAGTTCTGCTTTTATAGATACAATTATATTTTCCTTTTGTTCCCGTAATACTATACATTTATTTGTTAATTTTCTTGAGAGTGGATTGTTTGTTTTATTAGAGATATTGGAGGAGGGAGGATTTGAACTTAATATGTCGATTGCAAGAGTAAATACTCTTAATTACTTGACTTACAACCCTCTTACGAGAGTAGATTGCTAATATCTCGTTTGACGATGCCTTTATTTATTTTTTGAAAGAAATATAGTCATTAAATGCTTATTGCATAGTGTTATCGGTTCGAAACCAATGGATTTTTTATCAATCTAATTCAATTCAAATTTTATATTGGATTTGAGATTTTACAATATGATCCAATGTGTTCAGATGTCAGGATCCAATCCAATGTACATTGGATTGGATTGAATTGATGATCGGTTTGTATGAAAATATGATAATCGCAAACATAATCATATAGAATTCAATCCAATAGAAAATACCATTCAATATGTACTAAATAGTCATAAATAAATTTTAGAAAACAACACTACAACACGAAGTTTGACATTTAGAGTTCAAGTTACATCCATTCCTTAAAAAAAATCAACACTAAAATCAACACAAAAACTTAGAAATCTAGAATTTTTATGCTATATTATATATATATTTTTCAAAATAATATCAACAAAGTTGTGTTCTGGATCCACTAACCAAACCGATCCAATTAGTTAAAATTTTTTTTGGATCCAATCCAATTCGCCAATATTATCGAAACCAATAAAATTGGATTGGATTGGTCAATTCTGAAATATTGATTTGGATTTTGTACAGACCTAGGTATTATAGTTAATTTTGTAATATTATAATTTAATAGAAATTCAAACTCGTGTGCCAATAGGTTTTGGGAAATATGATGCGTGAAAACATTAATGGATGGCGGGTTATTCAAGAAAGTACCATATGGGATTTATCAGACGGAGATGAAAGAATCATGTCGATTTTGAAGTTGAGTTTTGATGAATTAAAACCAACTTTGAAACAATGCTTTGCATATTGCTCAATGTTCTTCAAAGATTTCAATATTCAAAAGGATGACCTGGTACAACTTTGGATGGCTCAGGGATTGCTTCACCGTTCTTCTAGCCAAAGTAATCTAGAGATGGAGGATGTAGGAAATCAATATTTTAATATTCTATTGGAGAAGTCCTTTTTTCAAGATGTTTCAATGGATAAGTATAATGTGATTACCCATTGCAAAATGCACGATCTTGTGCATGATCTTGCAGAACTTGTTTCAAAATCAAAGAGCAAGGACTCCAATGATGTTCGACATATGGCCCAACCTTCAGCCTCAGAACTACAGGGAATTCCAAAAGGAATTGTAGTGCGCTCAATGTTTTTGGACGGTGAAGTTCTTGGTAACATCTTACCGAGATTTAAAGGTTTGCGTGTCTTAAAATTACAGGAGGCTTATATTACTGAGTTGCCAATTTCAATTGGAAAGTTGAAACACTTGAGGTATTTAGATATTTCAGGAACACGGATCAAAAGGCTCCCCCAATCTGTTGGCAAGCTTTATAACCTACAGACATTAAGAATGCACAATCTCTATCTTGAAGAGTTTCCAAAGAAATTTCAAAATTTGATTAACTTGAGACATATTTATTTTGGTTGGTATCCAGTTGGCATGGGGCGATTGAGTAATACTTATTATGTTAAGGGGGGTGTTATGAAATATCCAGTTGGCATGGGCCGGTTGAGTAATCTCCGATCATTATCTTATTTTATTGTGGGTAAGGAGAAAGGCCGTGGAATAGAGGAGTTGGGTGGCTTAAAGTATTTGAAAGGAGAAATATCTCTTTATAATCTGGAGCGTGTGAGAGATATAGAAGAAGCAAAGAAGGCAAAGTTAGCGGAGAAGACGAACATACGCAAACTAAAGTTTGAATGGGGGACAGACAGGTCAAGCGCCATAAACAACGACAGGGATGTCCTAGAAGGCCTTGAACCGCACTCTGAATTGAGAATTTTGGAGATTTGCAACTTTAGCAGTGATCAATTTCCATCGTGGATGATGAGTGGAAATTTGTTTTCTTCCTTGAAAAAATTAAGTATTGATAATGCAGAGAACCTAATTGAATGGACGGGAGCTGCAATATTTCCACGCCTTGAGGAGCTGTTCCTGAGGAATTGTAATCAATTGAAAAGTGCTCCCACTCATTTTCCATGTCTCCAAAAGTTAACAATAGATTCCATGGATAGCGGCATGCCGATAGCTAATATAAGCACTCAGCTCACCACTCTTACTCATCTCACAATAACGAAGATGAAGGAACTTGCTTCTCTGCCTGAAGGAATGTTAAAGAAGAACAAAAATCTTTCATATTTGGAGATAGAGTACTGCCCAGATTTAACTTGTATTGCTGCGGATGTATTTGGTTGTTGTGCATCTCTCGAGTCATTGAGTATTTCAGAGTGTCCTAATCTTAGGACTTTGCCTGATGGGCTACACACTCTGCTCTCCATTAAGGAGTTGATTATAGTGGGTTGTCAAAGTCTGGAGTGCATCCCAGTTACACAGGGTGTCGCATCTCTCTGCAAATTTCCTATTTTCAAGTGTCTTGAGTTATGTATTCTACCTGAGGGGCTAGAATGCTACACCTCTCTTCAAATGTTGACAATATGGAGATGCTCCAAAATAACATCCATTCCAATCACACATGGGCTTCCCTCCCTCCGCGAATTAGATATTTTACATTGTGATGAATTATCTATTCTACCGAGTGGGTTACAACATTGTACCTCTCTTCAAATGTTGCAAATAAGGAGATGCTCCAAAATAACATCCATTCCAATCACTCATGGCCTTCCATCCCTCCGCGAATTAGAGATTGTGAATTGTGATGAATTATCAAGCTTACCGAGTGGGTTACAACATTGTACCTCTCTTGAGCACTTGTCTATTAAGTGGTGCAAGAATCTCGAAGCTATTCCAAGTTTAGACAGCCTCACACAACTCCGTCATTTGGAGATCTATAACTGTGATGGATTAAAAGATGTACACCCCAGTGAGTTTGCAGCATCCCTCACCCGCTTAAAGCATTTGGAAATTGGTGGGTTTTGGAAGGAGCTCGATTCATTTCCTGCTTTTCAGGTTATTCCACAACTTGAAACATTAGAGTTGTGGGGTTGGCCCAAGCTCAACTCTCTGCCTGAACAAGTTCAACACTTCACTTCTCTAACTTCTTTGGAAATAAAGTCCTTCGACGGCATGGAGGCTCTTCCAGAGTGGTTGGGAAATCTTGCATCTCTTAAGTACCTAACGATAGGGGGTTGCAAGAATCTGATGTATCTACCTACACTTGAAGCTATGAAATGTCTCACCAAATTACGAAACATATGTATAAACGATTGTCCTCTTCTGAAAGAGAGATGCAATAAAGACAACGGCCCAGAATGGCCCAAGATTTCGCATATTGCATACATCTATTGTAAGTTTTTCAATTTTATTATTTGTTTTCTTTGGTTCTGAAATCAATTATTTTCTTCTCTTTACTTTTATTTATAAAATAAAATAAAAATAAAAAAAATCTTCTTTTGGTGAATTGGGGGCTAAGCCCGAACACAACTAAACAAAATTACATACGGGACTAGGCCTACTAGAGAAGCCCTATCTAACTTAGTGTTCATTTTAACTTGATTGTTTATTGTTTAGTACATTTTTTAATTTTTGGTTTACTTTCCCTTTGATTTGTTTAATCATGTAAATCGCTAAGAATAAATGTTTGTGCGATTCGTTTCTCACTTATCATTAATTAGGTTGTTATCTTCTATTTGCATTTTAGTTTAATCAGTCAATTACTTCAAATAAAGATATGATTTATAATCACTTAGAAGTTGAAAACCAAAACAAATTAAACTCTGAGTTTTCAAGTGTTCTCTACATTCAATACATCCATATACACATACACACACACACACCATAAAGAACTCAGGGGTGATTTATAACTCCACATGTAAATTCAAGGTTTGAGAGTATCAAATGATGTTTGTAAATTTGTAACATATTTATGTTTAAATCTCTGCAGTTGACTTTGAGCCATGGTCCAAAACTCAAATTCAATAATCTTCAAAGTGTATCCTGAAATGCGAAATGGTTGAAAGTAGTGTGCATTGTTGTTGTGAAAATTATTGACCTCATGCACATTCACTCTTATAAAGGTACCATATTTCTTTCTCAACCCATCTCTACAAAGAATATTAACTCTGTTTGCCAATGCCTATAATTTTTTCTTTCCACAAGCAGCATTGACCAAAGTTGGTTTTGATTAGGTGGTTGAGAGACAGGTGTTGATCATGGGGTGCAGATTGCATATTGTAATTATAAGGTACAAGCAATTCCCAATTGTCGGTGCATTATTATACTTGTAGCCTTGTTGTATTTTTTCCTTGTCAGTTTATGCAGCGGCATCTATTAGATTAGGATGTGTACTTTTTCTTTATACAGCTTCTGCTTTTGCTTCGTATCATCAATCAAGGATTAATTTTTATAATTTTGAGGATTTTATGATGAGTTTTTGTCAAACTTTCTCCAAATTTTAGCTTCCAATTTTGCATTTCTTTTCAAGCCTTTTTTCTTATTATTTTGTTGTTTTATTTATTTATTTATAACCAAAATAACAGAGTAGGAAGGTGATGGAGATATTCAACCAATTGTGACAGTTTCCCAATAAGCTCAACCCTTGGAAGGTGATGCCATGCGAGGAAAGCTTTTAACGGCTCTGCAGCTGCAAGGTATGCATAGCCCTTGGCTTGTTTTCGTGTTGCTTTGTTCGTCAAGATAGCACTAAATTTGCACTTCTTATTTGGAAACAGGGTCATTAATGTATCTTTCTGACCGTATTATCAAGTTCTTTGGGAGATTCAGTTTTATGAGATTTTTTATTAAGAATCCGATCAAGCAAACTTCAACACTGCAGGATTTTGAGTTTTTTTGTTTTTTTGTTTTTGCACACTCTCTCCCTAGGCTTTGTAAAAGTTTCTCTCCTGAATCTGATCATTTGGGTGACTTAGAGTTCCCTGTTGAGAGAAAAGAGATTATGATTTAACATTTGGAAGAACCTTTTGTCTTCTTTGTTTTGTAGTTGTGCCTTTGCTAATTTATTCTCATCATTGTTTCTTGCATTTTGCTTTGACAATCTTGGATTGTTATGTTGATGTTGCATTACATGTTTTCCATTTGTTGGATTGGATGTCCATCAAATAATTTTAGATGTCATTTTATTTTTGTAAAAATGACCGTTGAAATAAAAATTTTACTCCACCAACTGAGGCATGCATGACTACAGCACTAGTCATTGATCAAAAAAAAAAAAAAAAAATTTGGAAAAAAGAGGAAAGAAAAAAACTTTTCTTTTAAAATAATTCAACCCCAAAATAAGAAAATGGTAAAGAATCAAACTTAAAACGTATTGGGCACTAGGCCCAGCTTTCTTGCAGCTTAGATTGGGTTTTTATTTGGGCTTTCAGGCCCCCAGTTTGCAGACTTAAGCCTCACGAGAGACTCAGCTTCCCGCTTCTTCAACCAACCCTATTTCGCTTTCCCAAAATCACAACAAAAAATGGCGGACAAGAAAAAACGCCAAACGCCGACCATGGTTGCGGACAAGAAGAAACGCCGTTGACCCGACCCGAACTCCGACGACGAAACCCATCACCTCTTCAAGAGCCTCCTCAAACCTGATCCGCTCATCCCTCAAACCCTCGATGACCTCCGCTCCGCCAACGCCTCCTCATCCTCTTCTTCCAAAACCATAACCCTCGCCGACCTCGCCGTCGGCTCCACTTGCCGCGAGGTCAGCGACCTCGACCTGTCGTCCATTCCATCGAAGATTGAGCTCCAGATGCTCAAGGTTATCAAATCCATCCTCGACGGCAACGGCTTCGCGTTCGAGGTCCCCTCACGCGCCGCCGCTAACCAGCTCTATGTTCCGGAGCTCGACCGCATTATGCTAAAGACAAAACTTCCCTCCGCCCCTACCCCAACGTCTCCAACGTCCACAAGGCCACCATCACAGCTCGTCTTCTCCAGCTGATCCGCCAGCTCTGCCTCAAGAACATCCACGTCACCAAGCTTGAGAAGCGGCCGGGCTAGAGAAGTTTGGTGGTCGAGCTTGAGTAGCTGCCGAGCTTGAGAAGTTTGGCGACCGGGGTAGAGAAGTTTGTCCTCTTCTAAAAGAACGATGCAATGAAGACAGCGGCCCAGAATGGCCCAAGATTTTGCATATTTCAAACATCCAATGTAAGTTTTTCTATTTTCTTATTTGTTTTCTTTGGTTTTGAAATCAGTTATTTTCTTCTCTTTACTTTTTCTTTATACAGCTTGTGCTTGCATTTCTTTTCAAGTAACAGAGTAGGAAGGGTGAATATGTGCACAGCATAGTGACGGGTTTACAAATTTCAGTAAATTGAAATTTACCTGGAGTTGTTTTGCAATAATATTGTTTTGTAAGTCTTTCTTCCCCGCCCGCCTTAAATCATGGGTATGGAGCCAGCCTCGCTTCACAGCGTGGGGGAAGATCGGTTGAGAATCCCCTGAGGTTGGTGACCATACTAGCGGCTTATATTAAAAACAAACCCAATTTAAAAACATTTAAAAAGGTTATTAAAAATAAAAATAAAAACCTAATGGCTAGCTGACGTCATCGATGACATCAACACGCCCTTAATATTGGCTGTTAGATCTACAGTTGCATGAGATGTTTCGTGCTTTTTCCCACGCATGATATTTTTTCCTTTGGGAAAGCACATGCGCTGGGCCCATAAAATTTTTTGGCCTAAACCAAATCTAAGCTACATTCGGCCTACTTAGGGTCCATGGCTGGAGATGGCCTTAAAACTAACAAAACTCCTTCATTTCTCGTTTTACCCTCTCATACTGTTAATGCATTAATTGTCTCACTTACTTCTGCCCTTACACTTCTCTTCAGCATCGTTCTCATTTTTCTTCTTCATATCATCTTCCAGAAAGTGATTCTTTTACCAGACAAATAATAAAATAGGGCTTTTCACTGTTTGCACTTGATTTTTTTTTTTAATAAAAAAATAAATAAAAAGATCTACGTTTGTCGAGTTTTTATCAAAAGTAGCTAAATCATTCATCTTTTCCTTCGAATTATCTTAAAATTTGTCCTCGCAAGTCTTGTTTGCATGATTTTTGCCCCCTCTTCCTAGATTACATCATCGATTACGAAAAATGTGGTAGCAAAGAATATACATTTTAACTAAGTGCAATTTCGTGAATGTTTGATCAATCAACCATCATTAGCATCGCTTCCACAAATATGAGCTTCCATAGCTGTAGTTGCTTCAATGAGGACCAAGAATCTGGGATATATATTTGCTTGTCTGACTAACTTTCTTTGATTAATTTATATGAGTTTTAGCTTTAAGGGCATTTAAGTCTATTTAAATGACTTTTTTGCAATTTCTATTAAAAGTTTTATATATTATAAAAACTAACATTTATGAAATTAAAGAAAATTGAGGCTTTTTCTCCCCCATTCATAAAAAAAAATCTATGTTTTGAGTTGGAAACTAAGGGGAAAATCTTGAAAAGAATTTCTAATTAAACATGGAAAAGGAATCTTCCTGGTAAATGGCGTGGGAAAGGGTTTAGGATGAAAGTTCTAAATAGATTTTTTTCTGCCTCATCACTTGGTAGTCTGTCATGCCACGATGGAGGAAATCTATCCACAATTTTGGCATGCAATAATAATTCAGCCAACCGACAACTTAGTTTGTTGGGTGGGCTCCTAAATTATTAGCCTTTGTTGTCAGCCATATGACGTTCAAATTTAATTACGACTTATTGGTCAGGAAGAATAAGCTAATTTTGACTTGGGCCTAATTTAATTACAACATTACACTGTAAATACCGTATGAAGGTTTAGATTCAGATCTCACCTTTGTCTATAAATACCGTATAGCCAGTTTTCCAAACTGAATTAGCATTCATTGATCTGTTCTTTCTTTAATTGTCTAGATTAAAAAGGTAAACAGGGTCATGTATTAGATGTTGTTGGATTTTGTTTGGTGAGGATGAATGTAAATATGATTTAGAAAATTGACGGTTCAAATAATTGGACAAAGTAATGTGGCCAATCTTGGATTTTTATAAACATCTTACATTATATCGTTTCTATTTTCTAATTGTTGGATAGGATGACGATGAAACATTTTTACATATTGTTTCATTTTTGTAAGGATAACTGTTGAAATAAGATAAAGGAAATAGTTGGTTCAAATTTCAAATGAATAATGTGTAAGTTTCTAATGTATTTATGTTTAAATCTCTGCAGTTGAGAGTTGACGGTGTGAAATGGTGATCCTAGCTAACATGGTCAAGATTTGTCAACCTAAACGGAATCAAAATTTCCATCAAAATTTTTGTGTTTTTAAAGCACTGATACTTCTAAAACTATGAATATTTTAGACCTTAATCAGGATTTGTTGTGACATTGTTGTACCCACGGCCACATTACCACAGCCTAAACCACGATGGAGGAAATCTATCCATCCACTATCTATCCACACAATGATGGCAGGCAATTATTGCATGTAAATATTTTGGTAGGCAGAAGATGAATATTTTGGCAGGCAGAAGATAGGTTATAGAGGAGATTTGGCGGGCAGAAGATGAAAATTCCCTCTCTGTTGGGAATTGTACAATTCCACCTATTACCATGGAATTTCAACTCGGGATTTTAGATGTGCAATTCCCACGATATTTTCAACGTGTAATTTGGCAAATCCTGAGTTGGTTTTGCCAAACGCCGAACTTTCCCTTTTCCACGCTCCAAATCCCGACTTTTGTTAAAATCCCGAGTTATTTTACCGCATCCAAACACACTGTAATTGAGCCAACCGACAACTTTAATTACGAGTATTTATGAGAAAAACGAAGCTAAGATCGACTTAGGCCTAATTTAATTACAACACTACACTAACGTATGTGGGTTCAGATTCAGATCTCACCGTTGTCTATAAAATAATGTATATATGTCATATTTTAGCTAGTTTTCCCAACTGATTGAGCATTCATTGATCTCTTCTTTCTTTTATTGTCTAGATTGAGCAGTGAGGAGGAGAGATAGAAATATGGCACAAGAAGTTGTTACTTTTGGTGTCCAGGAAATAGTGAAGAAAGTGGCTTCACTTGCCGCTGGAGAATTCAGTCTTGTATGGGGATTTCATGGACAGGTGACAAAGCTGCGTGAATCATTGTCGCTGACTGAAGACATGTTACGAGATGCCGATCAATCACAAGGTCGGGGTGAGGCTGTGAGAAAGTGGGTGAACAAGCTTGAAGACATAGCTCATGATGCTGATGATGTGCTGGATGAATACGGGTATGAAGTTCTCCGGCGTCAAGTGGAACTACAAAACCAAATGAAGAAAAAAGCGCTCAACTTCCTTTCACTCCACTACAATCCCATTTTATTTCATCTCAAAATGGCACATAAGATTAAGAACATCAACGCTGCTTTGAAGCATTTGAATAAGCAGGCAGGTGGCATTGGGCTTGTTGCAAGGTCATCGACCGCTGATGATAATAGAGCAGCAGTGCTTAACAGGGAAACCGACCCCGGCTTTGATGAGTATGAAAAGAACATGGTCGGAAGGGATGAGCTTGTGTCAGATATAGTTACAGACTTAATCAACTCAAGCAATAAAAGAGAGACTCGTCCTTGTGTTATGGCTATTGCGGGTATGGCAGGCTTGGGAAAGACCACGTTGGCTAAAGCAGTATATCAGGAAAATAAGATAAATAGCCACTTCAACAAAAAAATATGGGTATGTGTATCAACCCCTTTTGACGTGACGGAGATTTTAAAGAGGATCTTGGAGTATGTTGAACCAACAAAAACTGGGATGAACGCTAAGGCAGCAATATGTGAAAACCTCCAAAAAGATTTAAAAGGAAAACGATATCTTCTCATTCTCGATGATGTATGGAACGAGGATCGTCATAACTGGGAAGAGTTGATGAGGTGTTTGTTAAATATCGAAGATACTCAAGGAAGCAGCATCCTTGTCACTACTCGCAAAGCTAGTGTTGCATCAATCGTTCAGACGCTTCCTATGCGTGATTTGAGAAAGCTATCAGATGATGAATGTTGGCTCATATTGGAGAAAAAAGCGCTTTCAGGCAGGAATGCTCCTTTAAGTGAAGATAAAAAAAGAATTGGAAGGGACATAGCTAGAAAGTGTGCAGGTCTACCCTTATTGGCAAAGGTATATTGTTTAATAAAGATGAATCTTATATTTAATTAATTCAGATGTACTTAAAAATAAAAGTGATGTTATATATGTGTTCTTCATTTGTTTAGTTTTCTTAAATTGATGATTTTATTTTTCATTGAACTAGTCATGTTTGATTAAAATTAATGCGGACTGTATACTGTCATATTGTTATTTTACGCTATTATATCATTTAATTGTGATTCAAACTCATATATCAACAGATTTTGGGAGGTACGATGCGCTTCAAAGACATTCATGGATGGCAGGCCATTCAGGAAAGTACAATATGGGATTCACCTGAGGAAGAAAAAAGAATCTTGTCAATTTTGAAGTTGAGTTTCGATGAATTAAAATCATCATCTTTAAAGCAATGCTTTGCCTATTGTTCAATTTTCATCAAAGATTATAAAATTGAAAAGGATGAGTTGATCCAAATTTGGATGGCTCAAGGATTGCTTCACTCTTCTCCCAAAAATAGCGGTCTAGAGATGGAGGATGTGGGAAATCAATATTTCAATATTCTGTTGGAGAACTCTTTTTTTCAAGATGTTAGAAAGGATGACAATAATGTGATTACCCACTGCAAGATGCACGATCTTGTGCATGATCTTGCAGAAGATGTATCAAAATCAAAGACCAAGGACTCCAATGACATTCGACATGTGGCACAGATTTCAACCATAGAAGTACAAGGAGTTCTAAAAGGAATTGTTCATAAAGTGCGCTCAATGTTTGTTGGTGCAGTTTCTGGTAACATCTTACCAAAATTTAAAGGTCTGCGTGTCTTAAAATTACAGGAGGCTTATATTGATGAGTTGCCAAATTCAATTGGAAAGTTGAAACACTTGAGGTATCTAGATATTTCAGCAATAAAGATAGAAAAGCTCCCCCAATCTATTGGCAAGCTTTATAACCTACAGACGTTAAGAATGCGGCATCTATATCTTAGAAAGTTTCCAAAGGAACTGCAAAATTTGATTAACTTGAGACGTGTTTCTTTTGATTACGCGTATGATATGAAATATCCAGTTGGCATGGGGGGGTTGAAAAATCTCCGATCATTATCCTTTTTCATTGTGGGTAAGGAGAGAGGTCGTAAAATAAAGGAGCTGGGTGGCTTAAAGCATTTGGAAGGCGAATTATCTATTTATGATCTGAAGCATGTGAGAGATGGAGAAGAAGCAAAGGAGGCAAAGTTAGCGGAGAAGACAAACATACGCAGACTACGGTTTGATTGGGGTCGGCCACGAGAAGGCATAAAAAATGACAGGGATGTACTAGAAGGCCTTAAACCGCACTTTCCATTGGAAATGTTAGAGATTCACAGCTTTAGTGGTGATACATTTCCACCCTGGATGATGTGTAGAGATTTGTTTTCTTCATTGAAAAGATTAAAGATTTATAGCGCATGTAACCTAATTGAATGGACGGAAGCAACAAGAAGGCCAACGGAAAGAATAGTTGTGTTTCCTTGCCTGGAGGAGATGTTTTTGATGTATTGCCCAAATCTGGAGTGCATCTCAATTACACACGGTCTCGCATCCCTCCGCAGTTTAGAGATTTCAAGTTGTCATAAATTATCTATTCTACCTGAGGGGCTAGAATGCTATACCTCTCTTCAAATGTTGAAAATAGAGGGATGCTCCAAAATAACATCCATTCCAATCACACATGGGCTTCCATCTCTCCGCCAATTAGAGATTTCATATTGTGATGAATTATCTATTCTACCTGAGGGGCTAGAATGCTGTACCTCTCTTCAAATGTTGAAAATACGGGGATGCTCCAAAATAACATCCATTCTAATCACACATGGGCTTCCATCTCTCCGCCAATTAGAGATTTCATATTGTGATGAATTCTCAAGCCTACCGAGTGGGTTACAACATTGTACCTCTCTTGAGCACTTGTCTATTAAGCGGTGCAAGAATCTCGAAGCTATTCCAAGTTTAGACAGCCTCACACAACTCCGTCAGTTGCAGATCTATACCTGTGATGGATTAAAAGATGTACACCCCAGTGCGTTTGCAGCATCCCTCACCCGCTTAAAGGAATTGAAAATTGGTGGGTTTTGGAAGGAGCTCGATTCATTTCCTGCTTTTCAGGTTATTCCACAACTTGAAAACTTAACCTTGGAGGGTTGGCCGAAGCTCAAGTCTCTACCTGAACAAGTTCAACACTTCACTTCTCTAACTTCTTTGGGAATATGGTCCTTCGACGGCATGGAGGCTCTTCCAGAGTGGTTGGGAAATCTTGCATCTCTTGAGAACTTATACATATTCGACTGCGAGAATCTGATGTATCTACCTACACTTGAAGCTATGAAATGTCTCACCAAATTACAGCTCATATGGGTTTGCGAGTGTAATCTTCTGGAAGATAGATGCGAGAAAGACAGTGGCCCAGAATGGCCCAAGATTTCGCATATTCCAAAGGTCGAATGTAAGTTTTTCTATTTTCTTATTTGTTTTCTTTGGTTACTAGCCTCTCTGCATGCGCTTCCGCGCCTGCGAGAGGCATTTTTTAAAAGAATTTAATTTTTTTAGAATTAAAAAGATAATGGGTAGTTGTATTCCATAAAAATAGGATCTATTATCTTTTTCTTTTAATTTTTTTTTAAAGTGTGAATTTACCATATTATCCTCATTTAATTAATAATTTCAATTCTAATGTTTGAATTAACCAAGGGTATTTTTTGGTATTTTGAATGTTTCACCATTCTCTGCCTTTTGCTTTATATATATCTTTGGTTATGAAATCAATTATTTTCTTATCTTTACTTTTTCAAATAAAAATAAAAATCTTCTTTTGGTGAATTGGGGCTAAGCCCGAACACAACTAAACAAAATTACATATGGGACTGGGCCTAATAGGAGAAATTATAGAATAGTACGGTATCACCACGTGAGTTAGTAGTACTTCTATTTAAAATTTGTCATGTGTATTATTTTTATAAAAAATTAAACTATTGTTCCAGCTGGACTTGCAACTCCAATTTTACCCTTCACAACAAAATTAAAAAAATTGTTAGAAAAACAGAGAAAATGAAAACAACCCCTACCATCGCACTGACACCATAATCCGACGTAGAGGTGTCAAATGGGCCGTGCCGGGCCGGCCCGTCCCATTTAAATTCGTGCTTTTAACATTTTCGTGCCGTGCCGTGCCGGCCCATTTAATTTATTGGGCCGTGCCGTGCTAGCCCATTTAGTAAAATCATTAATCCCGGCCCGGCCCAAAGCCCATGTCCATATTGAAACGGGCCGGGCCGTGCCCGTGCCGTGCCCGTGCTCGTGCTCGTGCCATAATCGGGCCCAAGAATTAACCCATTTAATTTGAATTTTTTTCACTTGATAATTTTTTTTTGCCCACTAGATAATTCAAATTATAAACATTAAAAATATAATTATAGGCAAGAAATGATGAACTACTTGAAAACATTAATCAATCGAACATCCAAACAATATAAAGGGGCAGAGGGCAAAAAGTATCCAATTCCACAAAGTCCACTTCAACTTTTCATCTTTAAATAGCTTATTATTTTATATGTGAAGAAATGTCTTGCTTTGATTATAATATAAGCGTATATGTCATATGTATTGATTAGATACCAAGTCTAATGTTGTTTAATTAATTTGTAGTTGATATGTTTAATTAATTAAGGACCCAAGTAATTTTCCTAAAATGAAAGACATCAAATATATGTTTATAATTAAAATAAATAAATAAATAAATAAATATATATATATATATATAAACAATGACATTAGATGTCAAATTATTGCATTTTGAATTTTGAGAAGAAAAAAAAGTTAAATGGGCCGGGCTTGGGCCGTGCTTGAAGCGGGCTTGGGCTCGTGCCGTGCTTGAAGCGGGCTCGGGCCAAGCCCGGCCCATGTCGGGCCATGGGCCGGCCCGATCCATTGGACCTATTTTTTGATCCGGCCCGGCCCAAGTTTTCGTGCCGTGCCGAGCACGGCCCATTAATATTCGTGCTCGTGCCGTGCCGTGCCTCATTTAAATGGGCTGGGCTCGTGCCGTGCTGGGCCGGCCCATCCCGTTTGACACCTCTTCCGACGGCCCTCCCTCTCTGTCTTTCCATTACTTGATGTTCATTCAAATGTCTCAGTAAATTAGTATTTCAATTTGATAATGATTACAGCCTCTTCGTTTGAATATGGACCCATTTAAATTGATTAGAGATCTTGCAGACCATGGGTTAAAGAGAAGTAGCAGTTTCAGGGAGAGAGACGAAGGGCCGGCGGAGTGACCAATCTCAATAGCTGCAAGAGACTGATCAAATTCTCACCGCGGCAAAGCCACGTCGTAGCCTCTGCAGTCTCTGGCTCTCCCGGCAAGTTTTCGTTTTCTAATAGCCTGTTTGGTTTCCGAGAAACTGATGGAAAAGAAAACAATTACATATTTTATCTATTTTGTTGTAATCGTGCGTGGATGTGAACAGGGACCGAGTCTTCTTTGAACGGTGAAGATGCAGCGAGTTTATTGGAGACGGTGAAGGTGTTTGATTTGAATGGAAATGGAATTCCGATTTCGGATTTGTGGAAAGATAGGACAGCTGTCATCGCATTTGCGCGCCATTTCGGGTAATGTTCTAGTATTAATAGTTGAACTAGTATAATCTGCAATAAAGTTTTGCTTAGTAATTTCGTTTTCTGCTAAGTTTTTCTTGAGTAGTAATTGTTAAGCTAAATAGGTTAAAAATTAAATTTTTGTTTAATTTTCAGATGCGTATTTTGCCGCAAACGGGCTGACTATCTTGCATCAAAGAAGGTAATTACCCATTAATAATTTATCACTGGATAGACTTTGATACATGCTTGTCATCAACTTGTTTAGTTTATATTTTAATGATGCAAATTTATATGCATTACAAATTTGACTAAGTTTTACTATATGGTAATTATTGGATGGGATTCTTGTCAATTACAGAAATAGGAGATGCCTAGTTGCCTTAAAACAACACAACACAAGGGTACTGCCTCTCTAGCTTGCTTGCCTGAACACCTTTCATATGTTGACAGGATATAATGGATGCATCTGGTGTGGCACTTGTTTTGATTGGACCTGGTAGCATTGATCAGGTTTGTCTTAGAAATCATATACCTATATAATTCATTAATCTCCCAAAGTATCCAAAAATGGTTCAAAGTAGCGTGCACTATTCTAAAGGTACCACTTTTCTTGCTAAATAATCTGTACAAAGAATATCAACTCTGTTTGCCAATACCTATATGATTTTTTCTTTCCACAAGCAGCATTGACCGAAGTTGGTTTTGATCAGTTGGTTGAGAGACAGGTGTTGATCATGGGGTGCAGATTGAAGAAGCTATGTTTCTGGAAAATTAATTTCATTGTAATTATAAGGTACAAGCAATTCCCAATTCTCAGTGCATTATTATACTTGGACTATTCCTCAGCCTTATCAGCTTATGCAGCAGCATCTATTAGAGCATCTCCACCCACAAGGGCTAAGTCTAAGGCAAGGGCAAGCAAGGGCTGCCACTATTCATGTGAATAGTGTCAGCCTTGCCATTTGCAACTCCACCCATGAGGGCAAGGTCTAGGGCAAGTCAAAGGCAAATACTATTCATTGTACTTCATTTCCTATTTTTTTATACTTTAAACCATTAATTTTGATAATCTTTTGTAATTAAATTTTTGGATAAAAAAATATTGGATGTAGAAGAATTGTATGAACATTTGGTGTGGAAAGTGAATAATGTGAGTGGAGACTAAAAAATATTGGATAAAGAAGAATTGTATGAAGATTTGGTGTGGAAAGTAAATAAAATGGTTAGGTATTTTATAGGGAAAAAATACAGAATTTTTTGGTTTTTTTTTTTTTAAAAATTCAGAATTTTTAAACACATTTCATATGTTGACAGGATATAATGGATGCATCTGGTGTGGCACTTGTTTTGATTGGACCTGGTAGCATTGATCAGGTTTGCTCTTAGAAATCATATACAATTAACCAAAATAGATAAGCATGTCAGCTTAATTAATCTTTAATTAGGTGGGTTGTGATTTCATGTTCTAACATTTCCGTGTTAATGTATGACTTCCATCTGCCATCTGTGGAAGAGAGGGAGTCTCGTAATTTCGGCTATTTTCCTGTAAATTCAGGCATGTCACATGGAAAAAATACGGAAGAGCACTTCTTATCATTAACACTTTGTAGTTTGTACTAGATTGTGAATTGAACTTTTCCAAGGCACACTAGCCAAGGCTTCATTATCTATTTCTTGTTCTGATTTACTGTTTGGTGTAAATGCTATAAACCTTTGTTATAACCATATGCATTAATTTGTTGTAGGGAAAAGCATTCGCTGAGCAAACGAAGTTCAAAGGAGGTAAGTTTCAGAAGAGAAGCTTTTACTAATTCTGTTATAATTTTTCTCCCTCTAAAGGCATCCCAGTCACAGAACTTCCTTTTTTTTCATTCCAGAAGTTTATGCAGATCCAAGTCACTCATCGTATGAGGCATTAAGATTTGTTTCTGGGGTCTTAACCACATTTACTCCCAAAGTATGTAAGCAACATTGTATGTTTTTATTTTATTTATTAATGTAAGGAGTGCTTCTGAAGTTTCTAAGATTTTCTTACAGAAAGTAGGACCTCTTATCTAAGTTGCTTCCACCAAATTCTAGGCAGGTCTTAAGATAATAGAGCTGTACATGGAGGGTTACCGACAAGACTGGAAGCTTTCTTTTGAACAGGACACCGTTGCCAGAGGCTGCTGGTATTTCCTTATATCCATCTTACTACAAGTATCAGATTTGTATCATCATGAGAAGATTTACAAGTTGTCACCTTCTGTTACAGTTTTTGTTTTAGCAAGTAATTAGCACAAACTTTACATGTGTGACATTGTTTGTTTGGCAGGCAGCAAGGTGGAATTCTAGTTGCGGGTCCTGGTAAAAGTAACATCCTGTACATCCACAAGGCAAGTCTTCTATCCTTCTTTTTGCTTGGGACTTAATAGGTTTGCTGGTTAATCATGCGGTTGTAACCAGTTCAGATTGAAAATTAAGACCGCCAGATAATCCCAAGACTATCCATTTTAATTAAGAGAACATAAATAGTTCTTAAAGCATATAATGACTCAATTTGTACAAGTAGAGCCTTCGAAGGATTTTCTCTTCCGAGTTAAGACAGTAACTTATTCAACACTGTTGCTAACAAGTTCCAAAGTTCCAATAGAAACTTTAAATCACCAGAGAATCTGGCAATATTTGCTGATAAGACAAGACAATTTATTTTGATTCAGAGAACAGAGTAGAGGGAAGTACACACATATATAGTTTTCAAAGCATACCAATGAGTCCAAATGTACAAGTAGATATTAAGATGAGCTCTTTTGCTAGTGATTTGTGGCTACCGTGTAATTTCATGTTTTTGCTTTTGTATTGGAGTAGGATCAAGAAGCCGGGGATGATCCAGATATCAAAGATATTCTAAAAGCATGTTGTGGGGATGTAAATTCTGTATAGTACTTTTCTCATGTGGATTGTGAATTCTGCGTAGTCTGTGGTCACTTGAAAGGAGGTTATAAGAGCCTAGGAAAATTTACACATATCCCATTCATATTGTATCGCGGTAGATATGAATATGATTCTTTTCTTGATTCAACTGGCTCATGAAGTTTCATGGATGTGAAGAACTATTGTAAGATCTGAGATTTGTATTAAATTAAAGCAAAAACGCAAGCTTAGGCTGTTAGTATTGTGTTATTTTTCGATTCATGTCCTCATTCATACATATGGTTTTTGTGCAACAAATTAAACTTTTCTTTTATTTATATATTTTGATTTTAGGTATCGATTTTCTAATTAAAATGAAAGGGGGGTGAATAAGCCAATTTAAAATTATAATCAATAAATAAAAATAAACTTCTGTAGCAGGATTGATATGACTTATTAATCCTAAAACGTGCGGAACATAAAATAAATGAACAAACACAAAATTATTTTATGTGATAAAACCCCATTTATAGGGAAAATCCACGGGACTCCTCAGTCCAAAACAAATCCACTATAGAATGATGATTACAAGAAGTATTCGCACACTTATCCTAGACACATTCTAGATAATGCTATAGAATGGTGAGGGGGTTGTGAGAGGGGTTCAATCCCCCTATCCAACAAGAGAGAGAAAATATTGGACTTGAACTTTTTAAAGATTATGGTTGGATTGAACCCCTCACCAAAAAAATACCCTCATTGTCCACAAACAGGACAATCTAAATAGTTAGACCCAAACTTGGAAGCTCAATGTTGATTTTGATTATTTCAAAAACAAAATAGAGTGTTCCCTTTTTTTTCTTTTTCTTTTTTTCCCCTTTCTTTGCTTTTGGTTTTGGTTAGGAGAATGATTTAAAAATGAAGAAAACAAAAAGACAGGTATCTTTGAGGTTTCCCCTTCCTTGATATGTTGGTATAATATGATTCGAAATTTAAATGCCCAGGCTTCGAACCAAGAACAATACTTAAACCTAAGAAGAAGGAAGAAAAAAAAAGATCATTTTTTTCCTTTTGAGATCACAAACAGAGGACAATCTTACATAGTTTATATTTAAAATAACAAAAATAAATAAAAGAGATGTTTTTTTTAAGTTTCTTTGCTTTTGCTTTTGATTAGGAGCATCATTTAATAATGAAGAAAACAAAGACCGAGGTATACATCTTTGAGGTTTCCCCTTGGTCGATGTGTTGGTATAATATGATTCGAAACTTAAATGCCCAGGCTTTGAAAAAGAATATTATACAAACAAATATTGCTTGATTTGCAAGTCTAATATAAGTTCCTTTCCTCCCATCTCTATATAAATCCATAACATGACCTTGAGAGGCACATTGCGTTTGAGTAACAGCATTTCCTGTTGTTTTTGCTGTGTACGTGAACAAACTATATCTAAGATGTCAGAAATTGTTACTTTTGGAGCTGAGGGGATACTGACGAAGGTGGCTTCACTTGCCCAACAAGAATTCAATCTTCTGCGGGGATTCAAAGGAGAACTCACAAGTCTGCGTGAATCATTGTCCGAGGTTCAAGCCATGCTACAAGATGCCGGGAAAAAAAAAGATCAGGCCGAGGCGGTCAAAATGTGGGTGAAGAAACTTGAAGGCATAGCTCATGATGCCGATGATGTGTTGGATGAATATGAATATGAAGTTCTCCGGCGTAAGGTAGAAGTGCAAGACCAGATGAAGAAAAAGGTACTCAATTTCTTTTCACTCCACTACAATCCCATTGCATTCCGTCACAAAATGGCACATAAAATCAAGAAAATCAACTCATCTTTGGTCAATCTGAAGAATGGGGCAGCTGTTATTGGTCTAGTTGCAAGTTCGACATTCCAAGGTGGAAGCTCTCATGATGCAGGAGTTGACAGGGAAACCGTCTCCAGCTTTGCTCAAGACGAAAAGTACATCGTTGGAAGGGAGAAGGTTGTGTTAGATATAGTAACAACCTTGATCGACTCAAGCAATACTCAAAAGAATTCTCTCTCGGTTATGCCCATTGTAGGATTTGCGGGCTTGGGAAAAACAACTTTGGCTAAATCTATATATAATCATGATGAGATAGGCAGACAATTCACTATAAAAATATGGGTATGCGTATCTATTCCTTTCGAAGTCAAGTCGATTTTAAACAAGATCTTGGTACATTTTAAACTAGAAAAGGCTCAAGAGAAGGAAGCAGCACTCAAACATCTTCAAGAACATCTGAAAGGAAAAAGATATTTGCTCGTACTCGATGATGTTTGGAACGAAGATCCTGACAAATGGAATGATTTGACGAGTTGTTTGTCAAGTGTTAAAGATACCCAAGGAAGCAGCATTCTTGTCACTACCCGTAGTGAGAAGGTTGCAAAAATCGTGCGGACACTTCCTATGTGTAATTTGGGAAAACTATCAGACGATCAATGTTGGCTCATTTTAAAGAACAGAGCATTTCTGGATGACAGTGCTCCTTTGACTAAAGATCAAGAGAGAATTGGAAGGGACATCGCCAGAAAGTGTGCAGGCCTACCGTTACTGGCAAAGGTATGTTTATCCGTTTGCTGAATTTTTCGCTTGATCTTGCTTCTTATTCTTATATTTGTTTTTCATTAACAAACCTTTAACCCGCTAGACATCGGTAATCTTGTTTGCTTTATTATTTTGTGAAGGATTATATAAAGAACAAAATACCATTAATTTATGCAACAAAAATAGGCTCAAACATACCACTAATTTCATAAGTAAAATGAACAAAATACCACATAATAATTAACAAGGATTATTTAAAGAAAAAAATCAGTATTGGCAGATACATCAGTAATCCAAATTTATAGAAAAATATTAGTACTATTGTCGATTAGATGAATACCTTTGGTTGAAAGAAGAAGCTAGAAGGAGATCGAATTAATGTGGCTACGTACCTTTCTGAAAAACTGTTAACAAAAATTTATTTAACATAACTACACGGAGCCTAGAAACCATCTAGCAATTCCCGTAACACCATCCTTCATTTTTTAAAAATGACATCATCTACTACCACCACCCCAATAACCACCCCCACCCCCACCCACCACTTGCGCCTCCACCTCCACTCCTACGGTCTTACCTACCCCCACCCACCACTTGTGATTGATAGAAGTATTGTCATTTACTATATTTAGAGTAATGATACTCTTACCACATTTGTATACCACATTCCCATACCACCTTATGTGGCAAATGAGGTGGACAACTATATCAATTAAAATATATTTAACATTTTATTTTCTTTTATGATTTATTGACACTTTTTAATTGATGTGGTTGTACACTTCATTTGCCACATAAGGTGGTATGTGAATGTGGTAAGATTAGCATTATTCCTATATTTATCTTATTAAATTATTATCGAACTTACTAAAGATGAGAAGGGTATAAATGGAATTTTGCATATTATTGGGAGGGAAAGAGTGTTTTTTTTTTTTTTTGGCTGAATTATAGTATAAGATAGTACTGCTTTTTATAGATACAATTATATTTTCCTTTTGTTCCTGTAATACTATACATTTATTTGTTAATTTTCTTGAGAGTGGATTGTTTGTTTTATTAGAGATATTGGAGGAGGGGGGATTTGAACTTAATATGTTGATTGCAAGAGTAAATACTCTTAATTGCTTGACTAACAAGCCTCTTACGAGAGTAGATTGCTAATATCTCGTTTGACGATGCCTTTATTTATTTTTTGAAAGAAATATAGTCATTAAATGCTTATTGCATAGTGTTATTGGTTCAAAACCAATGAATTTTTTATCAATCTAATTCAATTCAATTTTTATATTGGATTTGAGATTTTACAATCTGATCCAATGTATTCAGGATGTCAGAATCCAATCCAATGTACATTGGATTGGATTGAATTGGATGATCGGTTTGTATGAAAATATGATAATCGCAAAGATAATCATATAGAATTCAATCCAATAGAAAATACCATTAAGTATGTATTAAATAGTCATAAATAAATTTTAGAAAACAACACTACAACACGAAGTTTGACATTTAGAGTTCAAGTTACATCCATTCCTTAAAAAAAATCAACACTAAAATCAACACAAAAACTTAGAAATCTAGAATTTTTATGCTATATTAATATATTTTTTTTCAAAATAATATCAACAAAGTTGTGTTGGTGTGTTGGTGTAAGTGAAACGTAAAATGTGGTTTATGTTCAAGCACTAGGAAAGGAAAATATTTGAATATAATTTTTTTGGATCCAATCCAATTTTTGCCAATATTATTGAAACCAATAAAATTGGATTGGATTGGTCAATTTTGAAATATTGATTTGGATTTTGTTCAGACCTAGGTATTATAGTTAATTTTGTAATATTATCATTTAACAGAAATTCAAACTCGTGTGCCAATAGGTTTTGGGAAATATGATGCGTGACAACATTGATGGATGGCGGGATATTCAAGAAAGTACCATATGGGATTTATCTGACGGAGATCAAAGAATCATGTCGATTTTGAAGTTGAGTTTTGATGAATTAAAACCAACTTTGAAACAATGCTTTGCATATTGCTCAATGCTCGTCAAAGATTTCAATATTGAAAAGGATGACTTGGTACAACTTTGGATGGCTCAGGGATTGCTTCATCGTCCTTCTAGCCAAAGTAATCTAGAGATGGAGGATGTAGGAAATCAATATTTTAATATTCTATTGGAGAAGTCCTTTTTTCAAGATGTTTCAATGGATAACTATAATGTGATTACCCATTGCAAAATGCACGATCTTGTGCATGATCTTGCAGAATCTGTTTCAAAATCAAAGAGCAAGGACTCCAATGATGTTCGACATATGGCCCAACCTTCAGCCTCAGAACTACAGGGTATTCCAAAAGGAATAGTGCGCTCAATGTTTTTGGAAGGTAAAGTTCATGGTAACATCTTACCGAGATTTAAAGGTTTGCGTGTCTTAAAATTACAAGGGGCTGATATTGATGAGTTGCCAATTTCAATTGGAAAATTGAAACACTTAAGGTATTTAGATATTTCAGAAACAATGGTCAAAAGGCTCCCCCAATCTGTTGGCAAGCTTTATAACCTACAGACATTAAGAATGCGCGATCTCTATCTTGAAGAGTTTCCAAAGGAACTGCAAAATTTGATTAACTTGAGACATATTTATTTTAAGTTTAACAAGGATGTTATGGACTTTCCAGTTGGCATGGGCCGGTTAAGTAATCTCCGATCGTTATCTTATTTTATTGTGGGTAAGGAGAAAGGCCGTGGAATAGAGGAGTTGGGTGGCTTAAAGTATTTGAAAGGAGAAATATCTATTTATCATCTGGAGCATGTGAGAGATATAGAAGAAGCAAAGAAAGCAAAGTTAGCGGAGAAGACAAACATACGCAAACTAGAGTTTGAATGGGGGAAAGACAGGTCAAGCGCCATAAACAACGACAAGGATGTCCTTGAAGGCCTTGAACCGCACTCTGAATTGAGAATTTTGAAGATTTGCAACTTTAGCAGTGATCAATTTCCATCGTGGATGATGAGTGGAAATTTGTTTTCTTCCTTGAAAAAATTAAGTATTGATAATGCAAAGAACCTAATTGAATGGACGGGAGCCGCAATATTTCCTCTCCTTGAGGAGCTGTTCCTGAGGAATTGTAATCAATTGAAAAGTGCTCCCACTCATTTTCCATGTCTCCAAAAGTTAACAATAGATTCCATGGATAGCGGCATGCCGATAGCTAATATAAGCACTCAGCTCACCACTCTTACTCATCTCACAATAAAGAAGATGAAGGAACTTGCTTCTCTGCCTGAAGGAATGTTAAAGAATAACGAAAATCTTTCATATTTGGAGATAGAGAACTGCCCAGATTTAACTTGTATTGCTGCGGATGTATTTGGTTGTTGTGCATCTCTCGAGTCATTGAGAATTTCAGCGTGTCCTAATCTTAGGACTTTGCCTGATGGGCTACACACTCTGCTCTCCCTTAAGCAGTTGATTATAATGGGTTGTCAAAGTCTGGAGTGCATCCCAGTTACACAGGGTGTCACATCTCTCTGCAAATTTCCTATTTTCAAGTGTCTTGAGTTATGTATTCTACCTGAGGGGCTAGAATGCTACAACTCTCTTCAAATGTTGAGAATATGGGGATGCTCCAAAATAACATCCATTCCAATCACACATGGGCTTCCATCCCTCCGCGTATTAGAGATTTCGAATTGTGATGAATTATCAAGCCTACCGAGTGGGTTACAACATTGTACCTCTCTTGAGAACTTGTCTATTACCTATTGCCCGAATCTCGAAGCTATTCCAAGTTTAGACAGCCTCACACAACTCCATTGGTTGAAGATCTATAACTGTGATGGATTAAAAGATGTACACCCCAGTGCGTTTGCAGCATCCCTCACCCGCTTAAAGGAATTGAAAATTGGTGGGTTTTGGAAGGAGCTCGATTCATTTCCTGCTTTTCAGGTTATTCCACAACTTGGAAACTTAACCTTGTGGGGTTGGCCGAAGCTCAAGTCTCTGCCTGAACAAGTTCAACACTTGACTTCTCTAACTTCTTTGTCAATATGGTCCTTCGACGGCATGGAGGCTCTTCCAGAGTGGTTGGGAAATCTTGCATCTCTTGAGAGCCTATCGATATCGTGGTGCAAGAATCTGATGTATCTACCTACACTTGAAGCTATGAGATGTCTCACCAAATTACGGCTCATAGGGTTTTACAGTTGTCCTCTTTTGAAAGAGAGATGCAATAAAGACAACGGCCCAGAATGGTCCAAGATTTCGCATATTCCAAACATCTATGGTAAGTTTTCAATTTTATTATTTGTTTTCTTTGGTTCTGAAATCAATTATTTTCTTCTCTTTACTTTTATTTATAAAATAAAAAAAATAAAAAAAAATCTTCTTTTGGTGAATTGGGGGCTAAGCCCGAACACAACTAAACAAAATTACATACGGGACTGGGCCTACTAGAGAAGCCCTATCTAACTTAGTGTTCATTTTAACTTGATCGTTTATTGTTTAGTACATTTTTTAATTTTTGGTTTACTTTCCCTTTGATTTGTTTAATCATGTGAACCGCTGAGAAAAAATGTTTGTGCGATTCGTTCTCACTTATCATTAATTAGGTTGTTATCTTCTATTCGCATTTTAGTTTAATCATTCAATTACTTCAAATAAAGATATGATTTATAATCACTTGGAAGTTGAAAACCAAAACAAATTAAACTCTTTAGTTTTCAAGTGTTCTCTACATTCAATACATCCATACAGTGGCGGATCCAGAATTCAAAAGTCAAGTAGGCGAAACTTACCTTAAAAACTTGACGGTACGAGTGAATTTTATTCATAAAAATAAAAGGGTACACCAAGTCAGGGGCGACGTAATGAGCCTTACCCTCAAATATGCATATCTATACATAAATAAAAGCTTATCGAAAAAACAAGAAGTAAATGCAATGCGACACAAAACTAAACTATTTAAATCTAAAACTTTACCCTACGAGGCTTAGAAATCTTAAATTCCTCAATTATATCTTCATTATCGATATTATTAGCAAACTCTCTTTCAATGTGGAGAATCATGCAATCAACAAGGAATTCATCAGCTATGGTACTTCGAAGTCTATTATTAATAATTCTCATACATGAAAAAGCTTGTTTCGTTGTTGCTATAGAAATAGGAAGAGTCAATTTCTAAAGTGGTGAGGTCCTTAAAATAGGGAAGAGTGGTGAGGTCCTTAACTCAACTCAATTTCTAAAGTTCCCAGAATTCAACAACTCTTTGAGTTCAGCTTTTCGAATTAAATTAACTCATTATGGCGCTTAGCAGAAGCACTAACAAAATTCACAATATTAGTCAACATTGAAAAAAATCTCCATACAACTTTCACATGCTTATATTGCTTTTTATTGTTTTTACTAAAGGAGAAAGTTTGAGTGGGCTGGGTTATTGTTTTTGTTAAAGGGAAAAATTTGAGTGGGTTGAGTTTGAGTAGACAGAAGAAATTTGATTGTATTGTGTAATTTTTGGTTAGGCAAGAAATGGAGTAGGCGGCTGCCTACCCTATCCTTAGGGTAGGATCGCCCCTAGTGGGTTGGGTTTTAGTAGGCAGAAGAAATTTGATTGTATTGGATATTGGGTAATTTTTAGTTTGGCAAAAAATGGAGTAGGCGGCACCTACCCTGCCCTTAGGGTAGGGCGGCTTCTGGTGAGTTGGGTTTGAGTAGGCAGAAGAAATTTAACTGTAATGGGTATTGGGTAATTTTTTGTTTGGCAAAAAATGGAGTAGGCGGCCGCCTACCCTGCCCTTAGGGTAGGACCGCCCCTGCATCCATATACACATACACACACACACCATAAAGAACTCAGGGGCGATTTATAACTCCACATGTAAATTCAAGGTTTGAGAGTATCAAATGATGTTTGTAAATTTGTAACATATTTATGTTTAAATCTCTGCAGTTTGACTATAAGCCATGGTCCAAAACTCAAATTCAATAATCTTCAAAGTGTATCCCGAAATGCGAAATGGTTGAAAGTAGTGTGCATTGTTGTTGTGAAAATTATTGACCTCATGCACATTCACTCTTATAAAGGTACCATATTTCTTTCCCAACCCATCTCTACAAAGAATATTAACTGCCAATGCCTATCATTTTTTCTTTCCACAAGCAGCATTGACCAAAGTTGGTTTTGATTAGGTGGTTGAGAGACAGGTGTTGATCATGGGGTGCAGATTGCATATTGTAATTATAAGGTACAAGCAATTCCCAATTGTCGGTGCATTATTATACTTGTAGCCTTGTTGTATCTTTTCCTCGTCAGTTTATGCAGCGGCATCTATCGATTAGGGTGTGTACTTTTTCTTTATACAGCTTCTGCTTTTGCTTCGTATCAATCAAAGATTAATTTTTATAATTTTGAGGATCTTCTGATGAGTTTTTGTCAAACTTACTCCAAATTTTAGCTTCCAATTTTGCATTTCTTTTCAAGCCTTTTTTCTTATTATTTTGTTGTTGTTTTTTTATTTATAACCAAAATAACAGAGTAGGAAGGTGATGGAGACATTCAACCAATTGTGACAGTTTCCCAATCAGCTCAACCCTTGGAAGGTGATGCCATGCGAGGAAAGCTTTTAACGGCTTTGCAGCTGCAAGGTATGCATAGCCCTTGGCTTGTTTTCGTGTTGTTTTGTTCGTCAAGATAGCACTAAATTTGCACTTCTTGTTTGGAAACAGGGTCATTAATGTATCTTTCTGACCGTATTATCAGGTTCTTTGGAGATTCAGTTTTATGGGACAATTTTTTATCAAGAATCCGATCAAGCAAAACTTCAACACTGCAGGATTTTGAGTTTTTTTTTTTTTTTTTTTTGCACTCTCTCCCTAGGCTTTGTAAAAGTTTCTCTCCTGAATATGATCATTTGGGTGGCTTAGAGTTCCCGATTGAGAGAAAAGAGATTATGGTTTAACATTTGGAAGAACCTATTGTCTTCTTTGTTTTGTAGTTGTGCCTTTGCTAATTTATTCTCATCATTGTTTCTTGCATTTTGCTTTGACAATCTTGGATTGTTATGTTGATGTTGCATTACATGTTTTCTATTTGTTGGATTGGATGTTGATCAAATAATTTTAGATGTCATTTTATTTTTATAAAAATGACCGTTGAAATACAAAATTTTACTCCACCAACTGAGGCATGCATGACTACAGCACTAATCATTGACCAAGAAAAAAAGAAAATTTTGGAAAAAAGAATTAAGAAAAAAACTTTTCGCCAAAATTTTCTTTTAAAATAATTAAACCCGAAAATAAGAAAATGGTAACGAATCAAACTTAAAACGTGTTGGGCACTAGGCCCAGCTTTCTTTCAGCTTAGATTGGGTTTTTATTTGGGCTTTCTGGCCTCCAGTTTGCAGACATAAGCCTCAAGAGAGACTCAGCTTCCCGCTTCTTTCAAGCAACCGTATCACGCTTTCCCAAAATCACAACAAAAAATGGCGGACAAGAAAAAAGGCCACAATGGTTGCGGACAAGAAGAAACGTTGTCGACCCGACCCGAACTCCGACGACGAAACCCATCACCCCTTCAAGAGCCTCCTCAAACCCGACAAAACTTCCCTCCGCCGTCCACAAGGCCACCATCACAGCTCGTCTTCTCCAGCTGATCCGCCAGCTCTGCCTCAAGAACATCCACGTCACCAAGCTTGAGCAGCGGCCGGGCTAGAGAAGTTTGGTGGTCGAGCTTGAGTAGCTGCCGAGCTTGAGAAGTTTGGCGACCGGGCTATAGAAGTTTGTCCTCTTCTAAAAGAACGATGAAATGAAGACAGCGGCCCAGAATGGCCCAAGATTTTGCATATTTCAAACATCGAATGTAAGTTTTTCTATTGAGAAAAAAGGAATGGGGAATCACCGCCCTTTCTATTATCTTATTTGTTTTCTTTGGTTTTTTTAATTTTTTTTAATCTTCTTTTGGTGTACGAATTTTATGGCTCAGAGAGTAGGAAGGGTGAATATATGCACAGCATAGTGACGGGTTTACATTTTTGAGTAAATTCTTAGGACTGTCTTGAAATTTACTTGGAGTTGTTTTGCAATAATATTGATTTGGACAGAAATTTGAAAGTTAAAAGGGCAAGCAGGTTCTAGTAAAAGTACATGTGTGACATTCGTTGTTAATTTGGCAGGCAGCAAGGTGTGGAATTCTAGTTGCGGGTCCTGGTAAAAGTAACATCCTGTTCCTGTACATACACAAAGGCATGTCAAATATGTCGTCGTTTCGAGGCACCTTCCTCCTCCATGCTTTGTTTAATATGATTGGAGAAGGAGATGGTTTGGTGGGCTTTGAAAAGGAGATATACAAAGGGCACCTTCCTCCTCCATTCCATGCTTTGTTTAATATGATTCGATAAGGTTTGGTGGCGGGCTTTGAAAAGGAAATATACGAACAAGTATTGCTCGGGCCCGATGCGATTCCATACAAAAAAGTAGAGACAAATGTCACAAGTCGGTCGGTCATGATCATGAAAGAGAAATCTATATATAATTATGGCTTTTTATCACAAATCGTCCTTAACGTTTAAGATTTTATCACGAATGGTCCTTGAGGTTTTTTTGTGACACTAATAGTCCTTAACGTTAGAGCTTTTTATCACAAATGGTCCATCCGTTAAAAATTCTTTTTATCACAAATGGTCTCTTTCATGATCATGACCGACCGACTTGTGACATTTTTAACGGAGGGACCATTTGTGATAAAAAGCCTATAATTATTGCACGCAATCTGTATACACATTCTTATAATATAAGTTCGTCTATAGATTCATAGAAGAAACCTTGAGCAAGCGAAGCGATATCTTGTTATTGGTTTCTTTAACCGATTTTTTTTGCGTATTTATTTCACCCGTGTCAAGGAGGTGCCTTGCCAGAAGAACTTCCACGCGATGGATATCATAATCATATTGTGATGATATGATTACAAACCAAACCAATATATAACAAGAGAAATGCTAGCCATAGACGCCTAGATTCACTCCCCTGCACGCCAAGTGGTTATACAATTTTAAAAACATTGAAAACCAACAAAAGTCCTTCTTTTCCCGTTTTACCCTCTCACATTGTTATATATATATATAAAGCAAAAGGAAGAGAATGGTGAAACATTCAAAATACCAAAAAATGCCATTGGTTAATTCAAACATTAAGAATTGAAATTATTAATTAAATGAGGATAATATGGTAAATTCATATTTTTTCATATTTAAAAAATTAAAATTAAAAATAAAATCAGATAATAGCTCTTATTTTTATGCGATGTAACCCATATTATATTTTCTTAATTCTAAAAATAAAATTTAAAAATAAAAACCCAATTCACGCATGTGCCAAGGGGCTAGTACAATTTTAAAAACATTGAATCTATCTATATTTATTTCAAAGTTTCGAACTTGCACTGCATTTGTATATTACATTGTTTATAATTTACTGACCAGATATCAAAGTTAATTATATTATATAATGTAAGTTTTTTTTTTTTTTTGGGTCTGAAATTATATAATGTAAGTTGGTCTATAGATTCACAGTAACCTTCATTCAGGACTGGGGAGCAATACATTGTGCCTTCAATCTTGTTATTGGTTTTCTAACTGATTACTCATTCTGCTTTTTGGTCTTGAGTAGTAGCACTAGTGGTGAAAGAAAGATGGCGGAATTTCTTACTTTTGGTGCCCAGGAAATACTGAAGAAAGTGGCTTCACTTGCCGCTCAGGAAATCAGTCTTTTATGGGGATTCGAAGGAGAGGTAAAAACTCTGCGTGATTCATTGTCCTTGACTGAGGCTATCTTACAAGATGCCGAAAAATCACAAGGTCAGACGAAAGCTATGGAAATCTGGGTGAAGAAGCTTGAAGACATAGCCCATGATGCTGATGATGTGCTGGATGACTACGGATACGAGCTTCTCAGGCGTAAGGTAGAAATCCAAAACCAAATGAAGAAAAAGGTACTCAACTTCTTTTCACTCCACAATCCTGTTGCGTTTCGTCTTAAAATTGCCCACAAAATTAAGAACAACAATGCATCTTTGGAGAGTTTGAATAACAAGGCAGCTAGTGTTGGTCTAGTTGCTAGGCCGGATGCAACCTCTCGTGAGGTAGGAGTGGTACTTGACAGGGAAACCATCTCCGGCTTTGATCAGGATGAAAAGTACATGGTCGGAAGGGAGGAGCTTGTGTCAGATATAGTTACAGACTTAATCAACTCGAGCAATAAAAGAGAGACTCGTCCTGGTGTTATGGCTATTGTGGGAATGGCAGGCTTAGGAAAGACCACTTTGGCTAAAGCAATATATCATGAAAATGAGATAGGCAGCCACTTTAACACAAAAATATGGGTGTGCGTATCTAACCCTTTTGACATGAAGACGATTTTAAGCGGGATCTTGGAGTGTCTTGACCGGACAAAGGCTGGGATAAAAGGCAAGGAAGCAATATGTGAAAGCATCCAAGAAATTTTGAAAGGGAAACGATATCTCCTCATTCTTGATGATGTATGGAACGAGGATCCTCACAAATGGGATGAGTTGATGAGTTGTTTGTTAAATATTAAAGATACTCAAGGAAGCAACATCCTTGTCACTACTCGCAGTGGCCATGTTGCATCAATCATCCAGACGCTTCATGTGCGTGATTTGAGAAAACTATCAGATTATGAATGTTGGCTCATATTGAAGAATAAAGTGCTTTCAGATAGCAGTGGTCCTCTAAGTGAAGATCAAGAGAGAATTGGAAGGGACATAGCCAAAAAGTGTGCAGGTCTACCCTTAATGGCAAATGTATATATGTTGAATAAATATGGATCTTATATTTAATTAATCCAGATGTACTTGTATATTCTCATATTGTTATTTTATGCTATTATATTATTTAATTGTGATTCAAACTCATATACCAACAGGTTTTGGGAAGTATGATGCGCTCCAAAGAGATTGATGGATGGCAGGCCATTCAAGAAAGTACAATATGGGATTTACCTGAGGGAGAAAAAAGAATCTTGTCAAGTTTGAAGTTGAGTTTTGATGATCTGAAATCATCATCTTTGAAGCAATGCTTTGCCTATTGTTCAATTTTCATCAAAGATTTTGAAATTGAAAAGGATGACTTGATCCAACTTTGGATGGCTCAAGGATTGCTTCACTCTTCTCCCAAAAATAGTGATCTGGAGATGGAGGATGTAGGAAATCAATATTTCAATATTCTGTTGGAGAACTCTTTTTTTCAAGATCTTGTTACTGTGGATTACTATAATATTACTCTTACCACATGCAAGATGCACGATCTTGTGCATGATCTTGCAGAACTTGTATCAAAATCAAAGACCAAGGACTCCAACGAGATTCGACATGTGCCGCAGTATTCAACAATAGATCTACAAGAAATTCCAAAAGGAATTGTTCATGAAGTGTGCTCAATGTTTGTTGGTGAAGTTTTTGGTAACATCTTACCAAAATTTAAAGGTTTGCGTGTCTTAAAATTACAGGGGATTTTTTTTGATGAGTTGCCAAATTCAATTGGAAAGTTGAAACACTTGAGGTATCTAGATATTTCAGCAACATTTATCAAAAAGCTACCCCAATCTATTGGCAAGCTTTATAACCTACAGACGTTAAGAATGCACAATCTCAATCTTGAAGGGTTTCCAAAGGAACTGCAAAATTTAATCAACTTGAGACATCTTTATTTTGGTAACTATATGCATGTTGATAAGCGGTTTGGAAATAGAAGTTATCCAGTTGGCATGGAGCGGTTGAATAATCTGCGATCATTATCCTTTTTCGTTGTGGATAAGGAGAAGGTTGTGGAATAAAGGAGTTGGGTGGCTTAAAGCATTTGAAAGGCGAATTATCTATTTACGATCTGGAGCATGTGAGAGATGGAGAAGAAGCAAAGGAGGCAAAGTTAGCAGAGAAGACAAACATACGCAGACTAAAGTTGTTATGGTCGGTAGACGAAAACAGGTCAAGGGTCATCAATAATGACAGGGATGTACTAGAAGGCCTTCAACCACACTCTGCATTGGAAATTTTAGAGATTCACAACTTTAGTGGAGATACATTTCCACCCTGGATGATGTTTAGAGATTTGTTTTCTTCATTGAAAAGATTAACTGTTTCAAATGCAAAGAACCTAACTGAATGGACGGAAGCAACGACAAGGCCAGCAGAAAGAATAGTTGAGTTTCCTTGCCTTGAGCAGATGGTGTTGAATACGTGCCCCAGTCTGGAGTGCATCCCAATTACACCTAAGGGTATCCACTGGCGGATCTGTGCAGGCGCAAGGAGGTGCACCTGCACCTCCGGTCGCCGGAAATCTCCATTACAGGTGCTGGAGTTGCACCTCCGCTTCGGACCAGGGATGCACAGAAGGTGTTCGAGGAAATGCCCAAGCGACTGGGGCTGCCTGCGATGCGCAGCTGCTGTGCGTTCTGCGCGCAGCGCGCGCAAGTTTTTTTTTAACCAAGCCTGGCCAAAACGACGTCGTTTTGGACCAGGCTGTTTTAAAACACGCTGCCTTTTTTTTTTTTTTTAATTTTAAAAACCTGGCCAAAACGACGTCGTTTTGGACCAGGGTTTTTAAATAATAAAAAAATGTAAAAAAACGGAAACTTATGCTGAAAACGTGGGCTTTTTTGTGGGCTTTTCAAATGGTTTATTTCTTTACTTAATTGGGTTTTAATTGAGAGTTCTTTTTATTTGATTGGGTTTTGGGAATTCCTTAATTAAGTAGGATTAGGAATTCTCTCTATAAAAGACCAATTTAACATCACCCAATTTAACATTGAGAAAGATGTTTTTTCTTGTATTAGTAATGCAAATATAATGCGACGTTTTCATGATATGAAACCTCGTCGGCAACAATTGTAGGTTAATTGTAATGTTATTTTTTTAATTAATTATGAATAACATTAGTATTGTTTAAATGATAAAGATGTTTTTTTTTTTTGAGCTCTTAGCTTTTAAAAATTGCACCTCCGCTGAAAAATTCCTGGATCCGCCGCTGAGGGTATCGCATCCCTCCGCGAATTATGGATTTCAAATTGTGCTGAATTATCAAGCCTACCGAGTGCGTTACAATATTGTACCTCTCTGGAGCACTTGTCTATTAAATCTTGCTGGAATCTCGAAGCTATTCCAATCACACACGGCCTCCCATCCCTCCGCCGATTAGATATTTCGGATTGTGGTGAATTATCAAGTCTACCGAGTGGGTTACAACATTGTATCTCTCTTGAGCGCTTGTCTATTGACTCTTGCCAGAATCTCGAAGCTATGCCAATCACACACGGCCTCCCATCCCTCCGCGAATTATATATTTCATTTTGTGCTAAATTATCAAGCCTACCGAGTGGGTTACAATATTGTACCGCTCTTGAGCACTTGTCAATAATGCAATGCAGGAGTCTCGAAGCTATTCCAAGTTTAGACAGCCTCACACAACTTCACGAGTTGATGATATATAAATGTGATTTATTAAAAAGTGTACCCCCCAGTGCATTTGCAGCATCCCTCACCAACTTAAAGAATTTGGTAATTGGTGAGTTCTGGAAGGAGCTCGATTCCTTCCCTGCTTTTCAGGTTATTTCACAACTTGAAACATTAACCTTGTATGGTTGGCCGAAGCCCAACTCTCTCCCTCAAGAACTTCAACACTATTAGTGAATCAATTCAGTCCGGTCAACTCTCCATAAATCACTCCAGCCAATCTCCATCTTCATTGCCTTGATTACGATAAATATCTGTAATTTATTGTAATCCCTAATTACTTGTAATTGGCTATAATTCCTGATTCTCTTACCATTTGTATCACTGTCAGATTGTATATAATCTGTACCCATGATAATGAAAAATATACTGAGGTTTATTTCTTTACATGGTATCAGCCTCCTTTTTCTTCCTCTGAAGCCTTTTTCTCACGATCCTCATGGCCTCTGCTTCCACCACTTCCACCCCTTCCACCCTCTCCCTTCCCGGTCCAAACACTGGTCACTTTATCAAACTCGATGCCTCAAACTACCTTCTATGGCTCCGCCAAATCAAACCGTTCCTCCTTGGCCATGACCTTTGGAAATATGTTGATGGCTCTTATCCCCAACCCTCTGAATTTATCACCACCACAGACACTACAACTTCTACGCCTCCCACCACCACCACTGTCACCAATCCCAATCCAGCTTTTCTATCTTGGTACCAACAAGACCAATTAGTGGTCAGTTACATCACCACAACACTTTCCCCTACTGTTCTCTCTTTAACCATTGGTCATGACTCTGCCAAATCCATCTGGGAGTGTTTACAAAATCATTATGCTCAACGTAACCTTGCTAGTGCCTCCAGTCTTCGTTTTCAACTTCATGACATGTCTAAAGGATCCAAAACCATTGATGATTATCTCAACCACGCAAAATCACTAGCTGATGCCCTTTTTTCCATTAACAAACCTGTCTCTGATGAAGATCTGGTTACTGCCGTTCTTCGTGGTCTCGGCGCCGAGTTCTCCATGTTGGTTACCATCATCCTAAATCAGCCCACTCTTCCAAGTTTCACGGACCTTCGCTCCCGTCTGCTTGCTTTTGAAAACCAATCCTCCCGCTCATCAGACTCCACTGGCCACACCACTGCCCTTATTACCACTCACACATCCTCTGCTTCTTCTGCTCAACATGTCTCCAACCAGCCGCAACACGGATCCTCCAACCAGCAGCGAGGTGGTTCTCGTGGTGGCCGTCACGGTGGCTATCGCGGTTTTTATCGTGGTGGGCGTCGCGGCGGTTACAATCGTTGGCAACACCATGCTCCTCCTAGTACCACGCCCCCTTGGCAACAACCATGGACCAGTCCTTTTTCCCCTCGTGGACCTGCTCCCCGTGCTCAATGGCATCAACCTGGGATTCTTGGCGCCCCACCTCAAGCTTGGTGTTCCACATGTTCAACCAATCAACACACTACCGCCCAATGTCCTCATAAATTCTCCGGACCCGACTCCTTCCCTTCTTTTGCAGGCGCCCATACTCTCCAACCTCATGATCCAAATTGGTACCCCGATACCGGAGCCACTCACCACATGACCGGCAATCTTCCATCCCTTCAACAGCCACAATCTTATACTAGTAATAACTCCGTTTTTATGGGCAATGGTGATTCTCTTCCCATATCTCACACTGGTAACATTCCACTCTCTCTTGGTCAATCTCAATTTTCTCTTCGAAATGTCTTTGGTGTTCCTAGTCTCACCAAAAATCTTCTTTCTGTTGCTCGTTTCACTCGTGATAACCTTGTCTTTTTTGTCTTTGCCCCTAATTTTTATCGCATCTACGACTTACAAACTGGTGCTTTTCTCTTTCAGGGCCCCTGTAAGGATGGCTTATATCCCTTGTCATTGTCCTCTCTTCTCGATTCTCCTGTCCCTCGAGCTTTCGCCACCATCTCCTCCTCCACATGGCACAACCGTCTTGGTCATCCATCATCTCTAGTGCTCTCTCGTCTTCGTCCTCAGTTAGGTTCTCAATTTCGTTTGAATAAGGAATTTTGTACGAGTTGTGCTCTTAGCAAGTCAACTCAACTACCATATTTTCCAAATCAAAATCATGCTCCCTCTTTATTTTATTTAGTGCACTCTGACGTTTGGATGTCATCTATTTCTTCTGTTAGTGGCTTCCGTTATTACGTCTTATTTACTGATGAGTTTTCTCGCTATTCATGGATTTACCCAATGAAACACAAATCTGAGGTTTTCACTCACTTCAAAACATTTACGGCTATGGTCAAAAATCTTTTTCACACTTCCATCAAATTTCTCCAAAGTGATAATGGCACTGAATATGTTAATCATGCCTTTTCTGAGTTTTGCAAAACCTATGGCATCCAACAACGCTTTTCTTGTCCTCACACGCCCCAACAAAATGGGCTTGCTGAACGCAAACATCGCCACATTGTTACCATCATTCGCACTCTCTTAGTCACATCCCAAGTTCCACATTGTTATTGGGCCGAAGCTGCTCTTACTGCAGTTCACTTAATTAATTTACTTCCCACCCCCATCCTAAATTGGGCCACTCCCTATTCTATACTCTTTCAACGTCCCCCTACCTACTCGCACCTTCGTGTCTTTGGGTGTTCTTGTTTTCCTCATCTTAGTCCCTATACTCCTAACAAACTCCAGAGTCGTTCCTTAGAATGTGTTTTCCTAGGCTATAGTCCTTATCACAAGGGTTATCGGTGTCTTCATCCAAACACTGGTCGTGTCTATGTCTCCCGCAATGTTTTATTTAATGAATCCAGTTTTCCGTTTAAGAATTTGCAGGTGGCCTCTTCGGCAGGAACAGTTGAACTTGATATTTTTCCCCAGCGTGCGCTGCCTGCCGCCCCTTCTCCATTGGCTCCCCTTACTTCTCCTTCCAATTCCGGTCCATGCCCAATTGCTTCAGGCCCGAGCCTCCCTTCTGGCCCCTGCCACTCACCAGGGCCCTCATCCTCTCTAGGCCCAATTCCTCATACCGGCCCAGCTCTATCTCCAGCTTCGACTTCCCATCCAGGCCCTCCTACCCAAATTGGCCCCTCTGCTACCACAGGCCCAGTTGATGCTTCAAGCCCGCCTTCCACACCGAACACATCTCACACTCCAGGCCCCAATTCCGCTCCAGGTCCATGCCTTAGCTCTACGCAGCCTTTACCCCAACTTCCTGCGCAACATGCTCCTTCCACATCTGTGCAGCCCCCAGACCCTCCTCATACTGCAGCTCCGCCAACTCACCCTATGACTACCCGGCTTCGTGCTGGGATCATCCAACCCAAAACACGCACCGACGGAACTATACGGTACCCCATTCCCCATGGATTACTTTCTGCTATTGACTCTACTGAACCCACTTGTTTTTCTCAGGCCCACAAACATGTCGAATGGCGAACCGCGATGACAGAAGAAATCAATGCCCTTCTCAAAAATCACACGTGGTCTCTGGTTCCTCCGTCTCCCTTACACACTCCGGTTGGTTGCAAATGGGTTTTTCGGATTAAGCGACACTCTGATGGTCGTATTGAGCGCTATAAGGCCCGTTTGGTCGCCAAGGGTTTTCACCAACAACCAGGCATTGACTACACAGAAACATTTAGTCCGGTTGTCAAGCCCGCTACCATCCGCACTGTTCTCAGCCTTGCCATCTCTCGAGGGTGGTCCCTTCGTCAACTTGACATTAAAAATGCCTTTCTCCATGGTTTCCTCAATGAAGATGTCTACATGGTCCAACCACCCGGGTTTGTGGATCCTGCCCGGCCTACCTATGTTTGCAAGCTCCACAAAGCACTCTATGGTCTCAAACAAGCTCCTCGTGCTTGGTTTCATCGCATTAGCACTTTTCTACTATCTTCTGGGTTCACCCAAAGTCAAGCGGATGCTTCTTTATTTGTTTATCACCATGGCCATCATCAAATATTCTTGTTGCTATACGTTGATGATATAGTAATTACTGGCAGCCATTCTGAGGTGCTCCAAGAATTCATTTCTACTTTAGGCAATGAATTTGACATCAAAGATCTTGGAACCCTCAGTTATTTTTTGGGCCTCCAGGTCACTCACTCTAATGGAAGTCTTCACCTATCTCAGGTTAAGTATGCTCATGACCTTCTTCAACGTCATCACATGCTTGACTGCAAACCGACCTCTACACCCCTTGCTGCCAAATCTTCTCTCTTAGCGACTGAGGGTGACTTGTTATCTTCACCTACTTCATACAGAGAGGTCGTGGGCTGTCTCCAATATCTCACCATCACTAGACCTGACTTGGCCTTCGCGGTCAGCTCCGTTGCACAATACATGAGCGCACCTCGTTCTTCTCATATGATCGCCGTAAAGCGAATCCTGCGCTACATCAAAGGGACCCTTGATTTTGGCATCACTCTTCGTCCACAGTCACAACCCACACGTATTTGTGCATACTCCGATGCAGATTGGGCTGGGTGCCCGGACTCTCGTCGCTCCACCACTGGCTATCTGATCTACTTGGGCACCAACTTGATCTCTTGGTGTTCCAAAAAGCAACCTACTGTCTCTCGCTCAAGCACGGAATCAGAATACCGCTCCTTAGCTCATGCTTGTGCCGAAACTACTTGGCTATCCTACCTTCTGGTCGAACTTGGTGTTCAACTTACCTTTCCAGTCTTTCTTCACTGTGACAATCTCTCCGCCACTTACTTGACTGCCAACCCTGTTTTTCACGCTCGCACCCGCCACATCGAGCTTGATTACCATTTTGTGCGTGAAAAGGTGGCCTTGGGCAGTCACCGCGTTTGTTTTATTCCGTCCGTTGATCAGCTAGCCGACCTTCTCACCAAAGCCCTTCATAAACCACGCCACCAGCTTCTCCGATCAAACCTTGTCCAGCCTGGCCCGTCCGGTTTGCGGGGGGGTATTAGTGAATCAATTCAGTCCGGTCAACTCTCCATAAATCACTCCAGCCAATCTCCATCTTCATTGCCTTGATTACGATAAATATCTGTAATTTATTGTAATCCCTAATTACTTGTAATTGGCTATAATTCCTGATTCTCTTACCATTTGTATCACTGTCAGATTGTATATAATCTGTACCCATGATAATGAAAAATATACTGAGGTTTATTTCTTTACAAACACTTCACTTCTCTAACTTCTTTGACAATATATTCCTTTGACGGCATGGAGGCTCTTCCAGAGTGGTTGGGAAATCTTGCATCTCTTGAGACCCTGATGATAGGGCCGTGCAAGAATTTGATGTATCTACCTACACTTAAAGCTATGAATTGTCTCACCAAATTACAGTGCATACACTTTCTCAATTGTCCTCTTCTGAAAAATAGATGCAAGAAAGACGATGGCCCAGAATGGCCCAAGATTTCGCATATTCCAGACATCCGTTGTAAGTTTTTCAATTTTATTATTTGTTTTCTTTGGTTTTGAAATCAATTATTTTCTTCTCTTTGCTTTAAAAAATAAAAATAAAAATCTTCTTTTGGTGAATAGGGGGCTAAGCCCGAACACAACTAAACAAAATTACATATGGGACTGGGCCTACTAGAGAAGCCCTATCTAACTTAGTGTTCATTTATCATTTTAACTTGATTGTTTATTGTTCAGTACATTTTTTAATTTTTGGTTTACTTTCCCTTGGATTTGTTTAATCATGTGAACTGCTAAGAAAAAATGTTTGTGCGATTCGTTCTCACTTATCATTAATTAGGTTGTTATCTTCTATTCGCATTTTAGTTTACTCGTTCAATTACTTCAAATAAAGATATGAAAACCAAAACAAATTAAACTAAACTCAAGTGTTCTCTACATTCAATGCATCCACATCACATACGTACACACCATACAGAACTCAGGGATGATTTATAACTCCACATGTAAATAGAACTCAGGGATCATTTTTTCTTTCCACAAGCAGCATTGACCAAGGTTGTTTTTTATCAGGTCTTTGAGAGACACATACAAACTCTGAGCTTTCAAGTGTCCTCTACATTCAATATATCCATATACACATACAAACACACCATATAGAACTCAGGGATGATTTATAAAATAAAAAAAATATCGTGTTTTATAACTCCATTTGTAAATTCAAGGTTTCAGTTCAAGGTACCAAATAATGTGTGTAAGTTTGTAACATATTTATGTTTAAATCTCTGCAGTTTATTGAACATTTGGAGACTTAGTGAACCTGGATGGAACCAAAACACAAATTCATTAATCTCCCAAAGTGTCCAAAAATGGTTCAAAGTAGCGTGCACTATTCTAAAGGTACCACTTTTCTTGCTAAATAATCTCTACAAAGAATATTAACTCTGTTTGCCAATGCCTATATGATTTTTTCTTTCCACAAGCAGCATTGACCAAAGTTGGTTTTGATCAGTTGGTTGAGAGACAGGTGTTGATCATGGGGTGCAGATTGAAGAAGCTATGTTTCTGGAAAATTAATTTCATTGTAATTATAAGGTACAAGCAATTCCCAATTCTCAGTGCATTATTATACTTGGACTATTCCTCAGCCTTGTTGTATATTTTCCTTATCAGCTTATGCAGCAGCATCTATTAGAGTGTGTACTTTTTCTTTATACAGCTTCTGCTTTTGCTTCTAGGTGCGGGTCCTGGTAAAAGTAACATCCTGTTCCTGTACATACACAAAGGCATGTCAAATATGTAGTCGTTTCGAGGGTACTGACTCCATGCTTTGTTTAATATGATTCGACAAGGTTTGGCGGAGGGCTTTGAAAAGGAGATATACAAAGGGCACCTTCCTCCTCCATTCCATGCTTTGTTTAATATGATTCGACAAGGTTTGGTGGCGGGCTTTGAAAACGAAATATACAAACGAGTATTGCTCGTGCCCGATGCGATTCCATATACAAACAAGTAGAGACAAATGTCACAAGTCGGTCAGTCATGATCATGAAAGAGAAATCTATATATAATTATTGCACACAATCTGTATACACATTCTTTATAATGTAAGTTCGTCTATAGATTCATAGAAACCTTGAGCAAGCGAAGCGATATCTTGTTATTGGTTTCTTTAACCGATTCTTTTTTGCATATTTATTTCACCCATGTCAAGGAGGTGCCTTGCCAGAAGAACTTCCACGTGAGGGATATCATAATCGTACTGTGATGATATGATTACAAACAAACCAATATATAACAAGATAAATGCTAACTATAGTCGCTTCTAGATTCACTCTCTTTGCCCCCTCTTCCTAGATTACATCATCAATTAAGAAAAACGTGATAGCAAAGAATATACATTTTAACTAAGTGCAATTTCGTGAATGTTTGATCAATCAACCATCATCAGCATCGCTTCTGCAAATATGAGCTTCCATAGCTATAGTTGATTCAATGAGGACCATTAATCTGGGATATATATTTGTTTGTCTGACTGACTTTCTTTTATTAATTTATATGAGTTTTAGCTTTAAGAGCATTTAAGTCTATTTAAATGACTTTTTTGCAATTTCTTTTAAAAGTTTTTTAAAAACTAACATTTATGAAATAAAGGAAAATTGAGGCTTTTTCTTCCCCGATCATAAAAAAAATCTATGTTTTGAGTTGGAAACTAAGAGGAAAATCGTGAAAAGAATTTCTAATTAAACATGAAAAAGGAATGTTCCTGGTCAATTGCATGGGAAAGGGTTTAGGGTGGAAGTCTAAATAGATTTTCTTCTGTCTCATCACTTGGTGGTCAGTCATGCCACGATGGAGGAAATCTATCCACAATTTTGGCATGTAATAATTCAGCCAACCGACAACTTAGTTTGTTGGGTGGGCTCCTAAATTATTAGCCTTTGAAATCGGCCTTATGACGTTCAAATTTAATTACGATTTATTGGTCAGGAAGAATAAGCTAATTTCGACTTAGGCCTAGTTTAATTACACCACTACACCAAAAATACTGTATGCAGGTTTAGATTCAGATCTCACCTTTGTCTATAAATACCGTATAGCCAGTTTTCCAAACTGAATTAGCATTCATTGATCTGTTCTTTCTTTAATTGTCTAGATTAAAAAGGTAAACAGGGTCCTGTATTAGATGTTGTTGGATTTTGTTTGGTGAGGATGAATGTTGAAATAAGATTTAGAAAATTGACGGTTCAAATAATTGGACAAAGTAATGTAAATAATTCAGCCAACCGACAACTTTAATTACGACTATCGATCAGAAAAAAGAAGCAGCTAATATCGACTTGGGCCTAATTTAATCGCAACAGTAATGTAGGTTTAGATTCAGATCTCACATTTGTCTGTATGTCTTGTTGTAGCTCATCCTAGCTAGTTTTTCTAACTGATTGAGCATTGATTGATCTCTTCTTTCTTTAATTGTCTAGATTGAGCAGAGAGGAAGAGAGATAGAAAGATGGCAGAAGTTGTTACTTTCGGTGTCCAGGAAATAGTGAAGAAAGTGGCTTCACTTGCCTCTGAAGAAATCAGTCTTGTATGGGGATTTCAAGGAGAGTTGACAAAGCTGCGTGAATCATTGTTGCTGACTGAAGCCATGTTAAGAGATGCCGGGCAATCAAAAGAAGTTCGGCCGGAAGCCGTGCAAATTTGGGTGAACAAGCTTGAAGACATAGCTCATGAGGCCGATGATGTGCTGGATGAATGCGGATATGAACTTCTCCGCCGTCAGGTGGAAGTGCGAAACCAAATGAAGAAAAAAGTGCTCAACTTCCTTTCACTCCACTACAATCCCATTTTATTTCGTCTCAAAATGGCACATAAGATTGAGAACATCAACTCTGCTTTGGAGAATTTGAATAAGAAGGCAGCTAGCATTGGGCTTGTCAATAAGAAATTCTCAGATGCAACCTCCTCTCGTGAGATTGCAGTTGACAGGGAAACTGTCTCCATCTTTAAACGAGATGAAAAGAACATTGTTGGAAGGGAGAAGATTGTGTCAGAGATAGTTACAACCTTGATCAACTCAAGCAATACTCAAGAGAATGAAAATCTACCCGTGATGGCCATTGTGGGAATGGCCGGCTTGGGAAAAACAACTTTGGCCAAATGTGTATATCATGAAGATGAGATAGGCAGACGCTTCACTGAAAAAATATGGATATGTGTATCTATTCCTTTTGAGGTCAAGTCAATTTTAAGCAAGATCTTGGAACATCTTAAACCAGAAAAGGCTAGGATGCAAGACAAGGATGCAATAATAAAAAATCTTCAAGAAGATCTGAAAGGGAAAAGATATTTTCTCGTACTGGATGATGTGTGGAACGAAGATTCTGAAAAATGGAATGACTTGATGAGTTGTTTGTTCAGTGTTAAAGATACCCAAGGAAGCAACATTCTTGTCACTACCCGGAGTGCGAGGGTTGCATCAATTTCACAGACGCTTTCTAGGTATGATTTGCAAAAATTATCAGATGATCACTGTTGGCTTATTTTGAAGGATAGAGCATTTCCAAATGAGAGTGATCCTACTTTAAATGAAGATCAAGAGAGAATTGGAAGGGACATTGCCAAAAAGTGTGGAGGTATTCCATTAGTTGCAAAGGTATGTTTATCCATTTGGTGAATTTTTTCCTTGCTTTTACTTATTGTTATTTTCTTTCCACTGGACATCGATAAGTTTGTTTGCTATATTAATTTTTAAAGGAAAAAATTGTATAAGCAGTTCTTTCTATTTTACATTACAATTAAAACGAAGGCTCGAACTTAATAACAGGGATTAGAAAGAAGAAGAAAAAATCAGTATTGGCATATTTACAGGGAAAAAAAATGCTGGGAAATGTCGATTTGGTTCATGTTTGTGCTTGAAAAATGGCAGATACCATTTTATTTTCTACTTGTTATCAACATACTATAAATTTATTTGTTAATTTTCTTGAGGGTGGATTGTTTTTCTTATAAGAGATATGAGAAGGGGGTTTTGAATACAGTAACAGAGTAAATAAAATGCTTAAAGCATATTGTTATTTTAGTTATTTTACGCTATTATATCATTTACTTGTGATTCAACTCATATACCAATAGGTTTTGGGAAGTATGATGCGGTTCAAAGAAATTGATGGTTGGCGGGTAATTCAAGAAAGTACAATATGGGATTTACCTGAAGAAGAAAAAAGAATCTCATCAGTTTTGAAGTTGAGTTTTGATGAATTGACATCGCCAACTTTGAAACAATGTTTTGTCTATTGCTCAATGTTCACCAAAGATTTTGAAATTGAAAAGGATGACTTGATTCAACTTTGGATGGCTCAAGGATTGCTTCACCCTTCTCTCAACAATAGTGATCTAGAGATGGAGGATGTGGGAAATCAATATTTCAATATTCTGTTGGAGAACTCTTTTTTTCAAGATGTTAGAATGGATTACTATTATGGTACTATTATTACCACATGCAAGATACACGATCTTGTGCATGATCTTGCAGAAAATGTATCAAAATCAAAGACCAAGGGCTCCAACGAGATTCGACATGTGCCGCAGAATTCAACCATAGATCTACAAGAAATTCCAAAAGGAATTGTTCATAAAGTGTGCTCAATGTTTTTGAAATGTGAAGTTCTTGATAACATCTTACCAAGATTTAAAGGTTTGCGTGTCTTAAAATTAGAGGAGTCTGATATTGATGAGTTGCCAAATTCAATTGGAGAGCTGAAACACTTGAGGTATCTAGATATTTCAGCAACAAATGTCAAAAAGCTCCCCCAATCTATTGGCAAGCTTTATAACCTACAGACGTTAAGAATGCATGAACTCGAACTTGAAGAGTTTCCCAAGGAACTGCAAAATTTGATCAACTTGAGACATATTCATTTTGAGGATTGGCATGAAGATGGAAGATATCCAGTTGGCATGGGGCGGTTGAAAAATCTGCGATCATTATCCTTTTTCATTGTGGGTAAGGAGAGAGGTCGTGGAATAAAGGAGCTGGGTGGCTTAAAGCATTTGAAAGGCAAATTATCTATTTCTGATCTGAAGCATGTGAGAGATGGAGAAGAAGCAAAGGAGGCAAAGTTGGCGGAGAAGACAAACATACGTAGACTAGAGTTGGAATGGTCGACAGACGAAGACAGGTCAAGGGTCATCAATAATGACAGGGATGTACTAGAAGGCCTTAAACCGCACTCTGCGTTGGAAAGTTTAGAGATTCGCAACTTTAGTGGTGAGACATTTCCACCCTGGATGATGTGTGGAGATTTGTTTTCTTCATTGAAAAGATTAACCGTGGAAAATGCAAAGAACCTAACTGAATGGAGGACGGAAGAAGCTGCAGTATTTTCAACAACAGAAAGAAGAGTGGTGTTTTCTCGCCTTGAGGAGTTGTTGTTGAGGAATTGTGATCAATTGAGAAGTGCTCCCACAGATCATTTTCCATGTTTGCAGAAGTTGGAGATAGATTCCATGAATAGCGGCATGCCGCCGATAGCTAATATTATAAGCAATCAACTGACAACTCTTACTCGTCTCACAATAAAGAAGATAAGGGGACTTGTTTCTCTGCCGGAAGGGATGTTAAAAAACAACAAGAATCTTGCATATTTGGAGATAAGAGAGTGTCCTGAGTTCATTTGTATTGCTGCCGATGTATATGGTTGTTGCGCATCCCTTGAGTCACTGCGTATTTATTCCTGTCCTAATCTTAGGTCTTTGCCTCATGGGCTAGAACACTGCCCCTCTCTTAAGGAGTTGACTATAGCTCATTGCGAAAGTTTGGAGTGCATCTCAGTTACAAACGGCCTCCCATCCCTCCGCGAATTATATATTTCAAATTGTGATGAATTATCAAGCCTACCGAGTGGATTACAACATTGTACCTCTCTTGAGCACTTGTCTATTTACTCTTGCGGGAATCTCGAAGCTATTCCAATCACACGCGGCCTCCCATCGTTCCGCAAATTAGATATTGTACATTGTGATGAATTATCAAGCCTACCGAGTGGGTTACAACATTGTACCTCTCTTGAGCACTTGTCAATAAGGCATTGCAGGAATCTCGAAGCTATTCCAATCACACACGGCCTCCCATCCCTCCGCCAATTAAAGATTTCATTTTGTGCTGAATTATCAAGCCTACCAAATGGATTACAACATTGTACCTCTCTTGAGCACTTGTCAATAATAAATTGCTGGAATCTTGAAGCTATTCCAAGTTTAGACAGCCTCACACAACTCCGTGAGTTGGAGATATGTCGCTGTGGTGGATTAAAAAGTTTACCCCCCAATTCGTTTGCAGCATCTCTCACCCGCTTAAAGGAATTGGAAATTGGTTGGTTCTGGGAGGAGCTCGATTCCTTCCCTGTTTTTCAGGTTATTCCACAACTTGAAACATTAAGCTTGTGGGGTTGGCCGAAGCTCAGTTGTCTACCTAAACAAGTTCAATGCTTCACTTGTCTAACTTCTTTAACAATACACTCCTTCGACGGCATGGAGGCTCTTCCAGAGTGGGTGGGAAATCTTGCATCTCTTAAGATCCTAAGTATATGGAACTGCAAGAATCTGATGTATCTACCCACACTTGAAGCTATGAAATGTCTCACCAAATTACAGTACATATATATTCGAAATTGTCCTCTTCTGAAAGAGAGATGCAATAAAGACAGTGGTCCAGAATGGCCCAAGATTTCGCATATTCCAAACATCTTATGGTAAGTTTTTCAATTTTATTATTTGTTTTCTTTGGTTCTGAAATCAATTATTTTCTTCTCTTTACTAAAAAAGGAAAAAAAAATCTCCTTTTGGTGAATTAGGGGCTAAGCCCGAACACAACTAAACAAAATCACATATAGGACTGGACCTACTAGAGAAGCCCTATCTAACTTAACTTGATTGTTTTTTGTTTAGTACATTTTTAAATTTTTTGTTTACTTTCCCTTTGACTTGTTTAATTATGTAAACCACTAAGAAAAAATGTTTGTGCGATTCGTTCTCACTTATCATTGATTAGGTTGTTATCTTCTATTCGCATTTTAGTTTAGTCATTCAACTACTTCAAATAAAGATATGATTTATAATCACTTGGAAGTTGAAAACCAAAACAAATTAAACTATGAGTTTCAAGTGTTCTCTACATTTAGTACATCCATATACACATACATACACAACATATGATTTATAAAGATATGACGTGTGTAAGTCTGTAACATATTTATGTTTAAATCTCTGTAGTTGTTTGTGTGATGGTCCTAACATATTGGAGATTTGTGAACCTGGATGGAACTAAAACTCAAATTCATTAATCTCCCAAAGTATCAAGAAATCACTATTCTAAATGTACCACTTTTCTTTCTAAATCATCTGTACAAAGAATATTTACTCTGTTTGCCAATGCCCATCATTTTTTCTTTCCACAAGCAGCATTGACCAAAGTTGTCTTTGATCGGTTGATTGAGAGACAGGTGTTGATCATGGGGTGCAGATTGCAGATTGTAATTATAAGGTACAAGCAATTCCCAATTGTCAGTGCATTATTATACTTGTACTCTTCCCCAGCCTTGTTGTATCTTTTCCTTATCAGCTTATGCAGCGGCATCTATTAGAATGTGTACTTTTTCTTTATACAGCTTCTGCTTGCATTTCTTTTCAAGTAACAGAGTAGGAAGGGTGAATATATGCACAGCATAGTGACGGGTTTACAAATTTCAGTAAATTGAAATTTACCTGGAGTTGTTTTGCAATAATATTGATTTGGACAGAAATTTGAAGGCTAAAACAAAAGTTAAAAGGGCAAGCAGGTTCTAGCAAAAGTACATGTGTGACATTCTTTGTTAATTTGGCAGGCAGCAAGGTGTGGAATTCTAGTTGCGGGTCCTGGTAAAAGTAACATCCTGTTCCTGTACGTACACAAAGGCAAGTCAAATATGTCGTCGTTTCGAGGCACCTTCCTCCTCCATGCTTTGTTTAATATGATTGGAGAAGGAGATGGTTTGGTGGGCTTTGAAAAGGAGATATACAAAGGGCACCTTCCTCCTCCATTCCATGCTTTGTTTAATATGATTCGACAAGGTTTGGCGGAGGGCTTTGAAAAGGAGATATACAAAGGGCACCTTCCTCCTCCATTCCATGCTTTGTTTAATATGATTCGACAAGGTTTGGCGGAGGGCTTTGAAAAGGAGATATACAAAGGACACCTTCCTCCTCCATTCCATGCTTTGTTTAATATGATTCGACAAGGTTTGGTGGCGGGCTTTGAAAACGAAATATACAAACAAGTATTGCTCGTGACCGATGCGATTCCATACAAAAAAGTAGAGACAAATATCACAAGTCGGTCAATGATGATCATGAATGAGAAATCTATATATAATTATTGCACGCAATCTGTATACACATTCTTATAATATAAGTTCATCAAGGAGGTGCCTTGCCAGAAGAACTTCCACGCGATGGATATCATAATCATATTGTGATGATATGATTACAAACCAAACCAATATATAACAAGAGAAATGCTAGCTACAGATGCCTAGATTCACTCCCCTGCACGCCAAGTGGTTATACAATTTTAAAAACATTTAAACCCAATAAAAGTCATTCTTTTCCCCTTTTACCCTCTCATACTGTTAATGCATTAATTGTCTCACTTACTTCTGCCCTTGCACTTCTCTTCAGTATCGTTCTCATTTTTCTTTCTCATATCATCTTCTAGAAAGTGATTCTTTTACCAGACAAATAATAAAACGAGGCTTTTTAGTAACACTGTTTGCACTTGATTTTTTTTTTTCATAAATAAAAAGATTTATGTTTGTCGAGTTTTTTTTATCAAAAGTAGCTAAATCATTTATCTTTTCCTTGGAATTATCTTAAAACTTGGTCCTCTCAAGTCTTATTTGTAAGATTTTTGCCCACTCTTCCTAGATTACATCATCGATTAAGAAAAACGTGGTAGCAAAGAATATAGATTTTAACTAAGTGCAATTTCGTGAATGTTTGATCAATCAACCATCATCATCATCGCTTCCACCAACATGAGCTTCCATAGCTATAGTTGCTTCTATGAGGACCAATAATTTGGCTGACTGACTTTCTTTTATTAATTTATATGAGTTTTAGTTTAAAGGGCATTTAAGTCTATTTAAGTGACTTTTTTACTATTTAAGTTTTTTTTTTTATAAAAACTAATATTTATGAAAATTGAGGAAAATTGAGGCTTTTTCTCCCCGTGCATAAAAAAAAAAATCTTTATTTTGAGTTAGAAACTAAGAGGAAAATAGTGAAATAATTTCTAATTAAATATAGAAAAGGAATCTTCCTGGTAAATGGCATCGGTGAAAGTCTAAATAGATTTTTTTTCTGCCTCATCACTTGGTAGTCAGTCATGCCACGATGGAGGAAATCTATCCACAATTTTGGCATGTAATAATAATTCAGCCAACCGACAACTTAGTTTGTTGGGTGGGCTCCTAAATTATTAGCCTTCGAAGTCAGCCATATGACGTTCAAATTTAATTACGACTTATTGGTCAGGAAGAATAAGCTAATTGAGATTCAGATCTTTGTTGTAGCTAGTTTTCCAAACTGAGTGAGCGTTAATTGATCTGTTCTTTCGTCTTGTTTGAGCAGTGGGGAGAAGAGATAGAAAGATGGCAGAAGTTGTTACTTTTGGTGTCCAGGAAACACTGAGGAAAGTGGCTTCACTTGCCGCTCAAGACTTGAGTCTTCTGTGGGGCGTCGAAGGAGAGGTCACAAGGCTGCGTGATTCGCTGTCCATGGCTCAAGCTGTGTTGCGAGATGCCGAACAATCTAAAGGAAGGACCGAGGCGGTGGGCATGTGGGTGGAGAAGCTTGAAGACATAGCTCATGAGGCTGATGATGTGCTGGACGAATACAGATATGAACGTCTCCGGCGTAAGGTAGAAGTGCAAAAGCAAATGAAGAAGAACGTGAGGAACTTCTTTTCACTCCACAATCCAGTTGCATTTCGCCTAAAAATGGCAAATAAGATTAAGAAGGTGAACGCTGCTTTGGAAAATTTGAATAACAAGGCAGGTGGCATTGGGCTTGTTGCTAGGTCATCGAGATTCGAACCTGAAACTTCTCATAGAGGAGTAGCACTACTTGACAGGGAAACCGTCTCCAGCTTTGCTCAAGATGAGAAGTACATCGTTGGAAGGGAGGAGGTTGTGTCACACATAGTTACAACCTTGACCAACTCAAGCAATTACCAAGAGAACTATCTCTCGGTGATGCCCATTGTGGGAATGGGAGGGTTGGGGAAAACAACCTTGGCTAAATCTATATATCATCATCGGGAGATCAGTAGGCATTTTGACAAAAAAATATGGATATGTGTATCCACCCTTTTTAAAGTCAAGAAGATTTTAAGCGGGATCTTGGAAAAACTTAAACCAGAAAAAGCTGGGATACAAAGCAAGGCAACAATATGTGAAAACCTCCAAGAAGATTTGAAAGGGAAACGGTATCTTGTGGTGCTTGATGATGTTTGGAATGATGATCGTCAAAAATGGGAAAATTTGATCAGTTGTCTGTTAAGTGTTAAAGATACTCAAGGAAGCACAATCATTGTCACTACCCGCAGTGTGACTGTTGCATCAATCGTCCAAACACTTCCTCGGTGTGATCTGGAAAAACTATCAGACCAGCAATGTTGGCTCATTTTGAAGGACAGAGCATTTCCTGATGGGAGTGCTCCTTTAGATTTAGATGAAGCTCAAGAGAGAATTGGAAGGGACATCGCCAAAAAGTGTGCAGGTGTACCATTAGTGGCAAAGGTATGTTTATTCAATTTATTATAATTTTTTTTGCGAAGGTGTCAATTTGTCGTGTTCATTTCTTTACAACTTACAGAAGTGGCAACAATAGAAACTGACAATAAGAAAATAAGTATAAGTATGCAAACTAACATATATTACACGATTAGCTTGCTTAGTAGAGGTGTTCCAATCAGACCTAGCAAAGTAGCTTAGTAGATGTGTTCCAATCAGACCTAGCAAAGTTCTAAGTTTCTGCAGACTAGCTGTATAAACTGACGCCGCTGTCCTAGCTAATAGCTATATATGCTGCTGACAAGTCCCAACAATAATCTCCCCCGGTTAGCATATCTCATCCGTAGGTGCAAGGCAGTCTTTGCCTCCTTTGAGCAGTTTGTGTAAACAAACTAAAGGAACTCACACACACACTTGAACACTTACATGAAGAAGGCATCAGGAATCTCTTGCTCACAGAATCTTCATTTTATTGTACTATAGTCATGTTCAATTAATATGCTGATTGTATATTGTGCTTATTTTTCTTTCACCCTATTGTTATTTAATTGTGATTCAAACTCATGTACCAATATATAGGTTTTGGGAAGTATGATGCGCTCCAAAAAAAGTGATGGATGGAAGTCAATTCAGAAAAGTACAATATGGGATTTGCAAGAAGAAGAACAAAGAATATTGTCGGTTTTGAAGTTGAGTTTTGATGAACTTAAATCAGCATCTTTGAAGCAATGTTTTGCATATTGCTCAATGTTCATCAAAGATTTTACAATTGAAAAGGATGACTTGATCCAACTTTGGATGGCTCAGGGGTTGCTTCACCTTTCTCCCACAAGCAGTAACCGAGAGATGGAGGACGTAGGAAATGAATATTTTAATATTCTATTACAGAACTCGTTCTTTCAAGATGTTGCAAAGGATGGCTATAATGTGATTACCCATTGCAAAATGCACGATCTTGTGCATGATCTTGCAGAACATGTATCAAAGAGCATGGGATCCAACGGAATTCGACATATGACACAAATTTCTACCTCACTACTACAAGAAATTCCAAAAAGAAGTGTTCATAAATTGCGCTCAGTCTTTTCGAACGGTGAAGATCTTGGTAACATCTTATCAAGCTTCAAAGGTTTACGTATCTTAAATTTAAAGGAAGCTGATATTGATGAGTTACCAATTTCAATTGGGAAGCTGAAACACTTGAGGTACCTAAATATTTCAAAAACAAAGATCAAACTGCTCCCCCAATCTATTGGCAAGCTTTACAATCTACAGACACTAAGAATGGATGATCTCAATCTTGAAGAGTTTCCAAAAGAACTGCAAAATTTGATCAACCTGAGGCATGTTTATTTTGATAAGGATCCTATGAAATTTCCAGTTGATATGGGGCGGTTGAGTAATCTCCGATCATTATCTTTTTTCATTGTGGGTAAGGAGAGAGGTCGTGGAATAGAGGAGTTGGCTGGCTTAAAGCATTTGAAAGGCGAATTATCTATTTATGATTTGCAACATGTGACAGATGGGGAAGAAGCAAAGAAAGCAAAGTTAGCGGAGAAGACAAACATACGCAAACTAAGGTTTGAATGGCAGGGAAACAGGTCAAGCGCCATCAACATTGACAGGGATGTACTAGAAGACCTTAAACCGCCCTCTGAATTGGAACTGTTAGAGATTTGCAAGTTTAGCGGGGATAAATTTCCATCATGGATGATGAGTGGTTATTTGTTTGATTCATTGAAAAGATTAACAATTGATAAAGCAAGGTACCTAATTGAATGGACGGAAATTGCAGCATTGCCAACAGAAGGAACAATAGTGTTGTTTCCTCGGCTTGAGGAGCTGTTGTTGAGGAATTGCGATCAATTGACAAGTGCTCCCACTCGTTTTCCATGTCTCCAAAAGTTGGAGATAGATTCCATGGATAGCGGCATGCCAATATCTAATATAAGCACCCATCTGACCACTCTTACTTGTCTCATAATAAAGAAGATAAGGAGACTTACTTGTCTGCCGGAAGGGATGTTAAAAAGCAACAAGAATCTTTCATATTTGGAGATAAAGGATTGTCCAGAGTTAACTTGTATTGTTGACGATGTATTCGGATGTTGTGCATCTCTGGAGGAACTGCGTATTTCCAAGTGTCCTAATCTTAGGACTTTGCCTGATGGCCTACACACTCTACTCTCTCTAAGAAAGTTCATTATTGAGAACTGCAAAAGTCTGGAGTGCATTCCCGTTACATACGGCCTCACATCTCTTTGTGAATTTTCTGTTTGGTTCTGTCCTCAACTACCCAGTCTACCTGAGGGGCTAGAATACTGCACCTCTCTTCAAATGTTGACAATTAGAAAATGCTCCAAAATTAGCTCCATTCCAATTACACTGGGCCTCCCATTCCTTCGCGAAATAAAGATTTCATGGTGTGCACAATTATCAAGCCTACCGAGTGGGTTAGAATATTGTACCTCTCTTCAGAAGTTGACAATTGAATATTGTACGAGTGTAGAGTTTGTTCAAACTTTACATGGCTTTACATCCCTCCGTCAATTGAGCTTGTACAGAATTTCTGGGAAAATTCTACTATCTGCGCTTGAATCATGTACCTCTCTTGAGATATTGTCGATAAGCTATTGTCCGAATCTCGAAACTATTCCAAGTTTAGACAGCCTCACACACCTCCGTAAGTTGGCGATATACGAGTGTGATGTGTTAAAAAGTGTACGTAGTGCGTTAGCGTCCTCACACTACAGCCTCACTCGCTTGATAAAATTGGAAGTTGGCGGGTTCTGGAAGGAGCTAGATTCATTTCCTGCTTTTCACGTTATCGCACAACTTGAAGAATTAACCTTGTACGGTTGGCCAAAGCTGAACTCTCTGCCTGAACAAGTTCAACACTTCACTTCCCTGACATATTTGGAAATATACTCCTTTGACGGAATGGAGGCTCTTCCAGAGTGGTTGAGGAACCTTACATCTCTTGAGTGCCTATTTATATCCATGTCCAAGAATCTGATGTATCTACCTACACTTGAAGCTATGCAGTGCCTCACCAAATTACAGCACATACACATTTACCATTGTCCTCTTCTAAAAGAAAGATGCATCAAGGACATCGGTCCAGAATGGCACAAGATTTCACACATTTCAACAATCCGTGGTAGGTTTTTATTTCCCTTTTTGGTTCCTAAATCAACTATGCATGCATAATGTATTCTATTTTCTTTTCTTTTATCTTCTATTCAAGGTTTCAGGATACCGTATATGCGTAAGTTTGTAACGTATTTATATTTAAATTTCTGCAGTTGACCGTGTAAAATGGTCCTGAAATATTCAAGGTTTGTCAATCTGGATGGAACCCAAAACTCCAATTCAATAATCTTCCAAAGTATCCATAAAAATGTTCAACTCCAGTCCATTCACTCTTCTAAAGGTACCATTTTCTTTCTAAATCATCTCTGAAAACAATAAAATATTGTTTGTCCCTGTCATTATTTCTTTCCTTCGGCATTGACCAAAGTTGTGTTCTATTAGTTTTAATTGAGAGACAGGCGTTAGTGAGGCAGATTGATGCTATGTTTCTGCAAAATAATTTTCATTCTAATTATGAGGTACAAACAATTCCTAATGCCCAATGCATTATTATACTTATACTCTTCGCCGGCCTCTGTTTCCTCAGCATGTTGCTTATGCAGGGGCATCTATTATTATTATTTTGGCATAATTTTGGAGGAGCTTTTCACTCTCAACTGGGGGAAAACAGAGGCCAGGTACTTGAGTTCCCTTCCTCCCACATGGTTATTTACTTAGGTAATGCACAGATGATATCAGTGACAGAAGTTCATGAGAATTACTTGTTTTTGTTTTCTATTCAAATTATTATTTATTTCTATATCCTCTCTCTAACAGCGTTCTAGGGTGTTGTTGTGAAGGTTGAGGAAGGCACTCCAATTGCTACAGGTATACATATTTTATACTAATATAGGCATCAAAATCTACTACTTGAAGGGGTATAGGCATAAAAAATTTCCAAATTACTTTTGCTAAGGTTTCATACTTTTACTATCTTGACTGTTACTTGGAGTTCTTTGCAATTATCGTCATTGGACTAAAATTTGAAGGCTAAAACAAAAGCGAAAAAGGGCAAGCAGGTTCATGTAGATGTAGTTTGGTGCATCTCAATATAAGTTGGTTAAGAACCATCTTCATCTTAGACCCTCTTAAACTTTTCAGTACACTAGTAAAATAACTTGAAATTTATGTTCTTGAACATTCTTAGCTAATTTTCAAGCGTTTTCGATTATGGTTCGGTATATTTTTCATATTATTACCCCATTTTCATTCAAATTGTGACAACTGAAATCGGGTCAGGACTCATGAGCATGGTCTGGATTCTGGTCAGCAAGTGAATGAAGCGCGGTCTCAAATTCTCAGTGGGAACCATATTTCGGCACGGAGACATTCAATCGATTGTGGCAGTTTTCTAATCAGCTCAACCCTTTTCAATTATTTTGGTTTGGAAATCATTGCAAGCTTAGAAGATGCTACGAGGAAAGGTATGCATAGACCTTAGCTTGTTTCGTGTTGCTTTCTTTTTCAAGATACCACTAAATTTGCACTTCTTGTTTGGAACCAGACTCATTAATGTTGCTTTTTCATTGTCTTTCCAATCTGTATCTTCAGGTTTTTTGGGAGATTCGGTTGCATGGGACAATTCTTTGTCAAGAATCCGCTCAAGCAAAAAATTTCTCCCTAGGTTTTGTGGCCCTGCTCATATCATATGGCGAACAATTATGGAGTCATTTTATGGGGAACCATTATTGATCAAATGGTTAAGCAATGTGTTCCAATGATTAATATATAGGGTCTCATCTAAGAGCCTAAGACCATCACTACAGAATTCTTGAACAATTATCATAGTAGGCCTTTTTGGAGTGCGATAGTCTCAATTTAGAATGGGTTCCTAGTTTTGGGTGTAATTCGAGTTTTCTGTTGAGAACTAAGGCCAGGTCCCTTTGCGATTAGATTGGTTTTGTTGGGCATTTGGGCCTCAATGCCTTAAGCCTGAAGTGTAAGAAATATTGATCAGTAAAAAAGAGCATATCCTTAATCCGTAACCCGACCTTAATTGTTGTATGGAAATACTTCCCTCCTTCCCCTAAAAGTAGGAGCTCCCATATTTCTACCAATAACAATATCACATGTGTACATAAATTTTTCTTTTTTTGTAATTTTAATAAATTATTTTTATATATATATCAAGTTGTAATTTGCAAGAAAAAAAAAAGTATCTTCTTCTTACAGAGGAGTAGGCAAATGGTACCCTTATTGTATGGTCTTTTACAGCTGTTGAAGTTGTTTGTTTGATATTGGCATTGGCAGGCGGCAAAGGTACTAGCTAGCTGTACGCGCTTCTGTCTGACTGGGGCCTTAATAATACGTTTTCTTGACTCGTCATGAGGTACTCAACAGTTTAGATTGAAACTTATGGTCACATTGGTCATGACTCGTGACTTGTTGGCCAACCTACTAAGAGAAAATATAGCTTCACTTTTCATTTTTATAATTATGCATCTGATCGTCGTGCCGCCATAGATGAGACCCTATATATTAATCATTGGAACACATTGCTTAACCATTTGATCTAGCCACTGCTAAATCTTACCGCCACCACCACCCATTCCCAGAGAGGAGAGAGAAGGGTTGTCATGGATTTGGGGCTGGGGTGGGATAATATTAGTACTGTACTGATGGGAAGGGGTAGGTAAGTGGCCTGGCTTTAATTTTGGATTTTTTTTAGATTTTATTAAATATTAAAATTTTATTCTATTATATATATATATATATATATGTTTTGGATGGAATTTTTTTTAGGGATTTTGGATGAGACATGGCTCATAATATTCTGATTATTAATCAAAAATTAAAGTTGAAGAAATTTCACACATTCATTATTTATGTTATTATTGTATTGTACTACCAAACACATTTTCACTGTTTTAATTTTTGAATTTATTTTCCAATTAAACTACGAGACGCATTCTTGAATCTCAAAAATATAAGTATGGGAAATATTGGAGTGCTAACCATTTTTTTAAGGAAGAATGAGTGATAACATTATTGTGTGTTACTTCTCCAATAGAGGTGATTCTTATATTCTTTCTAAGTGAGCATCATTACAATCATGATAAATTTTTATAAATGTAGTTAAGGTTGTGCAAAGATAAATTTTTATAAAGGGTGGTGCTAGAGGCACCAACTTTGGGCACCAACTTGGGCACCAACTCTCTAATAGAGGTGGAGCCCGCCAGCACAACGGGTCCCGCGCTCTATTAGAGAGTTGGTGCCCAAAGTTGATGCCTCTAATATTTTCCTTTTATAAATGTAGTTAAATTTTAGCCAAAATCTACTACATGAAGGGGTATAGCCATCAAAATTTTCCAAATTACTTTTGCTAAGGTTTCATTTTTTTCATGGATTCTTTCTAATTCGTGGCTAAATTTTGGCTGTTTTTGTCCCAAAAATAACATAGTAGGACGGGTGAATATGAGCACTGATGGGTTTGCATTTTCCGGTAGATTCTTAGGACTATCTTGACTGTTACTTGGAGTTCTTTGCAATAATCTTCTTTGGACAAAAATTTGAAGGCTAAAACAAAGGCGAAAAAGCGCAAGCAGGTTTTTTACTATAAAAAATAATAATAATAATAATAATAATAAAAGGGCAAACAGGGTCATGTAGATGTTGTTGGATTTTGTTTGGTGAGGATGAATGTTGAAATAAGATTTAGAAAAATTGACGGTTCAAATAATTGGACAAAGTAATGTGGCCAATGTAATAATCCGGTCCTTAATTAATATTTAATTATTAATTTATTTTAATAAAAGACACTTATACCCTTAGAATATTTTATAAGGTTTAAAATTTGACTTGTTGACCGGGAAGGAATTTGAGGATTTCAGTTATACCGTTGCGTAGAGCGCGACGAAACGAGTCCGTAGACACGTAGTGGACTCAAATTGGAGTTGTAACGAATGAGTTACGATCAAAAGAAATTCAGTGGCATAAACGTAAATATCTCGAACTTCAATTTTTATAAACCCAGAAATTTCTGGATTCGGGGAGTTGAACGAGCCGACTTTCTGAGCTGATTCCTCTCAACTCCGACCCCCGATTCAGGAAATACCAGTGTCAAATGAACCACAAAACTTCCCTCTTCCAACCCCAGCCCTTCGCCGCCTTGATCCGCAGCCATAGTCGCCGGAAACAGCCACGAAACAGGCGGCGCTGGACAGTTTTTGACAGAACTTCCAAGCTTTCGTTCTCCGTCGTCCGGCCACCAAATCGGACGAGTGAGGTATCTTTTTTTAGCTATTTTTTATGCTCTAGCTGCTGGTTGGATAGGATTTCAGAAATTTACAACGTAGATAGCTCGATTTACGAGCTAGGTTTCAGCAGGTTTTCGGGTTACTGTTCCGGCCTTTTTCGGCCACTTTTTGGGGTAGGCCCAAGAACAAAAGTGGCTCCAAATAGGGTGTTATACCTAGGGTAGGAGTCTTGAGCCACGGTTGGGAGTTTTTCCGGCGAAGCGTTATTGCTTTAGCCATCCAGGCGCTGCCGGCGCGTGTGGCGGCGCATGGGCAGCAGGGTGGGGACCACTTTCAGTACTAGAGTAATCTCCTGGTCCTCACGAGCACGTAGGATTTCGCGGATCTTAATTCGGATACCGTTTCAACCCTGAACGGACCTAGCTTAGTGTGTGATTTCCGGGTTCAATAGGTTCAGACCGTTGGATCGGATCTGAATTCAGATATATTAATTTAGACAGTTTCAGGATCGTATAATATTCGATGGATTGTAAAACGGAGTCCCGGTTACTCCAGGGATGTCAGCCCTAGGGTGAGGATTACAGTAAATTAACCTAGTTACAGTAAATAGACCAGTTACAGGTCAGGGACAGAGGAAAGAACTACGTGTGACTTGATCCCTCAGTAAGGGTACGTAGGCAACCTACAGTTACTAGGCGCAACCACGAGTTAGGGCCCCAGAGTTTGTGTTATCGCTTTCAGGGCATTTTGGTCATTTACGACCCACAGGCACCAGGTGTCAATTTTAAACAGGATTCAACTCGGTTTCCAAAGTGGAAATTGGGTCAGGTCGTTTCAGCCAATCCTGGATTGTTATAACATCTTACGTTATATCATTTCTATTTTCAAATTTCTGGATAGGATGAGGATGAAACATTTTTACATATTGTTCAATTTTTGTAAGGATAAATGTTGAAATAAGATAAAGGAAATAGTTGGTTCAAATCTCAAATGAATATGTTTACATCATACACAACATATTCATGAGTCCCTTGGCTTTTTCAATTATGTAAACCACTAAGCTAGTACATGTTTTGGCGGTTCCTTCTCACTTCTCACATATTTATGTTTAAATAGTCAAGATTTGTAATATATTTATGTTTAAATAATGTGTAACATATTGATCAAGAAAAAGAAGATAATTTCGACTTAGGCCTAATTTAATTATAATCCTAATCCTCGCCAACCTTGCCATCGGCTCCACTTGCCGGAGCAGTTTAGGTTGACAATGACTGATCAGGATGCACTACAAAAAAAAAAAGTGGCAACAGTTACTATTTTGTCACCAATTTTGGTTATTGTTGTGGGGGTTACTAAAGGCTTTAGTCACTAAAAAAAGCAAAAAAAGTGACTGAAAGCCTTTTTAGTCACCAAAAAAGTCCAAAAATGTGACTAAAGCCTTTAGTAACCACCACAACAGTCATCAAAATTGGTGACAAAATGGTGACTGTTGCCACTTTTTTTTTTAGTGATGGGTTTCTCACTTAAGTTGCTTCCAACTACATGGAGGGGTCATTACGAGAAAATGAATTACAAGATGTAACATTTTATTACCTTTTTAATTTTTTGGCAGTAGTTACTAATTATATATAGGACCAACTTTACCATTGTTGTTTATTATGCACCATACTCATCAATTTTATTTTATTATTATTTTTTTAATGAGAGATTTTTGCATTTTGATCTCACGATGCGTGATTGGTTTGAATTCAGATAGCAGCACCGAAAGTGGGATTCTTCTGATATTGTGCTGCCATACGGGCCCTTGATATAACATTTTACTGATACATCACGTGGCAGATTGAAACTTATCCATTACGACTATTGATCAGAAAAAAAGAAGCTAATTTTGACTTAGGCCTAATTTAATTACAACACTACACTAAAAAAGAAGCTAGTTTTCCGAACTGATTGAGCATTCATTCATCTGTTCTTTCTTAAATTGTCTAGATTGAGCAGTGACAAGGAGAGATAGAAAGATGGCACAAGAAGTTGTTACTTTCGGTGTCCAGGAAATAGTGAGGAAAGTGGCTTCACTTGCCTCTGAAGAAATCAGTCTTGTATGGGGATTCCAAGAAGAGGTGAGAAAGCTGCGTGAATCATTGTTGCTGACTGAAGCCATGTTACGAGATGCCGGGCAATCAAAAGAAGTTCGGGCGGAAGCCGTGCAAATTTGGGTGAACAAGCTTGAAGACATAGCTCATGATGCTGATGATGTGTTGGATGACTACGGATATGAACTTCTCCGCCGTGAGGTGGAAGTGCAAGACCAAATGACGAAAAAAATGCTCAACTTCTTTTCACACCACAATCCTATTGTGTTTCGTTGGAAAATGGGGCGGAAAATTGAGAAAATCAATGCATCCTTAGTGATTCTGAAGAATGACGCAGCTAGTATTGGGCTAGTCGGTAGGGACCCAAATGCAACCTCCTCTCATCAGATTGTAGTTGACAGGGAAACTGTATCCATCTTTAAACTAGATGAAAAGAACATTGTTGGAAGGGAGAAGCTTGTGTCAGAGATAGTTACAACCTTGATCAACTCAAGGAATACTCGAGAGAATGAAAATCTGCCCGTGATGGCCATTGTGGGAATGGCCGGCTTGGGAAAAACAACTTTGGCTAAATCTGTATATCATCAAGATGAGATAGGCAGACGCTTCACTGAAAAAATATGGATATGTGTATCTATTCCTTTTGAGGTCAAGTCAATTTTAAGTAAGATCTTGGAACATCTTAAACCGGAAAAGGCTAGGTTGCAAGACAAGGATGCAATAATAAAAAATCTTCAAAAAGATCTGAAAGGGAAAAGATATTTGCTCATACTGGATGATGTGTGGAACGAAGATTCTGAAAAATGGAACGACTTGATGAGTTGTTTGTTAAGTGTTAAAGACACCCAAGGAAGCAAAATCATTGTTACTACCCGGAGTGTGAGGGTTGCAAAAATCGTGCACACACTTTCTTCCAAATGGTGCGACTTGGAAAAACTGTCAGACAATCAATGTTGGGACATTTTGAAGGATAGAGCATTTCCAAATGAGAGTGCTCCTACTTTAAATGAAGAACAAGAGAAAATTGGAAGGGACATCGCCAAAAAGTGTGGAGGTATTCCATTAGTTGCAAAGGTATGTTTATCCATTTGGTGAATTTTTCGCTTGCTTTCTACTTATTGTTATTTGCTTTCCACTGGACATCAATAATTTTGTTTGCTATATTAATTTTTAAAGGAAAATATTGTATAAGGAGTTTTTCTATTTTACATTCCATTCTAGCATACGTACAATTAAAACGAAGGCTCCAACTTAACAGTGTTTCTCATAACTAAACAGAGCCTAGAGACGATTATATCATTTAATTGTGATTCAAACTCATATACCAACAGGTTTTGGGAAGTATGATGCGGTCCAAAGAAATTGATGGTTGGCGGGTAATTAAAGAAAGTACAATATGGGATTTACCTGAAGAAGAAAAAAGAATCTCATCGGTTTTGAAGTTGAGTTTTGATGAATTGAAATCATCAACTTTGAAACAATGTTTTGCCTGCTGCTCAATGTTCATCAAAGATTCTGAAATTGAACATGATGACTTAATCCAACTTTGGATGGCTCAAGGATTGCTTCGCCCTTCTCCCAACAATAGTGATCTAGAGATGGAGGATGTAGGAAATCAATATTTCAATATTCTGTTGGAGAACTCTTTTTTTCAAGATCTTGTTACTGTAGATCACCATAGTAGTACTATTACCACATGCAAGATGCACGATCTTGTGCATGATCTTGCAGAAGATGTATCAAAATCAAAGACCAAGGACTCCAATGAGATTCGTCGTGTGCTGCAGATTTCAAACATAAAACTAGAAGGAATTCCAAAAGGAATTGTTCATAAAGTGCGCTCAATGTTTGTTGGTGAAGTTTTTGGTAACATCTTACCAAAATTTAAAGGTTTGCGTGTCTTAAAATTACAGGGGGATTTTATTGATGAGTTGCCAAATTCAATTGGAAAGTTGAAACACTTGAGGTATCTAGATATTTCAGCAACAAATATCAAAAAGCTCCCCCAATCTATTGGCAAGCTTTATAACCTACAGACGTTAAGAATGCGTTATCTCCGATTTGAAGATCCCAAGGAACTGCAAAATTTGATCAACTTGAGACATATTTATTTTGCTGTTTATTATGGAGATGAAAGTTATCCAATTGGCGTGGGGCGGTTGAATAATCTGCGATCATTATCCTTTTTCATTGTGGGTAAGGAGAGGGGTCGTGGAATAAAGGAGCTGGGTGGCTTAAAGCATTTGAAGGGCCAATTATCTATTTATGATCTGGAGCATGTGAGAGATGGAGAAGAAGCAAAGGAGTCAAAGTTAGCAGAGAAGACAAACATACGCAGACTAAAGTTGGAATGGTCGGCAGACGAATACAGGTCAAGGGTCATCAATAATGACAGGAATGTACTAGAAGGCCTTAAACCGCACTCTGCATTGGAAAGTTTAGAGATTCGCAACTTTAGTGGTGAGACATTTCCACCCTGGATGATGTGTGGAGATTTGTTTTCTTCATTGATAAGATTAACTGTTGAAAATGCAAAGAACCTAACTGAATGGAGGACGGAAGAAGCTGCAGTATTTTCAACAACAGAAAGAAGAGTGGTGTTTTCTCGCCTTGAGGAGTTGTTGTTGAGGAATTGTGATCAACTGAGAAGTGCTCCCACAGATCATTTTCCATGTTTGCAGAAGTTGGAGATAGATTCCATGAATAGTGGCTTGCCGATAGCTAATATTATAAGCACTCAACTGACAACTCTTACTCATCTCACAATAAAGAAGATAAGGGGACTTGTTTCTCTGCCGGAAGGGATGTTACAAAACAACAAGAATCTTGCATATTTGGAGATAAGAGACTGTCCAGAGTTCATTTGTATTGCTGCCGATGTATATGGTTGTTGCGCATCCCTTGAGTCACTGCGTATTTATTCCTGTCCTAATCTTAGGTCTTTGCCTCATGGGCTAGAACACTGCACCTCTCTTAAGGAGTTGACTATAGCCCATTGTGAAAGTTTAGAGTGCATCCCAATTACAAACGGCCTCCCATCCCTCCAGGAATTATATATTTCAAATTGTGATGAATTATCAAGCCTACCGAGTGGGTTACAACATTGTACCTCTCTTGAGCACTTGTCTATTTACTCTTGCGGGAATCTCGAAGCTATTCCAATCACACACGGCCTCCCATCCCTCCGCCGATTAGAGATTTCAATTTGTGATGAATTATCAAGCCTACCGAGTGGGTTACAACATTGTACCTCTCTTGAGCAATTGTCAATGAGGAATTCCAGGAATCTCAAAGCTATTCCAAGTTTAGACAGCCTCACACAACTCTTTGAGTTGGAGATCTATAACTGTGAGGGATTAAAAAGCGTACCCCCTAGTGTGTTTGCAGCATCCCTCACCAACTTAAAGAATTTGGAAATTGGTGGGTTCTGGAAGGAGCTCGACTCCTTCCCTGCTTTTCAGGTTATCCCACAACTTGAAACATTAACCTTGTTTGGTTGGCCGAAGCTCAACTCTCTCCCTCAAGAACTTCAACACTTCACTTCTCTAACTTCTTTGTCAATATGTTCCTTCCATGGCATGGAGGCTCTTCCAGAGTGGTTGGGAAATCTTGCATCTCTTGAGAACCTAAGTATATGGTTCTGCAATAATCTGATGTATCTACCTACACTTGAAGCTATGAAATGTCTCGCCAAATTACAGTACATACGGATTTACAATTGTCCTCTTCTGAAAGAGAGATGCAATAAAGACAGCAACCCAGAATGGCTCAAGATTTCTCATATTCCAAACATCTATTGTAAGTTTTTCAATTTTATTATTTGTTTTCTTTGGTTCTGAAATCAATTATTTTCTTCTCTTTACTTTAAAAAATAAAAATAAAAATCTTCTTTTGGTGAATTGGGAGCTAAGCCCGAACACAACTAAACAAAATTACATATGGGACTGGGCCTACTAGAGAAGCCCTATCTAACTTAACTTGATTGTTTTTTGTTTAGTACATTTTAACATTTTTGGTTTACCTTCCCTTTGACTTGTTTAATCATGTAAACCGCTAAGAAAAAATGTTTGTGCGATTTGTTCTCACTTATCATTAATTAGTTTGTTATCTTCTATTCGCTTTTGAGTTTAATCAGTCAATTACTTCAAATAAAGATATGATTTATAATCCTAACTCTCTGAGTTTTCAAGTGTTCTCTACATTCATATACACACATACATACACACCATATAGAACTCAGGGATGATTTATAACTCCACATGTAAATTCAAGGTTCCAAGGGATCAAATAATGTGTAACTTTCTAACATATTTATTTTCTAAACCTCTGCAGTTGACGGTTTGAAATGGTCTTGACATATTCGAGATTTGTCAACCTGGATGGAACCAAAACTCAAATTCAATGATCTTCAAAAGTGTATCCCGGAATGCGAAATGGTTGAAAATAGTGTGCAGATTGGAGAAGCATCATTGACCAAAGTTGAACTCAAATCCATTCACACTTCTAAAGGTACCATTTTTCTTTCTAAATCATCTCTACAAAGAATATTAACTCAGTTTGCCAATGCCCATCATTTTTTCTTTCCACAAGCACCACTGACCAAAGTTGTTTTTGATCAGTTGGTCGAGAGAAGGGTGTTGATCATGGGGTGCAGATTGAAGAAGCTATGTTTCTGGAAAATTAATTTCATTGTAATTATAAGGTACAAGCAATTCCCAATTCTCAGTGCATTATTGTACTTGTACTCTTCCTCAGCCTTCTTGTATCTTTTCCTTCTCAGCTTATGCAGCGGCATCTATTAGAGTGTGTACTTTTTCTTTATACAACTTCTGCTTCTGCTTTTGCTTCGTATAATCAATCAAAGTTTTTATAATTTTGAGGATTTTCTGATGAGTTTTTGTCAAACTTTCTCCAAATTTTAGCTTCCATCAAGACTTCTGTAGGAAGGTGATGGAGACATTCAACCAATTGTGTCAGTTCCCAATCAGCTCAACCCTTGGAAGGTGATGCCATGCGAGGAAAGCTTTTAACGAATCTGCAGCTGAAAGGTATGCATAGCCCTTGGCTTGTTTTCATGTTGCTTTGTTCGTCAAGATAGCACTAAATTTGCACTTCTTGTTTGAAAACAGGGTCATTAATGTATCTTTCTGATTGTCTTTCAAATCTGTATTATCAGGTTCTTTGGGAGATTCAGTTTTATGGAACAATTTTTTATCAAGAATCCGATCAAGCAAACTTCAACACTGCAGATTTTGAGTTTTTTTTTTTGGGCACACTGCCTCTCCCCAGGCTTTGTAAAAGTCTCTCCTGAATCTGATCATTTGGGTGGCTTAGAGTTCCCTGTTGAGAGAAAAGAGATTATGGTTTAACATTTGGAAGAACCTTTTGTCTTCTTTGTTTTGTAGTTGTGCCTTTGCTAATTTATTCTCATCATTGTTTCTTGCATTTTGCTTTGGCAATCTTGGATTCTTATGAACATGTTGATGTTGAGCTATTTCCCTTTTCTATTTGTTGGATTGGATGTCGATCAAATAATTTTAGATGTCATTTTATTTTTGTAAAGATGACCGTTGAAATAAGATAAAGAAAATATATGGTACAAAATTTTACTTGACCAACTGAGGCATGCATGACTACAGCACACTTAATCATTCACCAAGAAAGAAAATTTTGGAAAAAAGAGGAAAGAAAAAAAACTTTTCTTAAAATAATTAAACCCCAAAATAATCAAAATAATAACCAGACATAAACTTAAATCAGGTCCAGAAAACGTATTGGGCACTAGGCCCAGATTTCTTTCAGCTTAGTTCGGGTTTTTATTTGGGCCTTCGGGCCTCCAGTTTGCAGACATAAGCTACACCAGAGACTCAGCTTCCCGCTTCTTCAACCAACCCTATCTCGCTTTCCCAAAATCACACCACCAACAAAACTCATGGCGGACAAGAAAAAACGCCAAACGCCGACAACGGTTGCGGACAAGAAGAAACGCCGTCGACCGGACCCGAGCTCCGACGACGACACCCATCACCCCTTCAAGAGCCTCCTCAACCCGATGCGCTCATCCGCCAAACCCTCGGCGACCTCCGCTCCGCCACCGCCTCCTCATCCTCTTCTTCCAAAACCATAACCCTCGCCGACCTCGCCGTCGGCTCCACTTGCCGCGAGTCAGCGACCTCGACCTGCCGTCCGTCCAGTCGGAGATCGAGCTCCAGATGCTCAAGGTCATCAAATCCATCCTCGACGGCAACGGTTTTGCGTTTGAGGTCCCCTCACGCGCCGCCGCTAACCAGCTCTATGTTCCGGAGCTCGACCGCATTGTGCTAAAAGATAAAACTTCCCTCCGCCCCTACGCCAACGTCTCCACCGTCCGCAAGGCCACCATCACAGCTCGTCTTCTCCAGCTGATCCACCAGCTCTGCCTCAAGAACATCCACGTCACCAAGCGTGACCTGTTCTACACCGACGTCAAGCTCTTCCAGGACCAGACGCAGTCCGATTCGGTCCTCGACGATGTGTCGTGTATGCTTGGCTGCACGCGCTCGAGCCTCAATGTCATCGCCTCTGAGAAGGGTGTGGTTGTGGGTCGCCTGATTTTCAGCGACAATGGAGATATGATTGACTGCACGAAAATGGGAATGGGCGGGAAAGCCATCCCGCCCAATATTGACAGGGTTGGTCATATGCAGAGTGATGCTCTGTTTATATTGCTGGTTGAGAAGGATGCTGCTTATATTAGACTGGCTGAGGATCGGTTTTACAATCGCTTTCCGTGCATTATCGTCACCGCCAAGGGACAGCCGGATGTTGCAACCAGGCTGTTTTTGAGGAAGATGAAGCTGGAATTGAAACTGCCGGTGTTGGCCCTTGTGGACAGTGATCCATACGGGCTGAAAATTTTATCTGTTTATGGTTGTGGGTCGAAGAACATGTCGTATGACAGTGCCAATTTGACGACGCCGGATATAAAATGGTTGGGGATACGGCCCAGTGATTTGGACAAGTACAAGATACCGGAGCAGTGTAGGTTGACAATGACTGATCAGGATATTAAGACAGGGAAAGAAATGTTGGAGGAAGATTTTGTGAAGAAAAACCCGAAATGGGTTGAGGAGCTGACTCTTATGGTGAAAACCAAGCAAAAGGCAGAAATTCAAGCTTTGAGCACATTCGGCTTTCAATATCTGTCAGAGACTTATTTGCCGCTAAAACTGCAGGAGCAGGATTGGATATGATCCATGGCTTGAGTTTGGTGGAAGTTTTGTGATGGTAAGTAAGTCATGGATTTACTCACATTTGGCTATGAAGTGCTGTAATATCTCTTCAATTGTTTTTTTTTTGGTCGAAATCTCTTCAATTGTTCAATTGTAAGGAAAAGGAATGAAATGAATGAACAAAGATTTCGCGACTTGCGTTTCGGCTTGGATGAAAAATTTGTGTTTCTTAGGGGATTGCAAGTTTGGAAATTAATTGAGGCAAATCTATTCAGATTATGGAAACGCTAAAACCTATTTCAGTTGTGAACTTAAGGGTATAATAGTATAACGTAAGGAAAATTGCTTTATTTTCATTGCTTCTGCAAATTGAATTATATAATTTACATGTGACACCAGTACGATACAGGCTTATTCCATGTTAAAGTATACACGAGGAAAAATAATTATCAATTATTTAGTAGCATGTACAAATTACGGATGAAGCAGTCACCTTCTAGGAGCACTTCTTCTCCGCAGCCAATGTTGCAGTGATCCCCTGGTTACCTTTAGCCTTTCTAAAGCCACGGGTCTTCGCGTGGAATAGATCAACTCTGCGGGTAGATCATCCCTCCCTGACATTTCATCTAAATCTTGATCTGAATCAGTAGTGTTCCCTGGTTCTATTGTAGTATCAAGTCCAACTTTAGCTCCTGCTGCAAGAACCTTGAGCCCCAATTCATCCTGCAGAAGTTTGGTTATTGCATCTTTTACCTCTAAATTTTGTGTGGTTGAGCCTCCATCAACCTCACCTACGACGATCAGCATGTCATCTTTTACAGAATGTCCTGTAACCATCAGCATGAAAGTTAGAAACTCTGGATCCTAAGCTTCTTCTTCCTTTTCTCATTTGCTTATGTATTTTTATCTGATTTTACCCTATCTTAAATATGTTTGAATAAATGGCTTCTCAAATAAGATAAAGGCATCTGAAATGAATGCCTCGTAAAACAATATGTTCATACCTAAGGTATAGTTCTCTTTGATCATTCGTAGAACTGCAAGAACAACGATCCGAGCTTCAACCTGTTAAAAAGAGGATATTAGCATGAGAAAAAATGGGATAAAAAGTATGCGGACACAATCGCATAATAACAAGTTCACCGAGACTGGTATTCTCAAAACATGTAGAATATAAACTGGCTGGTTGAAGAATACCTTCGTCAGTCCTTGAAGGTCCACTGCTAAGGTCTCAGCAATATGCGTTTGCAAGTGTTCTGCAACTTTTTCAAGCAGCAGACTTCCGGGTCTCCCGATGTCAGTTTTGTTGCATGAACTAAACTCTTCTTGTTTGGCGTTGCTGTCTTGTATAACTCCTTCACACCACTCCTCAATCAGTTGCTTGAGGTAATAATCATTAGATTTGTAACTGCAAAGTAAATGCGAAATTAGTCAAATGTAGATGTCCATGAGAAACTAAATATATCCTGATAATATATACCCTGCTTTCCGCATATCCTGGTATATAGCCAGGCATTGTTGTACTTCGCTTACAGAACCATATCTGCTACGAGCCCTCAAGTGTATTATATGTCACCTGGAAAAAGAAAATAAATATAATTTTTAAATAATCATGGATTTACAAGTTGAATTGATCGAGAATGCCTTTATAAGCAGAATCATGACTTGGTAGTTATATGGAATTATTTGTAATTCATGCGAATGTGTTAAGATTTATAATCTGAAATTATAACCATTAATTATTGACACTCACCAAATTTGGGTGTATCTGATACTTTTTCATTTCTGCAAACAGTGACAATGCTAGCTCCAAATTTTCATTTTCCACACAGACCTATGAACCAAAGGATAAGTTGCATCAACATCTAGGGCAAATAAAAAATGCAATTCTGCAGCTAATTAAGCATAGGTGGGAAGAGCAGTGGTTACAAAACAAGATCAATAGTGAATCAGGAAAGCTTTTAAACCTTGATAGCTGTTGTATATGCAACAACATCAGGTTTCATCCCAGCTGCACGCATATTTTTCAGAATCTGCACTGAAATAAAAATGTATTAATGTTTTCCTTGAACTTGCATGTTCATCAAGATTTTGTACAATGACATCAAGAAAAGATGGAGCCAAAAACACAAAATTATGTTAATCTCTAAAGAAAAGTTTTCATTTATTTATCACAAGAAAATAGGACTATTCTCAGTTCATTTCCCTGACACTTGATTCACTGATGTTAGGTTAAAAGCTTTTTGACCTCCAAGAAAGTAACGAATTTCAGTGGCATCGTCAAAAAACTTCCTGATGTATGAAGTGCAAGATATGATTACAAACTTGTACATTATCCGAATTTAACCAGTGATAACCATAACTTTTCAAAGGACATTTACCTGGAGTTTTGGTTCTGAAAAACTATGTAGGCTGAACGAAAATTTGAACAATGATGCAAACAGAACTATCAAAGATTAAGTTAACCAAATTTATGCCTTACCTGCAAGGCACCCTCAACATTTCCTGAGCCTCCACAGATATCAGCCAAAATTGACCAGCTTATTTGATTAGGATAAAGACCTACTGCTCTCATCTCATCCAATAATGCTTTTGCATGGTAGTAGTCAGTACCACAGGCCTTCATCAAAGTATTGTATGTTGTAGTTGTGGGTTTAAAAGAAAGCCCTTTAGCAAAGTTTAGATGACATCAGATCAGAAGTGGTACGGCATAGTGGTAATCCAATGTTCATAATTAAGCTCCACTCAAACTGCTATACCTTTATACTTTTTCCAAAAGTCTCCTGGACTTTAGTGCTCTTCAAAGACTGGAAAAGGCGAAAAGCCCTATCATACTGGTTAGCCTCAACACAAGCATGTAGAAGGATGTTAAAACACTGTGAATTAGGTTCAGAGCCAGCCAGAAGCATCTCTTCAAACAACTGGATTGCCTTCTCAACAATACCTGCATTTGCACAGGCACTGATCAATGACGACCATGTAACTGTATTAGGCGTAACACCTGCTGATAGCATGTCTTCTTTGACGTTTAGAGCCATGTGCCACAATTTTGCATCTGCAAAGACCTGGATAATTGGTCATCAGTTATGTACATAGTAAAGTGCCTCACTACATGGAAATTCATTGCTACTAAGTACGAATTGAAGCAAAATAGGATCTATGTATATATGTCTGCATATTACTATCAAACGCAAAAATATAATAACTCCAAATTCATATTTACCTTTACAATAGTGCTGTATGTGAAGACATCCAATTTCAACACTCCTGTTGATTCCAAATGCTGGACTTCCCTGTAAATATCTTGTGCCAAATCAACTCGTCCAGCAAGACAGCATGCCTTCAAAAGGATATTATAGCATGCCATATCTGCTCTGACACCAAGATTCTAGACAAAGAAAATAAATAGATTTAGATAGTTGTAGCTTGATCATTACAAAACAATTATGCATTCAAACCGATTGCCACATGCAAAACATAGTGCCAAAATTGATCTATTGAGTAACATTGAAAGAAAAATATTGTGTGCAGTAGTATGTGAGAGAGAGAGAGAGAGAGAGAGAGAGAGAGAGCATTACTTGCATACTCTTGTATACATGAAATGTGTAGTTCAAGTCATGTGCGTTCACATTCATGAGACTGTTGAATACATAAATATTCGGGGTAACCTTCTGTTTGAGCAAGTCCTGCAGCAAAAATAATCCGGAAAGAAGATCCCAAGTTTTAACCTCATGACTGAATTAAAGTTATGGAAATGTCTAAGGATTTATTTTGGCAATGTATATGACGATGTTTTCTGTTTTGTGTTTTTACTTGGGAGTGAGGAGATGAAGATGATAGAGAAACTGAAGAAAAATACATAAGATATTTTATAAAACTAAAATTAAAAGCAATAATAATTTTTAAATTTTAGTTCCGAGCTATAGGAAAGTTCATTATTATCTGAAAATTGAATCAAGAAAAACAGTAGCAAACAACAAAGGCAGTCAGGTTGGTATGTACCTCATAGATGTACCTAGATTTCATGTAGTCTTTGCAGAGACCACATGCATCAATTATTGTACGGTAGACATACATATTTGAACCATTCAAGTTTTCCTTGGATGCTTCATATGCTGCCAAAGCAGGCTCCAACGCCTTTCTCTTTCCAAATTCATATATAATGTTACAGAATAATATATGCGCATGTGGAAAAATACAAGCATACCTGCAAAATGTGATAACCAAAGCATAAATAGTGACTAATGAAGAAAAGAATGAAGATTCAGTGCGACCGAAACATTAACTGAGACTATAATGAAGAAAACTGCGTTACAGAAGAACAAGAAAAAAGTTCTTTTAAAACTCACTTAAAAGAACATGTCTGAGCAATGCAGAACAGATAAGAGAAACCCTCAGACCAACTCATAAGAGAACAGTCAAATATACCTTATGGCCAATTTTGGGAAACATTTATCAACACAAAGTTTGATAACTTCAGATGGCTCCAGCAGTTCTTTGATTGGGAAATGAAAACCTGAACCAAGTATTATCTGTTACAAATCCAAGGAGTCTCAAATTCTCTACCATGGCTCATCACATTATTATTCTTTCAAGACTGAAATTCTCATGAAACATTAGATTCTTCCTCTCCCATTCACATAACAACAAACTAAGGATCAAATTTTTAACATTTTCGACAGCCCTTTATCTAAAACCCAACTTTAAATGCCCAAAGGAAGTAAAAATCTTCTTATATTATATATATGGGTAGAGTCAAACATATGCTAATGCACTCCAAAAGTTGGGTTACTTCACCATTTCTCTAACAATTTAAAATCTTTGAACATAAAATCAGGACTGGACTACAAATTTGTACAATGCAGGTTTATATCGCAATAAATTGAACAAAAAAATAACGAAATTAACAGAAAATTACCTGCAAGAACCTCCATGAGCTCAACAAGTTCCTGCACTTGCTTACATTTCAAAAGCTGGCTACACTGCCTTCCCAGCAACTCCATAGCGTACCCATCAAACAGCTTCAATGGCGGAACACCAAGCTCGTTAACTTTCCCCAACACCTCAACGACACTCCGGACGTTTCCCTCTTTCAAAAGCCGCGAAATGCCCTTCGCCACAAGCTCAACCTTGAGCGCCGCTGTGAACTCGGAGCCTCGGACACCCGAAAGCACGACGCTTTCGACAACCATAGCGAAATCTTGGAACTTGCCGTCTCTGGCGAGCTTGGAGGCGAGGTCGGCGAAGTAGCTGAGGTGCGTTTTGGTGGGGTCCCATCGGACGGCGAAGAGGGGAGGGGGGCGGGAATGGACGGTGGAGATTGGAGGAGAGGATTTGGAGGGAGATAGCTTGGGAAGTGATAAGGGTCTGTCTTTGTAGGGTTTGGTGGAGTGGTTGCTGCCGTGGGGATTTGGAAGAGTGGCAATGGAAGAAGAAGAAGAAGCAGAGTAGCCAAGGATGATGAACTCTCTCATTCCTTGAGCTAAGGCGGAAACCGTTGGTGTGTGTGTGTTTTTTTTTTTTGGTTGGGATGGGGTTTTATATGGGTTTTTGAGGATTGAATTTGAAAGGCCGGTATTTTTGTGGGAGATTTCGTCAATTTAAACGGATTTTCAAAGGCCATGGGATGATTCTATTTGAACCATTGAACTTGGCTAGATGCACCTTAGAAAAAATTGCTTTTTTTTTTTCTTATTTAAAGTTTAAATTTATAAAGAAATTATTATATGATATTTTTCATAATTTAATGCAAGGGTAGAGTGCAATGAAAGGAAGGTTAACCGAGGTTGGAGGTCTTTTCTTAATGTGTAATTCTACAACCATCAATATTAATTACACTTAATTTTTGTTTTGAAAGTCATATATAAATATAATAGCTTAAGCAATTTGTTTTGTTGTTAAATAAATACACATAACAAGCTAAACAATAGTAAACAATTTTTGACCTCTTGGTTGTGCTTATAATTACTCTGGTACTTTTATTCAACCTGCATATTATGCTACATTATATAGATATGTTTTGGAGGTCCAATTCCTCTACAAGTTTTTGAGAATTTTTACACGTTAATCCTTTAGGGTGAAAATTCCGAATTTTCTGAAACTCATGACATTAATCCAGAAGGACTGAAATAATAGCTATAATCAACATATTGCAATGGTTCAATCCCTCTATTTCAGAGAAAAATAGTGCTAGAATCGGTCGCTCATGCAAATTCCAAAAAGAAATGTTATTTGGTATAGGAAGAAACGACTTGTAGTTTATTTCCCCTCAATGTCAATAGACCAACATTTTTAGCGCCTAACTACCACGTGGCGCCAATTTGGCGAAAAGCGGGAGAATTACACGAGGGTAGACCCACCAGCTCCACAATAAGCCTGCACGTTGAGTACTTCCAGGGGTAAATCAGGAAATACACATAAGCGTAAGCTTCTGGACCGTCTCGTCCAAATTCCTTAACCAGATTACCAGACCGGTGTCAACGACATCATTTCGGAATCGGACGGAGGAGATCAACAAAAAGGTTTTCCGAAATTTCGGAAACGAAATATTTGATGCCGATGAGAGATGCCGCCGAAGCAGCAATCGAAGGCCGATTTGGCGAAGAAGCAGAAGATCGTAGAGGACAAGACCTTCGGGCTCAAGAACAAGAACAAGAGCAAGAATGTCCAGAAGTACGTTCAGACCCTCAAGCAGTCCGTCCAGCCCCAATCCGATCCTTCTAGGACCGCTGCTAAGGTCCCAAGTCTCCATCTTTTCTTTCGTTGATCAATATTTATTCGATTGATTGGCTGATTAACTTGATTTATTTTTCAAATTTTAGAAGGGAAAAAAAAAAGGAAACTTGATTTTGTTTTTCTTGTTTTGATCAATACAAGGAAAATTTAGTTAAGAATTAGAAAATAGAATTTGGATTCAGCATCAAAATTTAGAATTTTCATGGTCATGATAAATTTTTCATCTTACATAGATGAGTTTGAGACTTTGGCTTCTTTTAAATGGTAAAGTATCTATTTTGCTTCATAAAAGAGAGAAATTTTGTTTGTGAGACTTGTATTATTTACAGAAAAAGAAGGAGGAAGAGAAGGCTAAGGACAAGGAACTGAATGAATTATTTAAGGTTGCTGTTAGTCAACCAAAAGTACCAGTTGGTAAGTGATTGTGTTCCCTTTTAATGACCAATTGATTGACGTTTTTGACGCGTATGTCTTGTTGAAACTTAGATATGATATAATGCTTAATGGGTATGTGTTTAGGTGTTGATCCCAAGTCTATACTATGTGAGTTTTATAAAGCCGGGCAGTGTGCAAAAGGTTTCAAGTGCAAGTTCTCCCACGACTTGAATGTTCAGAGGAAAGGAGAAAAGATTGACATTTACAGTGATAAACGTGATCATGGTACAGTGCAGGAATTCTACTTTACAGTGATGCTTGATTTATAATGCAACTTTTTTTTTTTTTTTTTGGTTTGTTTTGTTTTGTTTCTGAGTTTGATGGTTTTTTTTTTAAATATAAGACACGATGGAGGAATGGGATCAAGAGACTTTGGAGAAGGTGGTGGAATCAAAGAAAAATGAGTACCAGCAGAACAAACCGACTGATATTGTAAGTTATCTCCAGGGCAGTCTGTGCAATATGCTTTCAAGTTCTCAGCTTCATACATGCTTATTGAATATAGATGTTTGAACCATCAATGTGCTTGGTAGACTTCTAAATGAATTTTTGTTTTGTTTTTGGACATATGTGCAGGTTTGTAAATATTTTCTGGAAGCAGTGGAGAAGAAACAATATGGTTGGTTTTGGGTCTGTCCCAATGGTGGTAAAAATTGCCATTACAGACATGCTCTTCCTCCAGGATATGTTTTAAAGTCTCAGATGAAGGCTCTGTTAGAGGAAGAGGCTGAAAAAATACCCATTGAGGAGGAGATCGAAAATCAGGTTATTTGAACAAGCCTTTTACGTCAAGTCATAGCATTTACATTTTGAGTGTCTGAAGGAATTGCGGTTTATCATTGGTATCTTCCTTATATTTGTCACCTAACCAATTAGCTGTTTGGTTTTAGCGTGCTAAAGTGACTACTTCAACTCCTATGACTCCTGAGTTGTTCATGCAATGGAAGAAGAAAAAGATGGCAGAAAGAGATGCCGGTTTGGCGGCACAAATGGCAGAGCGGGCTAAAAATGACCGTATGAGGTGTGTTCTCTTTCCCATGTTCTCCAATGTGTGTTCACACCGACCAGTTACTAACTTTTTGGATATTGTTTACTGATTGTGTGTCCCTCCCTTGCAGTGGCCGTGAGCTATTTTTGTCAGATTCTAGCCTATTTGTGGATGATGTTGAGGCACATGAGAAGTACCAAAGAGATCAAGAACCTGCAGTTGCTGAACAGAAGGTTAGGTTTATTTTCTAATTTTTATGGTGATGAACAGATGGTTAGTTTTCACTTATTAGTTGTCACCCTCTTTTTTTCCCCATCTCAAAACTCTGTATAACTGGATGTAGTGTTATAAGATATAAGTGCATGTGCCTGCTAAAGCTAAAGATTACTGGTTCTATGTTATTGTCCATGAATGCCTGTGAGGAGTTCAGGTTGCTTTTCCATGGCATGCTAATATGTGACTAGTACTGATCTGAATGGACTATATGTTAATTGTTTCACTTGTATTTTATTTGGTTCAACTTCAGGTCAGTGCCAATTCTAACGGAGATAGGCCAAGTGACTCAGCAACAGCTGGCGGTGATGCCAAAGTTACCAATGATGATGATGATGACGAACTGGACATAGATGAGTTAAACGAGTTAGAAGCAAGCTTATCTAAGGTAACAATTCAAGAGCCGGGCACTGCTACTTAATCCAAGAGAGGCAATCTAAAGTCTGCATCCATTTTTGAGTGTGGACTAGGTGTTATATGGACTGTAAACTTATGGCCCCCTCAATGAGGGCAACCTCTCTGATGTTCTCCGAAAGGTTATAAAGTTCACCCATAATTGCTCATACCGGCCTTACGGATCATTAGGTGCTTTTGTGTAATATCTACTTTTCCATGGAGGATTGTCCCATACTTGGACATAAAAATAATCGTTGCCCAGTAATTTACCTGAGCTTCATAGGATGCAAGTGATGTCTCCTTTCAGTGTATGATATTTTAGTTAACGATGTCAAAGCATGTAAGCAACGTCTCGATCGAGATTATGCTACTCAAGTGCTAGGTCTTCTGCTTCCAGATGCTTGGTACTAATCTCCCTTATGTGGTGATTGTTGTGCGAAAACTCCTTTTGATCTTGTTCTCAATGGACTCTGTAACAAACCTCCACAACTCACAAGGATGAATGAAACACTCACACACTCAAAAAAAATAAGCAAGCATACAAGTAACATAGAATTTTATAGAGGTTTAGCAATTTGCCTACGTTTTCTTGGTGTTTCCCTTGAGAAAATTCGCTAATGAAAGAATATGTTACAACCTTGATGTACAAAGAAACCCCCTTAGAACTTTATTCTCTCCCTAAGCTCTCTTATCTCTCACCCCTCTGCTCAAACCCTTGATGCTCTTGTTAGTTCTCTCAGTTTTCCCTCTTTGTTTCTAGACTTACAAGACTCCAACTCTCAGCTCCCCCTTTGGATGATTGCTCTCTCCTAAAGCTGTGTTCTCTGCACTTCCTACTTAAATAGACAAGTAGGGAGCTTCTCTTCAGCTGCTACCTCACCTTGCCAACCACCTTCATCGATGTCTTGTGCTGAAAAGTCTTCACATCATACACCTTTGTCTTGTGCTGAGAAGTCTTCACACCAGCTGTTATTGGGATGGGAAGCCTCCACATCAATGCCTTGGCTGCTACAACACACCAGCTGCACATATTCATTGCATTTGGATGTCCAGCTGCTCTTATCAATACCTTAGATGTCCAGCCACCCCTATTCATGCTTGGGATAGTAAGTCATGCGCCTAGAGCTACAACAACATGCTGGAAGTCACACCTAGAGCTATTACAAATCAGTTCCCCCCTTACCAAACTAATTCCTAACCCCTAAAATATCTCACAAGCTTCCCGACAAACTCATTGACTTTGGGGTTACAAAACTATTTGGAATGAGAACTGAAAACATGTGGAAAACCATGCCAAAACTAAAGAAAAAACGCATGCATGATAATTGCACGTGCTCTGGCAATTTCCAAAAGTCTGTTTGTCAATTGCGTTCTTTCTTCTGCATCTTAGGTGAGCCAATTTTATCAACAGTGATATGGTTGCTTGTTCGGCTTCATTTGGTCTCAACAACCAAGAACGCCGGCGAATGAATCATAAAGTCCATAAAGTTTCACCACCGGATCCACCATGATGGATTAATCCTCTTGGACGTGAATTACATGTTACTTTGAGAGGTTATAAGTTTCACTATAAACGGATGAGCCTTAACTCCAATAGTAAAAAACTTACTCTTGCGTCCACGGCAAGGGTTGGACTTTCACCCTCCGGTCTCTCTAAACCCTCGTCCTTCTTTGAGCAAAGAAAGAAACAAAATCAAGTGTCTGTTATATGGTTCCACAAAGATTAAGCAATCAGCATTTTGTGTCGGCTAAAGTGACCAACAAAGGGATATATAAATCCAACTAACCGTGTGAAATTATGCTAAATCCAAACGACCCTGCCTAACATAAAGATGTTCCATAGCCATTAAGGGAACCAACACACATCTCTCACTCTTTTGTGTTCCATCTGAGCCTAACATGTCGCATCAAATGTGGGGCAAAGACAGCTTTGCAAAAATCCAACAATTAATATGATAATAAATTACCAAGATACTTGTTAAGTGCATAATCATTTTGTTTTTGTACACTAGCAAGGACATATTGAAATAAGCCCTGCATCAGCAGCATGACGCCATGAAAATGTGAAACAGAGAGCTTTATTGGGTTCATGAACCTTCTGAGGGGGGGAGAGGGAGGGGGGATCAATGATCATTTGAAGGACCAATTTACACGTCGATAAACTAAAATATGGCATGTTTACTTACTTGGAATCGGTATTGGAATTTTTCTAATTCCCTAACTTCGTATGTATTTACTAACACATATACACAGGTATTAGAATTTTTTGAATTCATGGTTGCTTAGGGAAGTTATTGATCCCATACTCATTCTCTCTTTCCTATCCCCTATTCATGACTTCCCCGATTCATAATTTCTCAATGTATTCCCTTGCGTGAAAGGATGTCAATAATCAAACAATGACAAGGATATTTTTAATATGTCAAATAATAATAATAATATCTATGATATCTGCATCATTGTCTTTATCGGATTGAATTATAACAGTTATGAGAATTACAAGCATTCTGGGTTTAGGTCAATAAAACAATTAAAGACGTGAAAGAAAAGATTGATGTGCTGCATGAAATTTTAAGCAAACTCAAACGTAGGTAAACCTGCAAAGACATTTCTGGTAAACCCAACAATATGAGCTGAGCTCCATAGGTAAGCAACAGGGTAAGCAGTAGTTTGAACTCCTCAACTCATGCAGAAAACAAAGAGTTGATCGTGACCGATTTCTTGTTGTACAATCTTCTTATAAGAAGGACATGTAATAAAATTAGAAAAGAATGAGAAGAAAAAGAAAAGTTTATTATGATAGGATCAGTACATCAAATTAAAAGCAAACCCCATTAGACACGCCTCATACATTTTTAACAGAAGGGCATGTGCTACTCTCCATATGTATATATATAAAATAGAAGGTTAGATGAAGGAGTTGAGAGGCAATATTGGAGAGATGGATGAGGCTTGTGGAACTTGCTTCCATTGCAGCTAAAGACATCAATGCTGATATGAACTACAAGCGGTTTGATCGCTATTTCTTGGGCTGCATAGGTGCCTGCGCTTCCTGTGTTGCCACCTTTCTATGGCAGCTCAGCCCTCTCCCAACTCTTGAAGCTACTCCAACCACCAACTTGACAAAACTGGATATTATCTTAACTTTGATCTGGCCTCTCTTTGGAGGAAGCCTGGCCTTGCTTGTGTTTGAAGGCTTGGCTTGTTCAATAGGTAGAGCCATTTGTTTTGGAATATGAGGAAGAATACAATAACTGAAAGAGCCAATGTTTGGTTTCCAAGTACAAAGAAAATGGGAATGAGACAGCTTTTTATAATGTTGAAGTGGATTAGAGTGAGTGCCGAAGAGAGGCTGCTAAGGCATTATTTATCTATTATTGTGAGTTCAAAGCGCATGCATGATTAGAAAATGCACGATTTGACAAGATTAATTTAAATTCCATTTAGTATTTTAATCTCAAATTTTCATAATTAAATATAGAGATTGCTTCCAAAAGTGAATCTCAAACTCAGTCAAGCTCAATTCCCCCACAAAAATTAGTGACAAGTTAATCTGAGGTCAACTACTGCAAAACTTTCAAATGATGATGAGTTGGTTGCTCTGTTTTAATTGGGTTAATCATGTTCACATTCTCCACAAATACACAAAGGAAGATAGAAAAGCTAGTTAAAATATAGTGCTTATGTTATCCTTTTTAAGCTTCTGGGTCCAATCCAAGATTACAAAGTCAATCAAGGAAAACAGGAAAATAATAAATTAGATGAGATAAAAGACTGGCTAAAAGACTCAAAGCCAAGGATTCAGTCAAGTCCATGGTCTTCAAATGACCAGGCAAGCAATTAAAAAAAATTATTGAATTTGTGGGTAAGTCTGGACCTGAAATCTCCACTGTCCCCTTTGAAAAGGACTTGAAAAGGCTTTGCTGGTGCAAGGAGCAGACAAGCCTTAACAGATGTCCTCTTCTGGTGAAGGGAACACAAAAAAGTGGGAGCATAAGCATGGAGATCAAACATGTAGAATAACTACACTAGGTTTTGCTTAGGCTACAAAACTTAATGGCAAACTTGTTGATGACTTATGGGGTTTTCTGGTTCTCTCTTTTTAAGCTGAACATAGACATAATAATTATCAACAATGGCAAAGGCTTACGATAAACACCAACAGTTGGGTTTTTTATTGCTGCATATAATAGAAGTGGGTTATAAGTTGTGATCCTACATGCATGTGTTTGTTGCTTTTGTTTGTCTGTATGCTTTTTCTTCTTCTTTAGAGGACTGTAGTTCAGCACTATAAACAATTATCAGTTATTTTGAAAGAATGAAGAAGCATATTTTGATGTAATCTTGACCTTAAATTCCTTTGAATTGTGAAATACCAAGCAAAATGCTCTGCTCAACTAAATTTATGTACATTTCCTCTTATTGAACAGCATTGCTTGCTTATATAGATAATCACACTGTAATTGGACATATCAAGGGGAATCTGATTCTTAGGGCTAGTTTGGGAGAGATTTAGGGAGGGCAAGAATCACTGATGGGGAGAAGAAGTGATTATTGGCCTATCCAGAATCACTTTTCAAACAAGCCCTTAATAATCAACATCAATGTTGTACAGGAATGTTTCTGTTTTCTGGAAATGAAAAATTAAAGATGCTTGGGATGGATAGAAATTAACAGCTGAATGAACAAGAACTTGCATTTATTTATAACAAGTCACATTGTTAGAATTTCATCCCCAACACCATTTTCCTCACAAATGCCATCATATATTTACAACATTTGAGCCCCTGTGTTTGGTTGGAGTTTTGAAATCACTTAAGTGGTGCAATAATGGTATAAACCAAAAGGAAGGTGACAATGACAATAGCTCCTGCAAGAGTGAACCTGGGGCTAGTCCATAACATGAGGTTGGACCTCTCTGTCCTCTTGATTGGATCAACCTCCTCAGATGATGGGTAATTAGACCGAGTAGGGTTCCAGGTCACATACTTGTTTGGAGAGAACTGTGAGAAGAAGCTCTTCTTCTTCTTCTTCGTTTTCCCTTGCTTTCTGATATTTGACCAGGCCTTGTCCCAATCTGTTGAGAATTTATCACCTGAGGTGTATGTTGATCAGCATTGAACTATATGGTCAGTTTAATCATTAGACGCACCTAAATAACCTCTATCCGTACTTGTTCAAACAACGGGAGATGATGAGTGATTCAAACTTTTTTTAGTATTGGAAAAAAGAAACAAAGAGCATTATACATAGCAAAAGTTTTAAGGTGAGACGGTCATATACGTCTTCTGTTTCACATTTACCCATCACGTGCTGCTTTCGAGCAATGGGTAAATGCGAAACTTTCTCGAGTTAAACCCTCCCTCCTTTAATCACCTTGTAAAATTACTTGGTAAGACATAACATCTCACTACCATTATGCATGAATGAAACCTTCAAGATTGAAATTCACTAAACTTCACTAATAACCTTAATTAAAACTGGTAAACACCAACTCATCCAATCCAAGTGCCAAGTGATGACCAACCAAAACTTGGTGGGAAATCCAAGACAATTAGAAGCACATCATCATAGATGAAGCTCAATGTTACATCCAAACACTAACATTAAAAAATAATAATAATTAAGAAGAAAAAAAAAAACAAATTAATTAGTTAGAAACGTACCGTTGGAGTCACCGTTTTGTTGGGGCTCTTGAGAGTCCCTTCTTGAACAGAAAGGTTTCAGTGGCGAGTAAGAAGAAGAAGAAGAAGATGATGATGATGATGATGATGGTGAAGAGTTATGTTTTCGAGTGGTCCAGAAATAACGTGAGGATGTTAAGCTTCCTATTCGAGCTTGAATATCCATTTGCGCATCCCAAACCCAAACCAAAGAATATTCCAATCCAGAGTAATCCCGTGCTAGCTACTGCTGATGATCTCGTGGCGCTAACATTTCCGTACGGTCTTATCACACTGGGAGATTGCCCAGCCTCTAATTCTCCCTCGCCTTCTCTCACTTTGACACGTGTCCCAATGTTACCCGGCTTTCAAATTTTCTTTAAATATATACGGACACTGCTTCTCTCCTTACATTACATGAAAAGCAACATTCCTACTTCCTTTCACACATATATAAAAATAATTCATAAAAAACACAAAAATAAACATCTCAGTACACGTGTCAAACTCTGATTAATAGAAAAGTAAGAGTTCGTATTTCCATGGAAGAGACAAGTACTTTCCTTTAAATATTTATTTAGCTTTTTTTTTTCCTTTTTTTTTTCTCAAATAAAAGATAAATGAAAATATATAGATGTTTCAAATATTTTTTTGAAAAAAAAATACAAATAGCACACATTGGCAGACTCCCAACCCTTGATAGTAAGTCAAGTCTGTCGGTGCATTGTGAGCTCCACTTGCATCAACGTGATAAATTGTCCCAAAAACTCTTCTAATATTGTTTTAAGATAACTATCATTCAATGCTAAGACACATGAGATTTTTTACTGTGATTGACTATACATAATTCAATAATTGTTTGACATTTTCATGATAAATGATAATTATATATCTATTTCTCTTATCACATAACTAGTCACGTAAAATTGATGCCAATGACAAAAGTTGTTTTCATTCAGATACAAGAATAACACTTTCGTGTGGATGTTTCATTTTCAATCTTACTATTTTCCTGTTGTGATAAATATAAATGGTTTTTGGGCTGTAGTTAACACCCAAAAAAAAGGGGCTTTTATAAAAAAACCCAAAATGGGTGTTGAAATTATAAAAAAACCCAAGTACTATTTAAACTTAGAAACACACCCAAAAAGTACTATTACACACATTCAAAACCTCCAAAAACTACACCCAAAAAATACTATTTTAATACACTTTTTGGGTGTGTTTCTAAGTTTAAATAGTACTTGGGTTTTTTTATAATTTCAACACCCATTTTGGGTTTTTTTATAAATTTGTAAAAAAAAAACTGTGAGGTGTGGTGAGAAAGCAAATTGGAAAATACTTTTTTCATTTCACTAATCAAACTACTCAGTTTGTAGATACCAGTCTATTCTTGAGAGCTGCTTAACAATAACTAAATCAATGCAGCTGGACTAACTAACTAACTAACTGCCATGTCATTAATCGTACCAGTGATGAATTAGCCAATGTCTGCCAGCCGTTGATCATCTGAAGCTTTGATCAAGTTATTAACTGATGTGCTGCTGTGCAGAGGAAATTTTTTTTTATAATTATTTTTTTAAAGCAAAAAGGTTGATGCAAGCAAGTTCTTGAATTACTTCTACTCTATATATGGGTGAGAAGGGATTTTCAAAAAAGATCGAACAGTCGGCAACTGGTGAGTGTAATATCACCGAGCAATTACATGTAGGCTGTACGCGCATCATACTAGTGGACAGGAGAGACTTACATGTACGCTGTAGCATCACCGAGAAATCGGTAGTGGGACCCATCATTTTAGGCCAACCAAAAATTCATCCACGCCATGGGTTGCCGGATTCTCTGCGTCGCACCCCATAATCATTCAATGAGCCTGCAAATGTCTTACGCATGTTCACTGTATACTCTTTGAAATAAACAATGCAAATTTTTTTACCTCACATGTGTTCACTATTCATGTATCTTTAAAAAGACCCTATCATGTATTCTTTGGTACAAGAGCAAGATATCATACAAGTATGAGATTGAGCTTATTATATAGTGTGACTTCATAATTGTTATAATGGGCAATGTAACATGAGAAGAGTTAGTATTCGTAAGCGCGATGTGTAAAGTCACTCCCTTAACAATAGGTATGAATACTTTTCAACTTTCTTATACAAATTTTGAAACGTATAGTTATTATTTAATATTATACTACTAATTAATATTTTTTTCATTGAAATAAAATTTCTTGGAGAGATGGATCCAAGCTAATCATTTAACATTCGTCAACGGAGTCTAGTCAAGCAAAAGCCATGACTTATAGACCATTGCCCAAGTTCGAACCCTGATGAGGATCATGACATTTTTAATAGTATGCGTGTGTGATAAAACCATTGCCCTTTTTCAACTTTGGCCACCCAAAAAAAGAAAAAAAAATCATTTTAGCATTCCAAAATTAACACGTGTAAGTAATAGAGCGCATGAATTGGGGTCCTTGCGCCCGCGCAAATTAAAGACCAACGAAACAGCAGCATCTGCAAGTCTCAAATAATTACTCTACATTTGTCCGCACAGTGAAACTGTTCTCACGAGGGAAAAAGGAAGACGCGGGACGATTAGATCGGCGTAGTGGGAAATACTGGTGGCCAAATAATTGGGCGGCCTCAATTCACCTACAAGCCACCACCTCGCATTTCCCAACACACAGAAACCCCAACCTGCCACAGAAACGCAGACACCTCTCTCTCTCTTCCCTCTGTCGCCAACTCTCATTCATTCATTCAGTGAGTCTTATGCTTCCCAAAGCCACATGAACTCCACTTCTTCCAACAACCCCCAATCAATGGGAGCAGCCTCAACGCCCTCAGACGGGTCGGGCAAGAAGGTCCGCAAGCCCTACACCATCACCAAGTCCAGAGAAAGCTGGACCGACGAAGAGCACGACAAGTTCCTAGAAGCTCTTCAACTGTCAGTTCACTTTTTATTTTGTTTGTTTACTTTGCTTATTACGTTCCATTCTATTTGAAGTAGCTGGTGAATTTGGTTGATTGTTTGTTTGGGTTTTCATTGCTTTTTGTGTAGCTTTTTGTGTGGCCTGTTTTCACTTTTGATTCTCTTTTGGGTTATGGGTTTCATTTGGAATTTTTCTAGTTTGAAACTTTAATATTAGTCACTTACTGGTGATGATCATGTCTGAGAATTGTGACTGGAGTGATGCAATGGGAAAAGTGTGGGAAAATTTAGTGTCTTGTAAGTTATAAACAGTAGATTTTGGTACTGGTGGATTTTGAAGTTTTGTGGGATTTTCAGGTTTGACCGTGACTGGAAGAAAATTGAAGATTTTGTGGGTTCAAAAACGGTTATTCAGGTTTGAAGCAAGCAATTCTGCTTTGTGGATTGAAATTGGTATGGTTTTGGGGACTGTTTTAGATTTGAGAGGTTTTAAGAATTGGGGTTTTGCAGATTCGAAGTCATGCTCAGAAATACTTCTTGAAAGTTCAAAAGAGCGGGACAACAGCTCATGTGCCTCCTCCGCGGCCAAAGCGCAAGGCTGCTCATCCTTACCCACAAAAGGCCTCCAAAAATGGTTCTCACATGTTAAAGATAGTGGCATTGTGTCTTTATAAAGCTTAAAACTTAATTGTTGTCATCCTTAATTGTTCAATATCGGATTGGCAGTTTTAGTTCCGTTGCAAGCATCCATTGCGTATCCTTCTTCGATGAATGCCATTGCATCTACCTATTTTCCTTGGGATGAAACTTCCATTATGATAAATCCTGCATCAAACCAAATTCTGTTGTCACATGAAGAATTTACTAGTTTTCAAGGAACTGAAGGTATGTATACTTTCTCTTTTTTTTATTTGTTTTGCTTGATATACTTGTGTTCAAATAGTTTTGTTGAGAACTTTCCAGCACTTATTATGGGGTACGGCGTTACTGATTCAGCTGATATTAGATCAAAGGGGCTAGCAAGGATTAATAAATGCAGTCTAAGTGGAATCGAAAGCTCAAGTAAAACCCTACCAAGTTCTGAGATACCGGAGCAAGGGAAACAAGCTCCTTTGCTTCATGGTAATCCTCAAATCATAATTTTTTACTATATCTGCCATCGACTTGAATTTCAAGAAAGTTTCCGGTGGGCTATTTTCATACATATTCCAATATTTTGCAGGTATTCCTGATTTTTCTGAAGTTTATAGCTTCATTGGGAGTGTTTTTGATCCACTCAAAAGGCCATGCTCAGAAACTCAGGGAGATGGATCCCATCAATTTCGAAACTGTGAGTTGAATAAAACCACATCACTTTCAATGATTTATTCTTGCTATTTTCTAATAATGCCTGAAGTTGTGTAAGATTTGCCTGTCTATCCTTTTTAGAGATACAATGTAAATGTCATCAGAGAGCTAAGAACCCTGTACTATGGTGGTTTTTGGCCAAAAACTATTTTGAACAAAGTCCATAGATCAGTGCTCTAGTCTAGGCTTTTCAAGATACTCAACATGAGTGCATGTTCCTTCTGCAGAGACTTAACTTGTTATAACCTGGCATAACAAGTAGCACCCTTTTTTTCCCTGTAGGCTCCTGTCTATTAGTTCTAGAGATAATATTTAATTGTCAATGTCATCAGATGACCCTGTATTATGGTGGTTTTTAGTAAAAGTCTATTTTGAACAAAGTCCACAGATAGGGTTGGACTTTGCCACAACACCCCCACCACACCACCCCCCCCACCCCCCCTCTTTTTCTCTCTCCTCCCTCTCTCTGCAGAGGCTTAACGTGGTATGAGTTGAGGCTTTACAAAACAAATATGTGCCTGATAATAATTACTACAAATCAAGGTGAAATGAGATATGTGCTTGTAATTAGTTATAAATATTGAGAGGTGATGTGCCAGTAGTAATATTTGGTTATTTCTGCAGGTTTTGTTGTTGATGAGAAATCTCAGTATCAACTTGTCTAGTCCAGACTTTGAGCCAATTGTGAGTATTACTAGTGTTACTATTTCGTGTTATTATACTTGTAATTGTGCAATGTAACTTTGCACATAGCTATATGTTTCTATTGTTTGTCAGAGACTATGTTATCCTTGTCGAGCCTGATACCCTTCTAGATTTTGGTATGAAAAACAGTGGCGCTGATATATTGCTTTTCACAAAAATTGCATATATGACTTGCTATGGTAAACATAAGATGACTTTGAGTTGCTAATAACATTAGAAGCTTCAGTATTACTTCATGTGACCTTCTTTATGAGATAACATGTTTTATCTTGAGAGTTCAATGGACTGTTAACATTCTCTCTTCAATCGCCCTGATGTTCTGACTTCTCACTTAGTTTGTGTTATTTCCTTAAGATTTTGAACTGGGTAAGTAATGATTGATGACTTATTTGACTTCATCTTACATGTATATGTTTTTTTTATACTTGGGATATTCTTTAATGTTGACTGGTTAATGTTGTTTTGTTCAGAGGGAAGTCCTAGTATCATATGATGTCAATACAAAAACAGTAGCTGCAGGAATTGTTACCACGAAGCTGAATAACGATCTGTCAAGTTGAACTTCTTAATACTTTGCTGACTGGTACATGTCTTCCATTTATTTTATCTTATACTAATGTACTCTTGCTCGTTTTTTGGGCATTTTTACCTTGTGAGTATGATCTCTTCACAAAAAAAATAAAAAATAGTGACATTTAGCTTGAAATTTTCCCATCAATTAGGTATTGTTTTGGAGCGAAAATAGCGGTTCTAGTTCTAGAACGGCATGCCAAATCTGATCTCAGGGATGTAGTTCTGCAGCCACAACCAGGACAGTGTTAGGAGGATATGCTGAATAGAAGAAAAATTTCAGTTGTTTATCAAAGCTCTGGAAAGGTTTTAAATTCTAGTAGTAGTCTGGTGGCCTGAATGTATGATTATCATATTCTGATTTTGCTCAGGCCTTCCATATGTATATCTTGTAAGATCTGTTTAGTTGTAGTTTTATCTTCTTTTTCAAATGTGTAGTCTGTACCATCAAACAAGTTTTAACTACGAGAATCTGAATCGATAGCGACCCAGAAAACAAAAAAGCTATATAGTTCCTTCCTGTCAAATGTCACATGTTATATGGTTCCTTCAGGCATTTCAAGAGTTCTTTTTCATGTGACTAAAGGAGTAAATGGAAGGAGATAAAAGCATGCGTATACGTGAAAGGCTCTATTTTCGCATGAATAACATAAGCATTGACAGTTCGAAATACCTAGACGACTTCTTAAAGTTCCAATGCAAATTTGCCCCTTTTCTTTTTTATCATTTGTAATGTATAATTTCCGATAACTCATTATCTTAAAAACTCCTATAAAATTATGTTTGAAATTGTATTTTCAAAAATGTACTTTATTTTATTTTAGGGGAGCATGTATTTTTCTTTCATGTAACGCATAACTTTAGACTAGCCCATTGGCACATGCTCAAGCATGTGCCAATTGGTTTTCTTTTTTATTTTTTATTTTCTTTTTATAATTAAAAAAAGATAACATGAGTAGTTACTAGTTATGTTCCATAAAAGTAAGACTTATTATCTGATTTTGTTTTTAATTTTAATTTTTGTAATATGAAGAAATGTGAATTTACCATAATATCCTCATTTAATTAATAATTTCAATTCTTAATGTTTGAATTAACCAAAGGTATTTTATAGTATTTTGAATGTTTTATCATTCTATGCCTTTTGCTTTATGTATATAGATAAATGCGCTTAACTAATCGAGCTATAAACTTCCACCGATAGAGCTAAAAACAAATGCATATTTAAGTAAAGCCCAGATCCAACTAAATTGTAAACATTGTAGCCCAATACCCTGCAAAATTGAAACATAAATGTAAGTTTTTAGTAAGGAAAATATTTTCTATAAAAGAAATTAATAACAAAAATGTATTATATTCTAGCTTTTTTTCAACCTAAACTTGATGACATAATTTCATACCAACCTGCCACACATAAGTTGAATTTTTAAACATTGTACAACAAAATTAAAATGAAGCAATATGAGCAGAAAATTTAAAGGAGAAAAAAATAATTAAAAATGGCGCAAGTGAAACTGAAAACCCTACCTCCAAACATTTTAGGTATAAAAGCAACGCAACACTCATTTGCCCCAACCCTAAACCCTCACATCGCATTCACCCCCTCCCATCTCAGTTCCCCCCTCTCTCTAAAATGGCCGCCGCAGCTGCAGCAGCTCGTCCCCTCGTCACCGTCCAAACCCTAGATGGCGACATGGCCACTGACCAGTCCCAAACCGTCGCCTTGCCCGACGTCATGAAAGCGTCCATCCGCCCAGACATCGTCACCTTCGTCCACGCAAACATCTCAAAGAACAGCCGGCAACCCTACGCCGTTTCGAAGAAGGCCGGCCATCAGACCTCCGCCGAGTCTTGGGGTACCGGACGCGCCGTCTCACGTATCCCACGTGTCCCCGGCGGCGGGACCCACCGCGCTGGGCAGGGAGCATTCGGAAACATGTGCCGTGGTGGTCGCATGTTCGCTCCCACCAAGATCTGGCGCCGCTGGCACCGCAAGATCAACGTGAACCAGAAGCGATATGCCATCGTTTCGGCCATTGCAGCATCCGCCGTGCCCTCTCTGGTTTTGGCCAGGGGACACAAAATTGAGACCGTCCCGGAGCTTCCCTTGGTCGTCAGCGACTCTGCTGAGGGCGTTGAGAAGACCTCGGCGGCTCTGAAGCTTCTGAAGCAGATCGGGGCTTACGCTGACGCCGAAAAGGCCAAGGACAGCCACGCGATCCGACCCGGAAAGGGGAAGATGAGGAACCGGAGGTACATCAACCGCAAGGGCCCGCTCATTGTGTATGGAACTGAAGGGGCCAAGCTGGTGAAGGCCTTCAGGAACATTCCTGGTGTCGACATTATCAATGTCGAGAGGCTTAACCTGCTTAAGCTCGCTCCGGGTGGGCATCTGGGTCGTTTTGTCATCTGGACCAAATCGGCCTTTGAGAAGCTGGACTCGATTTACGGGTCATTTGATAAGGTTTCGGAGAAGAAGAAGGGCTACGTGTTGCCCAGGTCGAAGATGGTGAATGCTGACTTGGCGAGGATTATCAACTCTGATGAAGTTCAGTCTGTGGTTAGGCCAATCAAGAAGGAGTTCAAGAGGGCGCCTCTGAAGAAGAACCCATTGAAGAATCTCAACACTCTTCTGAAGTTGAACCCTTACGCTAAAACTGCTAGGAGGATGGCTCTTTTGGCCGAAGAGCAGCGGGTGAAAGCTAAGAAGGAGAAGCTTGACAAAAAGAGAAAGCCCATTTCAAAGGTAATCGGTCCATATTACTTATGTGTTTTTTTATTATTATTATGGTTAATTAGTTCTGGTGATATGCTAGTTAATGATTGTTTATTTTGGTAGTCTGTTTTTGGATTTTAGATGATATTGCAGTATGATTGTTTTAAACCTTTTCTCATCGAAAATGTGTCCATTATGCTAAGCAGGTCATTTCATATGTGTATATAGTTTTGTAATCAGAGAATAACTCTCATTAATGTTCATGTAATTGTGTTATAAGATGTCTAAGATGTGTGCTAGTGTCAGTAAGCTGCCTGTGTGAGACGTCTGGTTCTTGCAACTCAAGAGGTTATCAGGGGAAATGAAGTTCATTTTGCTTGCATCTGCATCGATACCAAAGCTAAAATAATACTTATAATTAACCTTATAATTTGCAAATCAAATCCTATAAAGGGTTGGAAGTGTAAATCATCAAATTCTTCGGGCAATCCAGAGTTTTGGTGCATTTTCTTTGCGAATCAAATGTTCTTTACCGTTCACTTTGTAGGTGAAAACATTCGGTATGGAAATTAATTGTTGACGATGTAATATATTATGATTTTTCATATTATGTGAGGGTTCCTTCATATAGGAAATGGTTCCTTCATGTAATACTGGTTTTCATCAGTTACACATACCATCCTCAATTTGAGTTGTGAGCATGTACAAGAATTCTGCATCTTGCCTAAAATTCTTTTGCTTCTTGTTTACTCTGTTACAAGATCTTGGGCACCAGTGCTAATTTAAGTGTTGAATTTCTTTTTTTACAGGAGGAGGCATCTACTATCAAGGCCGCAGGAAAAGCTTGGTACAAAACTATGATCTCTGACAGTGATTACACAGAGTTCGAGAATTTCACAAAGTGGCTGGGTGTGTCCCAGTGATTTAATTTACTGCTTTGAAAATCTAAGACTGTTTTGTTAGTCTATTTTGTTGTGGTATTTATCTGTGTCTTTTGTTATTTTGGGTAATGGAGGAAAATGAGTATAATGAGCGAGAGAATTTCAAAGTGTGTTTCCTCTTTACCCTGTTAAAGATTTTCAATCACTGGCACTGGATTTATATTTGTAGCTTAGTTTGTCAACTTAGTTTCATGACAATGTTAGCTACTTTGGTTTGCAATACAAGCATAATTTTGTTTTGGATTCCTTTAATTTTATGTGAATGGTGGATGCATGGCACGTTGGTTTGGTTCTTTCTTTCTTCAAGTGTTGATGCTGCTGATATGCTTTTATTATTCTTGATACGGCAAATTGGTTTTGTTATTTCATGATATCATTGGGGTTGTTGAAAACCAGCAATAATTACATTTTGAACTCTAGAAATTTGATAAAGAGTTCGTTAATAGCCAGAATGATGCTAAAGGTACCATAGTCCGGTTGATTAACAGTTGAGGATCATGATAATAGGCGCCTAATGCCTAAGCTGAATTGTGCTTGTTTAAGGCAAGGGTTAATTCACGACATTGATATTTGAGTTCAAATATCTCTAATTTCTTTGAATGCTTGAAAAATGTCTCTACTTTCTTTGTAATAATACTGAATCTCGTGGTTTTTGGGTTCAATAGTATAGCCGTACGGCTATACTATTTGTTAAAGAAAATTTCAAAAAAACCCCTGCAAGCGTAGGTATGAATCGATTTCTTCTTTTGCCTTAGGCTAACTTACCTTACTACCAAGCATATGAATGATCATAAAGTTCGGCCACTATAATATTTCGATATATATTATTTTTGTTCAATAATATGTAAAATTGTGCGTATAATACGTGAATTTTGTGTGTATTGTTGACAAGTTTGTAAAAACACGTGTATTAAACATGAAAAATCCCCACGTACGTGTATTGTACGTTTTCCTTGTGTATGAAAAATGGAAGTATTGTTGAAAAATACGTATGTATGTGTATAACACGATTATTAAACGGCAATATGTTATACTATTTATTATTACAAATAAAAATGAAAACAAAATAGGCCCCCCGGTGAAATTAATTAAACTAATCTGAATTAATAAAAAAGAAAAAGAAAAAAAGAGAGAAACAAATTTATTAATTCGAAACTAAATAATTAATTTAAATCTTAAATGCCCAAGTGCCCCAAGGCCCAATGTCATCTTTTTTATAATTAAATATTACACATTCAATGCCCAAGTTGAATTTGAAGCCCAATTGGCTTCCAATTACCTTGTGTGGGCCAACTTCCAATTACCTATTCTGGCCCAACACCCAAGTACCCAATGTATTTTAATAGTCTTCAAAAAAAAATTTTTTTTACAAAAACAGTATAGCCGCGCGGCTATACTATTATTCCAAGAAATTTTCAAAAAATCCAGTATAGCCTATTTGTTAAAAGAAAATTAGCAAGGGTACTGTTTCGAAAAAACAAAAAGGTCAAAAAATAGAGTGTGGCCGGCCGGCTGGCTATACTCTTGAAATAATATTCAATAGTATAGCCGTGCGGCTATACTATTTGTTAAAGAGAATTTTAAAAAAACCCTTGCCAGAGTGGGTATGAATCGATTTCTTCTTTTTTTCTTAAGCTAACTTACCTTACTACCAAGCATATGAATGATCATAAAGTTCGGCCACTATATAAAATTTCGATATATATTATTTTTGTTCAATAATATGTAAAATTGTGCGTATAATACGTGAATTTTGTGTGTATTGTTGACAATTTTGTAAAAATACGTGTATTAAACATGAAAAATTCGCACGTACGTGTATTGTACGTTTTCCTTATGTATGAAAAATGAAAGTATTGTCGAAAAATACGTATGTATGTGTATAACACGATTATTAAACAGCAATATGTTATACTATTTATTATTACAAATAAAAATGAAAACAAAATAGGCCTCCCGGTGAAATTAATTAAACTAATCTGAATTAATAAAAAAGAAAAAGAAAAAAAGAGAGAAACAAATTTATTAATTCGAAACTAAATAATTAATTTAAATCTTAAATGCCCAAGGCCCAAGGCCATCTTTTTTATAATTAAATATTACACATTCAATGCCCAAGTGGAATTTGAAACCCAATAGGCTTCCATTTACCTTGTGTGAGCCAACTTCCAATTACCTATTATGACCCAACTCCCAAGTACCCAATGCATTTTAACAGTCTTCAAAGAAATTTTCAAAAAAAAACAAGTATAGCCGTGCGGCTATACTATTCTTCAAAGAAATTTTCAAAAAATCTAGTATAACACGATTATTAAACGGCAATATGTTATACTATTTATTATTACAAATAAAAATGAAAACAAAATAGGCCCCCCGGTGAAATTAATTAAACTAATCTGAATTAATAAAAAAGAAAGAGAAAAAAAGAGAGAAACAAATTTACTAATTCGAAACTAAATATTTAATTTAAATCTTAAATGCCCAAGTGCCCCAAGGCCCAAGGCCATCTTTTTTATAATTAAATATTACAAATTCAATGCCCAAGTTGAATTTGAAGCCCAATTGGCTTCCATTTACCTTGTGTGGGCCAACTTCAAATTACCTATTATGACCCAACTCCCAAGTACCCAATGTATTTTAATAGTCTTCAAAGAAATTTTTTTTAGAAAACCCAGTATAGCCGTGCGGCGATACTATTCTGCAAAGAAATTTTCAAAAAACCCAAGTATAGCCGTGCGGCTATACTATTCTGCAAAGAAATTAAAAAAACCCCAGTATAGCCGTGCGGCTATACTATTCATTAAAAGAAAATTAGCAAGGGTACTGTTTCGGAAAAACAAAAAGGTCAAAAAATAGAGTGTGGCCGGCCGGCTATACGCTTGAAATATATTATATTCAATAGTATAGCCGTTAAAGAGAATTTTAAAAAAACCCTTGCAAGAGTGGGTAAGAATCGATTTCTTCTTTTTCCTTAGGCTAACTTACCTTACTACCAAGCATATGAATGATCATAAAGTTCGGCCACTATATAATATTTTGATATATATTATTTTTGTTCAAAAATATTGTACGTTTTCCTTATGTATGAAAAATGGAAGTATTGATGAAAAATACATATGTTTGTGTATAACACGATTATTAAACGGCAATATGTTATACTACTTATTATTACAAATAAAAATGAAAACAAAATAGGCCCTCCGGTGAAATTAATTAAACTAATCTGAATTAATAAAAAAGAAAACGAAAAACAGAGAGAAACAAATTTATTAATTCAAAACTAAATAATTAATTTAAATCTTAAATGCCTAAGTACCCCAAGGCCCAAGGCCCAAGGCCATCTTTTTTATAATTAAATATTACAAATTCAATGCCCAAGTTGAATTTGAAGCCCAATTGGCTTCCATTTACCTTGTGTGGGCCAACTTCCAATTACCTATTATGACCCAACTCCCAAGTACCCAATGTATTTTAATAGTCTTCAAAGAAATTTTCAAAAAAAAACCAGTATAGCCGTGCGGCTGTACTATTCTGCAAAGAAATTTTCAAAAAAACCCAGTATAGCTGCGCGGCGATACTATTCTCCAAAAAAATTTGCAAAAATAAATCGTGTAGCCGCGCGGCTATACTATTTATTAAAAGAAAATTAGCAAGGGTACTGTTTCGGAAAAACAAAAAGGTCAAAAAATAGAGTGTGACCGGCCGGCTATACTCTTGAAATATAATATATTCAACAGTATAGCCGTGCGGCTATACTATTTGTTAAAGAGAATTTTAAAAAAACCCTTGCAAGAGTGGGTATGAATCGATTTCTTCTTTTTCCTTAGGCTTACTTACCTTACTACCAAGCATATGAATGATCATAAAGTTCGGCCACTATATAATATTTCGATATATATTATTTTTGTTCAATAATATGTAAAATTGTGCGTATAATAAGTGAATTTTGTGTGTATTGTTGACAATTTTGTAAAAACACGTGTATTAAACATGAAAAATCCGCACGTACGTGTATTGTACATTTTCCTTGTGCATGAAAAATGGAAGTATTGTTGAAAAATACGTATGTATGTGTATAACACGATTATTAAACGGTAATATGTTATACTATTTATTATTACAAATAAAAATGAAAACAAAATAGGCCCCCTGGTGAAATTAATTAAACTAATCTGAATTAATAAAAAAGAAAGAGAAAAAAAGAGAGAAACAAATTTACTAATTCGAAACTAAATATTTAATTTAAATCTTAAATGCCCAAGTGCCCCAAGGCCCAAGGCCATCTTTTTTATAATTAAATATTACAAATTCAATGCCCAAGTTGAATTTGAAGCCCAATTGGCTTCCATTTACCTTGTGTGGTCCAACTTCCAATTACCTATTATGACCCAACTCCCAAGTACCCAATGTATTTTAATAGTCTTCAAATAAATTTTCCAAAAAAAAACCCAGTATCGCCGCGCGGCTATACTATTCTGCAAAGAAAGTTTCAAAAAAACCCATTATAGCCGTGCGGCTATACTGTTCTGCAATGAAATTTAAAAAGACCACAGTTTAGCCGTCCGGCTATACTATTCTTCAAAGAAATTTTCAAAAAATCTAATCTAGCCGTGCGGATATACTATTTATTAAAAGAAAATTAGCAAGGGTACTGTTTCGGAAAAATGAAAAGGTCAAAAAATAGAGTGTGGCCGGCCGGCTATACTCTTGAAATATATTATATTCAATTTGTAAAAGAGAATTTTAAAAAACCCCTTGCAAGAGTGGGTATGAATCGATTTCTTCTTTTTCCTTAGGCTTACTTACCTTACTACCAATCATATGAATGATCATAAAGTTCGGCCACTATATAATATTTCGATATATATTATTTTTGTTCAATAATATGTAAAATTGTGCGTATAATAAGTGAATTTTGTGTGTATTGTTGACAATTTTGTAAAAACACGTGTATTAAACATGAAAAATCCGCACGTACGTGTATTGTATGTTTTCCTTGTGTATGAAAAATGGAAGTATTGTTGAAAAATACGTATGTATGTGTATGACACGACTATTAAACGGCAATATGCTATACTATTTATTATTACAAATAAGAATGAAAACAAAATAGGCCCCCCGGTGAAATTAATTAAACTAATCTGAATTAATAAAAAAGAAAAAGGAAAAAACAGAGAAACAAATTTATTAATCCGAAACTAAATAATTAATTTAAATCTTAAATGCCCAAGTGCCCCAAGGCTCAAGGCCATCTTTTTTATAATTAAATATTACACATTCAATGCCCAAGTTGAATTTGAAGCGCAATTGGCTTCCATTTACCTTGTGTGGGCCAATTTCCAATTACCTATTATGACCCAACTCCCAAGTACCCAATGTATTTTAATAGTCTTCAAAGAAATTTTCAAAAAAAGAAACCCTGTATAGCCGTGCGGCTTTACTACTCTAATAAGAAATTTTCACAAACCCCAGTATAGCCGTGCGGCTATACTATTCATCAAAGAAATTTTCAAAAACCCCAGTATAGCCGTTTGGCTATACTATTTATTAAAAGAAAATTAGCAAGGATACTGTTTCGGAAAAACAATGAGGTCAAAAAATAGCGGCTGGCCGGCCGGCCGGCTATACTCTTGAAATATATTTTATTCAATAGTATAGCCGTGCGGCTATACTATTTGTTAAAGACAATTTTAAAAAAACCCTTGCAAGAGGGAAGAATCAATTTCTTCTTTTTCCTTAGGCTAACTTACCTTACTACCAAGCATATGAATGATCATAAAGTTCGGCCACTGTATAATATTTTGATATTTATTATTTTTGTTCAAAAATATGTAAAATTGTACTTATAATACGTGAATTTTGTGTGTATTGTTGACAATTTTGTAAAAACACGTGTATTAAACATGAAAAATCCGCACGTACGTGTATTGTACATTTTCCTTGTGTATGAAAACTGGAAGTATTGATGAAAAATACGTATGTATGTGTATAACACGATTATTAAACGGCAATATGTTATACTACTTGTTATTACAAATAAAAATGAAAACGAAATAGGCCCCCCGGTGAACTTAATTAAACTAATCTGAATTAATAAAAAAGAAAATGAAAAAAAGAGAGAAACAAATTTATTAATTCGAAACTAAATAATTAATTTAAATCTTAAATGCCCAAGTGCCCTAAGGCCCAAGGCCATCTTTTGTACAATTAAATATTACACATTCAATGCCCAAGTTGAATTTGAAGCCCAATTGGCTTCCATTTACCTTGTGTGGCCAACTTCCAATTACCTATTATGACCCAACTCCCAAGTACCCAATGTATTTTAATAGTCTTCAATGAAATTTCAAAAAAAAACCCAGTATAGCTGTGCGGCTATACGATTCTGCGAAGAAATTTTCAAAAAACCCAGTATAGCCGTGCGGCTATCCTATTCTGCAAAGAAATTTAAAGAAAAACCCCAGTATAGCCGTGCGGCTATCCTATTCTTCAAAGAAAATTAGGAAGGGTACTGTTTCAGAAAAACAAAAAGGTCAAAAAATAGAGTGTGGCCGGCCGGCTATACTCTTGAAATATATTATATTCAATAGTATAGCCGTTAAAGAGAATTTTAAAAAAACCCTTGCAAGAGTGGGTAAGAATCGATTTCTTCTTTTTCCTTAGGCTAACTTACCTTACTACCAAGCATATGAATGATCATAAAGTTCGGCCACTATATAATATTTCGATATATATTATTTTTGTTCAATAATATGTAAAATTGTGCGTATAATACGTGAATTTTATGTGTATTGTTGACAATGCCCAAGTTGAATTTGAAGCCCAATTGGCTTCCATTTACCTTGTGTGGGCCGACTTCCAATTACCTATTATGACCCAACTCCCAAGTACCCAATGTATTTTAATAGTCTTCAAAGAAATTTCTTTAAAAAAACCCCGTATAGCCGTGCGGCTATACTATTCTTCAAAGAAATTTTCAAAAAATCTAGTCTAGCCGTTTATTAAAAGAAAATTAGCAATTGTACTGTTTCGTAAAAACAAAAAGGTAAAAAAATAGGGTGTGGCCGGCCGGCTATACTCTTGAAATATATTATATTCAATAGTATAGCCGTGCGGCTATACTATTTGTTAAAGAGAATTTTAAAAAAAACCCTTGCAAGAGTGGGTATGAATCGATTTCTTCTTTTTCCTTAGGCTTACTTACTTTGCTACCAAGCATATGAATGATCATAAATTTCGGCCACTATATAATATTTCGATATATATTATTTTTGTTCAATAATATGTAAAATTGTGCGTATAATACGTGAATTTTGTGTGTATTGTTGACAATTTTGTAAAAACACGTGTATTGAACATGAAAAATCCCCACGTACGTGTATTGTACATTTTTCTTGTGTATGAAAAATGGAAGTATTGTTGAAAAATACGTATGTATGTGTATAACACGATTATTAAACGGCAATATGTTATACTATTTATTATTACAAATAAAAATGAAAACAAAATAGGCCCCCCGGTGAAATTAATTAAACTAATCTGAATTAATAAAAAAGAAAGAGAAAAAAAGAGAGAAACAAATTTATTAATTCGAAACTAAATAATTAATTTAAATCTTAAATGCCCAAGTGCCCCAAGGCCATCTTTTTTATATTTAGATATTACACATTCAGGGCATGTTTGGTATGCTTCACTATGCCTCACTGGACTGGACTGGATTAAATAATACTTGAAACCCATGTTTGGCAAGGGAGGGGACTATTTTAAATGAGCTTATATAGTCCAATAGTGAAAAAAAGGCCGGACTCGCACAGCTAATATAGTGAACCCAAAATTGGGTTCGCAAAATAGGACACTCGCTATTTTGAACACTGGAGTCCGACCTCCTTATCGCTTCAATCAAAACCCCACCACAGATCCAATCGATGAAACCCAACGCCCAGCGCTCCACCCTGGATTTCTTCTCATAACGATCTCTCTTTGCACCCCAGCCACCAGCAGAACCCATAACCATCTCTCTTCGCCATCTGAGTCCAATTCGTAGTAGTTTCAAAGAAAAAAAGAAAAACAGAAAATAATGAAACCAGAAACTGAGGGAAGAAAGAAGGAAAAAGGAAGAAAAGAAAAGAAGAAAAAATCTGGGTCTGTGTAATTATGATAATGCTCCTATTTGGGTAGCTTCCTTACTTGCTGATGATGTTTTGGGGGTGTCTAGAACCTGCTTGATCTGTGTTGAGTCGGCTTAGATCATTTTCATCCGAACACACCATCCATTGAGTGCAGACAATGAAGACGACGGTGCTGGAAAAAATGGAGCCATCTTGCTGTTGTTGCCAAATTGCTCATCTTGGATTACAGGTTTTGATGCGCTGCTTGGTGGAGACCCACAAAAAAATGATGGCGATGAAGCCAGTTGGTTACGGGATCTCTCTTCACAATTGAGAAGAAAAAAAAAAACCATAGTAGAAAGAAAAGATGGAGAAGAAGAGAATAAATAAAATAGAGAAAAGTAAACAAAAGAGAGAAAAACAAGGAAAATAAAATAAAAATACTAGGAAAAAAAAGGATAGAGAGAATGAGAGCTGGCAGGCTGATAGGGGTGGTGCTATTTTTCAATTCATACGGGTTGGCTTATATAATTATTTTTTTTTATTTTTAATTAAATTTAAATATTTAAATAATTATTTTTTAGTCCGACACAGTACCAAACATAGGTCTTCACTATTTTTATAATCCAGTTCTTAGTCCGACGCAACATCAAACGTAGGTCAGTACTTAATCCAGCTTAGTCCAATCCGAGCTAATCTGAGACAGTCCCAGGATTTAGTCCAGTCCATGACAATCCGCCGTACCAAACGACCCCTCAATGCCCAAGTTGAATTTGAAGCCCAATTGGCTTCCATTTACCTTGTGTGGGCCAACTTCCAATTACCTATTATGACCCAACTCCCGAGTACCCAATGTATTTTAAAAGTCTTTAAAGAAATTTTTTTTTAAAAACCTAGTATAGCCGTGCGGCTATACTATTCTGCAAAGAAATTTTAAAAAACCCAGTATAGCCGCTCGGATATACTATTCTTCAAAGAAATTTTCAAAAAATCTAGTCTAGCCGTGCGGCTATACTATTTATTAAAAGAAAATTAGCAAGGGTACTGTTTCGGACAAACAAAAAGGTAAAAAAATAGAGTGTGGCCGGCCGGCTATACTCTTGAAATATATTTTATTCAATCGTATAGCCGTGCGGCTATACTATTTGTTAAAGAGAATTTTAAAAAAACCCTTGCAAGAGTGGGTATGAATCGATTTCTTCTTTTTCCTTAGGCTTACTTACCTTGCTACCAAGCATATGAATGATCATAAAGTTCGGCCACTATATAATATTTCGATATATATTATTTTTGTTCAATAATATGTAAAATTGTGCGTATAATACGTGAATTTTATGTGTATTGTTGACAATTTTGTAAAAACATGTGTATTGAACATGAAAAATCCGCACGTACATGTATTATAAGTTTTTCTTGTGTATGAAAAATGGAAGTATTGTTGAAAAATACGTATGTAAGTGTATAACACGATTATTAAATGGCAATATGTTATACTATTTATTATTACAAATAAAATTGAAAACAAAATAGGCCCCCCGGTGAAATTAATTAAACTAATATGAATTAATAAAAAAGAAAGAGAAAAAAAGAGAGAAACAAATTTATTAATTCGAACCTAAATAATTAATTTAAGTCTTAAATGCCCAAGTGCCCCAAGGCCCAAGGCCATCTTTTTTATATTTAAATATTACACATTCAATGCCCAAGTTGAATTTGAAGGCCAATTGGCTTCCATTTACCTTGTGTGGGCCAACTTCCAATTACCTATTATGACCCAACTCCCAAGTACCCAATGTGTTTTAATAGTCTTCAAAGAAATTTAAAAAAAAAACCCAGTATAGCCGGACGGCTATACTATTCTGCAAAGAAATTTAAAAAAAACCCAGTATAGCCGTGCGGCTATACTATTCTTCAAAGAAATTTTCAAAAAATCTAGTCTAGCCATAAGGCTATACTATTTATTAAAAGAAAATTAGCAAGGGTACTGTTTCGGAAAAACAAAAAGGTAAAAAAATAGAGTGTGGCCGGCTGGCTATACTCTTGAAATATATTATATTCAATAGTATAGCCGTGCGGCTATACTATTTGTTAAAGAGAATTTTAAAAACACCCTCGCAAGAGTGGGTATGAATCGATTTCTTCTTTTTCCTTAGGCTTACTTACCTTACTACCAAGCATATGAATGATCATAAAGTTCGGCCACTATATAATATTTCGATATATATTATTTTTGTTCAATAATATGTAAAATTGTGCGTATAATAAGTGAATTTTGTGTGTATTGTTGACAATTTTGTAAAAACACGTGTATTAAACATGAAAAATCCGCACGTACGTGTATTGTACATTTTCCTTGTGCATGAAAAATGGAAGTATTGTTGAAAAATACGTATGTATGTGTATAACACGATTATTAAACGGCAATATGTTGTACTATTTATTATTACAAATAAAAATGAAAACAAAATAGGCCCCCCGGTGAAATTAATTAAACTAATCTGAATTAATAAAAAAGAAAAAGAAAAAAAGAGAGAAACAAATTTATTAATTCGAAACTAAATAATTAATTTAAATCTTAAATGCCCAAGTGCCCCAAGGCCCAAGGCCATCTTTTTTATAATTAAATATTACACATTCAATGCCCAAGTTGAATTTGAAGGCCAATTGGCTTCCATTTACCTTGTGTGGGCCAACTTCCAATTACCTATTATGACCCAACTCCCAAGTACCCAATGTATTTTAATAGTCTTCAAAGAATTTTTTTGAAAAAAAAACCCAGTATAGCCGTGCGGCTATACTATTCTAGAAAGAAATTTTAAGGCTATACTATTCTTCAAAGAAATTTTCAAAAAATCTAGTCTAGCCGTAAGGCTATACTATTTATTAAAAGAAAATTAGCAAGGGTACTGTTTCGGAAAAAACAAAAAGGTAAAAAAATAGAGTGTGGCCGGCCGGCTATACTCTTGAAATATATTATATTCAATAGTATAGCCGTGCGGCTATACTATTTGTTAAAGAGAATTTTAAAAAAACCCTTGCAAGAGTGGGTATGAATCGATTTCTTCTTTTTCCTTAGGCTTACTTACCTTGCTACCAAGCATATGAATGATCATAAAGTTCGGCCACTATATAATATTTCGATATATATTATTTTTATTCAATAATATGTAAAATTGTGCGTATAATACGTGAATTTTGTGTGTATTGTTGACAATTTTGTAAAAACACGTGTATTGAACATGAAAAATCCGCACGTACGTGTATTGTACGTTTTTCTTGTGTATGAAAAATGGAAGTATTGTTGAAAAATACGTATGTATGTGTATAACACGATTATTAAACGGCAATATGTTATACTATTTATTATTACAAATAAAAATGAAAACAAAATAGGCCCCCCGGTGAAATTAATTAAACTAATCTGAATTAATAAAAAAGAAAGAGAAAAAAAGAGAGAAACAAATTTATTAATTCGAAACTAAATAATTAATTTAAATCTTAAATGCCCAAGTGCCCCAAGGCCCAAGGACATCTTTTTTATAATTAAATATTACACATTCAATGGCCAAGTTGAATTTGAAGCCCAATTGGCTTCCATTTACCTTGTGTGGGCCAACTTCCAATTACCTATAATGACCCAACTCCCAAGTACCCAATGTATTTTAATAGTCTTCAAAGAAATTTTTTTTAAAAAACCCAGTATAGCCGCGCGGCTATACTATTCTGCAAAGAAATTTTTAAAACCCAGTATAGCCGTGCGGCTATACTATTATTCAAAGAAATTTTCAAAAAACCTAGTCTAGCCGTATGGCTATACTATTTATTAAAAGAAAATTAGCAAGGGTACTGTTTCGGAAAAACAAAAAGGTAAAAAAATAGAGTGTGGCCGGCCGGCTATACTCTTGAAATATATTATATTCAATAGTATAGCCGTGCGGCTATACTATTTGTTAAAGAGAATTTTAAAAAAACCCTTGCAAGAGTGGGTATGAATCGATTTCTTCTTTTTCCTTAGGCTTACTTACCTTGCTACCAAGCATATGAATGATCATAAAGTTCGGCCACTATATAATATTTCGATATATATTATTTTTGTTCAATAATATGTAAAATTGTGCGTATAATACGTGAATTTTGTGTGTATTGTTGACAATTTTGTAAAAACACGTGTGTTGAACATGAAAAATCCGCACGTACGTGTATTGTACGTTTTCCTTGTGTATGAAAAACGGAAGTATTGTTGAAAAATAGGTATGTATGTGTATAACACGATTATTAAACGGCAATATGTTATACTATTCATTATTACAAATAAAAATGAAAACAAAATAGGCCCCCCGGTGAAATTAATTAAACTAATCTGAATTAATAAAAAAGAAAGAGGAAAAAAGAGAGAAACAAATTTATTAATTCGAAACTAAATAATTAATTTAAATCTTAAATGCCCAAGTGCCCCAAGGCCCATGTCCATCTTTTTTATAATTAAATATTACACATTCAATGCCCAAGTTGAATTTGAAGCCCAATTGGCTTCCATTTACCTTGTGTGGGCCAACTTCCAATTTCCTATTATGACCCAAGTCCCAAGTACCCAATGTATTTTAATAGTCTTCAAAGAAATTTTTTAAAAAAAAAACAGTACAGCCGCGCGGCTATACTATTCCGGAAAGAAATTTTGAAAAAACCCAGTATAGCCGTGCGGCTATACTATTCTGGAAAGAAATTTTGGAAAAACTCAGTATAGCCGTGCGGCTATACTATTCTGCAAAGAAATTTTAAAAAAACCCAGTATAGCCGTGCGGCTATACTATTCTTCAAAGAAATTTTCAAAAAATCTAGTCTAGCCGTAAGGCTATACTATTTATTAAAAGAAAATTAGCAAGGGTACTGTTTCGGAAAAACAAAAAGGTAAAAAAATAGAGTGTGGCCGGCCGGCTATACTCTTGAAATATATTATATTCAATAGTATAGCCGTGCGGCTATACTATTTGTTAAAGAGAATTTTAAAAAAACCCTTGCAAGAGTGGGTATGAATCGATTTCTTCTTTTTCCTTAGGCTTACTTACCTTACTACCAAGCATATGAATGATCATAAAGTTCGGCCACTATATAATATTTCGATATATATTATTTTTGTTCAATAATATGTAAAATTGTGCGTATAATAAGTGAATTTTGTGTGTATTGTTGACAATTTTGTAAAAACACGTGTATTGAACATGAAAAATCCGCACGTACGTGTATTGTACGTTTTTCTTGTGTATGAAAAATGGAAGTATTGTTGAAAAATACGTATGTATGTGTATAACACGATTATTAAACGGCAATATGTTGTACTATTTATTATTACAAATAAAAATGAAAACAAAATAGGCCCCCCGGTGAAATTAATTAAACTAATCTGAATTAATAAAAAAGAAAAAGAAAAAAAGAGAGAAACAAATTTATTAATTCGAAACTAAATAATTAATTTAAATCTTAAATGCCCAAGTGCCCCAAGGCCCAAGGCCATCTTTTTTATAATTAAATATTACACATTCAATGCCCAAGTTGAATTTGAAGCCCAATTGGCTTCCATTTACCTTGTGTGGGCCAACTTCCAATTACCTATTATGACCCAACTCCCAAGTACCCAATGTATTTTAATAGTCTTCAAAGAAATTTTTTTTAAAAAACCAGTATAGCCGTGCGGCTATACTATTCTGCAAAGAAATTTTTAAAAAAACCCAGTATAGCCGTGCGGCTATACTATTCTGCAAAGAAATTTTTAAAACCCAGTATAGCCGCGCGGCTATACTATTCTGCAAAGAAATTTTAAAAAAACCCAGTATAGCCATGCGGCTATACTATTCTGCAAAGAAATTTTAAAAAAACCCAGTATAGCCGTGCGGCTATACTATTCTTCAAAGAAATTTTCAAAAAATCTAGTCTAGCCGTAAGGCTATACTATTTATTAAAAGAAAATTAGCAAGGGTACTGTTTCGGAAAAACAAAAAGGTAAAAAAATAGAGTGTGGCCGGCCGGCTATACTCTTGAAATATATTATATTCAATAGTATAGCCGTGCGGCTATACTATTTGTTAAAGAGAATTTTAAAAAAACCCTTGCAAGAGTGGGTATGAATCGATTTCTTCTTTTTCCTTAGGCTTACTTACCTTACTACCAAGCATATGAATGATCATAAAGTTCGGCCACTATATAATATTTCGATATATATTATTTTTGTTCAATAATATGTAAAATTGTGCGTATAATAAGTGAATTTTGTGTGTATTGTTGACAATTTTGTAAAAACACGTGTATTAAACATGAAAAATCCGCACGTACGTGTATTGTACGTTTTTCTTGTGTATGAAAAATGGAAGTATTGTTGAAAAATACGTATGTATGTGTATAACACGATTATTAAACGGCAATATGTTATACTATTTATTATTACAAATAAAAATGAAAACAAAATAGGCCCCCCGGTGAAATTAATTAAACTAATCTGAATTAATAAAAAAGAAAAAGAAAAAAAGAGAGAAACAAATTTATTAATTCGAAACTAAATAATTAATTTAAATCTTAAATGCCCAAGTGCCCCAAGGCCCAAGGCCATCTTTTTTATAATTAAATATTACACATTCAATGCCCAAGTTGAATTTGAAGCCCAATTGGCTTCCATTTACCTTGTGTGGGCCAACTTCCAATTACCTATTATGACCCAACACCCAAGTACCCAATGTATTTTAATAGTCTTCAAAGAAATTTTTTTTTAAAAACCCAGTATAGCCGTGCGGCTATACTATTCTGCAAAAAAATTTTTAAAAAAACCCAGTATAGCCGTGCGGCTATACTATTCTGCAAAGAAATTTAAAAAAACCCAGTATAGCCATGCGGCTATACTATTCTGCAAAGAAATTTTAAAAAAACCCAGTATAGCCGTGCGGCTATACTATTCTTCAAAGAAATTTTCAAAAAATCTAGTCTAGCCGTAAGGCTATACTATTTATTAAAAGAAAATTAGCAAGGGTACTGTTTCGGAAAAACAAAAAGGTAAAAAAATAGAGTGTGGCCGGCCGGCTATACTCTTGAAATATATTATATTCAATAGTATAGCCGTGCGGCTATACTATTTGTTAAAGAGAATTTTAAAAAAACCCTTGCAAGAGTGGGTATGAATCGATTTCTTCTTTTTCCTTAGGCTTACTTACCTTGCTACCAAGCATATGAATGATCATAAAGTTCGGCCACTATATAATATTTCGATATATATTATTTTTGTTCAATAATATGTAAAATTGTGCGTATAATACGTGAATTTTGTGTGTATTGTTGACAATTTTGTAAAAACACGTGTATTGAACATGAAAAATCCGCACGTACGTGTATTGTACGTTTTTCTTGTGTATGAAAAATGGAAGTATTGTTGAAAAATACGTATGTATGTGTATAACACGATTATTAAATGGCAATATGTTATACTATTTATTATTACAAATAAAAATGAAAACAAAATAGGCCCCCCGGTGAAATTAATTAAACTAATCTGAATTAATAAAAAAGAAAGAGAAAAAAAGAGAAACAAATTTATTAATTCGAAACTAAATAATTAATTTAAATCTTAAATGCCCAAGTGCCCCAAGGCCCAAGGCCATCTTTTTTATAATTAAATATTACACATTCAATGCCCAAGTTGAATTTGAAGCCCAATTGGCTTCCATTTACCTTGTGTGGGCCAACTTCCAATTACCTATTATGACCCAACTCCCAAGTACCCAATGTATTTTAATAGTCTTCAAAGAAATTTTTTTTTAAAAACCCAGTATAGCCGTGCGGCTATACTATTCTGCAAAGAAATTTTTAAAACCCAGTATAGCCGTGCGGCTATACTATTCTGCAAAGAAATTTTAAAAAAACCCAGTATAGCCGTGCGGCTATACTATTCTTCAAAGAAATTTTCAAAAAATCTAGTCTAGCCGTAAGGCTATACTATTTATTAAAAGAAAATTAGCAAGGGTACTGTTTCGGAAAAACAAAAAGGTAAAAAAATAGAGTGTGGCCGGCCGGCTATACTCTTGAAATATATTATATTCAATAGTATAGCCGTGCGGCTATACTATTTGTTAAGGAGAATTTTAAAAAAACCCTTGCAAGAGTGGGTATGAATCGATTTCTTCTTTTTCCTTAGGCTTACTTACCTTGCTACCAAGCATATGAATGATCATAAAGTTCGGCCACTATATAATATTTCGATATATATTATTTTTGTTCAATAATATGTAAAATTGTGCGTATAATACGTGAATTTTGTGTGTATTGTTGACAATTTTGTAAAAACACGTGTATTGAACATGAAAAATCCGCACGTACGTGTATTGTACGTTTTTCTTGTGTATGAAAAATGGAAGTATTGTTGAAAAATACGTATGTATGTGTATAACACGATTATTAAACGGCAATATGTTATACTATTTATTATTACAAATAAAAATGAAAACAAAATAGGCCCCCCGGTGAAATTAATTAAACTAATCTGAATTAATAAAAAAGAAAGAGAAAAAAAGAGAGAAACAAATTTATTAATTCGAAACTAAATAATTAATTTAAATCTTAAATGCCCAAGTGCCCCAAGGCCCAAGGCCATCTTTTTTATAATTAAATATTACACATTCAATGCCCAAGTTGAATTTGAAGCCCAATTGGCTTCCATTTACCTTGTGTGGGCCAACTTCCAATTACCTATTATGACCCAACTCCCAAGTACCCAATGTATTTTAATAGTCTTCAAAGAAATTTTTTTTTAAAAACCCCGTATAGCCGTGCGGCTATACTATTCTGCGAAGAAATTTTTAAAACCCAGTATAGCCGTGCGGCTATACTATTCTGCAAAGAAATTTTAAAAAAACCCAGTATAGCCGTGCGGCTATACTATTCCTCAAAGAAATTTTCAAAAAATCTAGTCTAGCCGTAAGGCTATACTATTTATTAAAAGAAAATTAGCAAGGGTACTGTTTCGGAAAAACAAAAAGGTAAAAAAATAGAGTGTGGCCGGCCGGCTATACTCTTGAAATATATTATATTCAATAGTATAGCCGTGCGGCTATACTATTTGTTAAAGAGAATTTTAAAAAAACCCTTGCAAGAGTGGGTATGAATCGATTTCTTCTTTTTCCTTAGGCTTACTTACCTTGCTACCAAGCATATGAATGATCATAAAGTTCGGCCACTATATAATATTTCGATATATAATATTTTTGTTCAATAATATGTAAAATTGTGCGTATAATACGTGAATTTTGTGTGTATTGTTGACAATTTTGTAAAAACACGTGTATTGAACATGAAAAATCCGCACGTACGTGTATTGTACGTTTTTCTTGTGTATGAAAAATGGAAGTATTGTTGAAAAATACGTATGTATGTGTATAACACGATTATTAAACGGCAATATGTTATACTATTTATTATTACAAATAAAAATGAAAACAAAATAGGCCCCCCGGTGAAATTAATTAAACTAATCTGAATTAATAAAAAAGAAAGAGAAAAAAAGAGAGAAACAAATTTATTAATTCGAAACTAAATAATTAATTTAAATCTTAAATGCCCAAGTGCCCCAAGGCCCAAGGCCATCTTTTTTATAATTAAATATTACACATTCAATGCCCAAGTTGAATTTGAAGCCCAATTGGCTTCCATTTACATTGTGTGGCCCAACTTCCAATTACCTATTATGACCCAACACCCAAGTACCCAATGTATTTTAATAGTCTTCAAAGAAATTTTTTTTTAAAAACCCAGTATAGCCGTGCGGCTATACTATTCTGCAAAAAAATTTTTAAAAAAACCCAGTATAGCCGTGCGGCTATACTATTCTGCAAAGAAATTTAAAAAAACCCAGTATAGCCATGCGGCTATACTATTCTGCAAAGAAATTTAAAAAAACCCAGTATAGCCATGCGGCTATACTATTCTGCAAAGAAATTTTAAAAAAACCCAGTATAGCCGTGCGGCTATACTATTCTTCAAAGAAATTTTCAAAAAATCTAGTCTAGCCGTAAGGCTATACTATTTATTAAAAGAAAATTAGCAAGGGTACTGTTTCGGAAAAACAAAAAGGTAAAAAAATAGAGTGTGGCCGGCCGGCTATACTCTTGAAATATATTATATTCAATAGTATAGCCGTGCGGCTATACTATTTGTTAAAGAGAATTTTAAAAAAACCCTTGCAAGAGTGGGTATGAATCGATTTCTTCTTTTTCCTTAGGCTTACTTACCTTACTACCAAGCATATGAATGATCATAAAGTTCGGCCACTATATAATATTTCGATATATATTATTTTTGTTCAATAATATGTAAAATTGTGCGTATAATACGTGAATTTTGTGTGTATTGTTGACAATTTTGTAAAAACACGTGTATTGAACATGAAAAATCCGCACGTACGTGTATTGTACGTTTTTCTTGTGTATGAAAAATGGAAGTATTGTTGAAAAATACGTATGTATGTGTATAACACGATTATTAAACGGCAATATGTTATACTATTTATTATTACAAATAAAAATGAAAACAAAATAGGCCCCCCGGTGAAATTAATTAAACTAATCTGAATTAATAAAAAAGAAAGAGAAAAAAAGAGAAACAAATTTATTAATTCGAAACTAAATAATTAATTTAAATCTTAAATGCCCAAGTGCCCCAAGGCCCAAGGCCATCTTTTTTATAATTAAGTATTACACATTCAATGCCCACTTTGAATTTGAAGCCCAATTGGCTTCCATTTACCTTATGTGGGCCAACTTCCAATTACCTATTATGACCCAACTCCCAAGTACCCAATGTATTTTAATAGTCTTCAAAGAAATTTTCAAAAAAAAACCAGTATAGCCGTGCGGCTGTACTATTCTGCAAAGAAATTTTCAAAAAAACCAAGTATAGCCGTGCGGCTATACTATTCTGCAAAGAAATTTTAAAAAAACCCAGTATAGCCGTGCGGCTATACTATTCTGCAAAGAAATTAAAAAAACCCCAGTATAGCCGTGCGGCTATACTATTTATTAAAAGAAAATTAGCAAGGGTACTGTTTCGGAAAAACAAAAAGGTCAAAAAATAGAGTGTGGCCGGCCGGCTATACGCTTGAAATATATTATATTCAATAGTATAGCCGTGCGGCTATACTATTTGTTAAAGAGAATTTTAAAAAAACCCTTGCAAGAGTGGGTATGAATCGATTTCTTCTTTTTCCTTAGGCTTACTTACCTTACTACCAAGCATATGAATGATCATAAAGTTCGGCCACTATATAATATTTCGATATATATTATTTTTGTTCAATAATATGTAAAATTGTGCGTATAATAAGTGAATTTTGTGTGTATTGTTGACAATTTTGTAAAAACACGTGTATTGAACATGAAAAATCCGCACGTACGTGTATTGTACGTTTTTCTTGTGTATGAAAAATGGAAGTATTGTTGAAAAATACGTATGTATGTGTATAACACGATTATTAAACGGCAATATGTTATACTATTTATTATTACAAATAAAAATGAAAACAAAATAGGCCCCCTGGTGAAATTAATTAAACTAATCTGAATTAATAAAAAAGAAAGAGAAAAAAAGAGAGAAACAAATTTATTAATTCGAAACTAAATAATTAATTTAAATCTTAAATGCCCAAGTGCCCCAAGGCCCAAGGCCATCTTTTTTATAATTAAATATTACACATTCAATGCCCAAGTTGAATTTGAAGCCCAATTGGCTTCCATTTACCTTGTGTGGGCCAACTTCCAATTACCTATTATGACCCAACTCCCAAGTACCCAATGTATTTTAATAGTCTTCAAAGAAATTTTTTTTTAAAAACCCCGTATAGCCGTGCGGCTATACTATTCTGCGAAGAAATTTTTAAAACCCAGTATAGCCGTGCGGCTATACTATTCTGCGAAGAAATTTTTAAAACCCAGTATAGCCGTGCGGCTATACTATTCTGCAAAGAAATTTTAAAAAAACCCAGTATAGCCGTGCGGCTATACTATTCCTCAAAGAAATTTTCAAAAAATCTAGTCTAGCCGTAAGGCTATACTATTTATTAAAAGAAAATTAGCAAGGGTACTGTTTCGGAAAAACAAAAAGGTAAAAAAATAGAGTGTGGCCGGCCGGCTATACTCTTGAAATATATTATATTCAATAGTATAGCCGTGCGGCTATACTATTTGTTAAAGAGAATTTTAAAAAAACCCTTGCAAGAGTGGGTATGAATCGATTTCTTCTTTTTCCTTAGGCTTACTTACCTTACTACCAAGCATATGAATGATCATAAAGTTCGGCCACTATATAATATTTCGATATATAATATATTTTGTTCAATAATATGTAAAATTGTGCGTATAATACGTGAATTTTGTGTGTATTGTTGACAATTTTGTAAAAACACGTGTATTGAACATGAAAAATCCGCACGTACGTGTATTGTACGTTTTTCTTGTGTATGAAAAATGGAAGTATTGTTGAAAAATACGTATGTATGTGTATAACACGATTATTAAACGGCAATATGTTATACTATTTATTATTACAAATAAAAATGAAAACAAAATAGGCCCCCCGGTGAAATTAATTAAACTAATCTGAATTAATAAAAAAGAAAGAGAAAAAAAGAGAGAAACAAATTTATTAATTCGAAACTAAATAATTAATTTAAATCTTAAATGCCCAAGTGCCCCAAGGCCCAAGGCCATCTTTTTTATAATTAAATATTACACATTCAATGCCCAAGTTGAATTTGAAGCCCAATTGGCTTCCATTTACCTTGTGTGGGCCAACTTCCAATTACCTATTATGACCCAACTCCCAAGTACCCAATGTATTTTAATAGTCTTCAAAGAAATTTTTTTTTAAAAACCCAGTATAGCCGTGCGGCTATACTATTCTGCGAAGAAATTTTTAAAACCCAGTATAGCCGTGCGGCTATACTATTCTGCCAAGAAATTTTAAAAAAACCCAATATAGCCGTGCGGCTATACTATTCTTCAAAGAAATTTTCAAAAAATCTAGTCTAGCCGTAAGGCTATACTATTTATTAAAAGAAAATTAGCAAGGGTACTGTTTCGGAAAAACAAAAAGGTCAAAAAATAGAGTGTGGCCGGCCGGCTATACGCTTGAAATATATTATATTCAATAGTATAGCCGTGCGGCTATACTATTTGTTAAAGAGAATTTTAAAAAAACCCTTGCAAGAGTGGGTATGAATCGATTTCTTCTTTTTCCTTAGGCTTACTTACCTTGCTACCAAGCATATGAATGATCATAAAGTTCGGCCACTATATAATATTTCGATATATATTATTTTTGTTCAATAATATGTAAAATTGTGCGTATAATACGTGAATTTTGTGTGTATTGTTGACAATTTTGTAAAAAACGTGTATTGAACATGAAAAATCCGCACGTACGTGTATTGTACATTTTCCTTGTGCATGAAAAATGGAAGTATTGTTGAAAAATACGTATGTATGTGTATAACACGATTATTAAACGGCAATATGTTGTACTATTTATTATTACAAATAAAAATGAAAACAAAATAGGCCCCCCGGTGAAATTAATTAAACTAATCTGAATTAATAAAAAAGAAAAAGAAAAAAAGAGAGAAACAAATTTATTAATTCGAAACTAAATAATTAATTTAAATCTTAAATGCCCAAGTGCCCCAAGGCCCAAGGCCATCTTTTTTATAATTAAGTATTACACATTCAATGCCCACTTTGAATTTGAAGCCCAATTGGCTTCCATTTACCTTATGTGGGCCAACTTCCAATTACCTATTATGACCCAACTCCCAAGTACCCAATGTATTTTAATAGTCTTCAAAGAAATTTTCAAAAAAAAACCCAGTATAGCCGTGCGGCTGTACTATTCTGCAAAGAAATTTTCAAAAAAACCCAGTATAGCCGTGCGGCTATACTATTCTGCAAAGAAATTTTCAAAACAACCCCAGTATAGCCGCGCGGCTGTACTATTCTGCAAAGAAATTTTAAAAAAAACCCAGTATAGCCGTGCGGCTATACTATTCTGCAAAGAAATTTTCAAAAAAACCCAGTATAGCCGTGCGGCTATACTATTCTGCAAAGAAATTTTCAAAAAATCTAGTCTAGCCGTAAGGCTATACTATTTATTAAAAGAAAATTAGCAAGGGTACTGTTTCGGAAAAACAAAAAGGTCAAAAAATAGAGTGTGGCCGGCCGGCTATACGCTTGAAATATATTATATTCAATAGTATAGCCGTGCGGCTATACTATTTGTTAAAGAGAATTTTAAAAAAACCCTTGCAAGAGTGGGTATGAATCGATTTCTTCTTTTTTTCCTTAGGCTTACTTACCTTGCTACCAAGCATATGAATGATCATAAAGTTCGGCCACTATATAATATTTCGATATATATTATTTTTGTTCAATAATATGTAAAATTGTGCGTATAAACGTGAATTTTGTGTGTATTGTTGACAATTTTGTAAAAACACGTGTATTGAACATGAAAAATCCGCACGTACGTGTATTGTACGTTTTTCTTGTGTATGAAAAATGGAAGTATTGTTGAAAAATACGTATGTATGTGTATAACACTATTAAACGGCAATATGTTATACTATTTATTATTACAAATAAAAATGAAAACAAAATAGGCCCCCCGGTGAAATTAATTAAACTAATCTGAATTAATAAAAAAGAAAAAGAAAAAAAGAGAGAAACAAATTTATTAATTCGAAACTAAATAATTAATTTAAATCTTAAATGCCCAAGTGCCCCAAGGCCCAAGGCCATCTTTTTTAAATTAAATATTACACATTCAATGCCCACTTTGAATTTGAAGCCCAATTGGCTTCCATTTACCTTATGTGGGCCAACTTCCAATTACCTATTATGACCCAACTCCCAAGTACCCAATGTATTTTAATAGTCTTCAAAGAAATTTTTTTTTAAAAACCCAGTATAGCCGTGCGGCTATACTATTCTGCGAAGAAATTTTTAAAACCCAGTATAGCCGTGCGGCTATACTATTCTGCCAAGAAATTTTAAAAAAACCCAATATAGCCGTGCGGCTATACTATTCTTCAAAGAAATTTTCAAAAAATCTAGTCTAGCCGTAAGGCTATACTATTTATTAAAAGAAAATTAGCAAGGGTACTGTTTCGGAAAAACAAAAAGGTCAAAAAATAGAGTGTGGCCGGCCGGCTATACGCTTGAAATATATTATATTCAATAGTATAGCCGTGCGGCTATACTATTTGTTAAAGAGAATTTTAAAAAAACCCTTGCAAGAGTGGGTATGAATCGATTTCTTCTTTTTCCTTAGGCTTACTTACCTTACTACCAAGCATAGAATGATCATAAAGTTCGGCCACTATATAATATTTCGATATATATTATTTTTGTTCAATAATATGTAAAATTGTGCGTATAATACGTGAATTTTGTGTGTATTGTTGACAATTTTGTAAAAACACGTGTATTGAACATGAAAAATCCGCACGTACGTGTATTGTACGTTTTTCTTGTGTATGAAAAATGGAAGTATTGTTGAAAAATACGTATGTATGTGTATAACACGATTATTAAACGGCAATATGTTATACTATTTATTATTACAAATAAAAATGAAAACAAAATAGGCCCCCCGGTGAAATTAATTAAACTAATCTGAATTAATAAAAAAGAAAAAGAAAAAAAGAGAGAAACAAATTTATTAATTCGAAACTAAATAATTAATTTAAATCTTAAATGCCCAAGTGCCCCAAGGCCCAAGGCCATCTTTTTTATAATTAAGTATTACACATTCAATGCCCAAGTTGAATTTGAAGCCCAATTGGCTTCCATTTACATTGTGTGGCCCAACTTCCAATTACCTATTATGACCCAACACCCAAGTACCCAATGTATTTTAATAGTCTTCAAAGAAATTTTCAAAAAAAAACCAGTATAGCCGTGCGGCTGTACTATTCTGCAAAGAAATTTTCAAAAAAACCAAGTATAGCCGTGCGGCTATACTATTCTGCAAAGAAATTAAAAAAACCCCAGTATAGCCATGCGGCTATACTATTCTGCAAAGAAATTTTAAAAAAACCCAGTATAGCCGTGCGGCTATACTATTCTGCAAAGAAATTTTCAAAAAAACCAGTATAGCCGTAAGGCTATACTATTTATTAAAAGAAAATTAGCAAGGGTACTGTTTCGGAAAAACAAAAAGGTCAAAAAATAGAGTGTGGCCGGCCGGCTATACGCTTGAAATATATTATATTCAATAGTATAGCCGTGCGGCTATACTATTTGTTAAAGAGAATTTTGAAAAAAACCCTTGCAAGAGTGGGTATGAATCGATTTCTTCTTTTTCCTTAGGCTTACTTACCTTACTACCAAGCATATGAATGATCATAAAGTTCGGCCACTATATAATATTTCGATATATATTATTTTTGTTCAATAATATGTAAAATTGTGCGTATAACGTGAATTTTGTGTATTGTTGACAATTTTGTAAAAACACGTGTATTAAACATGAAAAATCCGCACGTACGTGTATTGTACATTTTCCTTGTGCATGAAAAATGGAAGTATTGTTGAAAAATACGTATGTATGTGTATAACACGATTATTAAACGGCAATATGTTATACTATTTATTATTACAAATAAAAATGAAAACAAAATAGGCCCCCCGGTGAAATTAATTAAACTAATCTGAATTAATAAAAAAGAAAGAGAAAAAAAGAGAAACAAATTTATTAATTCGAAACTAAATAATTAATTTAAATCTTAAATGCCCAAGTGCCCCAAGGCCCAAGGCCATCTTTTTTATAATTAAGTATTACACATTCAATGCCCACTTTGAATTTGAAGCCCAATTGGCTTCCATTTACCTTATGTGGGCCAACTTCCAATTACCTATTATGACCCAACTCCCAAGTACCCAATGTATTTTAATAGTCTTCAAAGAAATTTTATTTTAAAACCCAGTATAGCCGTGCGGCTAACTATTCTGCAAAGAAATTTTTAAAAAACCCAGTATAGCCATGCGGCTATACTATTCTGCAAAGAAATTTTAAAAAACCCAGTATAGCCGTGCGGCTATACTATTCTTCAAAGAAATTTTCAAAAAACTTAGTCTAGCCGTAAGGCTATACTATTTATTAAAGAAAATTAGCAAGGGTACTGTTTCGGAAAAACAAAAAGGTAAAAAAATAGAGTGTGGCCGGCCGGCTATACTCTTGAAATATATATTCAATAGTATAGCCGTGCGGCTATACTATTTGTTAAAGAGATTTTAAAAAAACCCTTGCAAGAGTGGGTATGAATCGATTTCTTCTTTTTCCTTAGGCTTACTTACCTTGCTACCAAGCATATGAATGATCATAAAGTTCGGCCACTATATAATATTTCGATATATATTATTTTTGTTCAATAATATGTAAAATTGTGCGTATAATACGTGAATTTTGTGTGTATTGTTGACAATTTTGTAAAAACACGTGTATTGAACATGAAAAATCCGCACGTACGTGTATTGTACGTTTTTCTTGTGTATGAAAAATGGAAGTATTGTTGAAAAATACGTATGTATGTGTATAACACGATTATTAAAACGGCAATATGTTATACTATTTATTATTACAAATAAAAATGAAAACAAAATAGGCCCCCCGGTGAAATTAATTAAACTAATCTGAATTAATAAAAAAAGAAAGAGAAAAAAAGAGAGAAACAAATTTATTAATTCGAAACTAAATAATTAATTTAAATCTTAAATGCCCAAGTGCCCCAAGGCCCAAGGCCATCTTTTTTATAATTAAGTATTACACATTCAATGCCCACTTTGAATTTGAAGCCCAATTGGCTTCCATTTACCTTGTGTGGGCCAACTTCCAATTACCTATATGACCCAACACCCAAGTACCCAATGTATTTTAATAGTCTTCAAAGAAATTTTTTTTTAAAAACCCAGTATAGCCGTGCGGCTATACTATTCTGCAAAAAATTTTTAAAACCCAGTTATAGCCGTGCGGCTATACTATTCTGCAAGAAATTTAAAAAAACCCAGTATAGCCATGCGGCTATACTATTCTGCAAAGAAATTTTAAAAAAACCCAGTATAGCCGTGCGGCATACTATTCTTCAAAGAAATTTTCAAAAAATCTAGTCTAGCCGTAAGGCTATACTATTATTAAAAGAAAATTAGCAAGGGTACTGTTTCGGAAAAAACAAAAAGGTAAAAAAATAGAGTGTGGCCGGCCGGCTATACTCTTGAAATATATTATATTCAATAGTATAGCCGTGCGGCTATACTATTTGTTAAAGAGAATTTTAAAAAAAACCCTTGCAAGAGTGGGTATGAATCGATTTCTTCTTTTTCCTTAGGCTTACTTACCTTGCTACCAAGCATATGAATGATCATAAAGTTCGGCCACTATATAATATTTCGATATATATTATTTTTGTTCAATAATATGTAAAATTGTGCGTATAATACGTGAATTTTGTGTGTATTGTTGACAATTTTGTAAAAAACACGTGTATTGAACATGAAAAATCCGCACGTACGTGTATTGTATACGTTTTTCTTGTGTATGAAAAATGGAAGTATTGTTGAAAATACGTATGTATGTGTATAACACGATTATTAAATGGCAATATGTTATACTATTTATTATTACAAATAAAATGAAAACAAAATAGGCCCCCCGGTGAAATTAATTAAACTAATCTGAATTAATAAAAAAGAAAGAGAAAAAAAGAGAAACAAATTTATTAATTCGAAACTAAATAATTAATTTAAATCTTAAATGCCCAAGTGCCCCAAGGCCCAAGGCCATCTTTTTTATAATTAAGTATTACACATTCAATGCCCACTTTGAATTTGAAGCCCAATTGGCTTCCATTTACCTTATGTGGGCCAACTTCCAATTACCTATTATGACCCAACTCCCAAGTACCCAATGTATTTTAATAGTCTTCAAAGAAATTTTTTTTTAAAAACCCAGTATAGCCGTGCGGCTATACTATTCTGCAAAGAAATTTTCAAAAAAACCAAGTATAGCCGTGCGGCTATACTATTCTGCAAAGAAATTAAAAAAACCCCAGTATAGCCGTGCGGCTATACTATTCTTCAAAGAAATTTTCAAAAAATCTAGTCTAGCGTAAGGCTATACTATTTATTAAAAGAAAATTAGCAAGGGTACTGTTTCGGAAAAACAAAAAGGTCAAAAAATAGAGTGTGGCCGGCCGGCTATACGCTTGAAATATATTATATTCAATAGTATAGCCGTGCGGCTATACTATTTGTTAAGAGAATTTTAAAAAAACCCTTGCAAGAGTGGGTATGAATCGATTTCTTCTTTTTCCTTAGGCTTACTTACCTTACTACCAAGCATATGAATGATCATAAAGTTCGGCCACTATATAATATTTCGATATATATTATTTTTGTTCAATAATATGTAAAATTGTGCGTATAATAAGTGAATTTTGTGTGTATTGTTGACAATTTGTAAAACACGTGTATTGAACATGAAAAATCCGCACGTACGTGTATTGTACATTTTCCTTGTGCATGAAAAATGGAAGTATTGTTGAAAAATACGTATGTATGTGTATAACACGATTATTAAACGGCAATATGTTATACTATTTATTATTACAAATAAAAATGAAAACAAAATAGGCCCCCGGTGAAATTAATTAAACTAATCTGAATTAATAAAAAGAAAAAGAAAAAAAGAGAGAAACAAATTTATTAATTCGAAACTAAATAATTAATTTAAATCTTAAATGCCCAAGTGCCCCAAGGCCCAAGGCCATCTTTTTTATAATTAAGTATTACACATTCAATGCCCAAGTTGAATTTGAAGCCCAATTGGCTTCCATTTACCTTATGTGGGCCAACTTCCAATTACCTATTATGACCCAACTCCCAAGTACCCAATGTATTTTAATAGTCTTCAAAGAAATTTTTTTTTAAAAACCCCGTATAGCCGTGCGGCTATACTATTCTGCGAAGAAATTTTTAAAACCCAGTATAGCCGTGCGGCTATACTATTCTGCAAAGAAATTTTAAAAAAACCCAGTATAGCCGTGCGGCTATACTATTCTCAAAGAAATTTTCAAAAAATCTAGTCTAGCCGTAAGGCTATACTATTTATTAAAAGAAAATTAGCAAGGGTACTGTTTCGGAAAAACAAAAAGGTCAAAAAATAGAGTGTGGCCGGCCGGCTATACGCTTGAAATATATTATATTCAATAGTATAGCCGTGCGGCTATACTATTTGTTAAAGAGAATTTTAAAAAAACCCTTGCAAGAGTGGTATGAATCGATTTCTTCTTTTTCCTTAGGCTTACTTACCTTGCTACCAAGCATATGAATGATCATAAAGTTCGGCCACTATATAATATTTCGATATATATATTTTTGTTCAATAATATGTAAAATTGTGCGTATAATACGTGAATTTTGTGTGTATTGTTGACAATTTTGTAAAAACACGTGTATTGAACATGAAAAATCCGCACGTACGTGTATTGTACATTTTTCTTGTGTATGAAAAATGGAAGTATTGTTGAAAAATACGTATGTATGTGTATAACACGATTATTAAACGGCAATATGTTATACTATTTATTATTACAAATAAAAATGAAAACAAAATAGGCCCCCCGGTGAAATTAATTAAACTAATCTGAATTAATAAAAAAGAAAGAAAAAAAAGAGAAAAACAAATTTATTAATTCGAAACTAAATAATTAATTTAAATCTTAAATGCCCAAGTGCCCCAAGGCCCAAGGCCATCTTTTTTATAATTAAGTATTACACATTCAATGCCCACTTTGAATTTGAAGCCCAATTGGCTTCCATTTACCTTATGTGGGCCAACTTCCAATTACCTATATGACCCAACTCCCAAGTACCCAATGTATTTTAATAGTCTTCAAAGAAATTTTTTTTTTAAAAACCCAGTATAGCCGTGCGGCTATACTATTCTGCAAAGAAATTTTTAAAACCCAGTATAGCCGTGCGGCTATACTATTCTGCAAGAAATTTTAAAAAAACCCAGTATAGCCGTGCGGCTATACTATTCTTCAAAGAAATTTTCAAAAAATCTAGTCTAGCCGTAAGGCTATACTATTTATTAAAAGAAAATTAGCAAGGGTACTGTTTCGGAAAAACAAAAAGGTAAAAAAATAGAGTGTGGCCGGCCGGCTATACTCTTGAAATATATTAATTCAATAGTATAGCCGTGCGGCTATACTATTTGTTAAAGAGAATTTTAAAAAAACCCTTGCAAGAGTGGGTATGAATCGATTTCTTCTTTTTCCTTAGGCTTACTTACCTTGCTACCAAGCATATGAATGATCATAAAGTTCGGCACTATATAATATTTCGATATATATTATTTTTGTTCAATAATATGTAAAATTGTGCGTATAATACGTGAATTTTGTGTGTATTGTTGACAATTTTGTAAAAACACGTGTATTGAACATGAAAAATCCGCACGTACGTGTATTGTACGTTTTTCTTGTGTATGAAAAATGGAAGTATTGTTGAAAAATACGTATGTATGTGTATAACACGATTATTAAACGGCAATATGTTATACTATTTATTATTACAAATAAAAATGAAAACAAAATAGGCCCCCCGGTGAAATTAATTAAACTAATCTGAATTAATAAAAAAGAAAAAGAAAAAAAGAGAGAAACAAATTTATTAATTCGAAACTAAATAATTAATTTAAATCTTAAATGCCCAAGTGCCCCAAGGCCCAAGGCCATCTTTTTTATAATTAAGTATTACACATTCAATGCCCACTTTGAATTTGAAGCCCAATTGGCTTCCATTTACCTTATGTGGGCCAACTTCCAATTACCTATTATGACCCAACTCCCAAGTACCCAATGTATTTTAATAGTCTTCAAAGAAATTTTCAAAAAAAAACCAGTATAGCCGTGCGGCTGTACTATTCTGCGAAGAAATTTTTAAAAAAACCCAGTATAGCCGTGCGGCTGTACTATTCTGCAAAGAAATTTTCAAAAAAACCAAGTATAGCCGTGCGGCTATACTATTCTGCAAAGAAATTAAAAAAACCCCAGTATAGCCGTGCGGCTATACTATTTATTAAAAGAAAATTAGCAAGGGTACTGTTTCGGAAAAACAAAAAGGTCAAAAAATAGAGTGTGGCCGGCCGGCTATACGCTTGAAATATATTATATTCAATAGTATAGCCGTGCGGCTATACTATTTGTTAAAGAGAATTTTAAAAAAACCCTTGCAAGAGTGGGTATGAATCGATTTCTTCTTTTTCCTTAGGCTTACTTACCTTACTACCAAGCATATGAATGATCATAAAGTTCGGCCACTATATAATATTTCGATATATATTATTTTTGTTCAATAATATGTAAAATTGTGCGTATAATAAGTGAATTTTGTGTGTATTGTTGATCAATTTTGTAAAAACACGTGTATTGAACATAAAATCCGCACGTACGTGTATTGTACGTTTTCTGTATGAAAAATGGAAGTATTGTTGAAAAATACGTTAGTATGTGTATAACACGATTATTAAACGGCAATAGTTATACTATTTATTATTACAATAAAAATGAAAACAAATAGCCCCCCGGTGAAATTAATTAAACTAATCTGAATTAATAAAAAAAAAGAGAAAAAAAAGAGAAACAAATTTATTAATTCGAAACTAAATAATTAATTTAAATCTTAAATGCCCAGTGCCCCAAGGCCCAAGGCCATTTTTTTAATTAAATATTACACATTCAATGCCCAAGTGAATTTGGAAGCCCAATTGGCTTCCATTTACCTTGTGTGGGCCAACTTCCAATTACCTATTATGACCCAACTCCCAAGTACCAATGTATTTTAATAGTCTTCAAAGAAATTTTTTTTTTAAAAACCAGTATAGCCGTGCGGCTTATCTATTCTGCAAAGAAATTTTAAAAACCCAGTATGCCGTGCGGCTGTTATATTCTGCAAGAAATTTTAAAAAAACCCAGTATAGCCGTGCGGCTATACTATTCTCAAAGAAATTTTCAAAAAATCTAGTCTAGCCGTAAGGCTATACTATTTATTAAGAAAATTAGCAAGGGTACTGTTTCGGAAAAACAAAAAGGTAAAAAAATAGAGTGTGGCCGGGGCTATACTCTTGAAATATATTATATTCAATAGTATAGCCGTGCGGCTATACTATTTGTTAAAGAGAATTTTAAAAAAACCCTTGCAAGAGTGGGTATGAATCGATTTCTTCTTTTCCTTAGGCTTACTTACCTTGTACCAAGCATATGAATGATCATAAAGTTCGGGCCACTATATAATTTCGATATATAATATTTTTGTTCAATAATATGTAAAATTGTGCGTATAATACGTGATTTTGTGTGTATTGTTGACAATTTTTAAAAACACGGTATTGAACATGAAAAATCCGCACGTACGTGTATTGTACGTTTTTCTTTGTATGAAAAATGGAAGTATTGTTGAAAAATACGTATGTATGTGTATAACACGATTATTAAACGGCAATATGTTATACTATTTATTATTACAAATAAAAAGTAGAAAAAAAAATAGGCCCCCCGGTGAAATTAATTAAACTAATCTGAATTATAAAAAGAAAGAGAAAAAAAGAGAGAAACAAATTTATTAATTCGAAACTAAATAATTAATTTAAATCTTAAATGCCCAAGTGCCCCAAGGCCCAAGGCCATCTTTTTTATAATTAAATATTACATTCAATGCCCAAGTTGAATTTGAAGCCCAATTGGCTTCCATTTACCTTGTGTGGGCCAACTTCCAATTACCAATTATGACCCAACTCCAAGTACCCAATGTATTTTAATAGTCTTCAAGAAATTTTTTTTTTAAACCCAGTATAGCCGTGCGCTATACTATTCTGCAAAGAAATTTTAAAACCCAGTATAGCCGTGCGGCGCTATATATTCTGCAAAGAAATTTTAAAAAAACCCAGTATAGCCGTGCGGCTATACTATTCTTCAAAGAAATTTTCAAAAATCTAGTCTAGCCGTAAGGCTATACTATTTATTAAAAGAAAATTAGCAAGGGTACTGTTTCGGAAAAAACAAAAAGGTAAAAAAATAGAGTGTGGCCGGCCGGCTATACTCTTGAAATATATTTATTCAATAGTATAGCCGTGCGGCTATACTATTTGTTAAAGAGAATTTAAAAAAACCCTTGCAAGAGTGGGTATGAATCGATTTCTTCTTTTTCCTTAGGCCTTACTTACCTTGCTACCAAGCATATGAATGATCATAAAGTCGGCCACTATATAATATTTCGATATATATTTTTTGTTCAATAATATGTAAAATTGTGCGTATATACGTGAATTTTGTGTGTATTGTTGACAATTTTGAAAAAAAACACGTGTATTGAACATGAAAAAAATCCGCACGTACGTGTATTGTATGTTTTCTTGTGTATGAAAAATGGAAGTATTGTGAAAAATACGTATATGTATGTGTATAACACGATTATTAAACGGCAATATGTTATACTATTTATTATTACAAATAAAATTGAAAACAAAATAGGCCCCCCGGTGAAATTAATTAAAACTATCTGAATTAATAAAAAGAAAGAGAAAAAAAAGAGAAGAAACAAATTTATTAATTCGAAACTAAATAATTAATTTAAATCTTAAATGCCCAAGTGCCCCAAGGCCCAAGGCCATCTTTTTTATAATTAAGTATTACACATTCAATGCCCACTTTGAATTTGAAGCCCAATTGGCTTCCATTTACCTTATGTGGGCCAACTTCCAATTACCTATTATGACCCAACTCCCAAGTACCCAATGTATTTTAATAGTCTTCAAAGAAAATTTTTTTTTAAAAAACCCGTATAGCCGTGCGGCTTATACTATTCTGCAAAGAAATTTAAAAAACCCAGTAAGCCGTGCGGCTTACTATTCTTCAAAGAAATTTTCAAAAAATCTAGTCTAGCGTAAGGCTAACATTTATTTAAAAGAAAATTAGCAAGGGTACTGTTTCGGAAAAACAAAAAGGTAAAAAAATAGAGTGTGGCCGGCCGGCTATACTCTTGAAATATATTATATTCAATAGTATAGCCGTGCGGCTATACTATTTGTTAAAGAGAATTTTTAAAAAAACCCTTGCAAGAGTGGTATGAATCGATTTTCTTCTTTTTCCTTAGGCTTACTTACCTTGCTACCAAGCATATGAATGATCATAAAGTTTCGGCACTATATAATATTTCGATATATATTATTTTGTTCAATAATATGTAAAATTGTGCGTATAATACGTGAATTTTGTGTGTATTGTTGACAATTTTGTAAAAACACGTGTATTGAACATGAAAAATCCGCACGTACGTGTATTGTACTTTTTCTTGTGTATGAAAAATGGAAGTATTGTTGAAAAATAACGTATGTATGTGTATAACACGATTATTAAACGGCAATATGTTATACTATTTATTATTACAAATAAAAATGAAAACAAAATAGGCCCCCCGGTGAAATTAATTAAACTAATCTGAATTAATAAAAAAGAAAGAGAAAAAAAAGAGAAAAAATTTATTAATTCGAAACTAAATTAATTAATTTAAATCTTAAATGCCCAGTGCCCCCAAGGCCCAAGGCCATCTTTTTATAATTAAATATTACACATTCAATGCCCAAGTGAAATTTGAAGCCCAATTGGCTTCCATTTACCTTGTGTGGGCCAACTTCCAATTACCTATTATGACCCAACTCCCAAGTACCCAATGTATTTTAATAGTCTTCAAAGAAATTTTTTTTTAAAAACCCGTATAGCCGTGCGGCTATTACTATTCTGCAAGAAATTTTAAAAAAAACCCAGTATAGCCGTGCGGCTATACTATTCTTCAAAGAAATTTTCAAAAAATCTAGTCTAGCCGTAAGGCTATACTATTTATTAAAAGAAAATTAGCAAGGGTACTGTTTCGGAAAAACAAAAAGGAAAAAAATAGAGTGTGGCCGGCGGCTATACTCTTTGAAATATATTATATTCAATAGTATAGCCGTGCGGCTATACTATTTGTTAAAGAGAATTTAAAAAACCCTTGCAAGAGTGGGTATGAATCGATTTCTTCTTTTTCCTTAGGCTTACTTACCTTGCTACCAAGCATATGATGATCATAAAGTTCGGCCACTATATAATATTTCGATATATATTATTTTGTTCAATAATATGTAAATTGTGCGTATATACGTGATTTTGTGTGTATTGTTGACAATTTTGTAAAAACACGTGTATTGAACATGAAAAATCCGCACGTACGTGTATTGTATGTTTTTCTTGTGATGAAAAATGGAAGTATTGTTGAAAAATACGTATGTATGTGTATAACACGATTATTAAACGGCAATATGTTATACTATTTATTATTACAAATAAAATGAAAACAAAATAGGCCCCCCGTGAAATTAATTAAACTAATCTGAATTAATAAAAAGAAAGAGAAAAAAGAGAGAAACAAATTTATTATTCGAAACTAAATAATTAATTTAAATCTTAAATGCCCAAGTGCCCCAAGGCCCAAGGCCATCTTTTTATAATTAAATATTACACATTCAATGCCCAAGTTGAATTTGAAGCCCAATTGGCTTCCATTTACCTTGTGTGGGCCAACTTCCAATTACCTATTATGACCCAACTCCCAAGTACCCAATGTATTTTTAATAGTCTTCAAAGAAATTTTTTTTAAAAAAACCCAGTATAGCCGTGCGCTAATACTATTCTGCAAAGAAATTTTAAAAAAACCCAGTATAGCCGTGCGGCTATACTATTCTTCAAGAAATTTCAAAAAATCTAGTCTTGCCGTAAGGCTATACTATTATTAAAAGAAATTAGCAAGGGTACTGTTTCGGAAAAACAAAAAGGTAAAAAAATAGAGTGTGGCCGGCCGGCTATACTCTTGAATATATTATATTCAATAGTATAGCGTGCGGCTATACTATTTGTTAAAGAGAATTTTAAAAAAAACCCTTGCAAGAGTGGGTATGAATCGATTTCTTCTTTTTCCTTAGGCTTACTTACCTTGCTACCAAGATATGATGTCATAAAGTTCGGCCACTATATAATATTTCGATATATATTATTTTTGTTCAATAATATGTAAAATTGTGCGTATAATACGTGAATTTTGTGTGTATTGTTGACAATTTTGTAAAACACGTGTATTGAACATGAAAAAATCCGCACGTACGTGTATTGTACGTTTTTCTTGTGTATGAAAATGGAAGTATTGTTGAAAAATACGTATGTATGTGTATAACACGATTATTAAACGGCAATATGTTATACTATTTATTATTACAAATAAAAATGAAAACAAAATAGGCCCCCCGGTGAAATTAATTAAACTAATCTGAATTAATAAAAAAGAAAGAGAAAAAAAAGAGAGAAGAAACAAATTTATTTAATTCGAAACTAAATAATTAATTTAAATCTTAAATGCCCAAGTGCCCAAGGCCAAGGCCATCTTTTTTATAATTAAATATTACCATTCAATGCCCAAGTTGAATTTGAAGCCCAATTGGCTTCCATTTACCTTATGTGGGCCAACTTCCAATTACCTATTATGACCCAACTCCCAAGTACCCAATGTATTTTAATAGTCTTCAAAGAAATTTTCAAAAAAAAACCAGTATAGCCGTGCGGCTATACTATTCTGCAAAGAAAGAAATTTTTTAAAAACCCAGTATAGCCGTGCGGCTATACTATTCTGCATAGAAATTTTAAAAAAACCCAGTATAGCCGTGCGGCTTACTATTCTTCAAAGAAATTTTCAAAAATCTAGTCTAGCCGTAAGGCTATACTATTTATTAAAAGAAAATTAGCAAGGGTACTGTTTGGAAAACAAAAAGGTAAAAAAATTAGAGTGTGGCCGGCCGGCTATACTCTTGAAATATATATATTCAATAGTATGCCGTGCGGCTATACTATTTGTTAAAGAGAATTTTAGAAAAACCCTTGCAAGAGTGGGTATGAATCGATTTCTTCTTTTTCCTTAGGCTTACTTACCTTGCTACCAAGCATATGAATGATCATAAGTTCGGCCACTATATAATATTTCGATATATATTATTTTTGTTCAATAATATGTAAAATTGTGCGTATAATACGTGAATTTTGTGTGTATTGTTGACAATTTTTTAAAAACACGTGTATTGAACATGAAAAATCCGCACGTACGTGTATTGTACGTTTTTCTTGTGTATGAAAAATGGAAGTATTGTTGAAAAATACGTATGTATGTGTATAACACGATTATTAAACGGCAATATGTTATACTATTTATTATTACAAATAAAAATGAAAACAAAATAGGCCCCCCGGTGAAATTAATTAAACTAATCTGAATTAATAAAAAAGAAAGAGAAAAAAAGAGAGAAACAAATTTTATTCGAACGAAATATAATTAATTTAAATCTTAAATGCCCAAGTGCCCCAAGGCCCAAGGCCATCTTTTTTATAATTAAATATTACACATTCAATGCCCAAGTTGAATTTGAAGCCCAATTGGCTTCCATTTACTTTGTGTGGGCCAACTTCCAATTACCTATTATGACCCAACTCCCAAGTACCCAATGTATTTTAATAGTCTTCAAAGAAATTTTTTTTTAAAAACCCAGTATAGCCGTGCGGCTATACTATTCTGCAAGAAGAAATTTTTAAAACCCAGTATAGCCGTGCGGCTATACTATTCTGCAAAGAAATTTTCAAAAAATCTAGTCTAGCCGTAAGGCTATACTATTTATTAAAAGAAAATTAGCAAGGGTACTGTTTCGGAAAAACAAAAAGGTCAAAAAATAGAGTGTGGCCGGCCGGCTATACGCTTGAAATATATTATATTCAATAGTATAGCCGTGCGGCTATACTATTTGTTAAAGAGAATTTTAAAAAAACCCTTGCAAGAGTGGGTATGAATCGATTTCTTCTTTTTCCTTAGGCTTACTTACCTTACTACCAAGCATATGAATGATCATAAAGTTCGGCCACTATATAATATTTCGATATATATTATTTTTGTTCAATAATATGTAAAATTGTGCGTATAATAAGTGAATTTTGTGTGTATTGTTGACAATTTTGTAAAAACACGTTTTTTGTGTATGAAAAATGAATCCCACGTAACGGTATTGTAACTTTTCTTGTGTATGAAAATGGAAGTATTGTTGAAAAATACGTATGTATGTGTATAACACGATTATTAAACGGCAATATGTTATACTATTTATTATTACAAATAAAAATGAAAACAAAATAGGCCCCCCGGTGAAATTAATTAAACTAATCTGAATTAATAAAAAGAAAAAGAAAAAAAGAGAGAAACAAATTTATTAATTCGAAACTAAATAATTAATTTAAATCTTAAATGCCCAAGTGCCCCAAGGCCCAAGGCCATCTTTTTTATAATTAAGTATTACACATTCAATGCCCAAGTTGAATTTGAAGCCCAATTGGCTTCCATTTACCTTGTGTGGGCCAACTTCCAATTACCTATTATGACCCAACTCCCAAGTACCCAATGTATTTTAATAGTCTTCAAAGAAATTTTTTTTTAAAAACCCAGTATAGCCGTGCGGCTATACTATTCTGCAAAGAAATTTTTAAAACCCAGTATAGCCGTGCGGCTATACTATTCTGCATAGAAATTTTAAAAAAACCCAGTATAGCCGTGCGGCTATACTATTCTTCAAAGAAATTTTCAAAAAATCTAGTCTAGCCGTAAGGCTATACTATTTATTAAAAGAAAATTAGCAAGGGTACTGTTTCGGAAAAACAAAAAGGTAAAAAAATAGAGTGTGGCCGGCCGGCTATACTCTTGAAATATATTATATTCAATAGTATAGCCGTGCGGCTATACTATTTGTTAAAGAGAATTTTAGAAAAACCCTTGCAAGAGTGGGTATGAATCGATTTCTTCTTTTTCCTTAGGCTTACTTACCTTGCTACCAAGCATATGAATGATCATAAAGTTCGGCCACTATATAATATTTCGATATATATTATTTTGTTCAATAATATGTAAAATTGTGCGTATAATACGTGAATTTTGTGTGTATTGTTGACAATTTTTTAAAAACACGTGTATTGAACATGAAAAATCCGCACGTACGTGTATTGTACGTTTTTCTTGTGTATGAAAAATGGAAGTATTGTTGAAAAATACGTATGTATGTGTATAACACGATTATTAAACGGCAATATGTTATACTATTTATTATTACAAATAAAAATGAAAACAAAATAGGCCCCCCGGTGAAATTAATTAAACTAATCTGAATTAATAAAAAAGAAAGAGAAAAAAAGAGAGAAACAAATTTATTAATTCGAAACTAAATAATTAATTTAAATCTTAAATGCCCAAGTGCCCCAAGGCCCAAGGCCATCTTTTTTATAATTAAATATTACACATTCAATGCCCAAGTTGAATTTGAAGCCCAATTGGCTTCCATTTACTTTGTGTGGGCCAACTTCCAATTACCTATTATGACCCAACTCCCAAGTACCCAATGTATTTTAATAGTCTTCAAAGAAATTTTTTTTTAAAAACCCAGTATAGCCGTGCGGCTATACTATTCTGCGAAGAAATTTTTAAAACCCAGTATAGCCGTGCGGCTATACTATTCTTCAAAGAAATTTTCAAAAAATCTAGTCTAGCCGTAAGGCTATACTATTTATTAAAAGAAAATTAGCAAGGGTACTGTTTCGGAAAAACAAAAAGGTCAAAAAATAGAGTGTGGCCGGCCGGCTATACGCTTGAAATATATTATATTCAATAGTATAGCCGTGCGGCTATACTATTTGTTAAAGAGAATTTTAAAAAAACCCTTGCAAGAGTGGGTATGAATCGATTTCTTCTTTTTCCTTAGGCTTACTTACCTTACTACCAAGCATATGAATGATCATAAAGTTCGGCCACTATATAATATTTCGATATATATTATTTTTGTTCAATAATATGTAAAATTGTGCGTATAATAAGTGAATTTTGTGTGTATTGTTGACAATTTTGTAAAAACACGTGTATTAAACATGAAAAATCCGCACGTACGTGTATTGTACGTTTTTCTTGTGTATGAAAAATGGAAGTATTGTTGAAAAATACGTATGTATGTGTATAACACGATTATTAAACGGCAATATGTTATACTATTTATTATTACAAATAAAAATGAAAACAAAATAGGCCCCCCGGTGAAATTAATTAAACTAATCTGAATTAATAAAAAAGAAAAAGAAAAAAAGAGAGAAACAAATTTATTAATTCGAAACTAAATAATTAATTTAAATCTTAAATGCCCAAGTGCCCCAAGGCCCAAGGCCATCTTTTTTATAATTAAGTATTACACATTCAATGCCCACTTTGAATTTGAAGCCCAATTGGCTTCCATTTACCTTATGTGGGCCAACTTCCAATTACCTATTATGACCCAACTCCCAAGTACCCAATGTATTTTAATAGTCTTCAAAGAAATTTTTTTTTAAAAACCCAGTATAGCCGTGCGGCTATACTATTCTGCAAAGAAATTTTTAAAACCCAGTATAGCCGTGCGGCTATACTATTCTGCATAGAAATTTTAAAAAAACCCAGTATAGCCGTGCGGCTATACTATTCTTCAAAGAAATTTTCAAAAAATCTAGTCTAGCCGTAAGGCTATACTATTTATTAAAAGAAAATTAGCAAGGGTACTGTTTCGGAAAAACAAAAAGGTAAAAAAATAGAGTGTGGCCGGCCGGCTATACTCTTGAAATATATTATATTCAATAGTATAGCCGTGCGGCTATACTATTTGTTAAAGAGAATTTTAGAAAAACCCTTGCAAGAGTGGGTATGAATCGATTTCTTCTTTTTCCTTAGGCTTACTTACCTTGCTACCAAGCATATGAATGATCATAAAGTTCGGCCACTATATAATATTTCGATATATATTATTTTTGTTCAATAATATGTAAAATTGTGCGTATAATACGTGAATTTTGTGTGTATTGTTGACAATTTTTTAAAAACACGTGTATTGAACATGAAAAATCCGCACGTACGTGTATTGTACGTTTTTCTTGTGTATGAAAAATGGAAGTATTGTTGAAAAATACGTATGTATGTGTATAACACGATTATTAAACGGCAATATGTTATACTATTTATTATTACAAATAAAAATGAAAACAAAATAGGCCCCCCGGTGAAATTAATTAAACTAATCTGAATTAATAAAAAAGAAAGAGAAAAAAAGAGAGAAACAAATTTATTAATTCGAAACTAAATAATTAATTTAAATCTTAAATGCCCAAGTGCCCCAAGGCCCAAGGCCATCTTTTTTATAATTAAATATTACACATTCAATGCCCAAGTTGAATTTGAAGCCCAATTGGCTTCCATTTACTTTGTGTGGGCCAACTTCCAATTACCTATTATGACCCAACTCCCAAGTACCCAATGTATTTTAATAGTCTTCAAAGAAATTTTTTTTTAAAAACCCAGTATAGCCGTGCGGCTATACTATTCTGCGAAGAAATTTTTAAAACCCAGTATAGCCGTGCGGCTATACTATTCTTCAAAGAAATTTTCAAAAAATCTAGTCTAGCCGTAAGGCTATACTATTTATTAAAAGAAAATTAGCAAGGGTACTGTTTCGGAAAAACAAAAAGGTCAAAAAATAGAGTGTGGCCGGCCGGCTATACGCTTGAAATATATTATATTCAATAGTATAGCCGTGCGGCTATACTATTTGTTAAAGAGAATTTTAAAAAAACCCTTGCAAGAGTGGGTATGAATCGATTTCTTCTTTTTCCTTAGGCTTACTTACCTTACTACCAAGCATATGAATGATCATAAAGTTCGGCCACTATATAATATTTCGATATATATTATTTTTGTTCAATAATATGTAAAATTGTGCGTATAATAAGTGAATTTTGTGTGTATTGTTGACAATTTTGTAAAAACACGTGTATTAAACATGAAAAATCCGCACGTACGTGTATTGTACGTTTTTCTTGTGTATGAAAAATGGAAGTATTGTTGAAAAATACGTATGTATGTGTATAACACGATTATTAAACGGCAATATGTTGTACTATTTATTATTACAAATAAAAATGAAAACAAAATAGGCCCCCCGGTGAAATTAATTAAACTAATCTGAATTAATAAAAAAGAAAAAGAAAAAAAGAGAGAAACAAATTTATTAATTCGAAACTAAATAATTAATTTAAATCTTAAATGCCCAAGTGCCCCAAGGCCCAAGGCCATCTTTTTTATAATTAAGTATTACACATTCAATGCCCACTTTGAATTTGAAGCCCAATTGGCTTCCATTTACCTTATGTGGGCCAACTTCCAATTACCTATTATGACCCAACTCCCAAGTACCCAATGTATTTTAATAGTCTTCAAAGAAATTTTCAAAAAAAAACCAGTATAGCCGTGCGGCTGTACTATTCTGCAAAGAAATTTTCAAAAAAACCAAGTATAGCCGTGCGGCTATACTATTCTGCATAGAAATTTTAAAAAAACCCAGTATAGCCGTGCGGCTATACTATTCTTCAAAGAAATTTTCAAAAAATCTAGTCTAGCCGTAAGGCTATACTATTTATTAAAAGAAAATTAGCAAGGGTACTGTTTCGGAAAAACAAAAAGGTCAAAAAATAGAGTGTGGCCGGCCGGCTATACGCTTGAAATATATTATATTCAATAGTATAGCCGTGCGGCTATACTATTTGTTAAAGAGAATTTTAGAAAAACCCTTGCAAGAGTGGGTATGAATCGATTTCTTCTTTTTCCTTAGGCTTACTTACCTTGCTACCAAGCATATGAATGATCATAAAGTTCGGCCACTATATAATATTTCGATATATTATTTTTGTTCAATAATATGTAAAATTGTGCGTATAATACGTGAATTTTGTGTGTATTGTTGACAATTTTTTAAAAACACGTGTATTGAACATGAAAAATCCGCACGTACGTGTATTGTACGTTTTTCTTGTGTATGAAAAATGGAAGTATTGTTGAAAAATACGTATGTATGTGTATAACACGATTATTAAACGGCAATATGTTATACTATTTATTATTACAAATAAAAATGAAAACAAAATAGGCCCCCCGGTGAAATTAATTAAACTAATCTGAATTAATAAAAAAGAAAGAGAAAAAAAGAGAGAAACAAATTTATTAATTCGAAACTAAATAATTAATTTAAATCTTAAATGCCCAAGTGCCCCAAGGCCCAAGGCCATCTTTTTTATAATTAAATATTACACATTCAATGCCCAAGTTGAATTTGAAGCCCAATTGGCTTCCATTTACTTTGTGTGGGCCAACTTCCAATTACCTATTATGACCCAACTCCCAAGTACCCAATGTATTTTAATAGTCTTCAAAGAAATTTTTTTTTAAAAACCCAGTATAGCCGTGCGGCTATACTATTCTGCGAAGAAATTTTTAAAACCCAGTATAGCCGTGCGGCTATACTATTCTTCAAAGAAATTTTCAAAAAATCTAGTCTAGCCGTAAGGCTATACTATTTATTAAAAGAAAATTAGCAAGGGTACTGTTTCGGAAAAACAAAAAGGTAAAAAAATAGAGTGTGGCCGGCCGGCTATACTCTTGAAATATTTATATTCAATAGTATAGCCGTGCGGCTATACTATTTGTTAAAGAGAATTTTAAAAAAACCCTTGCAAGAGTGGGTATGAATCGATTTCTTCTTTTTCCTTAGGCTTACTTACCTTACTACCAAGCATATGAATGATCATAAAGTTCGGCCACTATATAATATTTCGATATATATTATTTTTGTTCAATAATATGTAAAATTGTGCGTATAATAAGTGAATTTTGTGTGTATTGTTGACAATTTTGTAAAAACACGTGTATTGAACATGAAAAATCCGCACGTACGTGTATTGTACGTTTTTCTTGTGTATGAAAAATGGAAGTATTGTTGAAAAATACGTATGTATGTGTATAACACGATTATTAAACGGCAATATGTTATACTATTTATTATTACAAATAAAAATGAAAACAAAATAGGCCCCCCGGTGAAATTAATTAAACTAATCTGAATTAATAAAAAAGAAAAAGAAAAAAAGAGAGAAACAAATTTATTAATTCGAAACTAAATAATTAATTTAAATCTTAAATGCCCAAGTGCCCCAAGGCCCAAGGCCATCTTTTTTATAATTAAGTATTACACATTCAATGCCCACTTTGAATTTGAAGCCCAATTGGCTTCCATTTACCTTATGTGGGCCAACTTCCAATTACCTATTATGACCCAACTCCCAAGTACCCAATGTATTTTAATAGTCTTCAAAGAAATTTTTTTTTAAAAACCCAGTATAGCCGTGCGGCTATACTATTCTGCAAAGAAATTTTTAAAACCCAGTATAGCCGTGCGGCTATACTATTCTGCATAGAAATTTTAAAAAAACCCAGTATAGCCGTGCGGCTATACTATTCTTCAAAGAAATTTTCAAAAAATCTAGTCTAGCCGTAAGGCTATACTATTTATTAAAAAAAATTAGCAAGGGTACTGTTTCGGAAAAACAAAAAGGTAAAAAAATAGAGTGTGGCCGGCCGGCTATACTCTTGAAATATATTATATTCAATAGTATAGCCGTGCGGCTATACTATTTGTTAAAGAGAATTTTAGAAAAACCCTTGCAAGAGTGGGTATGAATCGATTTCTTCTTTTTCCTTAGGCTTACTTACCTTGCTACCAAGCATATGAATGATCATAAAGTTCGGCCACTATATAATATTTCGATATATATTATTTTTGTTCAATAATATGTAAAATTGTGCGTATAATACGTGAATTTTGTGTGTATTGTTGACAATTTTTTAAAAACACGTGTATTGAACATGAAAAATCCGCACGTACGTGTATTGTACGTTTTTCTTGTGTATGAAAAATGGAAGTATTGTTGAAAAATACGTATGTATGTGTATAACACGATTATTAAACGGCAATATGTTATACTATTTATTATTACAAATAAAAATGAAAACAAAATAGGCCCCCCGGTGAAATTAATTAAACTAATCTGAATTAATAAAAAAGAAAGAGAAAAAAAGAGAGAAACAAATTTATTAATTCGAAACTAAATAATTAATTTAAATCTTAAATGCCCAAGTGCCCCAAGGCCCAAGGCCATCTTTTTTATAATTAAATATTACACATTCAATGCCCAAGTTGAATTTGAAGCCCAATTGGCTTCCATTTACTTTGTGTGGGCCAACTTCCAATTACCTATTATGACCCAACTCCCAAGTACCCAATGTATTTTAATAGTCTTCAAAGAAATTTTTTTTTAAAAACCCAGTATAGCCGTGCGGCTATACTATTCTGCGAAGAAATTTTTAAAACCCAGTATAGCCGTGCGGCTATACTATTCTTCAAAGAAATTTTCAAAAAATCTAGTCTAGCCGTAAGGCTATACTATTTATTAAAAGAAAATTAGCAAGGGTACTGTTTCGGAAAAACAAAAAGGTAAAAAAATAGAGTGTGGCCGGCCGGCTATACTCTTGAAATATATTATATTCAATAGTATAGCCGTGCGGCTATACTATTTGTTAAAGAGAATTTTAGAAAAACCCTTGCAAGAGTGGGTATGAATCGATTTCTTCTTTTTCCTTAGGCTTACTTACCTTGCTACCAAGCATATGAATGATCATAAAGTTCGGCCACTATATAATATTTCGATATATATTATTTTTGTTCAATAATATGTAAAATTGTGCGTATAATACGTGAATTTTGTGTGTATTGTTGACAATTTTTTAAAAACACGTGTATTGAACATGAAAAATCCGCACGTACGTGTATTGTACGTTTTTCTTGTGTATGAAAAATGGAAGTATTGTTGAAAAATACGTATGTATGTGTATAACACGATTATTAAACGGCAATATGTTATACTATTTATTATTACAAATAAAAATGAAAACAAAATAGGCCCCCCGGTGAAATTAATTAAACTAATCTGAATTAATAAAAAAGAAAGAGAAAAAAAGAGAGAAACAAATTTATTAATTCGAAACTAAATAATTAATTTAAATCTTAAATGCCCAAGTGCCCCAAGGCCCAAGGCCATCTTTTTTATAATTAAATATTACACATTCAATGCCCAAGTTGAATTTGAAGCCCAATTGGCTTCCATTTACTTTGTGTGGGCCAACTTCCAATTACCTATTATGACCCAACTCCCAAGTACCCAATGTATTTTAATAGTCTTCAAAGAAATTTTTTTTTAAAAACCCAGTATAGCCGTGCGGCTATACTATTCTGCGAAGAAATTTTTAAAACCCAGTATAGCCGTGCGGCTATACTATTCTTCAAAGAAATTTCAAAAATTATCTAGAGCCTTAAGCTATACTATTTATTAAAAGAAAATTAGCAAGGGTACTGTTCGGAAAAAACAAAAGGTAAAAAAATAAGTGTGGGGCCGGCCCTATACTCTTGAAATATATTATATTCAATAGTATAGCCGTGCGGCTATACTATTTGTTAAAGAATTTTAAAAAAACCCTTGCAAGAGTGGGTATGAATCGATTTCTTCTTTTTCCTTAGGCTTACTTACCTTACTACCAAGCATATGAATGATCATAAAGTTCGGCCACTATATAATATTTCGATATATATTATTTTTGTTCAATAATATGTAAAATTGTGCGTATAATACGTATATTTTGTGTGTATTGTTGACAATTTTGTAAAAACACGTGTATTGAACATGAAAAATCCGCACGTATGTATTGTACGTTTTTTCCTTGTGCATGAAAAATGGAAGTATTGTTGAAAAATACGTATGTATGTGTATAACACGATTATTAAACGGCAATATGTTATACTATTTATTATTACAAATAAAAATGAAAACAAAATAGGCCCCCCGGTGAAATTAATTAAACTAATCTGAATTAATAAAAAAGAAAGAGAAAAAAAGAGAGAAACAAATTTATTAATTCGAAACTAAATAATTAATTTAAATCTTAAATGCCCAAGTGCCCCAAGGCCCAAGGCCATCTTTTTTATAATTAAATATTACACATTCAATGCCCAAGTTGAATTTGAAGCCCAATTGGCCCAACCTCCAATTACCTTGTGTAGGCCAACTTCTAATTACCTTGTCTAAGGCTACCACACTTATAAATACCTCACTTTTTCTTCTTTATTCCAATGTGGGACAAAAGTCATTGAATTTCATTCAAAGTTCGAACAACAGCCGAGAAATAAGTTCCCAAGAGAGAAGGGAAATATGTTAAGCAAGTCGTAGGAGGTCCAACAGTTATGTGATATATATATGTATATATATATATAATATTTTCATCCTCCTAGTTAATTTTTGCCTAAGAAATCCACACACACGAAATCTTGGCTCGAAACCATGGACATGTAAGCATAAGGAACCCATAGATTTTCTTTTTTTCGTAATGACATCCTACAAAAAAAAAAGACGACAAAGTATTCGGCAAATTTATTATTCTTGGCTCCTGTCGTAGAATTGTATATAAACGCGATATCTTTCACTTCTATTTGTGTTGGCGACAGCAGGTCTAGCCAAGTACCTGGAACTTGAAGCCTTATACCACCACATTCAACATGTTATTTACTAGATGAAGGCAAAACAAAAGATGTTATTTGCCAGATGAAAGCCAAAGGAAAAAAATTGTTATTTGCTGGTGAAGCAGAGAAATTTGATTTGTTCAATGGTTCTTCTGAAAGACAATGAAGATATATTAGTTGCCTGAACCATTACTTTTCTCAACCAAACAGAAAAGACTTTTCTTCGTTATTCTTTTTTTGGTCAGTGTTGTTGTTTTAAATGGACTTCAAAAAATAAATGATTGTGTTCATTCACTTCCCTAATCACTGTTTATGGATATGACAGATTTCCAATTCTCTTTAGTTTTGAACAATTAGTCGTAACTCGAGATGTGTGTGGAGGCAAAAGACGTGTGATTGGAGAGACTAGTATTGTTTCTGTTCTGTGATGGCGTAAAAATAATTAAGTACATTTTCTTAGGTGCTTTAGAAAAATCTTGCGTGATAAAGCTTATTTATAAATAAAAAAAACGATCATTGTAATATGTGATTTATTCCATATTTTATAAACTGTTTAAAGCTTGTCGTAATTATACAAAAATAAAAATATAAAATATAAAAAATAAAAAATTCATCATAATTAAATAGAACTTGGGGTTTTTAGCTTTTTCTTCATGGTCCTTTAAAAAATATTGTCCTAAAAGTGAAACAAAATCTAGAGAAGCAGACAAATTTGGTTTGTTCAAATGGCTCTTCCAAAAGTGAAACAAGAAGTCAATGATCATTACTAGATGTAATTGGGTTGAATAATATGCCGTAGATAGTGAGATTTGAATGGCGAATGCAACTACGGGACCCTACTCATTTAGTTAATCGTGTTGTATGGTTCAACATTACTCTATAAGGTCGTATTCAGGTTTGTTGAAGTCGTATTCAACGAACTTTTAATTACGCTGAGTTTTTTATTATCTATATATATAAAGGCAGAAGGTCTTATTTTTATTAAAACTAATCATTTATATATTATTTATAAAATAAATTTTTACTTAATTGTACAATTTATTCATACAATACATAATTAAAAATGAATTATTTTTTTCCGAATAATGCTCGTTAAATGTGATTATCTTCATTAATTTATTAGTCGCATTAGATTGCAAGTTGTGTTATAGTAGTGTTTTGTGTAGAGGAATGATCAACCCACCATAGTGTGTGTGTGTGTATATATATATATATCTCCTAAACAATGCAGGTTTGGGGATCAGAATACCGTCCCCACCCCACCCCACTCCAAATACTATATCCGAAAATTTTCCCAAACCCGTCATATGCAATTTCTATCTTTCATAGTACATATCCTATCTATTAGGGTCTAGTCCTGCAAAGACTCTAACCCGTGGGGAAATTGTCGCTCCTACCAGTCATAGCCTTGTGGGCTCTGGCTTGAAGAAAAGGGCTTTAACATCATGGTCAACATGTTGAGGCAGCATAGTCAATGTTTTAGCTGATGAAGCTGTGATATGCTTGAAGTGCCTAGACTCCAAGATAGTATCAGTGCCAAAAGCCTCATTGATAGGGAAATTCCACTCGGAAGGGTTTCAACTAGAATCAGTTTCTCAGCATTGATTAAAGCATCGAGAACTAATGTTAGTTTTAGACTTTGCCTAACAAAATCAGTTTTAAACCAATTGAGACCAGCAAAACTCACAAGCTAACCCATGCTCTCATTTGGGGAATCATTCAAAGCTAATCCCTGCAGCCAAACCATCACAATCTCAAGGAGGCTTTGCATCCAGCATCAACAATCCAATCCCATTTCCCATAACTCACAGCTAATTTCACTTTTTTCTTTTCTTTTCTTTTCTTTTCTTTCATACCAAAGAGGCCAAATGTGTGAGGCATTGCGTTTCATAGTGTTCCTGATCAAAAGCAGATGGTTCACAGTTTTTGCCTCATTCTTGATGATGGCTTATTCTGGTGGAACCTATCTGTTTGGGACCTATTCCAAAGAGCTGAAGCAAACTTTGGGTTATGACCAATCAACCCTAAATTTGTTGGGTTTTTTCAAAGACCTTGGAGCAAATATTGGCATTTTTTCTGGCTTAATTGCTGAGGTCACCCCAACATGGTTTGTGCTCCTGATTGGTGCAGCCATGAACTTGTTTGGCTACTTGATGATGTGGTTAGGTGTCACAGGCAAGATTGCCAAGCCAGCAGTCTGGCAAATGTGCACCTACATTGCCATTGGAGCCAATTCTCAAAGCTTTGTGAACACAGGAGCCCCTGTGACTTGTGTCAAAAACTTCCCAGAAAGCAGAGCCATTATGCTTGGCCTCTTAAAAGGGTATGTTGGGCTCAACTCTATCTTGCTTTCTATGGCAATGACAGGAAGGCTCTGATTCTTCTTGTTGGGTGGCTGCCTGCTCTGATTGGAGTGATTTTTGTGTACACAATTAGACCCATGAAGGTTGAAAGCAAACCCAATGATCTCAAGGTGCTTTTCTACTTTCTTTTTATGTCAATTGCTTTTGCTCTTTTTCTCATGGCAATAACTCTCATTCAGAAAAGCATTACATTCTCCAAAGGAACCCAAGCACTCACAGCCACTGCTGTCTGTTTTCTGCTTCTGTTCCTTTGTCCATTTCCGTAAGTGAAGAGTTGGATAACTTTAAGCTCAAGGAACACCCGAAACCTCCTACTCAGATTTCCATTGTCCATTTAGAAAAAAATCCATCAAACCAAGCCATTCCAGCACCAAAAACACTATCAATTTCTTCCTCTTCCCATCCCAGAGGCACACCTTTCTTCTCCAACATTTTCAACAAGCCGCCGAGAGGAGATGACTACACAATCTTACAAGCCCTCTTCAGCATTGATGTGCTGATCCTTTTTAATTGCAACACTCTTTGGACTTGGCTCAAGCTTGACTGCTGTGGCCAATTTTGGCCAAACTGGTGAGTCATTGGGTTACAAACCTGAAACCATTCACACTTTCATGTCACTCATCAGCATATGGAACTTTTTTGGTAGAGTCTTTTATGGGTTTGTCTCAGAAACCCTACTCATGAGAGACCAAATTCCAAGACCCCTTATGGTCACAATTGTCCTTGTCATAGCAACGACAGGCTACCTTCTCATTGCTTTCCCATTCCCTGGTGCTTTGTACATTGCTTCGGTGATCATTGGGTTCACATTAGGGGCTCAGTTGCCATTGGTTTACTCTATCATTTCTGAAATCTTTGGCTTGAAGTACTATTCTACCCTTTTCAACTTTGGCCAATTGGCAAGTCCTCTTGGCTCTTATTTGCTCACTGTGAAGGTCACGGAATGCTATATGACAAAGAGGCAAGGAAGGACCTTGCAAAGTTGGGCCAGACCAGGACCCAAGGGAAGGACCTCCCCTGCATTGGAACTCATTGTTTTAAGATGGCTTTCATCATTTTGGCTGCAGTCACATTCTTATCGGCTCTCGTTTCATTTATTTTGGTGGAGAGAACCAAGCCATTCTATAAAGGTAACATATACAAAAAGTTAAGAGAGAATGCTGAGCAAGTCAAGGCTGAAGAGGTAGAAGAAATGGCTTCACCATCATTTTCTAATGGATTTAAATGATCACTTGGATTGGATATATGGACGATTCTATGGGTAATGTTTTCTCTTGTTGGACAGACTAGCAATGCAACGATTTGTGTGTTTTCAAATTGTGAATTTGAACACCTCATATTAGAAGGAAATCTAGCACAGTTCAGTAGCATACTTATGTTATGTTGTTAAATTGTCCATTGAAAGGTTGGAAATGTCACCGTTGACCTTGTAGACATCAAGAAACCCTTGTAATTTGTAAACATGGACGCATATTCAATTCTTTAGTATGAGTTTACATTTTTTCGGTACACCGAGTTTCTTCATATTGTTTCGCAATTCTTATATTGTATTCATCCAAAGTAGAAGAAAAATACCACTATCATAATGCAATGATTCACTGAAAAGTAAAATATAAACGGCAGACGAAGTCTAATGTAACCAATCAACATAAACTTATTACAAGTAACTTTGTTTTCTAGTAACATAATTTTATGTTGTAGAACAAAATTTGCATGGGCTATATATCCCATGAAAATGAACCAACTCAGCTTGCCAGCCCAATCAACCCCCAACCCACCTCAATAAACTTGTATGGCTTCCAGCTAAGATTAGAAGAAAAAACAAAATACAGACACATATACATATCTTCCGACTATGAATTTTTGGACGCTCTTTTTGTATAAGTTAAGCGCAAGCAGTGCACAGTGTGAAATTAAAAACGTATCGAGAAAACGCGGTTATCATCAAAACACATGTTGAGTGATTGACGATGAGGCTTCGCTAGGGTTTAAAACTAACGGATTGTGTCATTCGTTTTTTCTTTTGTGTGTTTCTCCGACGGTTTAGGACACGTCGGGTGCTTTGCTCTTTTTGTATATAACGAGTTAAACGACGAGGAATGAGAGGCAGCTGTGTTTTAACTTTTATGGTACCGACACCGAGTCATATGAGGGCGGAAACAAATAATATTTTAAATATATATTCTTGTATTTTATAAAAGAAGAATTGTCATTAAGACAAAAAAAAAAAGAAAAAAGAAGAAGAATCGTCATTTTGGGCAGGCAATGGGCCCAGTTGGGTTGGGTCTACCTAATTTCGGCTTCTGTCGTTTTTGGGTACTTAAGGAAGACGTGTACGGATACTGCCACACACCAAGTTGGAATTGCAGATTGTTTTAGTAATATATACATATAGTAATTGTTTTAGTAATATATTGAGTAACATTCTACATGACCAATTTTTGTATCATATTGTTGATATCATTAATAATTTAATAAAGTTTTGATACATTTATACTGAGAGTAATCGCTTCTCGTACATAAGTGGAGTTCACTAATACAAATAATCTCACTCCTATTAAAATGTGATGTTCCTATCGTTTTCTTGGTTGATAAAGATGAATCAAATCAAACAACTTGTCAAAATTTATTGAAAATAATATTCACAACATTATCACATTGTCTCAAATGCTTGGTGTGATTAAACCCAAGTAACAACTTAATGATTGATTAACTCTTATAATATATGCTGTCATACCCTAAGCAACATCAAAAGGAAAAGGAAAAGGCAAAAGAACAGAAATTGACAAGTTTGTCTAATTGAGAGTTTCAAAGGCAAGTGTGTGCCAATTAGTCCCTACAAACAAATCATAAAAATTGATTATCTTTATTGATAAATGTTGATGGCTATGGCTAAGTGGCTATGTGTCAGCCAGATGAGAGGGTTGGGGGGTAGGGGGCAATATGAACCAGGGAATGGTCTAGTCACCCACATATGAGATGTGACACATTCACACACCCCCATATTCCCACCGCTCTCTGATTGATTGAACCCCCCACTCTCTCTCATCCTCCTCTCTCTCAGCCCGCCATCAAACCCTACAACTTCTTCATTCATTTACTCTAAAGAAGTAGGTGCCAAATATTACTAAGTTCATGAATGAATGTTCTCTTATCAGGTATCTTATATGTTGTTAAATTAAAAACTACTAGGTACCAAAATATGAATTCACTTAATCAATTAGAAATTTGTGTGTGTGATTGCTTGTGGATGTAGAAGTATATGGACTTCAGAATTAGACCGACATATACGAATTTCACCGACACATACGAATTTCATGTCACTGACATATACGAATTTCACTGTGAGACTCAGGTGCATTTACAGTTAATAATTAAATACGCTTTTGTTAATTATCCAAATTAACAGTTTTGTGATCAATTGTGTAAAGTTTTGTAACAAGATTGAAATTATTGAATAGTGGGCCAAATGTGTGTAGTGAATTTACCTTCCATTTTAATCCCTTTTTCTTTTGCTCCATAACGAACAACTCTCTCTCTCTAACAACTTTATTAACTTCTTAATTTCGGTGGGTTTGCATGAATGAAGAGACTCACAAAGCCGGCCTCACTGTGATTCTCTCACGCCGGCGCTTCCAGAACCAACTTCAATTTCAACCACTTTCCTCCTCTCTCGTCTCTCTCAATCCTTTTAACAAACACGTACAAAACAAAGCAAAGCTCTCGAAATGAAAATGCTTTTTCCACTCTCATCATTTTCTCTCACCATTTTCCCACTGCCATTGCTCTCTCTCTGAATTCACGTCCCAAACACCGAACCCACCACGCCACCCAAACAAAGCCCAAATCTTTACACAAAAGCAATGCTAGATCTCAACCTCAGCTTCGTCTGCAACGACGTCGTCTCCAGCTCCGACAACAACCTTCTTCACCTTCCCGCTACCACCTCCCCAATCCAGAGCTCAGCCAGCTTCAACTCCTCCTCCAACCTCACTGCCGCCGGTGACGACGAAGACTCGTCCACCCTCAACTTCCTCTCCCCAAACGACGTCGCTGCAGACGACAACGCTCACTGTGATGCTCGGACCATCCAGCTCTTCCCGCTTGCGCAATCCGTACTCTCTTCTTCTTCGTCGTCATCGTCTTCGAGAAAGCATTGGCTGGGACTATCGTCCAATTCCGGATTGGAGGTGGAGCCGAGCTACTATGCTCCTGCGGAGCAGATCGTGCCCCTGCAGCAGAGAGTGAAGAAGAGCCGGAGAGGACCCAGGTCTCGGAGCTCTCAGTATCGGGGCGTTACGTTCTATCGGAGAACCGGGAGATGGGAATCTCATATTTGGTTAGTGTTTGGCTGCGGTGATAACACTATTAACACTCTGTTTGGATACTTTGATTGTGGCATGAATTTGAGCTCTCTCACTTCTTTTTTGTGTAGGGATTGCGGGAAACAGGTGTACTTGGGTAAGAAAAATCAAAACCCACCGCTTAGTCCTTTTTTTTTTCTTTTTTCTTTTTTCTTTTTCTGGCTGATTATATTTTTCTTTTTGTCTTTTGTTTATTGTTCTGAAATTTTAGGAGGATTTGACACTGCCCATGCTGCAGCTAGGTAAGAAAATAAGAATCCTATTGTTTGATATAAATGTTTTTTTTAATAAAAAATTTAGTGCATGTTTTTTTTCTTTTTCTTTTTTCTTTTAACGTTTCGGGTATTTGTGGGTGTTTGGTAACATGAACTTAGGGCATATGATCGAGCTGCGATCAAGTTCCGTGGAACTGAAGCTGATATTAATTTCAATGTTAGTGATTATGAAGACGATATTAAGCAGGTCGGTTTTAGAGTGTGTTATGTGTACAATATGGTGAAGATTTTTCCTGGCGTTGTCTTATTTCGTTCTGGGGTTGAATTTGACTGTGACGCAGATGAGCAATTTTACAAAGGAAGAGTTTGTGCATATCCTGCGTCGCCAGAGCACCGGATTCTCTAGAGGAAGCTCAAAATACAGGGGAGTCACGTTGCACAAATGTGGCCGCTGGGAAGCTCGTATGGGCCAGTTTCTGGGCAAGAAGTAAGAACCCCTTTCTGTTTTTACTGTCATTATTTTATGTGTCAATGTGTTTGAATATGGATTTTGAGTATTCATTTATGTATGTGGTCTAAGTGATTATGATAAGTGAACAAGGGAACAATACAAAGAATTGCGTTCAGCAAGGACCAAATAAATAGTTGGGACTTCGTTTTTGTAAAGTAAATTGTTCGGATGAATTGAGAAATTGGTTTTCATTGGCTATGGTATTTCATTGCTTGCCTGCAGGTATATATACCTGGGCCTATTTGATAGCGAGATTGAAGCTGCAAGGTCTTTACGATATTATATAGGCACCGTTTTACTTGATATCTAAACTTTGAGATCTTACTGACCATGGGATTCATTTAAGTTAGTATAGTGTTGTTCTTTGAAATCAGGGCATATGACAAGGCTGCCATCAAATGCAATGGAAGAGAAGCAGTCACCAACTTTGAGCCAAACTCATATGATGGTCAGATAATGTCTGAGGCCCACAATGGAGGTATATTGTTAGAGAATCCATTTTTGTAAGATCTTTGTGTGTAATCCTTTGTCAATTTAGTTGAGCAAAAAAAAAAAAATCGAACTATTCTTTTATTTCTACCAATACATCATCTATCTACAACCCTCTTGGTACAGGCAGTGACAAAAGTCTTGATCTGAACTTGGGAATTGCTCCCCCTTTGGTTTCTGAGCTCCAAAAGAACAACAGCAATTTGAGCAGCTTCCCTGTGCAGCTAGGCTGCGATGATATTCCTATTCACATGAGAACAAGGGTAATGTTGAGATCAACTTTTGAAAGCCCCACTCAGCTGAATTCACCTTTGCTATTGTACAGAAGTCCTTTGCAACTTAAGCTACTCCCTTTAAAGCATTTTATTGTTCTGTTTACAGAATGAGAACTCTGCTCCAGCACCTATGAGGGCTCAACTGTCTCATGGCTCAATGGTGGCGTCTGAGGAGCCTCCTATAATGAGCAACATAAATTCCAGTTTCTTTCCCATCCAAGTGGTAATTTACATTCACTTTTAGTCACTATCATAATTTATTATAAGAAGTTATCAAACCTTAATTTTTCTGCCTGAAGTATTTTCTTGTTGACCTTTGCAATGTTTTCATTTGATTTTGTTATTGGTGTACACTTCAATTTTTTATGTTAAATCTTCTATCCAATTTAGAAAGAATCTCCTTGTTTTTTACATTCGATATTCCCTTATTGGTCCTTGTTTTCTTAACCCTTGGAAGAAGCATTGCGGGATTCCCTAATATGAACAAATTATTTGATTGCAAAGAGGGTTTATTTCCTGTTTATCACCAATCACTGACAATTCTAGTTTTGCTGCGTTTATTAACAATTCGACTTCTTTTGTATTTTCAGGAAAGAGCAACGGAAAAGAGAATGGATGTTAACTCCTTCCCAAATTGGGCATGGCAACTCCAAGGCCTTAATGGTGGAGCACCTCCAATGCCACTCTTCTCTGCTGCAGCATCATCAGGATTCCCTTCTTCAACAGCCACTTCACCACCAGCTGCTGTCACTCAACTTCATTTTCCTAACACAACTATTCTCCACCACCATTGTTCACCATCGACAGTCACCACCAACATACCCGGTTTCTATTGCAGGAGCTGAAAACCAGAACCAGATAGGATATAAACCACGGCACATTAGTATTTTAGTGTAGAACGTAGTCACGGGACGAGTAGAAAAAGATTAGTAATGAAATTTGTTTTGCTATGATCATGTAAAGATTATCTTTTCTTGAGGCATGGAAAAATTGAGGTAGTTTTGCCTTCTTCTGACCTGTGGTCACATTCTTTTGCATAACTCCTTCCTTTGAGGGATGCTGAAAAGCAGGTGGAGCAAAATCTGATTTGGAAGCTTAAAACAGTTCAATTCCAAATTCCTTTTCTTTTTACTGCTGAAGAGTTTGTACTTTAGCGTGAAATGAATGGTATCTTATTTCTGATTCCCAGATTGGTAGTTGCTCATAAAGCTTGACATGCTCTGCTAGCAAGCACAAAGCTAGAACAAAACAAAACAAACTTAAAATTCAAACACATTAACAGGCAGCTGCATAACAACAATTTCCAGCAATGCAAATTTTCAGATTTGTAAAGAACATAGAAAAGGAAATATATATTTGAAAAAAGAAAAAAAGAAAAAAAAAGCTTTCCCTATGATGTGTTAGTTTTAGGAATTGTGGGTTGTTCTTTGGTTGCCAAATGGAGGAGACGTGGACAAGTTGGGGTTGGAGCTAGCTAGCTACGTGTATATCTGTGCAGACTGTAAAGGAAAAGTAGCAATGTAAGGATCCGCAATCCTCGGCTTTTAGGCTGAAGCAGGTACTTGTTACACACTGCACTGCACTGCACTGCACTGCAAATTTGAAAAGGATCAAAGATGGAGAAAGAGGGTCGTCGACCTGTCTGTAAATGATAAAATAATAATATTTGTAATTTTGTGTATCTGCATTGTGATTTATGAGCAGCGTGAAAAGCCCGTTTGTACTTTCATACGTCTCCAAAGTAAAACCATTCAAGCCAGGTACCTCCAGCCTTTTCAGCGTACCTTACCATTTCATACTTACCTTTTTCACCTTTTTTTTAATCATTTTCACATACAAATTGTACATAAGATTCTACAGAAACTTGTTCCTTTATGTTCTCGAGTATATTTTTGCTCCCACAGTTACCCAAGTGAATTTGTACACAAATGTGATTAGAGGGAAATTCAAAATTAGGTGCAAAGAGATTAACTCATTGTTCTGACTAACTGACCTAAAATACATTTATGAATGTTATTTAACCTACATGTTACACGTATCTAAAAAATTAAACTCATCAAACGACAATTGACTTGGTGGTAATACTCATCACCAATAAGAATGACGAGAAAAACAATACGTAAAACCCAAAGTTTTATAATTTTTTTTTTTAAAAAGAACTTAAATATGTTTCTGTCTCTCTCTCTCTCTTCACACTAGAAACCTGTAGGGTTATATAGGGAGGATGTGGGCTATAATTGCCATGCTCCTCCTCCTAGTGTTGTGTTTGGTACAACCTGATGTAATCTGATAGCTTTATTGGGCAGTTCACAGCTGTGTGCCTGTCTCAGTGTGAATGCATGTCATATATACTTAGATACAAGATTTCTGTTTATGGGGGCAGAGCATGACCTCGTGATTTGCAGAAGTGTGTTCATATATAGTCAGTTTCCTTCCACTTTGGTTATTCAACCAAACTCTATCAAAACAATTCAATGCTCTCTCTCTCCGTTTTGTCTATCATTTTTAGGATGCCCCCCTTTCATTCTGTCACTGACTCAAGCCTCTTTTTACTTCTCTGCTCATAATTTTAGCATATAGGGTTTAAGGCGTTTTCGCTTCTCGGGCTGGTCTAATATAGGCTCTTCTAATTTCTATTTCTTAGATATCAACCTATTAATTTTGAAATTTATGTATAAAATTCAAGTTCGAACTAAAATATATAAAGAGGAATGCTATCATCTTCTCTCTAATCTTCTTCTTTGGACCTTCTCCATTTTCTTCATTACATGTGTCACTTTCCTTACACTAAAAACAAGGTCATTATTGCATCCCACAAACTAATTTTTGTTTTCCAAGTCTTATCCTTATTAAATGTATTGATTTTTTTTTTTAACAACTTTCTTAAATAAGAAAAAATGCCATTTTTATTTTAAGAAGTTTTTTTTTTTCAAAGAGAATGGTTTTTTTTTTTCCACAACAAAAATGATGTCACTTCCATGATAACAAATTTAGTCATTTGAGGAAAAGATATGTTGTAGTTATTATTTTTCAGGTACTTAAATGTTAAGATAATCATACACACACAAAAAAAAAAAAATAACAGTAAAAGATAAATATCAATAATACCAATATCCATAGAAAATAAAAATAAAAATTTAAAATAGAAAGTGATATAATATTTTATTAGCAACAACAGATTCATAGTAATTTTCACAATAGTTAATTAAAAAAAATTTGTTTACAAAACTAGTTGTCATATAATAAAAAGTTTATTAATAAAATAGTTAATTAAAAAAATCTGTTTTCTCTAGGAAAAAAAAAACAACATTTAAAATAAAATAAAAAAACTAACCTTTAGAGTAAAAAGGTGGTAATAAAAGGTGACTTTTTTTTCTTCTCTAAACTAACGTTTTTTTTAATTTGATTTTTTAACAAGGTGGTAACAAAGTTTTAAAAAATTACCCTTGTAAAAAAGTCAATATATTTAATAAGGTTAAATTTGGAAGACAAAACTTAGTTTGTGTGATGCATTAATGACATTGTTTGAAGTGTAAAGAAAGTTACACATGTCATCAAGAGGAGAAGGGAGAAGGTCCAAAGGAAATTTATTGTTAAATTTTTTTTAAAAAAATTCCAAATTAATTCCTACATCCATTTGGAAATCTTTCCAAATACAACTATGTGTTATTAGTTACAATTCAATTAAAATTTGTTTCTACATTGGTTCATACATTAATATACATATACAATAATGGCTTAGTTGGGGGTATTTTAGGAATCAAAAAAGTACAATAAATTCGATTTTGCACTTGATTATGTAACTTACCGAATTGGATCCTAGTCATCGGGTTTTATTTAGAAAAAACAGAATTTTATTCAAACAAAAATAAAGAAATGGGTTGTAGTTGAGGAAAAATGATTTGAAGGAATTAGGCTCAATTTACTATTTTAAGTATTAAAACATAAATTCGAAACAGGGTTTACTAACTTGTATTTCTTGTAAAATATAAGAGCATCCACAACCATACTCTCTATTTTTTTTAGTTAAATTTTAGCTAAAAACATATAAAAGTTATTTTAGGAGCTCTCTATGAAATTTAAACTTCAATCATGCTCTCTAGTTTAGAGAGTCATAAATGCTACAACTCTTTTTTAATTGGTCCATTTCTATTAAAAAAATAAATATAAAAAATAATAAACATTAATTAAAGTTTTGAAATACTCATTAAATAAAACATCATTAAATTATAGGGAGCCACTAGGAGTCCTTTCTCTCTCCTCAGATTTAGGAGCTCCTAAAGGTCTCCCTGTTTTAGGAGGTGGATAGGGAGCATAGTTGGAGTTGTATTTTTCCAATTCCTCCCTAAAATTTGTCTAATGAGGTAGTTTAGAGAACCCATTGTAAATGCTCTAAGGCTAATAGCGACCTCACAAAGGGGTCTCTCTCTCTGCATTTATTTGCTGCATGGGCGGTTGGAAGATTTACTTTCCTTTCAATGGCACTGTTTATGCATATGCATGGCTTGTACACAAACATTTAAACCAAATTAAATCACTACTGAAACTTAATTATAACTCAAATCCTTCTTTTGGGAATTTCCTTTTCACTCACAGTGTATGTGTATTTAATTTCCCAATGTGATGAATAATGTAATCTTGTCACATTATTTAATGTGCCAAATAAATTCTTATTTTGGCAAACTGAATTCGATAATGCTAGCCAGGATTTTCTCATCATTACCACTGATGATATTGTTACATTTGGTTTCTCAACTAAATTGACAAAGGATATTTGGTTTCTTGAGTTGATAAATGCAAGAAGAGAATGAGAGTATATTTTGTTACATGTTCAATTACACGTGTAATGATGTTATAAAGTTCGATTGAGTTTAGGCCACACATTTAATAATTCAAATAATAATCAATTTAATTTGTGGTTTAAATTCACAGTCTGATAACATAAATATTTTCTCAATTAATTCAACAGTATAATACATTTCCCACGTGTCTATATCTTACTTATTAGAAACAAATGAGAAGATCCACAGTCAAACCCAACTTTACCGTATGTTCCTCTCCCTCACAAACACACCAGAAAACACAGCGCTTGTGTGTGTGGAATGCATCAAGTAAGTACACGCCAATGCAATGCAACTATTTGAAATGAAAGAGCGAGAGTGTGCAGAGGAGTACAACTGCTTTTACTATTTTACTGATTTGCTGTTTTACTACTCGAAAGTAGACTATGTATATATAGAGTGGTCCAGTCAACAGGCGTTGGGCATGTTCATGATCCTCTCTCTCTCTCTCTCTCTCTCTCTCTCTCTCTCTCTCTCTCTCTCTCTCTCTCTCTCTCTTGCATTGCCTTGCATGTAAATAAACCTGGGTTCCTAGGTTTCCCTTTCACAATAATACACACTAGAGTACAACACAAAACAGCTCAGGCTCATATTTTGATTTTTGGGGGTACCTTTTTGAACTGTATGTGATGGAATCTTCAGGGGATGATAAGGTTGATGAGTCACAGTCAAAAGTCCTGCCTGCTTGCCTGCCAACCTAGGCTACCATTCTAATCTTCACAGAGTATCTGCCAGAATTATAGAGTGAGATTTTTTACCCTTCGATCATTCTTATTTACTCTCTCTCTCTCTCTCTCTGCGCAAGAGAAGAGACTTCACTTTTTATAAGCAAACAGGGATGCCAATAGTGAACTAATTTGCATGCGGCCGGATGGATACTATTGTCTTGAGAGAGAGAGAGAGAGAGAGAGAGAGAGGCCAGTTTAAATTATTGAAGCAACAGTTCATGAGGACGTCCATCAGACCACACCCTTGAGAGTTGAGAAAGGTCCAGCTACTTCAAAAGCTTCTGTTCTCACGAGCTTTCAGTTCTAAGCACTAATTAATGACTGCTCGATAATTATTCTGGTTGAGTTGAGTTGGGCTAAAACAGATTGTCATCCATTCTTCTAAGTTCTAAGTTCTAAGTTCAATCTCTTTGTAGGGGTTCCATTTGGTTGATAAATCAGAAAATTTTATATATACAAAATAGGCATGCACGTTCTGGTACCCAAAGGACCTAGAAAAGGTGAACTGATTAGACTGCGGAGCCCTGTTCCGACCCTACAAAAGCAACCTAACCACACGCGAATTTAAAAACAATCTTTCACCAAAAGAACTACAGTGGCCTGCATCATGCAAGTAAGAAGACAATGCACCTCTAATTGCCTAATCTGACCCTTAATGCTTCAGGCAAAAGCATGCAATGGTGCCATTTTTAAAGTTCCTTCAACTTTGCACATGCAATGACACCTATGATAAACATAAAAATGGGTGCTCATTGAATCTCCATCCCTTTTCAGTTCATTTCTTAAAAAATTCATACGTCTATGGACAACCAAAACAAGTTCCGTAAACAACATCCAGCAACGTCATTAACACCGACTTGACTTTCAATTTAGCATTTCATTCATTGTCATTATACACTTGATCACTGGTGAGAGTTCTAAAACATTAACAGAGGTCAATATTGGGTAACATTAGATGCATCCATTAGGTCAACCAAACACGACAGAACCACTTTCCTCAAGTCTACCTGCATAGAGAAAACAAGACAAACAAATAACTCATTACACTAGTGAAGAACTTTATGCAAACTTTAATTTGTTCACAATAAAGAAAGCAAGACAAGTTTCCAACAGTGAGAAAGATATTTCCCAACATTTGGATTGTATTCTGATTTTCGTTGATAGATTTGGATTTGGATAGATCTCATGCATGCATTAATATTTAATATACAACCTTCTTTCAATAGACTAGATATAGCCATACAGGAAAAGTTTACTATATAGTTATGAATTTTGTATGATTTGACTATAGTAGTATATATTCAAAATCTGATTACCGTAAATATACAGAAAATAGACATTATGTGTTCCAATATCTGTGTTGTATGTATCTCACCTTGCTTTTAGAAGAATGGTTGTATTGTATAGGCGCATCTGTGTTCCCTCATACCCCCATCATAGCATATCGATATCCTTATATTTTTCCACTCAAGAAAGTGTGAAAACAGGCCTCCCTCGAGAACATATGCCTCCACTATATGGAGTTATAGTCACTGCATTGACACTTACCACACAGACAGGGAATGTTGAAACTCGAGGCCTCTCACTAGCAAATGAATGCATAGAATTCCCTCACTCAATTTCCATTCTGTGAGAATGCAGTAACCCTTGAACCTATCACTTCTTTTCAAGAAAAACCAATTTCCGACAAAGAGAAAGACAAAGGTTGATCCTTACTAGGTGATACTAATAAACTGTGGATATAACTCAGAAGGTGAAGCTACTTCAAAAGGGAAAATTAGCATCAAAAGAGCAATCCACTCAGTCACACTTGACCCCCCCCAGTCAAGCACGAAAGAGAAACTCCAGCTACAAAAAAACTCACATTTCAAATGCTCTGTTGTTTAGATGGCTGAAGCAACCTGCTGGAGACTTCATATTCTCATAACAGGGAATGAGGTTGGTAAATCCCAATCTATCATTTCTCAGTAGATCTGATATACCAAGATCGCTCACACTCCTGACCTCATTCCATTGAGCCCAATGACTGTTTGATACATGCACGTCACTGAATTGTTGAGTGCTGGACTGTACAAATGAAGATGTATTGTTGGGCTGGAATTGATCTGGATGCTGTGGAGAAATTCTATGTGCATCATTTAGGGAAGAGTACCTAGTACTGAAGTGGTCTTGAAATCCTAAGTTTTGCTGTGCAGAAGTTGGCTGCTGCCTCATAAAATGGAGACTTGCATCAGGCTCAGAAGTATTAAACTGAGATAAAGTTGCTCTCCTACTCAACCCTCTCGCCAATATTCCTTCACCAACTTCCAGAATTGCCTGACCATTATTCTTAACATCCCCTGTGTTGCCAGAATTACCAGTCGATATACAAGATGGTTGCAACAAATGATTCACTGGAGGGCACAAGCAGTACTCTTAGAATGAGTCTACAAAAGAAAACCCACAAAACAACATAAGTAACAGACAACATACCAGAACTGTCAAAAGCTTGGTTCGCCCTCCTGCTGCTCAAATGAGATGGAAACCCTGGAGGTGGTGCTCTGCTTGGCACTGAAAATCCTGGTGGGACTGAACTAGGAGCTTCTGCAACCGTCGGAAAATGTCAGAGCAATGGACAAAAGAAGTTAATTTATAGATTCATATATGCTAAATAAAAAAGGAGAACCTAAAAGATACCGAGTGAAAGTAAACTTTCAACAATAAAGCACCATTAAAGGCTATGCCTAGTGAAAATTTGCGATCAAGATTCAAGAGAAATGACAAATCATGAACTACAAAAAATCAGATTCTACCTGCTGTTTACCCTATAACAAATAAACAAGTGAAGAATGAAAAAAGAGCCAGACAGAGAAAACATCATTACAATAACTTATTAAAAGTTACAAACCTGGAATTTTAGAAGACGCATATGAAGGAATCCTGAGAAATTTATTAGACTCAAGATCTACGAAGGAATCCTTCTTGTCCATCAAATCAGATAATGCAGAGTAGTCATTTGATGCATGCCATACATTATCGCAAGAGTCCTCTTGTTGGGCAAATGAGAACCTGGACTGCTTTTTATCAAGAAGTTTTCTTGAACTCTGTACTTTCAGGAGACTGCAATCTTTATCAGTTTCACCCAACAACTTAATGAGATTGTGAAAAGGAGATAGAGAGCCTTCAGGTGCATCCAAGTCCATTGCCAAAATATTTGAGATTATGCCACTCTCTCCTATATCGTAAGCAAGACTGCAGTCAATACTGGGCTTATTGGTGTCAGACCCTCCCAAGTACTTGCCTGATCCCATCTCGGGTAACACACTGGTAGGTTCAACTGTCCTATCAAATTCACCGATGCTATTGCCTTTGTTATCAATGGATTTATTTGACAAGTTTGATGATGGATGACATATGTTTTTGTTACTTGTTAAGTCAGTGGATGTTGCTCTAATACCTCGACCAATACCATTGTTTGGTAATAGACAACCTAAGTCTTTTATGGAAGTTCTATCTACTAGAGCTTCTGAAGCAGTATTTGATACAGCTACTTGACCATTATTGTTTATATTCTTTTCATTCAGTACCAGTGGATCCAAACCATTAAAATGCCCTTCACAGCCTTCTGCAGATATAATAGATCTTACATTGTGAGTAGAACTTTCATTCCTAACAACTTCGGATGAATGGGGATGAAGATCATTAGATGTCTCAGGATTTTGATGGGGTAGCCTTTCGGAACCTGGAGAACTTGTTGCTGTGGGCACACTAGGGGAGACTTCCATGACCCTGATAGAGAAACCAAGATGACATTAGTTCTCGAACACACAATCAAAAGCATGAAACCACAGATCATAAAATTAGATACCAAGGTGCTCTTGCAGGAATAGATCTTCTAAAGTCAGAATCTGCACAAGAACTCTTAACCACATTCCCAGCAATCTGTTGAAAAAAGATAAGTAAAAGGTTAAACATAACTGAAGTGCACTGCATAGATAACATCCAGAGCTTATCTGCATAAATGATGCATTTTATTGACTATAACACCTCCATCTCAATGATCATCATTCATTTGATTTTAAAATACCTTGCACCTTTCTGCCACCATAGTATAATTATCTATCCTAAGCAAATAAACCAAAACATGTGCAGAGCCTTACATCTGATGGTTGTTTAACAAGTGGTTTAGCTTCTGTTGATCTTTCACATTTGCTATACTCATCCATCGGAGGAGGTAAACCTTTCCCCGGACGCCGATGCAGATTATTTGTAACACCAATATTTTGATGATCTTTACTCCTGCGCAACAGTAGAGTTTAAGATATAAACTACAATATGATATTTACCAAAGAGATAAGGGCCAAGTCACAAGTGAGATTGCCCAAACAGTAAAAAAAAAAACATTTAATGCATATTTCAAATGCACAGAAGGCATGTGAGATTGCTCCTTTTATATACCTTTCAAAGGCTGAAACTAATCCATCCTTGGTAAAACTATCTTCCTGAGAGCCAAAATCATGCAAATACCAACAATCTGGATTGTTGCAAGGCTGAACCAGCAAAAGAATTCTTCTTAGTGATGACAAAACTAAGTTTTTCTTGTGCAAAGAACTCACCCAGATGAAATAAGTTAAGTACTTACTACATTTTTCAACCACGCATGGCAGTACTTTGTGGTTCCAAAACATGCCCTGAAAATGCAAAACTCATTCAGTCACAAAACTGCAATCAAGGCACTATAATCCTAATAGATACCAAGGCAGGCTTACCTCAAGGATTTACCATCTAACATAAAACTGTGTACTGATTGAATACATCGAGCTGCTTCATATTCCTTTGTGTATGATATATACCTAATACAAGGAATGGAACCATGGTCCATTATTACCAAAAAACAAAAAAAAAACAAAAAAACAAAAACAAAAAAAACAAATATATAGCCTTGATAACCAGCTACCATGCCTAATAAAGAGACAAACATTTACAGCCTTGAAAGACACCTATAGCCCAATCAAAATTGTAAATGGCATATAATTATGTAAAAATAGGGATCATTAATGACTAGTAAACATAGGCACGAAAGAAAATGTGAACCAAATACTGTGCATTCCACTTCCACATCAAGCAGGTTTAAACTTAAGACAGCAGTAAGCCAGCTTACACACAACAACCGTTGTTTGGAGACTGTTGAATAACCCCATTTGCTGTACGAGAAACAGAAACCTTCAAAACCTTTCCATACTGGCCAAAATACTCCCTGCGCTTAAGAAGCTAGTAAAACCCCACAAAAACATATTTCAGAATCTACATCAATAAAAGTACAGATTTATATAAGTTCCATAAAACATCAGATTAGTTGTGCACTAGGTTCCACTTAGATACCTAACAAAAATGAGACACACAGTAAGACACTAGCTACTCACGTCTTCATTTGCAAGGTTAAGAGGTAATCCAATCACATATACTAGGGTCCGTTGGAGAACTCTAACATCAGTAAGTTGCTTCTTTGCTTCAGGTCCCTTGGGCTTTTTCTGTTTCCGCTTCAGATTAATATCAGCCACCAACCTGTTCAAGGAGGGGAAAAGTTAATCCTCAACTTGTCACACAATTTTATACATTAACAAGAAACTCTTCCAATAACTGTACCAACTTTTGACAATTTGCTGCCACTCCGACAATTTTTTCTTTGTCATAAGTTGTACGGCACACTGGACAACGACCCTCCTTTCCATCCTTCTCTGCCATTTCCATAATGTGATGCCAACACCAAACACACACCTGTGACGGTAAATGGGAATCAAGCAGGGCACAAAGAGTAAGCTCACAGGGAACTACCAAAAAATTTGAACAGTTACCATGGAAAAATATCCCCCAAAGAAAAAACTTACCCCATTTATATGAATTACAATGTCATCACATTTTCACATCCTTCTATCCAATTTTCTATATCAAAGGTTTTTACACTTAAATGGGCGAGTAACTACACACATTGTCACATTCACACAGGAAGCAGCAGCAGAAACAATGAATTTATGATGGCCACAACAGCAGAAATCACAAACAAACAAAACGACCAAGAAACAAGGCTAGTGTTGGTTCGTTCAGACCTCGTAACCACATTTGCACGGCTTCAGCTGCTGATCCGTAAAATCCATCTCCTCAGCGCAAATTGGACACGTTTTTTCTCCCTTGTCACTCATGATTTTCCTGAGAAACAAACAACGCCACAGCGATTACAAATTCAGCACCCGTAGACCTAAATCATAGCGCATTGGCATTGCAATTGTATTATGCAAAATTAAAAAATTATCCAAACAACTCTGCTCATGAGGTATTCGAGAGAGGACTTACAGTGTGCGATGGAGGAGGAGAGAGAAGCACCGAATAGAGTGTGGAGATGAAACCCTGGATAGGATAAAGCACGACGAAATAGAGAGAGAGAAAAACAGGACTTGAGGGTTTGGATGTGTAGGCCAAAGTGGAAACGAGCGTTTTTTGGTGGCCTTTTTGCGCGTCTCATGACCTGTGTCACTGGGACTTTATGACGTGTCACCTAACGCCCTTGGACTTCGCGCTAATTTCAATACCACCACGCGTTTATACATGTTTGCCTAACCGCGAACAACCAATTTCTGGGCTGGGCTTTAACTGAAAATATTGGATCGGTTTTGGGTTTGGCTTTGCGTTTGTATACATATCACAAGTTGGGTTTCGAGCCCACAATTAAAATTGCTTTAAATGGGGCTTTTTTTTTTTTTTGTTTTTTTCCACAAGAGCAACATTCTAAACTAGTCTAATGTATGGGAAAGATGATCAAACTCAAGTGCAATGGGCCAGTGGGGCACACTATCCTAACCACGTGGCATTTGCTAACTTGTAGTAGAGGCAAAAAGAGTTTCGGGTGACTTAACGTCTGTGACGTTAGTTCTTCTCTCCTTAGTAATTGAGGTCCAAGTATCATCCTATTATTCATCTGTATTATCATCTCACAAATGCCACGTGATAATACAATACTACCTAATAATTTATCCCAACCCTCATTTGCATTTCAAGAGAATTATAAAACTGCTATTATTATTTATTTTTATTAGTTTAGTTTACAATTTTAGAGATTTAATTTAAGCCATTTGTTAAATACAATGGTTTCTCCTTTTCTTTTTGGTCAGAAATTAAATACAAGGGTCTCTAGAACTCGCTAAAATGATCCATCCAATTTTAGTCAAACCCTACGCCTACCACAACGCCAAAGTTTCTTCTCGAAACGACGGTACCAAGCTAGTAGCAACCCACGGGATTGAACCACAGAAGAAGCCCCACCAAGTCAACCAGGCACCACTCTCCGTCTGACACGTGGATCTACAATTCCAAGTCCCATTTCCCGCTCATAAAGCACACAGCATCGCAACCCCACATCGCCGACGAAGCACGATCCTAGCCGTACGTTTAGCACCCGAAGACTAAAACGAGAGCGCTAGAACCTTCGTCCCGAAACAGAATACGCTTCCTATATATACAATTTCCCCTGCTTCTGTGCTCTGCAATTTGTACAGATAACTTCGACCATTTCAAGCAAGCTTCAACTGATTCTAGCAACTTCGATCGTGTAAGGAAAAACTTTTCCTTCTCTTCAATTTCATATACTAATTTTCTCACTAACCAAACAGAGGGTGGAACAGATCAATTGTCGCCATGGCGAAATGCTACCCGACTGTGAGCGAGGAATATCACAAGGCAGTGGATAAATGCAAGAGAAAGCTCCGAGGACACATCGCTGAAAAGCACTGCGCTCCTATAATTCTCCGATTAGCGTAAGAATCAAGAACTCTCTCTGCCATATACTTAATGATCTGAGAGCTCCATCTGTTGGTAACGATTGGTGTTTGCTTTGTGTTTGATGTTTGGTGATGATCGCAGATGGCATTCGGCTGGTACCTTCGACGTGCAAAGCAAGACAGGAGGGCCGTTCGGGACCATCAGGCACCCGGAGGAGCTTGCTCATGAAGCAAACAATGGCCTGGATATTGCGGTCAGGCTTTTGGAGCCGATCAAGGAGAAGTTTCCGATTCTCTCATACGCAGATTTCTACCAGGTATATATAGATATTTGTTGATAATATTTGGCTTGGGTTTTGGTTTTGGTTTTTAGTTTGAATTTGTAGATTGATGTTGTGAGTTTTTATTTGATTGTGTTTTGAAGTTGGCCGGCGTTGTTGCTGTGGAAATTACAGGCGGGCCTGATGTTCCTTTCCACCCTGGTAGACCGGTGAGTGCCTTCTTGGCTTATTTTCAATTACTGGCCCATTTCTTGTCATTCAAATCACAATACAAAACATACACAAAAGTAACTCATTAAAATTATATAAATTGAAAGTTTATACACGCATGTCATACTATGATTTGTCTCGAGATTACCTTTATTATATGCCCAAAACCTATTTCCTATAGTACACGTAGTTCACATTTGTTTGTCCTCCTTTTTTTAATTAGCCTTGTGTTGTCGAATAATTGGAAATTATATAGGATCAAATAGCTTGGTCTAATGAAACTTGATTGATTTGGTGGTTTTTTAGGTTATTGACATTGACAATACAATATGTGATGATATTGATTGTTTAGAGTGCCTTTCTTGGCTCTCAAAAAATGCAGGCATGACCAGATTGTTTTAAAATGTGATCTTATTTTAAGCTTGTACTCATTGGTTCAAGTCATGTACTAATTTCAGGACAAACAAGAACCGCCACCAGAAGGTCGCTTGCCGGATGGCTCCAAAGGTAAGTTAGCGGCCAGATTTTGCAACTAGTGTATGGTTGTAAGATGAATGTGCTTAATTTTTCTTTGTGTTGTTCCTTTTTAGGTTCGGATCATTTGAGGGATGTCTTTGGTCACATGGGTCTTAGTGACAAGGATATTGTTGTATTATCCGGTGCACACACATTGGTCAGTTCATGCAAGACCATCAAAACTCCGCTATTTGTTTCATTTACTTGTAGAGTTTAGCATTTAAAACATTGTGTGTTTGGGAATTTTGTTTTCAGGGTAGGTGCCACAAAGAACGTTCTGGATTTGAGGGACCCTGGACAACCAACCCTCTCATTTTTGACAACTCCTATTTCAAGTGAAGACCTATTCATCTTCTTCAATAATAACACTGTTGAATTTATACCACTTTCTAGATAGTTAATCTGATTTGTTTCCCAAACAGGGAACTTCTTAGTGGAGAGAAAGAAGGCCTTATCCAGCTGCCATCAGACAAGGCTCTTCTGGAGGATCCAGTCTTTCGTCCTCTTGTTGAGACCTATGCCTCGGTTTGTATCTGATCCTGCTTTATACTTAATACGATCACTAAATTATAGGTTAGCTATACTCTTTTTATGTCTTGATGTTAATTTGATCCCGTTTTCGGTTGCGGTGATTTTGCTTTAACTAGGATGAGGACGCTTTCTTTGCGGATTATGCTGAAGCACATTTGAAACTCTCAGAGCTTGGGTGAGTATGAAAAACACCTCACTTTTTATTGCTTTCCTTCCATTATTCTCCATAGTTGCTCACATTGTAACATGCCGATGTTTTTTGTTTTTGTTTTTTCCCAGATTTGCTGATGCCGAGTAAAGGGGAATTGTAAATAAGGCATAGGTGGCTTGTGTGATGTTAATTCTTCTAGATCAGGCTGAATATATGCTTGTAAATTGTATTAGTTGTTGGTGTGTCGTTTTCTGGCTATGTCCAATAAGCCTCTGTGACTGTTGGTGAGTGTGGTAATAATATGAGTTAAACGTGTGTTTATCATAATGATCAACATTACCATTAATTATATGCTACTTGCTTATGTAATATTTATTTCTATGGGTTATTTTATCTTACATGGTTAGATATAAAATGCTGTCTGCATATTTTATCTTACTTGGAAATGGTTAGATTGATCCAACGGTGTTGGGTCATTGTTGTCTGCATTTTTACAAGAAATGCCAACTCTTAAAGTGATTGCAAGAGAATTCACCATCTAGAGAGAGAGAGAGAGAAACCAGAAGATTTTCTAGCAAAATTGTTCATGCTGATTACAAAAATAAATGATGAACAATATAGAATATAAATGCGTACTTTAAAATCGAAACAATAGAAGACAATTCAGAAAGGTAAGATGGATAACAAACTTCATCAAATGCCAACTCTGTGACTGTTGGACTCGGAAACTACAATTGCTGATGTAGCTCAATCAAGAAACTTTGAAATAAGTAATCTAGATACATAACATCCATCAACTCGACCAGGATCATCCATCAATAACCTCCAAAAACAATCAAAGGCTTTCGCAACGACTGCTTACTGTTTTCAGATGAAAAATTTAGTCTAAGAAAAGAAATTGCCTGTTAAAATTAATGGGTAAAGACTTAAGCTTGGTAGATTAACAGAAGAACAAAATTTCAAAATAAAACTTAATAAGCAAATTATAATACAGAACTTAATTCTTATCTTTAGGTGAACCGGTCTTAAGTTCTAAGCTCAACATGCCATGACTTTCTAGAGAACCAAATGTCATTTGATTTCACAAATTTAGGAATCGTCTGTCATAAACACTCGCACGTATAGAAAGAATCTCAAAAATGAAAAAACTTTATCGTTTTCACCAATATGTGTAACATGGATACTATTAAAATTCATTTAAACCAAAAGTGTGGAAATAATGCCGCCAAACATGACAAATTTCTTATGGGAAAAGAAAAGGTAGAAACATTACCACATAACGCTTGGCATGTATTACCTGAGTTTTTGTAAACTCTATCTTGAAGGATGAATGATTTATTGAGGTTTAGGGTATCATCCTACATTTTTGGGATTGTTTTTTATTGCCAAAAACTAGGGGTGGGCATCAAAACCGAAGAACTGATCAACCGAACCAAACTGGATCGGAAAAACCGGAAAAAAAAATTGTGTAGACCAAAAAGTTAAACCCAAAAAAAAACGGAACAGAAACGGTTCTAACCGGTTCCGTTCCGGTTCTATACCCAACAAACCGAACCGGCCAAATTAAAAAATATATAATTTTAATATATATTTATATCCAATGCTATATTTTTAATCTCATAACTAATATTTACCCAAGTTCAATTTCAAAACATCTCTATTTTCTAGCCTTAATATTTCTTTTTGTATGAAATTGAATAATTTGTTAATTTTCAAGCTAAATAAAATAAAATTTCAGTTAAAATTTGTATAAAAAATAATTTGAAATAATAATAATAATAATAATAATAATAATAATAATAATCTGGTTCAAAATTGAATGAACCGAAACCAATTCAACCTGAAATGGATGGATTTACAAATTTTTTTTGTTAAAATCGGACTGAACCAAACTAGATAAATAGTACCGAATTCAGTTCCCGTTTGAGGCAAAAACCAGTCCAAACCGAACCATGCCCACCCCTCCCAAAAACTGTTTCACTTTAAAGTTAAGCACTTTAAGGTGTTTGGTCAAAATAAAATATTCTGATTATTTTAAAAGCAATAGCTTTCTGACATCAGCTTTTAAAAGCAAAATCTAGGTTGTTTTCAACGCTGCTTTCACAAAAAGCAGATAAGAGCCTTTAATGAATTTTTTTCAATTCCCATAATACCATCATTAATTTCTAAAATGACATCTGCCATCACCACCACCACCCACCTTCACCTTTATTTTCACCCCCATCACCTCCACCACTACCATCATCGCCACCAATACCCCCCTCTCTCACCACCACATGGTTAGCACATAACACTTTCAACATCATGTCCATTTTAGTCATTATTCACAATTACACTGGGTTTTATATTAAAATTTACTAAACGATTTTTCGTCCAAAAAAAAATTTTACTAAACGATTTTGACATTACTTTTTATATTAACAACACTTTAAAAATGGGGCAGGTACAGCTGGAGGACATAGCGGATCACGGTCCGATGCTCATCAACAGGGCAAACTTCTGAGGTTTGCAGTTTGTGTGTAGCTTTTAGTTGCTGTGTGACAACCATAAAGTCTGATATTTGGTGTTAGGGGATCTTAACTTCGTAGCTTTTAAACATACATTTCCTTTTTCTTCATACATGAAGGATCATTACTAAAGGAAGAGAAAAAGGAAGGCACCAATAAAATGCAATTTCTGGCTTTAGTAGTTTTTAGTACTGGTGGTTTCATGTTCCATGTTGCATGGTCGGTCTTTTGGTTTCAAATGGGACTTTTAGTAAGACATGGTGGTTCATTCATTCATTATAAAGCTTTGGTGAGGTGATTATGATTTTAATTGGAAATAGGGACAGGCACAACAGCTCAAGGTGGTGGAGTTGCTGGTGATAATCTCAGTCAACATGAAGCCAGACTCCGAGCTGCTGCTGCTGCAGCAGCATCGATATATGAGAAGTCTCATGTATATCCATCTGCAAACAGACTAGTATGGTACGGCACCTTTATCCTAGTGAACTGTTTGCTTTTTATATTGTTGAGTTCTCATATTGTCCCTTTGGCGCATTTTTGTTTGTTCCTAGGTTTTAGATATGTGGCACTGCATAGAATGCTGCAAAGCAGAGCCTTATAGAATGTCCTGTTGTATGCAGGTCTCCTGGACGTGTGGCACTTCCTCAGGTTCAAAGACAATTGACCGACTCCGCTAATACTGAATCTAGTGGAGTATCGCATCCACAGCTCGCATCCACCGCTCGCAACTCATTATTATGAGGTGTCATATAAATAATAAATAGAGTGATATTTAAATTAAGATATTATGAGACTTTTATTCAGATAATGATTAAATGGAATAACTGTTACAGGAGATGGATATCATCCATTATCTCCATGTTTTGGCTAGCAGTTGTCTCTTAATAGGAGAGTCAGTTGTAAAGAAACTTGTATAAAAGGCTTAATCTCTGCTCTCATATTCACACGTTCATATTCTGTATGCTTGTCATATTGAAAGCCTTAACATTTTTGAATAATGAGAGGAGAAGATCATCTTGTATATCTGATTATGACTAATTCAAGTAAGTTTTATCTCTACTTGTTCTATTGTTTAATTGTCAAATTTGTATTAAGGTGTGGTTTAAGTGCTAAATTGGTTCAAGATTATTTTTGAATGCAGTAAATGCTTACATGTGGTATCAGAGCAATCAATTAAGCCTTAAACTCATCTATTTTGGTTAAAGTTTATCAAAATTGTGTCATTTATGATTATCCTTGTCTTTCTGTCTTTTTCCGATGCGTTAATGATTATACTTGTAAATTTTATATCATTATATTTCGATGCACTTGTGATGCTACTTGCTGATTGTGCAATTCGATCAATAAACATTAGGAATCAAATTCAGTCTCAATTGATTTGTCTAATGGTTTTTTGATGAATTTTGTTGATTTAAATCAACAAGATTATATACTAGGTTGATTTTGGGATTGGATGGGTAAATTGCCAAAGTGGTTTATCTGATCCTTTGCTATTTAAAATCAATTTTGATGCGCAGTTTGTAGTTTATAAACATTAATTGGTAGATTTTCTTCCAAAGAAGTTGTCTACTGTGTTTGGCTATAAACTAATGTCTAGTGAGTCATGAAAAGTTTGGTTAGTATTATTTAATCTCACCCAAAGGTGTTGAATTTGTACTAATTCTTGTGCTTTATGCTTGGCTATGCAAATTTTTGTTTTGATAGTTCATTGCATTTATAGAGTGATTTCTTGCCTAAAGGTGTGATCAGTTTCTATAACTTAAGTTTAACTAAAGCATTCAGATATAAGTTTTAGTCACAATTGTTGTGAACTTCGAAGCTTATGTTCTATTACTATAATTAATGGCAGGTTTCAATATGTTAAACCTTATTAACATTGAGAAACTGAATGGGACCAACTTCAAGACATGGAAGCAACAAATTGATATGAATTTGGGATTACTTGAGTTCACCATAGCTTTTAAGGAGCCTAAGCCAGCAGCTTTGACCGATGTCAGTAGTCAAGAAGAAAAGGATGCTTTTAAGAAATGGGAGAGAGCAAATTATATGTCTTTGCTTATAATGCAAAATTCAATGGAAGAGCACATTAGAGGTGGCATCCCAGGCTATGATCTTGCCAAGGATTATATGGAAGTTGTGAAGGAAAAGTTTAAGAGGTCTGACAAGGCTGAATCTAGTTCTTATCTTACTACACTCACTTCAACCAAGTTTGATTGAACTGGGAGCTTGAGAGAGCATCTCCTCAAACTTGTTAATGTGGCAAACAAGCTCAACAATCTGGATTTGCAGATTACTGATCAATTCCTTGTTCATATGGCTCTTAATTCCTTGTTTTCTGATTATGAGCAAAGTGAAGATCAACTACAATACCCAGAAAGAGACTTGGACTGTCAATGAACTTATGCTATTTGTTGTTAAGAGGAGGAGAGATTGAAAAAGGGCAGAGCTGAAGTTGTCAATTTGGTACATGCTGGGAAAGGAAAGAAAGCAGCTACAGTCAATAAATCTGGAAATCCCAATTAGAAGACAAATGCACCTAAAACAAGGTTCATATTCCAATTCAAAGAAAAATGCTAATAACTCTGTTGTGCCTGCTCAAAACTCTACTGCTACCACTAGTTCTGGTCTTAAACCTAACAAAGACATTTTCAAAAAATGTTTCTTTTGCAAATCTACTAAGCATGTGAGAAAAGATTGCCTTGATTTTAAGGCATGGCTCATTAAGAAAGGTATTCAAATTGTTGATGTTTTTGTTATTGTTGAAACAAATTTGGTTTTTATTCCACAAAACTCATGGTGGTTTGACACTGGTTGCACTGTTCATATCACTAATTCCTTGCAGGGATTCAAAAGCCAGAAGGACCAAAATAGAGAGATCTACAAAGTCTTTGTTGGAAATGGAACAAAAGTAGAAGTAGAGTCTATTGGTAGTGTTAAGTTAGAGTTGTCATCTGGTTTTATTTTAGTCTTGAACAATGTTCTTTATGTACCTTCAATGAGAAGGAATTTACTTTCAGTTTTAAAGCTTGTTAAGGATGGTTTTTCTTATATGGTGATGATGAAAGTATTCGAATTTTTCACAAAAATCAATTTGATAAATTACTTGGTTATGCTTTTAATAATGGTGACTTGTGGCAGCTTCAGTGTACTTATTTTCATGAATGTTTCCATATTGTTCATTCTATTTCTAAGAGAATGCTCAATAATGACAGATCTTCTATGCTTTGGCATATGAGATTAGGGCATATATCAAAGGATAGAATGGAACGATTAATGAAAAGACAGATATTGCCAGATTTGGATTTCAATGATTTTGAGACTTGTATTGATTGTTTTAAAGGCAAAACCACAAGCACAAGGAAAATAAACTCAACTAGAAGCAGTAACTTGTTAGAGATAATACATACAGATGTTTGTGGTCCATTTCCAACAAGGACAATATGTGGAAATTTCTATTTTGTTCTCTTTATAGATGATTTTTCTAGATATTCTTTTTTGTATTAGATTTCTGAAAAATCACAAGTTTTAAACAGTTTCAAAGTTTTCAAATTAGAAGTTGAAAATCAGCTGGACCAAACCATTAAAGTTGTAAGATCAGATCGTGATGGAGAATATTTTGGCAGGCATATAGAGGCTGGACAACAAAAGGTCATTTTGCTATTTTTCTTTAAGAGCAAGGCATTGTGGCACATTATACAACACCTGGAACTCCACATCAAAATGGAGTGGCAGAGAGGAGAAATAGGACACTGAAGGATATGGTTAGAAGCATGTTGTCTCATTCCCAGTTGCCAGAATTTCTATGGGGCGAAGCCATAAAGACAACTTATTACATTTTGAATAGAGTACCAATTAAGTCAATTCCTTCCACACCATTTGAGATATGGACATGTAGAAAACCAAGCTTCAATCATTTTCATACATGGGGCTGCATATCTGAAGCTAGGCTTTACCATCCAACAGAAAAGAAGCTTGATATGATAAACCACTAGTTGTTACTTTGTTGGTTTATTCTGAGAAGTCTAAAGGATTTAAGTTTTATTGTCCTACTTTGCATACAAGAATTGCAGAGACTAATAATGCTAAGTTTATTGAGGATTTTAGCACATCTTCCTCATAGTCCAAAAATTCTTATATTTTTAAAGAAATTGATAAAACTTCAGTTGCATCCTCTAGAAACTCAATATCAATTCCAGTGCTAATTCCATGTTCAACATCTGAGACAGTTACAAATAATGTTCCACAGCCATAAGTATTTGACGAACCGGTTGAGGAAGCAGGTGTATTGCCTATTCCAGAACCAGAAGTACAAGCAGAACATGCTAATCCTGAGCCTGCACTTCGAAGATCTCAAAGGCCGAGGAGATCTGCAATTCCTGGTGATTATATGGTGTATTTACAGGAAGTTGAATTTAACATTGGAGATCATGATGATCCTGTTTCTTATAAAGAAGCCATGGAAAGTTCTCAGTCAACTCTTTGGCAAGTTGCTATGGAAGATGAATTAGCTTCTATGGACAAGAATGGTGTCTGGACTTTGATTAAGCCTACTGTTGGTGTCAAACCAATAGGCTGCAAGGGGGTTTACAAGACTAAAATGGATTCTCAAGGAAGAGTTGAAAGGTTGAAGGCAAGGCTGTTGCAAAGGGGTTTACACAAAGAGAAGGTTTAGATTACTCTGAAACTTTCCTCCCTTGTCAACCAAAGATTCTTTTAGAATTATCATGGCTCTCACAGCACACTTCAATCTTGAATTACACCAAATGGATGTGAAGACTGCTTTCCTCAATTGTTTTCTCAAAGAAGATATTTTCATGAAGTAGCCACCATGATTCATTGAAAGGGGGAAAGAGGATTTTGTGTGTAAGTTAAATAAGTCAATATATAGACTTAAACAGGCTTCTCGGTGGTATTTAAGGTTCGATCAGGTTGTGACTTCATTTGGTTTTGTTGAAAACATATTTGATAATTGCATATACATGAAAATGGTGAAGTCCAATTTTATTTTTATGGTTCTTTATGTAGATGATATACTCTTGGCAAGTTCAAATGTTCAATTGCTTCAAGATACTAAGAATATGCTCTCTAGTAGTTTTGATATGAAGGATTTAGGTGAAGCTCATTTTGTTTTGGGCATTGAGATTGTTAAAGACAGGTTAAGAAAAGTTTTGGGGTTATCTCAGAACAATTATATTAACAGAGTTCTTAAAAGGTTCAACATGGAAAGATGTAGTGGTGGTGATGTTCCAATTGGTAAAGGTGATAAATTTTCTACTCATCAATGTCCTGTGATAGATTTTGAAATTAAGGCTATGAAAGATAAGCCTTATGCTTCCTTGGTAGGTAGTGTGATGTATGTTCAAGTTTGTACTAGACCAGACTTGGCATTTGTACTAAGTGTACTAGCAAGGTTTCAATCAAATCCTGGTATTGCTCATTGGAATGCAAGCAAAAAGGTTCTTAAATATTTGCAAAAGACTAAATCATACGTGTTGTGTTATCATTATGTGGATTCACTTGATTTAGTTTGCTATTCATATGCTGATTTGGGAGGCTATGTTGATGACAGAATGTCAACAAGTGGCTATATGTTTATCTTAGCTGGTGGTGCAGTTTCATGGAGAAGTAAGAAGCAAACTACCAGATCAATGTCTACAATGGAATTTGAATATATTGGATGTTTTGAAGCTGCAAGGCAATGTGTTTGTTTAAAGAATTTGATTCACAGTATGAAAATTGTCAAGAGTATAGAGAGGCCATTGAAGCTATATTGTGATAATAGTTCAGCTGTGTTCTTTGCCAAAAACAATAAAAGATCTGATGCTTCAAGGCTGTTGGATATCAAGTACTTGACACTTCAAGACAAGGTCAGAGATGGAGTCATTGATATTGAGCATCTTGGCACTTTGCATATGATAGTAGATCCTTTAACAAAAGCTTTGCATGTGACTGCATTTCAAAGACTAGTGCCAAAAATGGGTCTGCAAGCTTCGATTGATCTGTTTTGAATGTGGGAGTAAGGTAATTCTTCACTTTTGAATATTTTAATATTTTTCTGTTTCTAGTGTTGTGTTTATGAAGTCTTTGCAAAGTTATGTTGAAATTGAATGATGTTCATGACATCATAAGACCAATGAAATTTGGGAGTCCCATGGTACCAAGACTCACACTTCTTATTCCATGTATGCAACATTTACATTATGATATGATCAGTTTGTGATTTTAGAGTGCTGGTACAATTTAAGTGTGTCAAGTTTTCTAAAGTTCAACTCTTTATATCAGTATGGTTAGTTGTCAAAAGTCATCTATAATTTCATATAACTCAGTGATCACTGTGGATTATTCAATATGATACTTTTTGTTTAATGAATTGGCTACACTCATGTGGGAGAATGTAAGTTTTTCCATATATTTTGTAAGTTTGCCTTTTCATTATTATGAGGTGTCATATAAATAATAAATAGAGTTATATTTAAATTAAGATATTGTGAGACTTTTATTCAGATAATGATTAAATGGAATAACTGTTACGGAGGTGAATATCATCCATTATCTCCACGTTTTGGCTAGTAGTTGTATCTTAATAAGAGAGTCAGTTGTAAAGCAACTTGTATAAAAGGCTTGGTCTCTGCTCTCATATTCACACGTTCATATTTTGTATGCTTGTCCTATTGAAAGCCTTGACATTTTGGAATACTGAGAGGAGAAGATCATCTTGTATATCAGATTATGACTAATTCAAGTAAGTCTTATCTCTACTTATTCTATTGTTTAATTGTCAAATTTGTGTTAAGGTGTGGTTTAAGTGCTAAATTGGTTCAAAATTATTTTTGAATACAGTAAATGCTTACACATCTGTCTAGCGAGTCAATGACAAACCAATGACTGTTGAATGCAACTATGTGTTAGGAAATAGGTGTGTTCTAAAACACTGAAAAAAGAACCGTATATATGTCATACAATAGGCCCCATTTCTTAAATCTTGGCATATTATATACGTGTGACGGTCACTTAGTCATATTGTGTTACTAATTTACACATATTATAATACGTGTGGCAGTTAAATTATGTTGTGTTGTTACTAATTAACACATGTTATAATGTGTGACGGTTGAATTGAAAGTTGAGGGTGTGACGTGTGAATGATATATATAAGAACAAAATGCAAGAGCCGCGGCGGCCACCTCCGGGTGGGAGTGAGTTCCTTTGACCTTATTGTGTAAGATGTTGATCTCACAGTCATTGGACCAAAGTGGTGGGGCGGCGTGTGTTTTGGTTTGGTTACCTAAACCAATAACCCGCAACAATGACCTCCTTGTTGTTTGTCTTTGATCACATGTGATGTGATGTGATGATCGTGTTTTTTGTTTAATACGTATTTTTACCGGGGTGAGGACGGTAAAAAGATTCACATGCTATTAATATTATTTATACAGAGGCTTTGGTTTTGGTTGTTGCTCAAATTTCGTTATCAGGTACTAGCACTAGGATAAATATTTTATCCATTAAGCACCAGAAATAGAAAAGTAGAAGCAAAGTAAATCGTGCAATGTGATGTACTAGGATAAATAAATCCATTGATTGTTACTGGTTTCCTAAAAGTGTTTCCTAAAAGTGTTACGTACCGTAATGAAGCCTCAACTCAGGCATTAAAATAGAGGATGTTGGAATTTTGCTGGTGAGGTATGAATTAACTGCTACCGTTGAGCGGATAGTTTGTTTAAAGTGGTCCTTCCTCTTTCTTAATTATGTTGGATTAGGTATCCCTATTTGAGATGGCTCTGGGCCGTTGGATGGAGACTGGGGTGGGGTGGGGGAATGAATTCAATATATATATATCTAAGAATGGCTGCAGCCTGCAGGCATATATACATATACATATTTGAGCTGGTAAATGTCAAAAAAACCTACTCTAGTCTCGCTTATTAATTGATGATGATTATAATCCGTGATTAATTAGTTGTTATAATGATTATAATATCCAAGATTAATTGATGATCAGTGGAAAATTCATTCATCTGTGACTGGAATGAATGAGAAAATATATAAGAAGGTTAGGGAGGGAAAGGAAAAGCGATGAGTAACATTCATCGAATATGGTAGCTAGGTAACTCTCACTGAACATCTTAATAACAATAAAGAAGCAGCCAAGAGAATTCAATTCAAAGCGAAATTCTTGCAATGACTGAAATGCTTTAGGGTACCTTCACCAGCAAATTTTCGATTACGTCTAATTGTTTGTTGCCTCGTGTTTATATATATATATATATATATATATATATATATATATCTCTCTCTCTCTCTCTCTCTCTCTCTCTCTCTGTGTATATATATATAGGTGGCTTGGCATTATGGAATATGCCTCCTGAATTCATCTGAACTGCATCAGCTAGTCATAGAAAAAAGCTAGAAGAGAAAGACTCATGTTGGCCATGAAGATTTTAATTAGCTTGCAACTTTTAGGCTTGACGTTATTGTGTGTTGGCATCTTCCATTGCCAAGCTTGGCCTCGTTACACTTTTGTGGTAATTAGTATAGCATTATATCATCTTAATTAACTCCTCTGATATTTTATATTGGTGTGTGTGTGTGTATCAATTGCATGCATGCATGGTTATGTATATATGATCATGTTGATTGATTCAGAGCTTGAAATAAACAAAACTACTGAAGGATATCTTTGTAAACATTGTAGGTGGAAGAAACTCCATACAGAAGACTGTGTAGCACAAAGAACATATTGACTGTAAACGGCCAGTTTCCTGGACCAACACTGCATGCTCACACGGGAGATACTATCATCGTCGATGTCTATAACAAGGGCAATCGTAACATTACTATCCACTGGTAATATTCATTTATTTAATTATTTAAATATATTATTTTTATGTAATTGTGACGTGTGATATATAATTAAAGGATTTCATTTCAGGCATGGAGCTAAGCAACCAAGGAATTCATGGTCGGACGGTCCTGATTTTATCACGCAGTGCCCAATCCAACCAGGAGGCAGGTTTACCCAAACCATCATATTTTCCTCAGAGGAAGGCACCCTATGGTGGCATGCTCATAGTGAGTGGGATCGAGCCACCGTCCACGGCGCTATGGTCATCTACCCCAAGAAAGGAGCCACTTACCCTTTCCCCAAGCCTGATGCAGAATTTCCAATCATCTTAGGTACGTAATGCAAAATTAATTCGACAATAATATAATGTTATTGGATATATACATGTTCAACAAATTGACTTGAAAATTGTAGGGGAGTGGTGGAAGGAAGATATAGGACAGCTTTATAATGAAACTATTCAAAGTGGAGGGGACCCTAACATTTCCAGTGCTTTCCTCATCAATGGTCAACCTGGCGATCTTTATCCTTGCTCAAAACCAGACACATTCAAGCTGATGGTTGATTATGGGAAGACCTACCTGCTAAGGCTAATCAATTCAGCTGTGCAAGAGATGCTGTTTTTCTCGATTGCCAATCACAAGGTCACGGTTGTGGGCTCAGATGCTAGCTACACCAAGCCATTTTCATCAGATTATGTCACAATATCACCCGGCCAAACCATTGACCTCTTGTTCACTGCTGACCAGAGCCCCAACCACTACTACATTGCTGCTAAAGCATACGTTGGTGGGGCTGGGATTCTTTATGACAACACAACCACCACCGCCATACTACAATACAACGAAAATAATACCTCAACTTCAACCCCTTGCTTGCCTAATCTTCCTTCCCATAACGACACCAAAGCATCGGTTCATTTTACTGGTAGTCTCAGAAGTCTAGCTGATAAAAACCACCCTGTTGACGTGCCGCGCAACATTACAACTCCATTGTTTTACACACTTTCTGTCAACACACTACCATGCCTAAATAATTCATGTGCAGGGCCTAATGGGACACGTCTGGCCGCTAGCGTCAACAACATTAGCTTTGTCGACCCCAGCATTGACATATTGCAGGCTTACTATTACCATGTCAATGGGGCATTTGGAACTCGACTTCCGAATTTCCCACCTTTTCTGTTTAATTTTACGGCTCAGGACTTGCCATTGTACTTACAGACCCCGAAACAGGGGACGGAAGTGAAGATACTGGAGTACAACGCGACCGTGGAGATTGTGTTTCAGGGGACAAATTTGGTTGCAGGGGATGACCACCCAATGCATCTCCATGGATTCAGTTTCTATGTTGTTGGATGGGGACTTGGGAATTTTGACGAGGATAAGGACCCTTTGAAATATAATCTTGTTGACCCTCCTCTTCAAAACACCATCGCTGTCCCTGTAAATGGCTGGACTGCCATTAGATTCAAGGCAGACAATCCTGGTAAGACGTTCCTCTGGTTTGGTTAACTTCCGAATTAATCAAGTTATAATGAATGATGATGGATGATGCTGATCATTTTATGTCAATGACTTTTTGGTTGATCACAGGAGTTTGGTTTATGCACTGCCATCTGGATCGGCATATGTCATGGGGCATGGACGTGACGTTCATTGTGAAAAATGGAGAGGGTCTAGGAGCCCAAATTTTAGCTCCGCCACCAGGAATGCCTCCATGCTAATGATTTCTATAAAGCTCTGTCTGGCTGTATATATGTTCATGGGATGGCAATAAATTGGGCCATGTAATGCGGTCCTTCCTTTCTACCACTGTACTACCCTTTGGACTGGCCAGGATATTATATATGTTATAAAATTTTAACCGGTCTTGCATTATAGTTTATATGTTCCAAAAGAAGTGAGATTATTATTTGATTATATATATAAACAGGGACGGATCCATGATTTTAAAGTGAGGTGAGCTAAATTTATTTTATATACGCACCAAAGAGTGGAACATAAAGGTGCAACTACTGCAACGTACTAATTCACTTTTTTATTTATTTAATTTTTTTCACTTAAGTGAATAATATGTGAAGAGGGTTATCAGTGAAAGGAAAATTAGCAATAGACTGTTCATAATATATATATATATATATATATATAAAGAAGTTGGCAATAGGCTAAAAAAATAATAACAAGACGGAAAGACTTAGAGAGAACTTTACAGAGATGTCCTACACAAGAATGTCCTGGAATAGTCAAAGAGAATTCAATTAATTAGTTTGTCTCATCTTCTTTTTCTTGAGTGTATTGTTGGATGAGCGATGTGTTAGAAATGTGCCCTAAGAGCCAATACATTTGATGTAATCTCCTTAGAATACATTTCGTAAATAAAGGGCAAACTTATTTTGTTATCTATTACATCGTGTAAAGAAACAAATGTCCAGGGTATGCTATATAAGAGATAAAGTAATCTAAAGAAGTTTAGATTCATGAGACCCTTAATCTCTAACTGTAGTACCCCAAAATGTTCCTGATCATAGGTTATCAAATGGGCATTGATAAACCGTCAAGATTAGCACATATTATGTATGCTCAATTGGGAGGATGGTTAGTCTCAAACCATTTGTGTAGTTGACACTAATACAAGTATGTGGGTGCTCATTAGTGAATGAGTTCACTGAACGCGATCAATCGTAGTTCTCGTATGGAGTATTTATCTATATGTCAAACGAGAACTCATAGTTGCAATAATGCAAATTAGTCCTTAGACCTGAGACATCATGGTTGTCCTGTAATGCGTTATTGATCTTTGATAGCTCTTAAAGGCAAGTCGTAAAAGATTTGTCTAAAGTGTTGTTGGGAACTCTTAATTCATCATAGGGGCATGTGAATGTACAATAAGGAATCTCTACTTTTGATATAGAAAGAGAATGTTTCAAGATGTGATTCAGCAAATCTTCGGCCGAAGTATTTGAACATGATTTAGAAAGTGTTTTAGTCATGTTCTATTTAATCACATGAGATTAATCATATTAGGGGTTTGACATTATCAATCTGTACCCTGAAAATATGATTGGAAACATTGTATAAGAGAGGGACCGTATTGCATTGCAATTCCAACTGAATAAGTTCTTTGTCTATTCTGATTAGCTTGGGTAGCCATGATATGTTGCTAGATGTCACTCTTGGCTTGTGGAAGTCCTAGGATTGATTGTGATCGATCCAAATAAAGGAAGAATTAAAAAGGGGTTTTAATTCCAGTTGGTTAGAAAGAATTCTAATATTTTTCCCACTGCCTTGCTAAATTAGAACCTAATGGATCGCACACCTTAAATGGTTAACTTTGAGTAATACAAATGAGAATGAGGAAATCAATTTGATTGATTTGATGTGGATGATTTACAACGTGTAAAATGGTATTTGGGCCTCCGTAATAGTTAATGAGAAGCCCAAATGGTTGGGTATCAAGCCCAAGGGCTTTATACACTTAAAGATTATGGTTTAAGTGTCATAAGGCCCAATTTTGGAAGCCCAATGGGGTTTGTCCGAAAATGCATATGTAGATATGTATGGGAATTGTTTCCATGAGCAAGTGAATAAGCTAATTAACACACAAACACAATCCAACATCAACCAAAGGGGTTTGGGAGATCAAAGAGAGAAAAAAGAGAGTTTTCAAGAGTGAAACACTTTCATTTTTCAAAGTAGTTTAGATTGAAACTAATCTTGAGATTCTTGAACTAGCATTCTTGTATTCTCAAGGTACTCCTTCTCATCTCAAGGTTCCATTGGTGTCGAGACTTAGAGGCCATATCCTTTTGTGGCTCACAAGGAGGAGAAAGATCAAAGAGAAGATCAACAAAGGGAAATCATCAAGAGAAGACCAAAACACAACTTGGTTCATATTATAGCATCAAGGGTAATTAAGACTTATCCTTTTCTCTTGTGCTTTCCTTTATGAAATCATATCAATGTTCATGGCTTAAGATACTTGGAAGAAGTTTTGTTTTTGAATTTAAACAACCATCATTTTCTTCCGCTGCGATTAATTTGATTAAATGCAAGTTTAATATTCAAATGAACTTCTTAAAAATGTTTTAAAACCAACACGATGAACTTGTGAGTCTTTGGATGTAAGCGTGGCATAATTGTCATTAGTAGGCATGAGTAGGCTAAATTAAATTTTAAGCTGATAAAATAACAACTCACTTGGGCTATAGCTCGAGTTAGTCCCTTCTAGGGACCATCCCTGTATATAAAGCATATTTCATTTGTTATTATTATGTTATTTGGTTATATTATAATTTTTTTCGAACACAAACTTCATCAAATGGAACTAGCAAACACATGATGATTTTGCTGTTGGACTCGGAAACTACAAGAAACTTTGAAATATGTAATCTAGATACATAACATCCATCAACCCGACCCGGATCATCCATCAATAACCTCCAGAAATAATCAAAGGCTTTTGCAACGACTGTTCTCTATTTTCAGATGAAAAATTTAGTCTAAGAAAAGAAATTGCCTGTTAAAATTAATGGGTAAAGACTTAAGCTTGGTAGTTTAACAGAAGAACAAAATTTCAAAATAAAACTTAATAAGCGAAATATAATACAGAACTTAATTCTTATCTCTAGGTGCACCATTCTAAGTTGTAAGCTCAACATGCCATGACTTTTCAGAGAACCAAATATCATTTGATTTCACAAATTTAAGAATCGTCTGTTATAAATACTCACACGTATAGAAAGAATCCCAAAAATGAAAAAACTTCATTGTTTTCACCAATATGTGTAACATGGATACTATTAATATTCATCTAAACCAAAAGTGTGGAAATAATAATGTCAAACCTGACAAATTTCATATGGGAAAAGAGGAGGTAGAAACCTTACCACATAACACTTGACATGCATTACCTGAGTTTATGTAAACTTTATCTTGAAGGATGAATGATTTCTTGAGGTTTAGGGTATCATCCTACATTTTTGGGATTGCCTTTTTTGGCCAAAAATCTGCTTCAATTTAAAGTTAAGCACTTTAAGGTGTTTGGTCAAAATAAAATATCTTGATTATTTTAAAAGCAATGACCTTCTAACAGCAGCTTTTAAAAGTAGCATCTAGGTTGCTTTTCAATATTGCTTTCGCAAGAAGCAGATAAGAGCCTTTAATTAAAAAAATTTCAATTCCCATAATGCCATCATTAATTTCTAAAATGAAGTCTACAATCACCACCACCTCCACCACCACCTCACCTCTACCTTCATCACCACCACCCACCTTCACCTTTATTTTCACCTCCACCACTACCATCACCATCACCAATATCCCCTTCTCCCACCACCGCATGGTTAGTACATACACTTTCAACATCATGTCAATTTTAGTCATTATCCACAAGAGGAATGCTAGCAACCTTCTATCTAACCTTCTCGTTTGGACATTCTCCATTTTTTGCTTGACATGTGTCATTCTTCTTACACTTAAAACAATGTCATTAATATATTATACAAGCTAACTTTTGCTTTCCAAGTTTACCCTTATTAAATGTATTCAATTTATCCAAAAAAAATTCACAACTTTCTTACCATCTTATTAATTTTTTTTTAACGTCAATTTTTTTATTTAAGAAAATGTCTACTTTTAAAAAAAATAGAAAATGTCCCTTTTTTTTAACGTCAAGTTTAGACTTTTTTTTAAATAAAAAAAAAGAATTATAAATTTCCTCTTTTGAAAAAAAGCAAACATTTTCTTTAAAAAAAATAATTGACGTTAAAAAAAATTTAATAAGATGGTAAGAAAGTTGTGAATTTTTTTGGGTAAATTGAATATATACATTTAATAAGGGTAAACTTGGAAAGCAAAAGTTAGTTCGTATAATATATTAATGACATTGTTTTAAGTGTAAGGAAAATGACACATGTCAAGCAAAAAATAGAGAAGGTCCAAATGAGAAGGTTAGAGAGAAGGTTGCTAGATTTCTCCTTATCCACAATTACACTAGTTTTATATTAAAATTTACTAAACGGTTTTGACATTGCTTTTTATACTAACAACACTTAAAAAAATATTATTTATCAAACATAGAACTGGTTTACAGTTGATTATTTTCAAAGCACAGAAGAAACAAATTTTTTTTAAAATAATAGCAATCCCAAATTGGACCTTAATTTCATTTGTTTTCCACCAGGGAATTTCTTAGTGGAGAGAAAAATGGCCTTATCCAGCTGCCATCAGATAAGGCTCTTCTGGAGGATCCAGTCTTTCGTACTCTTGTCGAGACCTATGCTGCGGTTTGTATCTGATTGTGCATTATACTTAATATGATACTTAATGTCAAAGAAAATCCTCGAAAACCTTACATATTTGGTGTTTATCATAATTATCGTCGTTTTAATCCAATTTTTTTTTAACAAACGAAAATCTTACAAAGAAGATCCGTACAAGCTTTATACCATACATATATCAAATTATAATCTTTATATGTAAAACACCTTCAAGAAAATGACCTAGCCAAATACAAGGATTCGTACAAGCTTCGTTTTAATCCAATGGTGTTGTTGGGCCATTGTGTTTGTAATTGATTCAATCTAGGCTTCCCTTTGACTTCGGGGCTTTGATGCTTGTGCTGCTGCTCTATGTTTTCTGGGCACCAAACACTTACCATTTCAAGTGTAATTTGGACTTGTTTTATATACTGGTGGGACCGTATTGTATACTTAGATACTAAGAAATGTGTTGTGGCCTTATTTTTTATGTATTGACTGCCTGTCTGAGTGTCTGTAGCTTTTGATCTCACTCCAAAGTCCAACAAGCAAAGGCATATATCGATGCACTAAAAACAGCTATCTTTTTGTAAAGCTAATTTGGACAGAGCTCCACTTACATTACACTTTGATATAAAAGGCAAGGAAAAGGAAGGAAGGAGCCGTAGAGCTTCCTTCTAGGTCTATTATTGCCGCTACGAGCATTAACCTTTGTTAGTATTTATTACACTTGAAATATTGAATTCTTTGAACTGGTCTAAAATGAAGAAATGATTTGACATGAAATTTTAAGTTTATATAATATAGCTCTGAAAAAGTTTACGTCCATGGATAATCACAGATATACATATGCCGACTTGTGAAAGTGACTATTTTAAGTAAATCTCTTATATTACGGACGTACGAGTTGTTATAAACAATTCTCTTTTATCCCTTAATTTTCATCAATTAAGGTCTAATATTCTAATACCTAAGCATGATAAAATACAAATAAAACCCAGGTCAAGTCCTTTTCTATCTCATATTTAAAAACATTGCATGATTCACGGGCAACTCTGTTTAAAAGAAATAAAAAGTGTAAGGAGACAAATTCTCAATAGTTTTATGAGAGATTTACTATTATACCCAATATAGGACTAGTTGTCATTTTTGAGTTTATTTATATAAATTAAATGGTGTAGGTTTTTTTTTATGACAAAAAGTTTAAGGAGAGATTGGCTACTCTCAACACCACCACCAGGACATACTCACGACCTCGACCTAGAAGGACTTACGCATGACACCCAACTGTCAGCTCTATCGGTATGAATTTATGTAGAAAATTACAGATCACGCACCAGTGAAAACTGCTGACAGTGAGACTTGAACATTAATGGGGTTATACACAATACATGAACTTTACCAATTGAACTAACTCTCATTGATAAATAATGTAAGATTTATCTATGTCAATAATACTAAACATGGATAAATAACTAAATATATAACAATTATAACTGAGACAGAAAACCAAAGCTCTCTCGAACATGGACCGAGTCTGTGGTCAACGATTTGGTCCCGGAAGCACAAGCCACAAGTAGTTGCAACTTGCACGTTCTGGTCTGCAGTCTTCGAGCCACTTAATAAGAAGTTGAAATGTCTGCGCGTGAACATTTAGTCCATTTTCTTGGTAGGTTAACTAATTAATACAATTTTTTATTCAGCAAGATTGGAATTTTCTTATTTCCCATTTCATTTATTTTTTTAAATGTTTTTAGATGGGTTTATGATCAACTATGGAATGGCAGGTATTGCAAACAGGAAAGTAGATGGAATGCAACATCAATTCTTACTTTGGCAACATCATGTCATTCATCAAACTTAACAAAATGTCATGTCATGTAATGAAGTTCGGAAATCGAACCTTATCAATACAAAACACGTGTAGTCCACTTGATTAAGAACAATCAAGAATTTACATAATCAACCAAGAATTTTAGGTTAAGGTCTGTGTCTAAATTATTATGTACTTAAAAGACTTGAAAAGGTCAATCGAGAAATTATGTAACCAACTATGAATTCTTGAATCAAGATGTATGACTAAATCATGATAAACTTAAAGATTTAAAAGGAAATTCGATACAAAGAGAACACTATTTTATTTATTTAGTCTAGAATAATATGATTATTTATTCATCACATTGGATGAACCCAAATCACTCACCTATCAAAATTTTAACTCGTTATCTCATCCTCCTTTTTACCGTGTTTGATTTTGATGACCTTAGGGTAAATTTTATTTAATTTTAAACAATAAAATATTATATGTCGACATTATAAAAGTTTGTAATTATTGACAAAAGCAAAGAGCCAAATAAAAAAGTGTGCGTGCGATGTGAATGTGTCATGGTGCAAAAACAAATGGCGGGACCCACGCCTTCATGTTGGAATCTCTATTCCTTGGCAATTTTCATTATCATCTCTCTACCAACTCGCAACTCTGCAGCAGTTGCCAGTCGCAAGACCAGAGGGCCTTTTTTTCTTCTCATTCTGTGGGCCCCACGTGGCCAACCATTCTCGCTTCCTCAGATGGGAAAACATTAGACCTCCTGCTGCCCCCATCAAAGACTCCTTCTCCCTCCAAATCACTCTCACTCTCACTCTCACTCTCACTCTCACTCTCATTGACTCCCTCACTTACCCTCCCGTCCACCACCGTTCTCTCCTTTCTGTTTTTCCTTCTTTTTTATTTTCTTTTATTTTCTCTGTATTTTATTATCCATTATTCGGGTTTGTTTGTTGGGTTTTCACTTTGTACCTTTTTATTTTATTTTTAATCTCTCTCAGTGGTGCGTGCCTTTGCAACTTTATCTCTCTGTAGCTCACGCTCGTCTTCACTTTGCTTTTTCCTCAGAGCCATTTTTATGGTCTCCTCCTCTCTCTCTCTTCATCTGCACACCGCCATGGAGATTTCCCTTCTCCTTTTCTCCCTTCTTCTTCTCATAGCTTCCTCCTCTGCTCAAATGCCAGGTACCCTTCTCTCTCTTAAATATTTTTGTTTGTAGTATTTTCTTCTTTGAATTGAATCCCAACAATTCTAATCAAATACATGTACTTTTATTGTATTTATTGTTTGTTATCTTAGTTTTTAGAAATCCCTGTTCATATATGGTATAAAAAGACTTTATAAGTAAAAAATCAGTTCAGGCTTTAACTTTTTTCTTGAACAAGAGGCAATTTTATTGCTAAAGAACAAGCTTTAATGAATTCTACCATTGATTACAAGTTTCTGATTGTAAGAAAAATATATGTTGTGGTTGTAGTCAAATTAGTCCAAATTCCTTGTATAATACTTTTGTAAACATTGTGTCAAGCAGGGTTTGTGAGTTTGGATTGTGGAGGTAAAGGCGTTTTCACTGATGATCTGGGTCTGGAGTGGACTCCTGATCAACTTAATTATGGCGAAACAAGCCTTATATCCGTTGCGAATGACACGAGGAAGCAATACTCAACATTGAGGCATTTTCCTGCTGATTCAAGAAAATATTGTTACACAATGAATGTCACAAGTAGGACTAGGTACCTTCTAAGAGCGACATTCCTGTATGGTAACTTTGACAACAATAATGTTTATCCCAAATTTGACATTTCTCTTGGGGCAACCCATTGGTCTACGATTGTCATTTCGGATGCCACTACCATAGAGATGCGAGAGCTAATATTTTTGGCTACTAGTCCTACTGCCAGTGTGTGTTTATCCAATGCTACGACCGGGCAGCCTTTTATATCAACTCTTGAGCTTCGACAATTCAATGGTTCGGTGTATTATACTGATTTTGAACAACAGTTCTATCTCAGTGTCTCTGCCAGGATTAATTTTGGTGCAGATGATGAAGCTCCAATCAGGTATTGTTCTGAATGTATGTTTCAAACTAGTGCAAAATCAAACTCTGTAATATGCCTTGAATTAGAAATCTGAGCTAGGAAAACTGTACTAGGTTCTTACTGGTTTTGTCAAAGAAGATACGCATTTGCAGTCTGAAGTCTTTTCTCTTGACAAAGATTTGTCATTTTAAAGGATATTATTTCTGTAAATTTCAGGTATCCTGATGACCCTTTTGATAGAATATGGTTATCAGACTCTGTCAAGAAAGCAAATTTCCTTGTTGACATTGCTGATGGAACCAAAAAAGTGTCAACCAAGTTGCCAATTGATGTTAATAGGGATGAAAGACCACCTGAAAAAGTGATGCAGACAGCTGTCGTTGGAACAAACGGATCACTGACTTACCGACTAAACCTGGATGGTTTTCCTGGTTTTGGATGGGCATTCACCTACTTTGCAGAAATTGAAGATTTGGCTCCAGATGAGTCCAGAAAGTTTAGGCTAGTGCTTCCCGGAAATCCTGAAGTCAGCAAAGCTATTGTTAATATCGAAGAAAACGCTCAAGGAAAATATCGTCTCTATGAACCAGGATTTACAAACTTATCCCTTCCATTTGTATTATCTTTTAGATTTGGGAAAACGTCTGATTCTTCCAATGGGCCACTCTTAAATGCAATGGAGATAAATAAGTATCTGGAAAAGAATGATGGTTCTCAAGATGGTAAGTTTGATGGTGGTATCTTAAGTGCATGTATGTTTGGGCTCTGTTTCTTTATGGTTATGAAGTGTATCCTCTTGTTCATCATTCTCTGAAATGAATCTTTTGGAGCTTTCCAGCTATATGTGATACTGGGCTTGTATGAGTGGCAGGAGCTGTTATTTCTAGTTTTGCTTCACACTATTCATCAGCAGACTGGGCACTTGAAGGTGGTGATCCATGCCTTCCGGTTCCTTGGTCTTGGGTTGAGTGTAACTCAGATCCACAACCAAGAGTAGTTAAAATGTAAAGCTTAAGTAATTTTTGTTAGTTTTCATACTAATTATTACTGCTTCTGCATACGTATGGTCCCCTGCTGATAACTGCTTTCGTATCCCTTGCTTGGCAGTAAATTATCTAGTAAGAATTTGACAGGGGATATCCCTTCCGACTTAGCAAAGTTGAGCGGCTTAGTTGAGTTGTAAGTTTCATATTGTGTTCTTGCTTTTCTGAATGGTGTCAGATATTTCCAAGTTTAGTTTCATAAAACTTGATGTTCATTGCAGTGTCATTACTAATTTGTCTTCTAATTACAGATGGCTTGATGGAAACTCACTGACTGGTCCAATACCTGATTTCACTGGATTTGTAGACTTGAAGATCATGTAAGTCAGACACTTCCTCCAATGATGCTTTTCCTACAGAGTTAACACTAACAAAAGGGCTTTGCTTTATACAGTCATCTCGAGAACAATCAGTTGACGGGTGGACTGCCTTCTTCTTTAACAAACCTACCAAGTTTGAAGGAACTGTAAGTTTTCTGGGACACACATATCATTTACTGAAGTTGGAGAGAGAATGTGTGTGAAACTATGTAGCAGTTGTCTTGTCAAACAATGAGTCACATGGCTCACTTGGTGTATAATTTCATTGTTTACATAAATGATTTTACTGAATAGTGGTTAGCATTAACTCATGGCTTCCACATGCTTTTGGGAACAAGTTATATAAGTGTGTTTAGAAGTAGTCCGTCTAATATGGTTTAGAGTTCGAGTTGCTGAAGGTCCTGGGTTCAAAACATCCAATCCCCAGTCTCCTCTTTTTTATTCATTTCAAGGTCCATGATATGAGAGAGTTATATGTATATGTTTCTCTTTATCTGCATCTCTACATAGCTACACATGAGAGAAGATGTTAGCTTGGCCCATTCCCTAATAGCTTAAGTTTTTCAAATTATGAAATTTTGCATATGTATAAAGATATTCTAAGATATCTCATACCTTTTGCGTGTCTATTTGAGAAAAAAGAAAAAGAAAAAAAAAAGAAAAAAGAATTAGACCAATGATTATTATATTTCAGCATTTGGAAAATCCCTATGAATTTATTTATGCTGCTCAGGTTGATTTTATTTTTTTATTTTCAAAGGGATGTCTGACATGCTTCTTTGAATATAAGATCTTATATCTTGGTGAATCTTATGTTTTCAGGGATGTGCAAAATAATATGTTATCTGGAACAGTGCCGTTGGGTCTTCTCAATGAAGTGGTTTTGAAGTGAGTGGTAATTTTTACAGCTAAAATTGAAGTACATAAGAAGAAAGCCATATGTTAATTCTAAACCTTAAAATGCAGGTCTTAAATTATATCCTGCATGCCGTTTATAGTATACACAGATATATCTTTATCTTGGTTCATCAAATCTATCTCTTACCCAAATTTTTCTAATTTATCTCTCTATTGTAGTCATCTGTTCCTTGTCTAGGACTTACTCCAATGTACTTATCACCGCTTCTCGATGTTGAATTCTGACAGCTACACTGGAAACGTTAATCTTCGAAAAGGGAAAACAAGTGGGAGCCGTGTAAACATTATTATTGGTACATCAGTCGGGGCTGCTGTCTTGGTCATAGTTACCATGGTATCTTGCGTACTTTTGCGCAAAGGAAAGAAGAAATATTATGATCAAGGTGTGAATCTGAAACAGTCTTAGTGGTTTACATGTCTTTTTTTTTTTTAAAGTTGCTTGAACGTGCTGACATTATACTAACTTGCTATAGACCACCAACTTGGGCGTCCTCTGCCTAGGCAAGGCCTACTCTCTACCAAGAGTGATTCTGCTCCCACTGAAGCTGCACACTGCTTCTCTTACTCCGAAATTGAAGAGGCTACTAGAAATTTTGAGAAGAAAATAGGTTCTGGAGGTTTTGGAGTTGTTTACTATGGTAGAATGAAGGATGAAAGGGAAATTGCGGTCAAAGTTCTAACCAGTAATTCGTACCAGGGAAAACGAGAATTTTCAAATGAGGTTAGTTTTCGTATGATTGGAACCTCTTTTTACATTTTGACATTTCAGGTATTCCTCTTTCTTTCACGATGCTTAAGCCTGTCTGTATCTTTCTATTTGTTGAACTGTGGATGATTCTTCTTTTTTCCTTTTTTTCCTTTTTTTTTTTTGTTTTGTTTTTGTTTTTGTTTTTGTTTTTGTTTTTGTTTTTTGTTTTTTTTTTTGTTGTTGTTGTTGTTGTTGTTGGGGTTGAAATTTTGATAAAATATTTCGTCAAACTTCCCCCTAATATGAAAGATGAAATGTAAACTAGTGGCATATGACTGCTTGGAAACCTCTACCAATTTAGTAAAAGAAAAATAAAACAGAATGTAAGTAGGACATGGAAGTGGAAGGATTTCCCACCTACTTTGGGTTGGCCTATTGCTGTTGGACATAAAAAAAATAATCGTATGGACTGACACATGTATATGATCTAGGTAACTCTTCTTTCAAGGATACATCACAGAAATCTGGTACAGTTTCTTGGGTATTGCCAAGAAGATGGAAGAAGTATGCTAGTTTACGAGTTCATGCATAATGGAACTCTCAAAGAACATCTTTATGGTAAGCTTGCAACTTATTGAATGAATCTTTTTAAATTTGGACGGCCAATGAGTTTTGAATTATTTGTAGGCCCATTAACACGTGAACAGAGTATCAATTGGATCAAGCGCCTTGAGATTGCTGAAGATGCAGCAAAAGGTCTTATGAGCTAAAAAAGTTTCTGTTAGTTTTTACTTCTTTTCGTTTTTACAGACAGAGAAGGCGCCTCTCCCCAAGGATAGAGTATTAAATTGACTCATGGGTTTTCTTGTGCTTGTTCAGGAATTGAATACCTTCATACAGGCTGTGTTCCGGCCATCATTCATCGGGATTTGAAAAGCAGCAACATTTTAATTGACAATCACATGAGAGCAAAGGTTTCAGATTTTGGTCTTTCCAAACTTGCAGTAGATGGAGCATCCCATGTGTCAAGCATAGTTCGGGGGACTGTAGGGTATCTGGATCCCGAGTAAGGCTTGCTTTTCCATAAACATTTCTATTTTTCATTGAGATCAAATCTAACATCATATTGAGATAAGTCTAATATGTTATTACTGCCTTGTGAAGCACTAAATGCCTTCCTTTGGTAGAGTGCTCCAATTGGTCATTCATTTGTGTCATAAATGGACAACAGATTTACGAGATAGGTTTATAAACGCGATACAATAGTTGTACTTAATGACTCTTATTATTCACAAAAGCAATCAGAAAAATTTAAAATAAAATGTGCCGGGGATGTTTCTGTTTACAGCTATAATCAGTGTTTTTCTTCTCTGTGTTACGTAATACTGAGAGCTCTTTCGGTCATGCACATGCCAACCAAAATTGAACCCAAACTATGTTTGCAATTTCATTTTGTAACCCAGATTAGTGAGCATTAATTATAGTTACTTCTTTCTTTCCTCATTGTCGTTCAGGTACTACATCTCCCAGCAGTTGACAGACAAGAGTGATGTCTATAGTTTCGGTGTCATTCTTCTTGAGCTGATATCCGGTCAAGAAGCAATATCTAATGAAAACTTTGGTGTTAATTGCCGCAACATAGTCCAATGGGTAAGTGTAGTTTGCTTGTACTGCAAGGAAGTATTTAAAACTTGTGATCACTAACCGTACGTACATTATCGATTATTTTCCTTGAACAATTCCACTAAATCCATTTCAGAGGCTAATAATGTTATGATATCACATACCCTCATGTTGACAGTCGACATACTCCCAATTTTATTTTGAGTTTCTCTTCAATTTGTACTGTTACTTCTGTGCCACCATTGCAAGTTTGTTGATATAATTGTGGACTCCTTTGTTACCTGTGAAAAATGGCTGTCACAGGCAAAGTTACACATCGAGAGCGGTGACATTCAAGGCATCATCGACCCCTCACTGCACGGTGAATATGACATCCAGTCAATGTGGAAGATAGCAGAGAAAGCCTTAATGTGTGTTCAAGCACATGGATTCATGAGGCCATCAATCTCAGAAGTTCTCAAGGAGATCCAAGATGCAATCTCAATGGAAAGGGATGCTGGAGCAGCAAGAGATGGTACCTCAGACGCATCAAGGAATTCAATTCCTTCTTCCTTGAACTTGGGTTCCATGGATCTTGGTGGAACAGATAACTTCTTGTCAATTGATGAGTCTATCGCACGGCCAACTGCCCGGTAGTGCGATTTTCTTGGCAATGTATACATGACATTATAAATTTTTTTTATTTTTAGGAGAGGATCAAAATAGGTATTATTTTAGTTGCAAATTTTGATCTTGCAAATTATATTAGCACAATGGATGCCGTATTGAATTTTTCTTTGGGCGGTCTGGGTTTTTTGGGTTTGTTAATGGCCATTATACCCCTTTGCAAAAAGACTTAAAGTGTACAGATCATAATTTTACTCATCATGGCCCCAAATGATCCATGGGCTGCTAATAATACATGTTTGGTCGTTCTTTGAAACTCACGCTTTGCATGAAGTGCTCCACGTGCTATGCACGTTACAAGTTTGGACTATAGCCAAGTCACGCCATTAGTACGTTTGGACTAAAGCCACAATCTACATGTGAAGGGCTTGCAAGGTGGGGTTTGCATGGAATGTAACCGAAATGAACCCAGGGCTCTTTGTGGGTTTCCACATTAATCAACGAATTGGACATAGAATTACCTATGAGATTAAGAGCTAACACAAACGTTAACCAGAACAAACATTTCTCCACACTAATTAACCCCTCTTATTTCACCGCTTCTCCTACTTTCTTAGGGTCAGTTTAGTAGAGTTTTTGTACACCACTTCTATTTTTTTCAGGGCCCGTTTAATAGTGTTTCTGTACACTTGTGCGTGCATGTTTTTTTTTTTGGTTAAAAAGAAAGAACCTAAGTGTTTCTCTAGAAATCATTACAAATTGCGCAAAACCATACTGAAAACCATACTATTTGGACGAAAGATATCACTAGACTAATAACTAGTTATCGGTAGAATTACTCTAGATTATCAATTGCGTTGAACTAGAAATTTAGAATGAGAAGCTGTTAAAAAAAATTTACTAGCAACGATGTCTTGTCGGTTGGATGGATATAATTACAGGCCTAGGCCCATAGGTAGCCAGGGGCAATGTTTATCCATCTATCTCACAAACAAACACACAAATGATGATCTAAAGCGAGGTGGGGGGATTACACAACGACGTCGTCTAGCGCACAGATGTAGCATCCACCTGCAACGGCCCCAAACACGTGGTCTAATCGTCATGACCACACCACGCCAGAAGCATAACCGCAGAAGAACACGGAATCTATCTCTCTCTTTCTTTCTCTCTCATCTCTCAAATACAAAAATAAAAAGCTAGGCAAATCCAGAGAGAGAGCCCCCAAAAAAGAAAACCAACGGTGCTGATAAACCTCACTCTCTCATCCCAGTCGTCTCCTCTCTCCTCTCTTCTCCAGCGTCCGATCAAATTCCCCCACAAATCTGAGTCTCTCGCGCCAAATAAAATCCCTCTAAATACAAACAGGTACTCTCACGCTCTATTTCCTTTTCTCCTTCTCCCAGTTATGGCGGGGCTAGGGTTTCTGGTTTCGATTTTGATTTTGATTTTGATTCTGCTCGGTGACGGCTCTGCTCTTGTGTTTGTTGGGCTAGGGTTTTCATGGCCGAAGCTCCGGGAAGTCCAGGCGGCGGGAGCCACGAGAGCGGCGGCGACCAGAGCCCGCGCTCGAACGTTCGGGAGCAGGATCGGTATCTTCCGATCGCTAACATTAGTCGGATCATGAAGAAGGCGCTTCCTGCTAATGGCAAAATCGCCAAGGACGCCAAAGAGACCGTGCAGGAATGCGTTTCTGAATTCATCAGCTTCATCACTAGAGTACGACGCCGTTTCGTAACTCTGTTCATGATTCATGATTATGTTTGGAAATTGTATTTATCCTTTTTTGTTTTGATGTCGGGGTGGAATTGTGTGTAGGGCGAGTGACAAGTGCCAGAGAGAGAAGAGGAAGACAATTAATGGCGATGATTTGCTCTGGGCAATGGCTACTTTGGGCTTTGAAGATTATATCGACCCCCTTAAGGTTTACCTCACTAGATACAGAGAGGTAACGCTTTTTTGCTATTTGGTTTCGCCTTTTCTTAATTTGGTCTCTAATTTCGAGTTATTGTATCCAATTAAGCTCCGAAGTTCAGATTTTGTTGAGAAATGAGTGTTTGCTCATCTCAATAGTGTTGCAGGCTCGGGTTTGTTTAACTATTTAATGACAAGATTTTTGATGGGTTTTGACTAATACACTGTTTCTTTTCTGTTGTCTTCTGGGTCTATTCGGACATTGCAGATGGAGGTGAGTTACAATTGTTTTCTATTTATGCGCGGGTTTTTATTTTACTTTCTGCAGTTTGTTTTTATTTAACCTTCTCACTTACTCTTGGGTTTCGGCTTGTGACGTCTAATAGGGTGACACCAAGGGTTCAGGGAAGGGTGGAGATTCATCTTCTAAGAAAGATGCTCAGCCAAGTTCAAATGCTCAGGTTGAGTATGATTTTGTTTTATTAATGAAGCAAGGTTCTTTTTTTGTGTTTTGTTCTCGGGTTTTAATTTGTCTTATTTTCATTTGGCAGATTTCGCGCCAAGGTTCTTTCTCCCAAGGAGGGAATTACTCAAATTCTCAAGTAATTTCTTTCTCTTTGTCTCTCTATACCTATCTGTTTTAAAATATTATTATCTCTCTTCATCATGTTTGTGTAGTACTTATCGGTGTTATAATATTAACCGGATTCCTTTATTGCCAACACATTCCGTATGACTTATAAGTTTTAATCATTTCCATTCATGTATAAACTATACCATTTTCCTTTGATATTTTGAGCATGATTTCTGTATATTCAAATGATGGCCCTTCAGACAGAATCATTGACACAATTTGTTTTCACAGCAGGATTTATCTTATTATTGGCGTGCGTTGGTTGGTTTTGTTCCCTTTGGTTTAAGTTAAAATTTTGTGGTCATTAGTGCCTAATGTTTGAAAAGTTGTGCTTTTCAATTTTATATGTAATAGTTGTGCATGTCATTTGTAGAATTGTGATGATATGCTCAATGATCATTTGTCTGTGGAAAGTGGACGACTTTTACTTTGCAGAATAAAGTGAAAGCTGCACAGTAGTAGGGTGCATTAAACCGTTGAACATATATGGTTTTCGTGTGGGTGCTCTTGTTTCTTGTACTTGTCCATAGTTTAACGTTCGCATGCCCTGAAGCAGCAATGTAAATTTTGTCCCACTTGGAATCTCTTTTGGAAAGTTCCAAGTGTGCTTTTCTCCAAAGTTTTTACTTGTTGCTTTGTAGTTGGTGCTTTGCTGCAGAGTTGTAGTTGCAGTTATTGGGTCAATAATATTATTCTTTATAGCATACAGTGTTGGTAAGATTATAGCATTATAGCACAATGTTGGTGGATTATAGCATGCAATGTTGGTGGATCTATATTACACAAGGCATTGTGTTTTCAACTTAGCTTTCCAATGGTTGAGACTACTGTACAATGTTAAAACTTCTCGATAGGGAGAGCATGAGATGTGGGAGTGGCAAAGCAACTGATGAATAGTAGTGTCGTTATATTAGTATGTTTGGCTTGTTCTACAGTTTTATTTATTTTTCGGTTTTGGAAAGTGCTGTTTATGAAACTATTGAAATACTTTTGCTAGTGGTGAGTATGCTGGTTTTCTGGTTCTTGTACTCAACATGGTCTAATGAATGATTTGTTATTGCAGAGCCAACATATGATGGTTCCCATGCAAGGGACAGAGTAGATCCAGTCGTCTTCAGTCGATGCAATAATTTAGCTGCCTATTTAAGGAGATCATATTCGGTGCCCGGAACATATTAAATTATTTCTCTAGTCAATGACATAATGTGTGAGTATTAGAGCTCTGTGTCCAGTAGTATTTTCTGGTGTGTAAGTTAGGGGTTTCTTCGAGTTGAATGTCTCTCTCATGGTAGTATTGTGAACCTCATCGGGATCCTTCATTCTTCTCGTCTGTAACATGTGTCCTGGCATGTGTTAATCAAACTGATTAGGAAATTTATGCCCTTCAAATTTCTATGTTATATTATTATTTTAGTCCGTTTTACGCGGAATTGGAACGACAGGTTATAGATCTAACTGGTCATTTCCCAAAAATTTATCCTGCTTCTGACTTGAAATGATTAAGATGGGGTCAATATTCGAGTTGATAAATGCCTGACATAATTATCTATGTTATTGGTTGAGTAATAAACCCAAAAAATTTGAGTTGAGACTTTAAAGTCAGTATTTTGTTAATTGTCCGATTATTATTAGCAATAAGATATCAATGGAATTTGTACAAGGGAAAAAGAATCCAGTTAGAAAGTAGAAAGCGAAAAGAGTGGAGTCTGTGGAGGAGAGTGTCGTTTGCCCTTTCGCCGTGTGCTGGCCAAACTCCACGTCGCATTGTTGCTTTCGCACCCAAATTTCACGTCAATCGACTTTAGGCTTCTTCTATCGCTGCACCAATCTTTGTTCTTTCTTCACCCATACGTGGTTAACCTAGTGGAAGATACCTGTTGATCATTTCTTTTTTGTTTTGAGTAGAGAGCAGCATAGAAAAGTTGACTAGCAATCTTCTTTGCCTCCCATGTCTTGTATGCTTATGTACCTAATGTTTCCGTTGTAAATTGCACACGTCATCCTTTTATTAGATTGTTTTACCACTCATTAGTGTCGTTCATAACCCATAATTGCTCGGTGTGCGCTTCATAGTCGATTCGTACCTACCAAAACTTCTTTCCAACTTTCAAGTACAAATTGCAATTATGGTGTCATTTCTTGGTAAAATGTTGGGTTTGTTGCCTTTGGGCAGTAGCAAACGAGGCATTGGCTTTTTCATGTCAGGCCACGCTTGGTATTGCTCCTTGGCTTCTGACCTAGTACATAACTTACATAGCGGCAAATTTGGCAAAGGGTGGTACCTAAGATTCGGTTCCTTAATTGACCAATGGCCCAATATAAAGATTAAAGTTGCCTAGTTTTCCATGTTTGATCAATCACAACCATCACCCGGTTCAGATATGCCGAGGATTAAACTATGTGTGATTTTTTTTTTTTTTTTTGGTTACAACTATGTGTGATTTTCTTTGTGCACAAAACATACAATCTATTCTTTTATGATCGAGCATTGGACTTAGGGCCCATCTAAAGGCTCTCATAAAGCGGTGTTATTGAATCCGACGGTCCAAATCCATCCCAATCATATTCCACCAGAGGGTCCCGCGCGAGCCATCAGGTTCGAGCCTACATCAGCTACCATGCACATTGTGCACACTATATCTTTACTGCCAGCAATAGAAATAGAATTCTAATTAAGGAAGGAAAATTGGGTAAAGAATCTTTCCGAGATTTTGGGGAAATAATGATTTTTTTTTTGGTGGAACAGGAGATAATGATTCCAAATATCTATTTCCATGCTAATTGCATACTTCAGAGGCCTGTTAATAATAAAGAAGTGCAATTCTTATGAAGAAAATAAATAAATACAAGTGTATACATTATTTTCTTGCTAAACATGTTCCATGCTAATTGCATACTAAGTTTTTTTTATAAACAAAAACTGTTAATATTTATAGCAATTTTGTGTTCGATATAAGACACAATTCCCTCTTTATTTTTTAATTATTAACATTTTAATATATTATTTTTTTACGAAATAAAATAAAATAATGGTGTTTTAGAAAGAAAAAAATTCTTATTTGGAAACAACTTTATATTATTTGAGGATTTAATTATGAACGTATTTTATTTTACACATATAGGTAATACTCCCAACATTTTGAATTCACAATAATATGAGAAATTATTGTACAGCACCAAAATACGATTATATAATTACATAATATAATTTATTTCCGTGTTATAATATGAGTGAATGATGTATTGATATTTTAATATACAATATTAATAAATATTTTTTTAAAATATTTATTTATATGATAATGTGCAAATGATTTATCACATGACCATACTCTAGTAATAATTACTCTAATATAATTGCAAGAGTGCCAGAAAATTTCTCAATTTATTTTGTTCCTAAAAGAATAGAACAGAAAAAATTATTTTATTATTATTATTATAAAAATATACACAACTTATATAAAATGTGAAAAAATTGGGATGAAATAAAATAAATAAAACAAGTGAGCTTCAACTCCACGACATCTTCCATAGCACACATTGTTTAACAAGATTCATCACCCGTATATATCTCTCCCCCTAAGCTTCCGTACCCTCATCATCATCGTCATCGTCCTTAAATTTTCCAGAGGCGAAACCAGAGACCATTTGAGCCTTTACACCTACGAAAACCCTACACGAAGCTTTCCTTTATAATTCAGGTCTTCGACTTCCTCGAAGGCCGATTAACAACAGCAACCACAACAACATCATCAGCTACAGCACCTTAGGTACAATTAAACGACCACAATTCCCAATTTTGATAAATTATCATTTTCGATAAATACACAGGCACACTCATATTCACATCTATATAACACTAATGATGTGTTTGTGTTAACGCAAATCTTGTTTTGTTTTGTTTTTTTTTTATCTGCTTTTTTGTTTGGATATTTTTTTTATGAGTCGGTTTTGTTGGATGAGCCTGTGTTTGCACAATTTCTATTGCCAGTGAACATGAGAGCGTCAGGTATGATATAAAAATGCAAGCTTTCACATAAATAAAATACATTTTGCTTCCAGCTTTTTGATGATCATCTGGGTGCTTTTTGACGATCATCTGTATTTGGGTTTCGATGTTACTATTAGGATATATAAGCTTCTTGCTCTCTGTTTTAGGTGTTTTCTAATGCGAAAGTTTTAATTTTTAATTGTTTGGTAATTCTGAATTGGATTTCTGGGTTGAACCCAGTTTTAGAACTAGAGTTAATGTGATTCAATCTGCGAGTTCATGCTCTGATCATGCAGGAGTAGATATATTTTGGATTTCTGTTAAAGGTTGAATTATAAATGGCAAGTCGTGGCCAAAAGCGTACTGAGGTTGACGATGAATTGCCGGCGGATAAGCGAGCATGTAGTTCTTTGGAGTTTAGACCGAGTTCATCGAACTCTTCTGCTCAAACCCATATGAATTCTATGAACTCCACACCTGAAACCAATGACCATGATATGGACACTACATCCTCTGCTTCAGCGTCTAGCCGGTCCGAGGGAGAACATGAGAAGGATTCAGCATATGGGTCTTGTGATTCTGACGATGCAGACCCTAGACACAGTGAACTCCGGGACTATCAGAGACGGAGATCTTCGGGTGATCATGGAAAGTTTAAGAGGATCTTATCATCTTTAAGTGAGGAGACTGATCCTTCTGGGCAGTTAGCTGTGCTCACCGAGCTATGTGAAGTCCTATCATTTTGTACAGAGGATTCACTATCCGGGATGACATCAGACTCATTATCACCGCTTCTTGTTCGTCTCGCTAGGCACGAGACTAACGCAGATATCATGCTATTGGCTATAAGAGCTATAACTTATTTATGTGATGTGCATCCTCGATCATCGCCTTCCTTGTCCGACATGATGCAGTTCCTGCTCTTTGCCAAAGACTTATGGCTATTGAATACTTGGATGTAGCTGAGCAGGTAATGTTGCTTTCATGGTCATATTTATGTCATCAATGCATGATCTTTATGGTATTGTTTATACAATGTAAGATTGGGGGATACATGGGATTCTTTTATTGTTCTTATGCAGTGTCTACAAGCATTGGAGAAAATGTCACGGGAGCAACCACTTGCGTGCTTACAGGCTGGGGCAATAATGGCTGTTCTGAATTATATTGATTTCTTTTCGACAAGCATACAGGTAATTCAATCTCTGATGTGTTTTTGATTGGAAATTGGTGTTGTTATCTTCATGGAAGAAGATTTTGTTTCGTAATAAATAGTTTTTTTCCTATATTATTTATATCTTATCTGCATCAGAGAGTTGCCCTTTCCACGGTGGTGAACATTTGTAAGAAACTTCCTTCTGAATGCCCTTCACCTTTCATGGAGGCTGTTCCTATACTATGCAATCTTCTCCAGTACGAGGATCCTCAGGTACGAACTGTGAAGTGTGTTTTTGTGGCTTTTAAATAGATTTCAGATGACCTTCTAACTCAGACTTTTGTTTTAATTTCTCAGCTTGTCGAAAATGTTGCTGTTTGCTTGATTAAAATTACAGAACGAGTGAGTCAGTCTACTGAGATGCTGGATGAACTTTGTAAGCACGGGCTGATTCGTCAAGTCACGCATTTTATGAACTTGAATAACCGAGCAACTCTGTCCCAACCAATTTGTAATGTAGGCATTCAATATCATGTTCCTGAGATCCGCCTCTTTTGTATTTTACTGCCTTGGAGTAAGTTCTGACTAATGTACTTTGGTTGGTAGGGTTTGATAGGGCTACTTGGAAAACTTTCTTCTGGTTCAGTTGTAGCCTTCAGGACTCTATATGAGCTCAATATAAGCAGCACTTTAAAGGATATATTATCTACATATGAACTCTCACATGGAATGTCATCTAGTCATGTGGTGGATGGGCATTGCAATCAGGTACACATCTTGACCTGTACAAGTGGTTCTGAAGTTTTATTCTTTTTTCAGGGCTACTGATTCTTATCAATTCTTTAGATTGTCAATTTTTTTTCCATGACAATGTTGTGACTTAACTACCCGTTATATATTTTATAATAAAAGTTCAGGATGTTTATTGACTTCCTAAGAAAATCCAAGTATATATTTGTATATTCATGTCCTGGTTACAAAATTAAGCATGTGCTTTATATTATATATATAAGCATGTGCTTTATATTACATATATGGTTACATTTGGAGGAAAGAAACCCTGGGGTTTCCATCCTGGGTGCCAAGTAGGGGGGAAGGGGAAGGGACACAACCACTGTGGTAACCCCACTCGAGGCTTTATATTATATTTTACTAGAGGAAATTCAATGGTATTATTGTTCCTCTTTTTTTTCCCTCAGGTATATGAAGTTTTGAAGTTGCTAAATGAGCTTCTACCTACTTCAGCTGGAGATCAAGATGATCCACAGCTGTCAGATAAGGAATCTTTTCTAGTTAATCAACCTGACCTACTGCAAAAGTTTGGGATGGATATACTTCCCTTCTTGATTCAGGTTTTGTTTCTGCTATTAGCACTTCTTTTGCACACCATCCCAATAGTATTGTAATGTCTCTTTCACCTCTCAACAGGTTGTAAATTCTGGTGCCAATTTATATATTTGCTATGGATGCTTATCTGTTATCAACAAGTTAATTTCTTTGAGCACATCTGACATGCTTGTGGAACTGCTTCGGAATGCCAACATTTCAAGGTGACTTGGTCTCTTTGTATTTTGAGTTTTGACTAGAGATTAGCAAATCTTGAAGAAATTCTTGCTGATGCTAATATATCCTCTAAATGTGGCAGTTTTTTGGCTGGAGTATTTACACGAAAGGATCCCCATGTGTTGATTTTAGCTCTACGGATCACTGAGCACATCCTGCAAAAGCTTTCTGATTATTTTTTGGACTCTTTCATCAAAGAGGGCGTCTTTTTTGCCATTGATGCACTGTCAACACCAGAAAAGTGTCAATTGGTAACCCTGGAAAAATGTTCGAGGCTGGTGTTCCCAGTGTTCAGTGGCACACAGCCTTTGTTTGATCCTAGTCAGAAGTCTGCTTCAAGGGAGGTCCTGAGATGCTTATGTTACGCTTTTGCTACTGGTAAATCACCATCGGTGTCAGAGACAGGAAGCTGCATGCTTGAAAAGGATTCTGTATATAATCTTGCAAAGCATATAAGGACCACATACTTTGCACCAGAATTGTATGACCCTGGGAAAGCATTAACTGATGTTCTTCACAAGCTTAGAAAATTTTCTGCTGCATTAAGTGATTTGAACACATCCATGAATAATGATGCTCTTGATCAGCATGAAGAAAGGTTCTATGGTATAATGCGTCAAGTAATGGAAAAGCTTGGCGGAGGAGAACCCATTTCCACTTTTGAATTTATTGAAAGTGGAATTCTGAAGTCCTTAATGACTTACCTGTCCAATAGCCAGTACTTGAGACAAAAGGGGGAAGTTAGTGCTGTTAACACTGATATCTATTCTGTAGAAAAAAGATTTGAGGTGTTTGCAAGGCTATTATTTTCTCCTTCAGACCTGCTCTCTGTGGATGTACCCATAATAACATTAATACGGAAGTTACAAAATGCACTATCTTCTTTGGAAAATTTCCCTGTTATTCTGAGCCATATGCCCAAGTTAAGAAGTTCATACGCTGCAGTTCCATACGGACGTCGTACAACGTATACATGTATTAGAGTTCGTTTTGTGAAGGACAAAGGGGATACATACCTATGTGATTACTCAGAAGATGTTCTGACTGTTGACCCCTTTTCTTCATTGCATGCCATTCAAGAATTTCTGTGGCCTAAAGTCAATGCAAAAAGAACCAACCACATTAAATCAGCTACACGAGTTAAGGGGCAATCTGAAAGTCCACCACTTCGATCACCATCTAATGCAAGCTCTAGTCAAGGGGGAAGCCCACATCCTGTGGACCCTGAGAGCATGTCAATGGATTTACCTGAGTTGCAGGTTTTTCTTTTGCAGTCTCTCAATTAATTATAACTGATAATTATTCTTTTAGAGAGCATAAATTCTTCGTATTTTTTATTTTATTTGATGAGTTCATGTAGGGTGCATTTCTTCATCCTCAGTCTTACTTTCTCTCCAAGCAGATGAGGTCAATTAAACACAGTCGACACTTGGACAAGCAATAAGCTATAACATACATGTCCTCAAATATCTTTGGATGAAACTAATTAAGAAAAAAATTCAAGCAGTCATAAGTTAGAACTTGTGTTCCCTTTTGTTTTTCTGATTGAAATGTAGTTGTGGTTTTGATCAGCTCATGTTCTGTCTGGTCACCTTATGTAACTTTTTCTTCATGTTGCCTAGCGATGGAATAATAATTGTTTTTGCATAATTTTTATGAGCTTCATAAATAGAATACCATTCCTTCTATTTATATTCCTGCTCTCCTCCATGCATTCCTTGTCTCCTATTTTATGGCTGATTCTTCTTATCAGCTCTAAGATGGTGCCAATACCTTACTTTTGGTTGGTTTGTGTATGTTTCAGGAAACTGTGGAGAAACTAGTGCAATGTCCATCTGATGAGGATACTGAGATGGAAGAACAGTGTCCTGCATCTTGTAGCAATGAAGATTCTTCTTCGAAACTGTTACTTTACCTTGATGGGCACCAGCTGGAGCCGGCATTGACACTATACCAAGCAATTCTGCAACAACAAATGAAAGAACATGAAATTGTCATTGGTGCAAAACTGTGGAGTCAAGTATACACATTAACATATAGAAAGGCTGAAGGACAAGATGGTACTCGTAAAGAATGTCTTTATTCAGCAGAAAGTTCTGCTGTATCAGATAAAGTTGGGGTGTATGAATTGTACACTTCATTTTTCTCCAGCATGTTTTCTTGTGAGCTTGCTTCTGACTTAGAGAAGTCAAGTCCTACTTATGATATAATATATCTTCTTAAAAGCTTGGAAAGCATGAACAAGTTCATCTTTTATCTGATGTCTCATGAGAGAATATGTGCTTTTGCTGAAGGGAAAATCAATGACTTGGATAATTTTCAGATGTCAGTTATTCCAGTGCCACAGAATGAGTTTGTAAGCAATAAATTGACAGAAAAACTGGAACAGCAGATGCGGGATGCTTTAGCTGTGTCCATTGGTGGTATGCCTTTGTGGTGTAATCAGCTGATGACATCCTGTCCTTTTTTATTTAGTTTTGAGGTCAAGTGTAAGTACTTTCGGTTGGCAGCATTTGGTTCACTACTAGTTCAACCTCATTCACCATCGTATAGGGATTCAGGGGTGGCAAGTGACAGGCGTCTAAGCTCTGGAGGCATGCCTCGAAAGAAGTTTTTGGTTTTCCGCAACCAAATTCTTGATTCTGCTGCCGAAATGATGGACCTGCATGCCAGTCATAAGGTACTTCTTGAGGTGGAATACAACGAAGAAGTTGGTACTGGCCTTGGTCCAACATTGGAATTCTATACCCTAGTTAGTCACGAGTTTCAGAAGTCTGGTCTGGGCATGTGGAGAGAGGATCATGGGTCTTTTATATCTGTTACAACCCATGCTGAGGATACTGGAATTTTGATATGTCCTTTAGGTCTTTTCCCTCGTCCATGGTCATCCACTTTGGATACATCTGATGGGCTACAGTTCAGTGAAGTAATTAAGAAGTTTGTCCTTTTGGGGCAAATTGTAGGAAAAGCGCTTCAGGATGGGCGAGTCTTGGATCTGCATTTCTCCAAAGCCTTCTATAAACTTATTCTTGGGCAGGTGCTCTCCCAATTCTGAACTATTTATTGTTGGAAGTGGATTTTTGTTAACAATTTTGCACACTACCAATTTCTTGTCTCAAACATATGTTTATTTGTTTGCTAGGAACTTGGTCTGTATGACATCCAGTCATTTGATCCTGAGCTTGGCAGGACACTGCTAGAGTTTAAGGCTCTTATAGACAGAAAAAAGTTTATGGAATCTGTACATGGAGGAACAACATTCGAATTTGACTCATGCTTTCGGAAAACCAAAATTGAGGATCTTTGCCTTGACTTTACACTTCCGGGTTATCCTGATTTTGTTCTTTCTTCTAGGCCTGATAATAAAATGGTAAGTCGCACACCTAACTATGATCCCATTTATTGTTCTGAGTTCTTTCATTTGGCGAACCGAAGATTCAACACACCCCATGTTTCAGGTAAATGTAACAAACTTGGAAGATTATGTTTCATTTGTGGCGGATGCAACTGTAAAGGCTGGAATTACTAGACAAGTGGAAGCCTTCAAATCTGGTTTCAACCAGGTGTGTACTGTCATGAAATGTCTTTTTATGCAAGGAGGGAGGCTAAATTACCTCAATGCTTTTTTCATTTCAGTATAAATTAATGATTTCTTTTATCTATGATGGTTCAGGTTTTCCCTATTGAACATCTTCAGATATTCACTGAAGAAGAATTAGAGCATTTACTATGTGGAGAACGCGATTCATGGGCTGTATGTGTGCAACCATTTCATTTTTAATTGTTTTAGGACTATTGACTATATTCCTAAGTGATAAATATTTCTCTTGGCAGTTCAATGAGCTCCTTGATCATATCAAGTTCGACCATGGCTACACTGTTAGCAGTCCTCCCATTGTTAATGTTAGTTTTGCTTTATCTTTGTTTTGTGTTGTTAATGTTTCACTCGAATTTAAGAAATTTTACTATCAGCTTTTTTCTTTTTTCTTTTGCAATTTCAGTTGCTGGAAATCATACACAAGTTTGACCAAGAACAGCGAAGAGCGTTTCTGCAGTTTGTGACTGGGGCACCTCGCCTACCTCCAGGAGGTTTTGCATCTCTCAGTCCGAAGTTAACTATTGTTCGAAAGGTACATATCAGTAAAGCATCTTGTTTCCTAGTTGCTTTTTATTTTTGGTTTAGGCATCGTTTGATCATCTCGTTGTTTGCTTTGTCTATTTTACAGCATTCTAGCAACTGTGCTGACTTGGACCTACCAAGTGTGATGACTTGTGCAAATTATCTTAAGCTGCCACCTTACTCTTCAAAAGTGAGCTTTATTTCTTTATAGCTTATCTTATTACTCAAGTCTTTTCTAGGGAAACATTGCACAAGCTAGATGTTTACATATTTTTCATATCTTTTTTCAGGAGAGGATGAAAGATAAGCTCTTATATGCCATTACAGAAGGGCAAGGATCATTCCACCTTTCATAACATTCAGTGTCTCAGTCCAAATGATCAGTTTAACTTAACTGTGAACTTGTAATTATTAGAGTAGGTCTTGCTGGTGTGTAGATAAAATGAATGGGTGGCTGAATAGTGATGGTGGTGGTATATTCATTGATGAAAAGAGAGCTGATCCTGATGAAACAAGAGTAGGCTTCTGTTGACTGACTAATTGGTGGGATGTGTATATACATGGAAAAGTTTAGGTAGTTGGGGAATCTTGGGGAGCTGTACAAAAGAAAGATGGGAAAGTTTAGATGGATGGTTTGCAGCACTTTAAACATGGAATTAGTACAAAGCTGTGTACAGAGATCTTCATTATTGCAGTTATGCTTTTAGTTGCAATGGAAAATAGTTTCCTCTTTGGGCTATCGAATTAGTTAATTGAATGGTCATCTCTTTCCAATCAATACTTGTTTTGCCAATTCCTGGCTTTTAATTTCCATCTTTAAGAGGTTTGCTTGGAAATTCTTCCTATTTTGATGTGATAAAACCACATTGTAAATGCATCTGGTTCTGCACCCCAAAAAAAAATGGTGATCAAGATGTGAGGATGATGGTGAACATTGGAAATTTGTATCAAATGGAAGAATTTTCGGTTGATTCTAATATGTTCCCAGTTTTGGGTCATTCCAAGTTAGTTTCAACATCGAAACTTTTTCCAGCCAAATTGAATGACTTTGGTGCGATAAACAAATAAAATTGGAAAATGCTTGCTCCTCAAAGATGAGGAGTAGCCCCTTCCCAAATAAAATGGGCTTTTCACACTTGTCTATTTCATTTAATTTTCTTTATTTTGAATTTGACAAGTGTTAAATTCCATTTGCTTTGAGGATGAGCTCCTCAATTTTAATGAGATCAATTAGACTGAATTGAATTATCACAAGCAAATCTCTCATCTAATCGACTCATGGATTTGGAATTTAACTAACAAATACTTTTTTTTTTATTCCGACCCCCTGACTTTTGGGTTTGGGCTTAAATTCGAGCGGGCTGAAGAAGTTATTTAAAACCCCACGAACCGTTTGTGTCGATATCATCAAATTACCAAAATAATTTTGTGTCGAGTAACTTTTTAATTCTTTACAAAAATAGAATTTTCTTTTACTTAACTGTAACTGTAGCTCACCAAAAATAGAAACTGATCTTATCTGCAAGTTACTGCGAACACAAATAAACAAGAGGATAGAATATAGTCGACGTACATACTACCACTTCCACTCACCCAAAACTTCAACTATCTCCTCCCCCTTCCCCTTCTTAACCCCAATCTCCATTATCTTCTTCTTCTTCCTTCAATCATTTTAATTAATCAGACCTCTCTCTCTCTCTCTCCCTCCCAAATGGAGCAAACATGAACCTCAAACCACCATCTTCTTCACCACTAACCTCTAACTCCAACAACCCATTTCCTGCAACCCATTCTTCTCTCACCCTCCATTGGGTTTCTCCCCCACACTATCCCTCCTCCATCTCCAGCCCCACGCGCCCATTTCGCCTACTCGCCACCGCCAACCCCCCCACGAACCCAACTTCAGACCTCTCTCTCGCCGCCACCGCCGCACTACCTAATGAAGACCAAAAGCTTCTGACGCTCCTCCGCCAGAGAAAAACAGAGGAGGCTTGGATTGCCTACACCCAATCCACCCATTTGCCCAATCCCACTTGCCTCAGCCGCTTGCTCTCTCAACTCTCCTACCAGAACTCTCATTCCGGCCTCACTCGCGCCCAGTCCATCCTCACGCGCCTCCGCAATGAGCGCCAGCTCCGCCACCTCGACGCCAACTCCCTCGGCCTCCTCGCCGTCGCTGCCGCCAAGGCTGGCCAGACCCGCTATGCTGCATCCATTGTCAAGTCCATGCTCCGCTCCGGCTTCCTCCCTCACGTCAAGGCCTGGAGTGCCGTCGTGAGCCGGCTCGCCGCCACTGGGGATGACGGGCCTGCCGACGCTCTCAAGCTCTTCCATTCAGTCACCCGCCGTGTCCGGCGGTTCTCGGAGCCGGAGTTGGTCGCTGACTCGCGGCCGGACACGGCAGCCTTCAATGCTGCGCTGAATGCCTGTGCCAATTTGGGGGATACTAAGAGATTCTTGAAGCTGTTCGATGAAATGCCTGAGTATGGTGCTGAGCCTGATGTGCTCACTTACAATGTTATGATCAAGCTGTGCGCCAGAGTTGGAAGGAAGGATTTGCTTGTTTTTGTGTTGGAGAGGATTCTTGACAAGGGCATTACCTTGTGTATGACAACGTTGAATTCGCTGGTGGCAGCTTATGTTGGTTTCGGTGATTTGGAAACCGCAGAGCAAATGGTTCAAGCAATGAGGGAAGGGAGAAGAGACATGTGCAAGATTTTAAGGGATTCGAATTCGAATAATTCAAAGTCGAGTCTAAGTGATGGGGATGTGTTTGAGAAGTTACTTCCTAATTCGGTTAGAGCAAATGATTGTGAGCCGCCATTGTTGCCTAAAGCATACACTTGTAACTCTAGGATTTACACTACTTTAATGAAGGGTTATATGAACGTTGGCCGTGTTACCGACACCGTTCGGATGCTAGAGGCACTGAGGCACCAGGATGATAGCTCAAGCCATCCTGACCATGTAACCTATACGACTGTTATTTCTGCATTTGTGAAGGCTGGCTCAATGGACCGTGCTAGGCGAGTGCTTGCAGAGATGACAAGAGTTGGTGTGCCTGCAAATCGGATCACGTATAATATTCTTCTCAAAGGTTATTGCCAGCAGCTGCAGATAGGCCAGGCCAAGGAGCTCCTTAGGGAGATGGCTGATGATGCTGGGATTGAGCCTGATGTGGTTTCGTATAATATATTGATTGATGGATGCATACTGGTTGATGACAGTGCTGGGGCTCTTGGCTTTTTTAATGAGATGCGAACAAGAGGACTTGCTCCCACCAAGATCAGTTACACCACTTTGATGAAAGCTTTTGCCTTGTCGGGTCAGCCGAAGCTGGCTAACAAGGTGTTTGATGAGATGCTTAACGATCCTCGGGTAAAGGCTGATTTGGTTGCTTGGAATATGTTGGTTGAAGCGTATTGCAGAATGGGGTTAGTCGAAGAAGCCAAGAAAATCATTCAGAGAATCAAAGACAATGGGTTTCACCCTGATGTGGCCACTTATGGCAGCCTTGCCAACGGAATTGCATTGGCTAGAAAACCAGGGGAGGCACTCTTGCTTTGGAATGAAGTGAAGGAGAGATGTAGGGTGAAAAAGGAAGGGGAAACTTCCGATCCTTCCGATCCTCCAACGCTAAAACCCGATGAAGGGCTATTAGATACTTTGGCTGATATATGTGTCAGGGCTGCTTTCTTTAAGAAGGCTTTGGAGATTGTGGCTTGTATGGAAGAGAATGGGATCCCTCCAAATAAGACAAAGTTCACTAAAATTTATGTGGAGATGCATTCTAGGATGTTTACTAGTAAGCATGCCTCACAAGCCAGGCAGGACAGGAGGATTGAGAGGAAGAGAGCAGCTGAGGCTTTCAAATTTTGGCTGGGTTTGCCCAATTCTTACTATGGGAGTGAATGGAGGTTAGAGCCTATAGATGGAGATGAGTGATGTATGATTATGCTTCTGGTTCAGCTGAACCACTTGGCATGTCAATGTATACTTTGTTACTCAAAAAGGTAGAAAAGAAACAGTTCAAGGGTATTTACAAAATCTGAGAAAGTGAGAAAATATTCCAATGTAATATAATTATGTTATCATATAGGTGATTGAAAATGATGTCCTTGAACTGTTTACATTACAAAATTATATACAAAATTATGCCACTACGGTGTTTTTGGCATTAGATTTTTCCAGTACTAATATTTTTGAAGCAGAACTCTGAAACAAAATTCAGATGCAAGATGTAAAATTTTCAATGCGCTCTGAATTGCTGCACTACCTTGATGACGATTGACTCCGAGAATAAGATGACGATAGTAGCTGAACAAAAAATTATGATTAAATAAAAGCTGCATGATATAAAATTATAGATATTGAGATTTACATGGAACTATTGTTGTGTTGTCACATTGGAATAGTTACTACCAGATCGCAGTAAAGAAGGTTATATAGTACCTGGTACGTCTTTGCCCCTTTCTTGAGCAGATAACCAACACTGTTTAAGTTATCAACAAATGTGTCAATGTCTGGAACTCTTAGGCCAATCCTATCTGCCAAACTGTATATTTCCTGAAATAAAAGAGTACATGAATACGTGGGTGACTGATGGAGCATGATGATTGCAGAAGCACACAAAAGAATGTGACATACCGATATTGTAAAACAGTCTTTCTGCTGCAACTCCGATTGCCTATTGAGGGCACTTAAAAACCGTTTTGCTTCCTTTTGTTGACTCATTCCTCCACTTCGACCAAAATCCACAACACCATGCTCGTCAATGTACTTGTCATACAAGGATTCTCTCATGATTTCAACCACATCCTGCAAAGAAGACACTCTGGTAGAATGATCCAGGAACTTTGTCCAAACTCATCTTAGCAGAATTAGAACTAACCATTGCATCTTGGGCTGTTATTTCTTCTCTTAAATCTAGCCTAGCTCGAGCTTGTGTCAGCCTCACCAGACTCTCCAATTGCCTTGCTGTTATTGGTGTGCTATCAGCAGATGTAGCATGGTCTCTTAGTTTTAAGTAAAATTTCTGCAGGATTTCTGCTGCAGGCTTTGACATCCTGGTTCACCCAAAATTGAAAATTGAGAGCAAAAAGAAAATGTGAAACCAAAGAAAAAAACATAGAAATGAATCACAATTCCTGCGTGAGCAATCAGATGCACAAGAGTGACAGGGCAAAGGTCATGCCAAAATCACCTAGGAAAGACGTAATTTCTTGCATAAGCAATATACTTGCGTAGGAGTTGAACTGGTAATGGAACAAAATCACCATCCGTGTTTGGGTCAAGCCTCAACCTTGAAACCAAAGAACCACCTTCTCCACTTATATCTATGCCTTCTGCACTCTGTGATGCTATAATTTGTGAACCAGAAGGCATTATTTTGTTAAAGAGAGAATCTTTTGTAAGTGGAACTGTATTTCACGACATGCAATTGCTACCTTGCTTTGCAAGAAATAATTAATAAGTCTGGTTCTATATGGACATACCTCCACGAATCCTTTTTGCTGCTGGTGAATGTTCTCCATATCCAGCATGAAGCTACATGATAGACAACCAAATCCTTGAATTACACACTGAACAAAGAATCTTTTTGTTTTTTTGGCAACTGGCATTACAAAGTTCTATTAAACTCTGTTTACTAATACTTTCCTAGCATACTGAACTAATGTCATTGCAAACATGTAATATCAAAAGAGATTAGCAAATACTCTATTTTCCTAGGACAAAATTTGCTTGTAATTCCTAAAAGAAATTTGGTTTTAACATCTCAATGTTGATTTTGTATCACAGTTTATGACTTGCATTGTCTAGATAAATTTTGAAACTCCATGTAGTGCCAATATGAACGATTTTCAAATTGACACCATGACACATGACAGGTTTTATGCAAGTCATGAAAACATAGTTGGTACGTCTTACACAATTACCTCAAATGAGATATAGAATAGCATGTAACTAATAAAATTATGTACATTATGAAGGGCCAAGACAGGATAACTTACCGACATGATGTGCTCCGAGACTCGCTTATCCAGAAGTTCATTAGGTTTGTCAAGTAATATGAAAATCAAATCAAATCGTGATAGGAGAGCAGCACCTATTTTCAAATTTTCGTTCACTGTTTTTGCACGGCTGCCATTGGAAATGTTATTGGTATCATAAATGCGGGTTTGAAATGTCATGATATCACAGCTACAGATATGTTATGTTATTGATGAAGTATTTCGTCCACATAAGCAACAGATTAATGAAATTGCAATAAAAGAGCGGAGAGGATGGAGAAAGTGAGAGAAAGACAGAGTGAGATAATCTGCTGATTGACAGAGTTCTCCAAAAGGACTATAGGTGATATGAAATAGGACTCATTCAGTAAAACATAAGCAACGACAGAGGGAGCAAAGTCTACAACAGCAGAACATTTTATCCATTACCAGAATCCTAATAGTCCTCTCACCAACAATTTAAATTAAAAACATTACTTATAATGACCACCAACAGGGTTTGCTGCTGCTAAGACAGAAGTTCGTGCTGACAAACTTGCCACCAATCCAGCCTTTGCAATAGAGACACACTGTTGTTCCATGGCCTCCAGTAGGGCCTGCAACAATCTCAATATAAGCACAAGCAACTCTTTTAGAAGTTAGATAATAGAAACTAATATAAAACCACTGGGGACAAACCTGATGCTCTGTAGTCATTTTGTCAAACTCATCAATACAACACAATCCACTGTCCACAAGTACCATGGCACCTAATCCAAGATTTGGTTATTACAGATGAATGCATTGAGACAATAGCTTAATATAATCACTCTTTTGAAGCTATAACAGAATACATATTGGAAGATTAATATGTACTTTCCCCTTTAAGAAGGGAGGGGGGCTATTAGTTAAATTTCACCAATCAACTGTGAAATTAATCATAAGTACAACATCCATAAGCAGATATTACATATAAGTTAGCAAAAGCATTAGACTATCTTTATTGACAAGAAAAGGGAAAAACAAAAACAAGATGAAGAAAGAAAGAAAATAACTACCAGCTTCAAAAGCATAATCACTTGTCATAGGATCCTTCACAACAGCTACAGTGAGACCAGCCCTGGTTGTGGCATTACCACACACATAAATGCCCCTTGGAGAAACAGCTGCTGCTGCTTGCAGTAGTTGGCTCTTGCCTAGTCCAGGATCACCTAACAAAATGAGGTGGTACAAATTCATCTTCTCTTTCCATGCACAACTTTCAAGGTTTAGTACCGTTAAAAGAGCATGATGGAGTTCAACCATACCAACAATTATGACATGAATGTCTCCTCTAACAGGAACCTTGTTCTGATCATTTGAATGCTTCCTCACACCCCCAAAGAGTGCCAATATTATGCCCGCTGGTGAAAAACAAGTAAACTAGCATTGTTATACCGCTTCATTATCAAATTCAAAAGAAATGCTTAATGAGGAGAAAATTAAATGTAGAACTTGAGAAACCAGGCAGGTACCATTATCCATAAGTAACTTGTATCATAGTTCGCATCACATAAATAATCTAAGGAATGTTATCATTTTCATATGGTTTATAATATGCATCCTTATCACAATAACAGTGATAAAATACAAGAAAAAAATGAGGAGGGTGAATTAGGAGAGAACCAAAAAGATTAATTAGCATGAGACTTATGGAGACACTGTAAGATGAAGAAAAAGTATATAAGGTTACCTTTAACAAGCTCATGACCATAGATGGATGGGCAAATAGATTGTAGTAGTTGCCTGAAGGTATTCGGACCATGTTCCTCTGAAAACTTCACAATGAATTCCAAATCCCTTGGGGAGAATGAGCAAAAATCAACAAGTGCCATATCATTAGAATTAAAATCTTGTACATCCTCAGGCGTAGACTGTGACTTGGAGTTTTTAATTGAAACAGCTTCTAGATACAAATAGTAAATTCCTTGACTCTTTCCTTTCGATTTGCCTGAAATAATCAAAACAAATTACCCATGTTACGTTAGTGGGGAGAATTGGAATTGTCCTCTTTTCTGGTCTGCTGCATACATAGGAATAAAATATAAATTGTTACTGGATGCATAAAGTACTGAAATGAATTAGGATGAATTTCTTTACCTCCTCCAATGTCCATGTAATTGTTAATGACTCTTATAATCCCAGTGACAGTCACCACATCTCCCGGAATGCATGCATCAACAAGATCTTCAAGCAGTTCACATTCTACTGTGCGAGGCACCCGGCCATCTTCATGATACTCAGGCTTTAGTAGCTCTTGTATCCTTAAGTGGTATCAACGAATTTCAACAAGGTCAATGGAGGTAAATGTAAAATTGGAATTTGCTTGATATTCAAAGCACCTACCTTATCTTCTGAAAATCTATCGTTTGTGCAGTAGATCGAATTGGGTTAAAATTTCTGCTCTTGCACCCATCTAGATCACATTTTGATGGTGGTGAAAATTTCCCATCAGGAAACATGCGTGTAATGCTTGTCTTACACTTCACACAGTCAAAACCCATTTGCACCACAAGAGGTTTGACAGTGCTAACTTTTACTACAGTGCCACGCACAGATACAAGCTTCTCTGTCATGCCACCAATAAATCAAATATTACCTTCAAATGCTTCTAAATATATAACATATGAAAGGTTAAAATGAAAAATGAAAAGGCCTAGACTACATACCTATATATGCAGCTTTTAAATTCTTCAAAGCAATCATGGATTCGGGGTAGTTATGCAATCGGATATTAACTTTGATACCGTCCTCCACCCGGTTATTGTCCCACTGGGTCAACAGGACTTGGTGAGCTGCAACGCTCATACATAAGAGGGTTATCTTGGGTTTCTCCTCAAGTGCTACATACAAATCTTCAACGTCACACATTTTCCGAAATTTCTCAAAGTCAATCGACAGCACAGAAACACCACCATCGTCCTTTAGCTGCACCAAGTATAATTCTAATTATAAGCCAGATTATGAAATTCTACTCAAAATTCAAAGTTCCACAAACGCAAACCCTAACTAATGCAATTGATTGCCAAAACCAAGCACAACAACCTAATGAAATTATACATTTTGTTGGAATTGACAAATTTCATAGCAGAAGGAGGTGAGGAATTTGACCTGAGAAAGGAGAACTTGGCCTAGTGTCGTAGAGAAGAAGCCAATGAGCGAATGTGTGAGATTGAGCCATGGCTTGTCGTCACCGAGCTCGATTTGAGCCAAGTAGGTGGACCAGATGCTGAAGAAGCCAGGTGCGCACAAGGAGCCGTTGTTCGAGCTCGAGCTCCTCCCTGGTGCTCCGTACATGACGATCGAGAGTGGAGGGAGTTCGGGTTTTGCTTATGCTCTTTTGGTGCTTGTTGAAAAAATCCCGGGTTTTGGCGGGAGAGAAATGAATGAAAGATTACGCCGATACGGTGGTGAATTTGAAGTCGTTTGTCGGTACCCGACATGTCGGTCGCTCTTACACTTGTGATTTTGCTTTGGTTGGGCTTATTTTTTGTCTTGGCTAGATTAGGACCTAATTTGCATGGTTTTGTTAGATTAGGACCTGATATAAGTAAATGTTTACTTGTATAGTATTAGTTGTTTTTTGTCCCTTGTAAATGTATGTCGCATATTTATAAATTTAATTTCTTATTTGGTTGGATTAGACTATTTTAATTATATACAAAAATGCAAAGTTCTTAGCCTTTGTTTAGATAAAAAAATGATTGGGTCGTTGTCGTTTTAAGAGAGACGTTATATGTTGCTCTAACAATGGCGGAGTCGCACGTAGGCATGAGATGGCTTTAGGGCTATGTACTATGCTAAGATATTTGTAGCATTTTAACAATTTTGAGACAAAAATTCATGTAATGAACTCTTCAATTTCAATATTTAGGCCTTTTGAGAAAGAAAGAAAAAAAAATTGAACTCCACTGTGAATATGTTTAAACTTAATTTTGACGGATTAGTTTTTACTATTAAATGACATTTTAGGATTATTTTACGTAGCACTACTAAGCAACTTACTTTTTTTGGTAAATACCATGAAGTGTTTGGACCAGCTTGCGCGCACCTCGACTAATCCCCACTCGCAGAACTGAGCCTGCCACTAGCCACCATGTGTTGCAACTGTCGGGACTCAAACTAGGGAGCAAACCCAACCTAACCCGAAAGTCTTATCCAAATCACGGACAAATCATTAGGCCACTCTTAGTGGTTTATTAAGCAACTTACTTTGCGCTATTACTCGAACAATTTCCGAAAATTGTTTGTAACTGTTTTACTTGTTACTCACATAGTAATGATTTATTTATAAGACAGACAGTTTTAAACCATTGTGAAACTTCATATATTTTTATAATTTTTGAATGTTATCTATTATGTTTGAATATCTTATGTGGTTGATTAAGGTTGGAAATCGTGATAGACTAGATTTTAAATATACTATTGTAGGGAATTTATATAGTTAGAAGTTTGGGTTTGTTTGGGCAAACAATAACAAGTGTAGCGAGTAGCGACAATTGCCACTCTTATAAACTGTTAAACTTTAAATTCCAAAAATTGATCTTAATACTTTCCAAACCAAGGCGGCAGAAGATTTAATAGCTTATAACATTTCGCCCAAAAGAAACCACCAACTCCCGCCGATTTCCACCACGTGTCCTCGGAAGATTTCCGGGTCGTCTTCGTGTCATCGATTTGAAACGGAAAACCACAAATTCTTCGTTCGGTTCTGAAATGGAGGCCTCAAACATTTGACACATTGAAGGATTTCAAGCCACCAGACGGAGCAAGCCCGAAAGGTACTTTGTTTCTGTTCGTTTCTCTTCAGCTTGGGTTTTGATATTTGTGCACAGTTCTCCATGATTAGGGTTTATTGACTATTTATAGACATAATATTCGTTCATTCTGGTTTCTAGGGTTTTATACGTTTGACTGTATCTGACTCTATGGACCTGAACGCCGACGTCGTTTTGTCTGACCCAAGTGACGATGGGGTTAATCTCTCTGAGCCAGTAGAACTTGATGATATGGGCCTTGAAGTAGGGGATGGTGGAACAAATGAGGGTTTAGAAGGAAAAGGACCAAAAGGTGAATTGGTAAATATAGTTGAAGATTCTGAAGTGAAAATAGGATCTTTAGATAGAGATACTGAGGAGAAAGGAAGCGTTGTTTCGTCACATGTGGGGATTAATGGCGGGAAAGGTAGAGAGGGTTTGGAGGGAGCTCAATTTGGTGCAGGGGGTGATGGGATTGCAGCAAATAATAAAGGGTTGGTTTTGGAATCTGAGGATACTTTTAGGAGTGTCGAAAGTTCATTCAGTTTCGAAAAGGATAGAGGGAAAGATGAGATTTCGAGGGAATGTGCAGAAAGTGAAATTGTGAGTGCTGTGGATGGAGATGAGGTGAAGCTGAATGCAGCAGTTCATGGAACGGATGACTCGATGAGAGATGACGAAAAAGAGGACGTTGCTCTAGTAGCCGAGATAGCTTATGTTGAGAAGGAAAGGGGTCAAAATGTGGAGCAAGGCCAAGCTGGAGAGCAGAGTCTTGATGCTTCAAGTTCTATGCAGGACAATGTGAAGCTTGAGTCTTTGGGAACTACAGGATCTGTTGGACAAGTAACAGATGACATCATAGCTGTGGACCAGAAAGTTGTCAACCACAATGAGTCTTTGCATCACAAAGACTTGAATTTAAGTTCTCACTCTGAGATGTTAACCAGTGATGGACTAGAAAATCAGGCCTTGGAAGTTGATGTAGAAGCGCAGACCAATGAAAATAAATTGACATGTGATGATGCTCCATGGGTTTCTAAGAATACTGAAAAGGGGCCTAATTTGTCCAGTATGGTTATTGATTCAAACCCTAGTATGAGAACAGATGGGAATGTGTCAATGGATGTAAATGGAAATTCTACTTCCTCAGAACTAGAATTCCATGGTTCTGATCTAGTATGGGGCAAAGTAAGAAGTCATCCCTGGTGGCCTGGTCAGATCTGTGATCCTTCGGCTTCATCAGAGAAGGCAAATAAGTATTTTAAAAAAGGCACTTATCTGATAGCATATTTTTGGGATCAAACATTTGCTTGGAATGAAGCACCAAAGATTAAGCCCTTCTTGAAGCACTTCTCTCAGATGGAGAAGCAGAGTGATATAGAAGAATTCCAAGATGCAATTGCTTGTGCTTTGGATGAAGTCTCAAGACGGATAGAGTTTGGCTTGGCCTGTTCTTGCATATGCAAAGACGTATATTCAAAACTGAAAACTCAGATAATTAGTAATGCTGGGATCAGGGAAGAAGCAAGTAGAAGAGATGGTGGTGACAGTTCTTTAAGTGCGGCTTCTTTTGAACCTGTGAAACTCATTAGGTTCATAAAAGAATTGGCTCAGTTTCCATATAGCAGAGCTGATAGACTAGAACTTGTAACATCACGGGCCCAATTATCAGCCTTCTATCGCTGGAAGGGTTATTCTCAGCTGCCAGAGTTCAATATGCTTGGTGGGTTGCTGGATGATGCTGACATTTTGCTATTGGAAAAGAAGCATAATGGTGAAGTAACTGAAAATGCACTTCCAGTAATTAAGGATGATGATTTGATGGAGAAATCAAAAAGTACAGATAACTCATCACGCAAGCGCAAGCACATATCTGGAGATAGTACGCACCCAAGTAAAAAGGAGAAAAGCTTGTCTGATGTAGTGGCTGAGAAGTATTTGTCTACTTCAACGAGTGAGAATGGATCAGAAGGGAAATCTGGCTGTTATTTGATTTCACAGTCTTCCAGTAAGAAACGAAAGGCAGTTGATTCTTTGGCTGGCGACTCGGCAGTCAAGCAATGGAGAAGTGATTCATCAACAGGGCCTGATAGTAATTCTCTACAAAATAAACAGGCTTTTAGAGTTGGAGATAGGATCTGTAGGGTTGCAAGCCAACTAAGTGGGTTGAGTCCGATACTCAAGAATTACAATGCAACGTCCACAGAAGGTGCAGTTCAGGATAAAGGCAAAGGAAAAACTGTATCAGAGAAAGCACAAACTGAAAAGCTGGCTGGAAGGGAGTACCCATCTCCTGATGAGATGCTGTCTCAGCTCTACTTGGCTGCCATCAATCCCATGAACGGATACAGCTTCTTGACTTCCACGATAACTTGCTTCTCGGAATTTAGGAATACCATATGCCTGGACTGTCCTGGTCCAGAGGAGCATCAACTGTCTCTAAACCAATTGTTTGGTGGTAAGCTGGGCAAGAAATCAGGCAGGACTGGGAAGAAATCAATCAGCTCTGGCATTACTGAAAAATCTGAGACAGAAGCAATTCCTCATGAGCAACCATCACTCAAGAATCAAAATGAAAATGGAAAGTTAGTGCGTGGAGCTCCAACCGATAAGGATACCTCTACCGTTGAACCACAATCAAGTCTTGAGTTGAATCCCAATTTGGATTCTGAACAGAAAATTGGTGGTGGAGATCTTGATTTGGAAACGTCAAAGCCAGCTCTTCACATGAATGAGAGTTGTGAGAAAGATCTCTCACCTACAGCCCTGATCTTGAAATTTACAGACTTGGAGTCTGTTCCTTCAGAAGCGAATCTGAACAAAATATTTAGCTGCTTTGGGCCTTTGACTGAAGTGCTGAGGAAGAGTAGCCGGGCCACAGTGGTTTTCAGGAGGCGATCTGATGCTGAAACAGCTTTCAGCAGTACCGGAAAATACAGTACGTTTGGACCTTCACTTGTCAGTTACCGGCTCAAGTTTTTGCCACCTACACCAAGTAAAGTATCTCCTTCTCCCAATGCGACAAAGCGAGGCAGAAAACCTGCAACATCTCTAGAAGGCAATGCAGCTAACTAAGATGCCTCGACTTTGATGAAATGAGTGAGCTCACGCTTTGTATCAAATCTCATGAATGAAGTTACCGTTCGTTTTCAATTTATTCTTTAACCATATCTGCAAGCAAGAAACCATAGGGTTTTGGGTAGTTGACTCAATATTCTTGTGGGAATTGCTAGGACGAAGGCCAAACCAATATATGTACATCCCTAATCCATGTAGCTTATTTCCTAATCAGCTCTGAGTATCAGTTAATCTGGTGCAATATTACAATTCTCTTGCTCTGTCTATCAGATGTTTGAACCCTAATACATTTAATCTTTTCTATAACACCTAAAAGGACTTATTCTGTCTTCCACTATCTTTTTATTTAAAAGTAAAATTATTAGTCGACCAAAAATAGAAAGTAAAAAGTGAAAAAGAACAAATTGAAGAACAAGTGATATCAACCATGGACATGGCCAAATAGGCATGGGACCATGGCTGAATACAACCATAGAGAAATTCTTGTTTTACTTTCTCTATAATCATGGTCTCATAAATTTGGTCATGTGACCATGGACCATTTCTTATTTTACTTTCTTTATAATCACGGTCTCATAAAATTGGTCACATAATACAAGAATATTTCTTGACTATGAAAACGGTTATTCTCGTTTTAAAATTTTTAAAATTTTTTAAAAGAGCTACTATTGAATTATGAATACAATCTCAAAATCTCAATTACTTCATCGGAAAATGTACGTAGGATAACTATTTTGAAGTGCTAGAATATTTATAAATTATTTTTATTTTTTAAAGAGAGTAGAATGAGAGAATGAGAAATGAGAAAGAAAAAAAAAAGTTTCTCAAATGAAAAGATGGGCCTATGGGCCTTATCAGGGCCCATGACTCAGTGCCCATGCAATAAGTAAACACGATTATTCCAGTGTGAGCCAAGTACACACAAGACACGCTCCCATCATCTCACTTTCGCGACACATATATAAACTTCCATTTTTTTATTCGATTTTTTTTCCAAATTTGAACCGCCGCTTCTGTGAAGTTCAAAATATTTCACCTTCTCCACACAAAAAACGACCTGCGCTTCCTTCCGTCACTGTAACCCCGATCCAGTCCAATTCGATTTCGCTTAAGCTCCGAGATGGACGAAACCGAGTTGATAAACAAGAAGGCCGATGTGCAGCAGAGACGCCTCAGTCTCATCGACGTCTCGTCTGAGGACGATTCGCTCATCAATTCCTATGCTGGAGACCTCCGGTTTTCACTTTCAGGTGCTCTTGCAATTTAGCAAATTTCTTTCTCTTTTTTTTTTTACAATTTATTTCTGGTTTTGGTAGGCAAGTTTTGTTCTTTTTTCGCTTTCGATGTGTAAGTTTTGGATACTTTATTGGGTTGCCATATGTAGGCCATAGCTGATTCTAATGTTATTGAAATGACAAAAATGGCAAATTGTTCTTGCGCAGTACATTTTTACTTGTTGAATCAGAACATGAAAGCTTAAGTTTGTATGAGAGCAACAAATTGATTTCTTAGTGCAGAAACACCTTATGTTTGTTGGTTTTCTATCTGGTCTCAAAATGATTTTCTTCAAGTCTTGCATTTATGATGCTATACAAGTATCTTGTGCAGAGGCTTAGGCCCGAGGGATGAGAGGGAAAGAAAAGTTCCCTTTTGTGATATTATAATTTCTATATTGTTGCCCTGATTATCCAATGATTTTGGATTATTCGCAAGGTTGATGTGACATCTAACCTAATTTTTCACAATGTGATATTCAGAAGATCAGGAAAACAGAAGTTTTCAGTTGTTTGAGGCTATGGTTGCTAACAAATTGGAGGACGTGCCTGAAAACCTTGAGCTAAGCGAGCAAGTAACTCAACCCTCTGAGTCATTGGAACCAGAAATGACAAAGAGAAGTGGCAAGTACAATTTGCGCAAAAGTTTAGCTTGGGATAGTGCTTTTTTCACCAGTGCAGGTGGGCTTGTGTTTAGATTTGATATTCAGAAGTTTATAAGTCAATGTCATTTTGGTCATTTCTGTCTTGCACATTCAAATTCATAGCGGGGGATACACATTTTGCGAATTCAGGTGTTCTGGATCCTGAAGAGCTGTCTACCATGATTGAAGGAGAAAAGAGTGGAAAACATATGTTACCTGGAATTCAAGAGGAAATTCATAGATCCACTGATTCAATCTCCACATTAGAAAGTGATACTTTGACACTAGAAAGTATTGAGGTCAATTTGTTTGAAGATGTAAGAGCTTCAATCCAGAAATCCAATAAAGCATCCGGTGTAGTGGATGAAAGTATGGAGGGTTCGAGAGTAACAGCAACCAAAATAAGTGGTTGTAAGTATACTTCTATAACTTGTATTTGGTATATAACAAAAAAGAGTGTTGCTTTGTCTGGTTGATATGCTCGAAGTTTTCTGCCTGGTTGCAGAGCAGACGCTGCAAATTTACTTGTTTCTTCTATAGAGAATAATGGTGGTGTTGGTATAGATAATACCTATATTAAGGGAACTTATATAAATTTTCATGGTGCCATTGCCTTCACACTTCTCTTACCAGCCTATATTTTCTTTGGGGACTTATTCCTTAAACTAACCAGGCATTTTCCGTTTTTCAGCTTCGAAGGGGGTAGATTTTGCTTCTCAAGATAAGGTAAGCTTAGTTAATGCCTGGAAGCTTCATTGTAATGATAAGATCATATGAATATCTGAGATAATGGTGTAAAATTTCAGGTGATTCCTAGACTTCCATCTAAGAAGCCAAGTATCAATGTGCAAAAACCAGGGAAAATGAAAAATTTATCTACATGTCCACAAATATCACAGGTATGTAAATGACTCACCGTAGTAATAAGCAGTTAAAACTGTAATATATGCTACTGAGATATAACTCTTAAAATATAATGATGATTCAACCAACTTATGAAGCTATTCATGCTATTTAGATCCAAAATTGCAGAGATAATACTTGACTGTTATGCTGATTAACTGATGGTTAAACTTTATGAAAACGAGTTCTGACCTTGATATTGTGTAATTGCTTTAAATGAAGTCTGTTTCCGCACGAGAGTCAACTACATCTCTTTTGAAGCGAACAAAGGTTTTAGGGAAGCCTAATCCTAGCCCAACAGGATTAACCAAGAGGGCTTCTCTGGGTGGCAACCTTATGAAAATGGAAAAGGATAATGTCAAAAGTGCAACTGGTAACAAGAACTTCTGTTTGGTCAGATTTATTCATCTTTTTTCCCTTGAAGGCAGAGCAGTTTTTACTTGTGGTCTAAATTGTCACTCTCTGAACCTAATTTGATCATTGCAGGTAGAGGGGCTCCATTGCCAAAAATACCCTTAAGTTCCCGACTTGTGCCTCGTCCTGGACCATTATCTAGATCATCCTTGGGTTCTTCACCCACAGCCAAGAGAGAAGTAGCTTCTTCCTCATTTGAAAGTTCTGGTAGTACTTCATCTAACAACATTGGTAAATCTCCCTTCAACTCCAAAAGAAAAACTGATTCCAGGACTGGTAATCCACCTTCCTCTGGTTCAACCTGGGAAACACCATCACGAATTGAACCAAGAAATAAAAGTCAGTCTGGGAAATCTCATCTGTCAACTAATATGGTGCTGGAGACAAAGCTGCTCACTTGCACATCACCTTCTAGCTCTGTCAGCGAATGGTCCTCAGAGTCATCATCATCAATTTCGACTTTGAAAAAAATGTCATACAGTCCAAGAGCTAGCCTTGACGTAAGATCTTCCAAAAGCGGCTCTGTAGATGGTGATCCACTAGAGATTTTGGATTTGCAGAACTATGCTTATGACCAAAGCTCAACTGGAGATGAGACTCAGGTCGCTGAGTTACTTAGTCAGTGTGCGGCGAAAGCTCCAATCGAAAAAAATGGTGCACTTCCTCTAGCTTCAAAACCTTCCGGATTACGATTGCCATCACCAAAAATTGGCTTCTTTGACGGGGTTCGTTTTGCCTTGCCTCTTTTGATTGTTGTGTTCTAGATGGGAAGTTATTGTTTCAAGTCAGTTACTAAGTTGAATAAGATAAACGACACTGCTACTAGAAGGCCTAGGCTAAATAAGTTAGCAGTAATATTTGGTGAATGTGGTGAAACTTATGTTAGCAAACCTTCTTATCTTTCTTTTGTTTCCTCTTTTAAATAACCTACATAGTTTTTTACTTTATGCAGGTGAAGTCAGCATTGCCCTCTCCCAATGGAAGTATGCAGCCTCATCCTGTCATACCTAGTGGCTTGCCTAAAAGTGGGGCACGAAGTATTACCCAGGTTGGGGGCCAAAACAAGGCAAAGCCGGGAAAGCTTCAACCTGCTAGAATTGTGGCAAAATTAGGGAATAAAAAACCTGATGCTCAAAATACATCCTTTAATATGAAACCGAAGTCTCCAAAACCACTTCAGCAAGCATCACATGCTGCAAAGAAGGTCTTTAGTCCCTCAAGGAACAGCATATCTCCAAAAGTTCCAAGTAAAGGGTCTCGTAAATCTGGTAGAGAAAATCACTTGAAGCATGAGAAAGTTGGAACTGAAGGACATGGTATTGACATTGATGAGCAAGAAAACTGTGCTGCAGGGCCGAATGACTGCCTTGTTTTCTCAAAAGATAAAGTGAGCCCAGCATTGAAGGGTCATTCCCATGTAAAGGCTGCAAAAGTCACTCCTATTGATGGAGGGTCTACTACTATCTCTGATTCAAGTTCCACTTGTGATGCTGACAAAATAACCCCTTCTGAGAAAGTAAGTGAAGATGCAACATATGAACCACGTAAAGCGAAGGAGACGGAAAGATCTCATATCGAAGATTTGGTTGATGGCTTGAGCAGACAAGTCGGAGCTATGGACATAAAGGCGGAGACTCAGCAAATGCTTGCTGCTGATTCTCTCTCCTAAACTCAATTTCAGCAGTGAAGATAATGCTGGTGTTTCTTGAGCTGTGATGTGAGAGAGTGTTTATTGATTGTGTCTTTTATTTAAGGCCACCAAAAGAGTCTCATTTTATTATAAGTTACTTCGCAACATGTGGGTTGCTTCGGCGTTTCAACGATCACCTTGCCTCTTCTCAAAAGGGAATAAGCTGATATAGTGCAGCAGTGTATAAGCTATATTTGAGTTATATCATGTTTATGTTGCCATCTTGTCTCTTGATGGTGCATGGTGAAATGTTGTGACTCTAGTTGGTCTTGTCACATAGGAAGGATTGTCTTGTAGGACTTTGCAATTGGATGTGTCCCCCCGTTTGCATTGTAAATTGTTTCTTTAGTGCATATATCAACAACGCACTTCAACTGGAAATTAAATGTTAGTGTGCGTTTGTCTGTTTCATTATGCACATTTTTTTCGTTTTGGTTTTGGTTAATTTGATGCCTAAAAGAGCATTTCTAAGCGATTAGGTATCTAACAAGGTAAAATTTTTGTTTTAAAGTCTTGGGCCAAACGTGCTCATTTGGTAAATTAGCCAAATGCTTATCGGTTCTCATACATCACGTGAAAATCATTAGCCAATTGATACACCAGATGGAGTTTCATATCACATCTCAAATAGCATAATAAAATGTATCTTTCAATCTTCATGTTATTTGTCACTGATTCATACATAATTACCCCACTGCTTTTATAACATAAATGGAAAGACTCAAAATAAGATACAACATTGATCGAGTCTATCCATATCCATATTCATAGCCATATGAAACTCAGGTGCTAGCAGCCTAGCATCCTTCAAAATGCCTGTCAAGATAAAAACTAAGAGAACAACAGAATAACAGAACATACTGAATCAAGCAAACCTGCAACATAATTCCATCTACTTTTGGCCCTTCTTCCACAACACCCCAATCTTCTTTAACATGTTCCCATTTTTCTTCTTCGGTGAGTCATCGTCCAGATCTTCTGAATAAGGTGAACTCAGAGGGTTGTAGGAGCTATCAAGAGAACCTGTTCTCTCCACAAGTTTCCCATTGTTTCCTGTTGAAAGCATGGCAGCAGCTGCCTCAGCGGCCTTCCTCCACTGATCTGACTGCACCTTTAACCTCCTTAACTCAGCCTCCATTTCCATATTTGCATTCTGTGCCGCATCCAGCTGCTCAGTCACCCGTTCAGCTTTCCTGGTACTTTTATCTGCTTCCTCCGTTAAATATCCAAGTTTCATCAGAGCCTCGCACTCGGCAGCCCTTGCTGCTTCTGTCCAAACAACAGCCTCATCATTAACTTTATTCCTTTCCATTTCCTTATTTTCAAGTTTCATCTTGAGCATTTCATTTTCCTCGGCTATATTCTGCAATTCCGTCTCCTTATCCAATAAACTTGCCTTCAACTCTACCACTGCATCCTCTGACTTCTTTAGCTCCAGTGCAAGTTCGGATTCATTTTCAGTTGATATATTTTTCTCAATTTTCAAGGCCACCCCGTCATTTGCCTCTGATATACTCTGCAATTCAGTTTCCTTATCCATCAGCTGTGCCCTCAATTCTTCAATATGAGCCTGTGTTTTCTTCAGTTCTGCAGTCAGTTCAGCTTCCCTCTGGGATGATTCAGATTTTGCATTGTCAACTTCCTCATATGCACTTCTAATCTGCAATGTGCTCTGAATGTATTCTTCCTGGTACCTGACCTCAGCTGCTTCTAATGCAGATTTCAATTGACCCACTTCAGATTTCAAAGAATTCACCTCTGCTTTTAACTGTTTTCTTTCTTCATTTTCTTCATCTTCCTGAACAGGTTTTACATTGTTCCTATTAATCAGTTCTGCCTGAAGCTTGCTAACAAGACCCTCCAATGATTTAACTCGAGCTTTGGATTGCTCCAACTCCAGTGATAACGAGTTGCCAGACTCAGTGGCTTTGATCCCATCTGATTTTATCATTTCTATGGTTGCATTTGCAGCTTCCAATTGCATATGAGTGTTTTGTATAACTTCTAGGGCCCGGGCTTCAGAGTCTTTGCAATCATTGAGCTCGGTTTTCAATTTCTCAACGAGGGAAAGAGTTTCAGAAAGTTCCATTCTCAAGTTCTGTATCTCAGCATATGCTGACTCTGCATGCCTGCTTTGGGTGGCTTCAGACTCAGCCACCCTTTCCAGCTGACCCTTTAGTTTCTGAATTTCATTTATGGCAGAAGCCAAGGCAGTGGAATCCATTGAACGCTGCTTCTTGACAGCCTCAAGTTCAGACTCCCATGCTCTATCCCGATCCTGAGAAAGTTTACGAAGCTCTTGCACACGAGCATCTTCAGAAGTAGAAAGTTCCTGCAGTTGCTGTTGGGAGTCTTCAAGCTTTGCAGACATGGCCATTATCTGATTCTTAGCTTCTTCAGCCTCCTGCTGGAATCGCCTCTTCAGTGACTCAGATGAGTTCAACTGGTCCTTTGTCCTCTTCAAATCCTCTTGGAGTTGAGTAAGTTGTGATTCCAAATCTGACACTCTTTTTGGTTGCTTCTTCTGAAGCTCAAACCCAGGAAAAGGGGCAGTCAATGAGAAATCCACAACTAGAATAAGGCGTAAAAGAAACTATGATATCTTCATAGATAAAAAAAAAGGTAGATGATCAAAAAAAGTTGAACAGTATTGGATGCATTAGCTTTGGCAAGTATGATAAGTGAAACACTAGAGAACCTTCTAGTCATAACTCAGAAGTTATCATGGAATACCTCAGCTACTGGACTTCGTGGTGACCTGCGCTCAATGACTTTTGGGCTTCTGTTTTTCGGCGTCCTAGTTGCCACATTAGGAGAGGATACCGAATCAGGCTCCGATCCAGGCGTCTTGAGTTGATGAGTAGTTCGAGGTGTTGCTGGAGATTTCCTTTGAGGAACTTCCAGAGATCCAATTCTGCTGTCAAATAGGAAAGGGATATACACATTAAAAGACATGCATCAAACATTAAGAGTAAATGATAAGTTGCAAAAGTTGATGCCAAAAACCCATCAAGAACATGAAAGATTGAAAAAAGATATTTTCCTTAATTATGCTTTCAGAAATTATACCACGAACGCTAAATTAGGAAACTCTTGCTAATACAATTTTGTTTCACGTGGGTTCAACAATATTTGTACCGACCTTATAATCACAAGTTACACAAGCATTGGGCTGGCCGCTTTGAAACCCAGAGGGATATGATGCATAACCAACATTCTCCAAAGCACCTTCTTTGATTTGTCTAACTTACTTTTCAGATGCAGAGAGATACACAATCTAGGCAGAGAAAATATGGACTTCTATAGCATTATAACTTGCAAATCAGCATTTTAATTTTGATGATACTTTGTGTTCAGTTAAAACTCACATGAGTTTTATGAACACTTTACCACCTCAAAGTAAATTACTGCTCAAAACTTTATTGCTTTTCTATTATTACAACTTATCTGCATATTTACGCATAATTCAAAGACTAATGGTGATTATGAGAACACTACAAGTTAAGCAAATAAATGTTAATCTAGTTATAAAAGAAGCCAATAAAAGTTAATCTTACTTCGCTTTTGGTGTCTGCATCTTGTGTATCTATTTGGTAAAAGTGCTGATTGTGTTGTCTCCCTTTCAAATCCCCTGACCCACAACACCTGAAGCAGTTCAGAGAAACCTTTGGCTGAGAAGAAACATTAAAGAGAATATCTTATATATGCACAAAAAACCACAAGCAAAGGGGTCACAAAGGATGGCCACCTTAGATCCGTATTTAGTACAAAACCTAACAAGCAAACAAACAACACACCTGCCTTAAAAGAAAGTCCACAGAAACTAACACCACTACTACCAACCAAACCCACAAAATATTCAGAAGTAAAATAAAAGAAAGCTGCACCTGCAAGTTTCATTAAGCAAACCATGTCACTAACTTTTTCTCATTTTCCCACCCTTTTACTCAGTACTTATACTATGTCCCAGACAAATGATTAAAGACACAAAGGGGCAAGAAGGGTTACAAAATGACAACAATAACCACGTAGGATTGGCAATTTTTATTTTTTATTTTGCAAAAATGATCATGATGAAAGCAGGGCCCTTGTGTTAATAAGTAATTGATTGTGGGTATATTGGACCCAGCAGAGCACAAATGGATACCATTTCTGTTTATTTGATGACATCCAATCTTTCTTGAAATTAAAAAGCAATAACAAAATATTTTTGGAAAAGCACCAATGCAAGCAAATATGATTTGAAGTGTTCTTCAATTATCCTAAATTACCAAGTACCGCCCCAATTTGATGAAACGCTTAGATCCGTGGAACACTGGGTTCTATCACAGATCTAAAGCAAATTAGCACATGAATAGCTCAAAGAGAGACACTGGAAATAGGAGCTTTATGCTTAGCAAAATCCACACACACAAAATGACATTTTTAGTTAAGCCAAAACACGAAAAGAAAGAAACTTCAGCTCTTCTTCACTGTCAAACCTTCAAAATCCAGAGACTGCTTTACAAACCAGAGGTTGCGAAGTAAGAAACTTTCAGCTCAACTGAAACCCACATTTTCATTCAAAACCACAAGTTCCCCAGACATTTAAGTATTTGAGAAAACAAAAGAAAAAACATAAGAACAACAAACTAAAAGCAAGAGAACCCAGAAATTGACAAAGACAAGCCCTTTAAACCCACAAAAGCTAACACACTTTTAATAGAAGGAAAGAAAGAAAAAGAAGAATCAAGTTAAAGAGGATAATATAAAATGGGAAATGTTTGGAAATGAGAACCAGAAGTTTGCTCTTACCAGAATGATCTCTGTGTCCAACTGGGGTGGCTATATACCTCAGGTTGCTTAGTACTAATTAGCTGATGTTGGGTTTATGAACTAGAAAAAAAGGAGGAGCTTTTCAAAATGGCAGAAAACCTTGGTGTTTGCTTGGTTTTGTGTTGCAGCATTGGGAGGGTTTGGTAGCTTCTTCAGCAGCTGTTTCTGTGTGCCCACTTCCCAAGTGAGTGAGACTATTTTTCTTCATATCTTTGTTTTTGTTAGTGGAGGGAGGGAAGATAGCAACAGAGCAAAGCAATGGCTATTTCGCAATAGAAGATGTTTTTGGCGTCACGCTCCAATTACTCAACGCTCTCTTTCACGCTCCCAATCACATGGGTATGGTTATGGGTCTCTTACTTACCTATGTGATTGCTACAGCTACCTAAATACTTTTGGGTGAAGAGCAAAGCTCTATGTCCAGCACTAACCCAAGTTCCAACATACAAAACAAATGGTTAATTTACTTATTATAGTAATATCCTGTGCTCCATCTTAAACTAATCCCCAATGATTTGTTTCTATTAGGTCTGCCTATCCATAATTGTGTTGGTCTCTCAAACCCTTTATATATTAGTTTCTTTTGAGTATAAAACGAATCATAGGTGCACTCTATGATGTATAACTAATCACGCTTTAAAAAATGTTAACGTAAATTATTCATGTATATATACTATATAACTGTTAGTCGTTGATTGATATAAACCAACCATACAATAAGGACTTGCAAATAAATAATGCTATAAAAATGCTTTCATGCTTTAATAGGTTTTGGGATTACACATGATCCATTTTAAAAGTATTAATTAATCAGAGTTTGAAGCTATAATTACTTAAAATAAGAAAGAGTTGTTGTTCTCTCAATTTCCATGTGTTTTGAAATTGGTTCATTGAATTAAGCATATCCTTCACATATCTACCTCTTAACAGCTGGTTTGCACAAGCATTGGGACACACTTGGGTTTGTTCAAAGCTTCCATTTTATAGTTTTCTTCATGATTTGAGACTCCATAGCCAATGTGCAGATCCCATTTTGGTTGATCCCCGAGCTTTACTTGGAATCTTAACTACCTTCCCCTTGACTTAGGACTCATGCTGGGTCAATCAATATATAATGACTAATGAGACATAGTTTAAATAGGTCATGGCAGTATTTTCAACCATGACATGTACCAAGCCACCTGCTTTGTGGTAATGAGCTAGATCCCTGCTTCATGGGGGTCCCCCAAAATTACATCAATGAACCACCAAAACTAAGATATAAACATAGATCAAATATAGCCATACAGCTTTGTACTTGCAGTTATTTATGTTCCCAAATTGTAGGCCCTCCTTTTCCATGATCAATCATTTTGAGCATATGTGCAAACAGGAAGATAGTTTCCATAAGTGTTGTGAAGTGTTCTTCTAGTGTAAATGTAAGTGGTTTTAAGGTCATGTATTGGCACATGCCCTCTATTGTAGGCACTAATATATTCATATGTTTAGTCTATGCCTTTGCTTTGTTTGCAATAAAAGCAAGTTGCTATTTTAATAGCTTATAATTTTGATCATTTCCTTGAACATGAAGAGGAAAGCAACTCACAGAAGCAAGACCCTTTAAAAGCAAGGGAAAGTCACACTCATTGCTGAAAATGCATCAGAAAACATGGCTTTGGTTGTTGTAGACTCCACTGATAGCATGTTTAAACAGCTACTAGTCTACAGAAACTAGGTTAGCTAGGCATCCAATTAATAATCTGTTGCTTGTACAATTATCAAAATCAGATAAGGAGAGGGTAGGAAGAGAGGGATCTTTGTCTGTAAATTACATCATTCTCAAATTGCTATGGAAATAATATTGCCTTTGCTTAACTGACAGATTTGCAATATATTTTATTTTATCATGTTAACTACTCAAGTACAAATATTAAATTGGTATTACAACATGTACGATGTCCAATATTATGGATTTTGTGGAACTCATTTGGTAAGTGGTCATCACTTGGTTAATCTAATGTTATGAAGGAGTTGACTGTGTTGTGTTATTTCTCTTTCAATTTATTGAATTTGGAAATTTGTAACACCATCATACTATAAAAGAACCGACTCTTAATTTAGCAGTATTTTTCTTCTCAATATTCACGTGCTGATTCTAGCTACACAACATGTAGTCATATACATCAACAAAAACTTCTTTGAAAGCATATTTTTAGCCCCAAAACTCTCTCATTTCTCAACCTCGTTTGTACACAAATATGCGTCTATAACAAGATAGAAATTTACTTATCCTTGTTGTATACTTTTTTTTCCTCTGTAAAGAGAGAAAACGTTATACTATATTGATAATCAAACAGATCAAATCAAATTGACTCTGCCCCTTACCCTTTTATGCATCAAATGGTTTTGGAAGCTCTGATTTATCCATAAAACTATGGGAAATCGAAAACATCACTAATGATAAAATAATAATAATAATAATAGAACAAGATAAAAATACCACTTTGCTCATGCATTTAACAGAAAAAGTTAACAAAATTGACGAGAGAACCATTTGTCCTATTTGAAATGAAGTTAAAGGATCACGGGAATGATTTTGGAAATTGAGGGACTCAAATGCAAATCGAGTCTAAATTCAGGGACTAACAAAACAATTAACCATTTTCTTTACTAAGACATAAATTGCAAATATAATTCCTGGTATATAACCCAACAGCGTCAGCAACTAGGTGATCCAAAATTGCACCTGCAATTTCACAAACAACCCACAAACACACGCAAAAATTAAAGCAGCATTAAATATTTATCATGATTAGTAATAATTAATCAGCATTAATATTAAATATTAAACATATAAGACACCAATTTTTTGTACTGAATAAATGACAATGTGACTGTACCTTACAGCCATAGCGAAGCAAAACACCCAGTGGTGGAAGAATTATAGCCAACAAGATTTCTATGCATGTCGCTGCTGCGCCCATATGTTTTGATCACTTTCTTGCTCTCTCTCCCAACTCTCTCTCAAGAAGCCTTGCAGTTTTAACTACTTGAAAATCGCAGAGTGCACTCACCCAATATAGGAAAATGCTAGTGGGTTTTGCTCATTGGAAATTTAGGCTTATGATTTAGGCCCAAGATGGAGTTTGGGCCCAAATGCTATAAGGCCCATTAACGGTTGGTGTATTTATGTATATGTCATGCGATTTTATTGGTGATATATGATACGGTAATGTCTGGTCTGGTACCCCAAAATCATGCAATTAAATCAGCCACTTTCCCATTTTGCCTTAAAGTTAACGTAATTTTGGGACTAGAATCTTGGGTTTTGAGATTTAAAAATCTTTTGAGTGCACTTTGGTGCACAGCAATGGTTACTTTCACAAAGAAAAGCATGGTGGAAAGATGCCTGATTGCTGCTTCTCTGGCTGCTCTGGTTTGCCATCCCAGCTCCACCATAAAGTGTTTCAAGCCCAAGCCAAGACCCAGATCCCCACAAAAACATAAACCAGAAGACCCTTCTGCTTCTCCACCAAAGGGTTCAAAACGACATGGTGTTGTAATTGGAAAGGAAGTGCCTTCAAAACCCAAGGAAAAACCATGCCCCAAGGCAGCTTCTTCTTCTTCCTCTGCAAGCAAGTCCAGAAAAAGCACAAAGACGAAGGCAGAAAAACCCATTAACTTGATCTCGGAGCTTGTTGGAGGGGACCCTTCCATTGGTGTTGTAGAGAGTATTATCCGCTCAGGTTGGGTTGGTGAAGTAGGCCTCAGAATTGAGAAGGTGTTGAGGGTGCACCACAGTTTGGATGTTCTTCATGGTTTTGAAGAGTATAGGAAGACGGTGAAATCCAAGTACGAAAAGGATCGGATTCGTAAGAGGGTGGAGAGGTTGGTGGTTGATGGGAATGAGCTTCTGCAATTCCATGGTGCCGCCATTACTTGTTCTTTAGGGATCAATGGTTTCTCAACCATTTGTAAAAAGAAATGCTGCCAAGTTTGCAGGATAATAGCTTCTGGGTTTGACACCGGAGACGGGACTATATCGTTCGTCCACGACAGTTGGAAGGCACATGAGAAGGCGGCCAAGGAATGTGCCGGGAAAGGAGAGTGTGCAAGGAAGGCCATTGTGGTGTGTAGAGTGATTGCAGGGCGCATTGCTCATTATCATGCACATGGTGGGCTCATGGATGAGGAAGAGGGTGAATTTGATTCTGCCATGGAATGGGGGGAGCAATTTAGTAAGCCCAAAAGGCTTGTGGTTTTGAATTCGGAGGCTGTGCTTCCATGCTTTGTAATCATATATAATGTCAAAAATAAAAATCTTCTCCATGATTAGGAAGATGACAGATTTTCTTATGACTGGAAATCTATGTTTTCCACAAGCGAAGATAGACTTATATTCAAATAGCTCTATGCCTTCATTATTTGCTCATATATCATCCTGAACTCTAAATTTATGAGAATGCCATACATCATCATGATCTTTGTTAACCAAAACAGGAACTCCTCCCATTCTGTAGTGGTTCAAACAGAAGGCCAGGCAGAGAGTGAAAATTACTAGACTACTCTACCGATCCTCTATGTATCCGTTGGGCTCACACAACTAAGAAAGCCCACCTCCTCAAAAGAATTAAAATAAAATGAAGAAAGCCCAACAAGAACCCAAAAAAAAAAAACAATCTCTAGTAAGTTGTAAGTTGTAAGTTGTAAGTTGTAACCCAACCCAAGTTTGCAATTAAAAATTATTGTTTGGTAAGCTTTGGGGTTTTCTTTTTCTTTTGGGCTTTTCATGAATAGGTGCATTTTAACATGATATATTATATAAGTACTGTAAGTTGCAAATTGTTTGGCTTTCACGTAACACTGTGCCTGTGTAATTAAGATAAAAGGTGTGGAATTAATTAAGACATGATGATTATAGTTTGGCAAATATTTCTAAGAGATTAGAGAATATGGGTTTCGAGTTTCCTAAGTGAATGCTAATACTAATAGGGCTAAATGTTCAACCCACGTGCATGCAATATGCAACAGTGCTATACAATATGTTCTTTTATGCCAATGGTTCCCTCCCACCACAATGGTGGTGGCGGCTTCCTCCCTGGCACCCCCATTCTAATCCCCAAGTGCACATTTGAGTTTGAGCTCCTCCCCTTCCCCTTAGGCCATCTCCAACCCAATGGGTGAGAACTCAAATTTTGAGTTTTGAGTCCAAAATTCATCTCCAACCTATGTATTTTAAGGGGTGGAAATTTGAGATGAGTGGAATTCTGGGCGGAATTCCAGTCTGAGTTTTGCCTTGACTGGAAATTTTTTGTGGACCGCAACTCATGCTGCACAGCCCATATGAAGAGGAAAAATGGAGTGGGCCCCGCGCGGAAGAAAGTTGCAGCTCTTCCTTTACTTTTGCATGACAAGTGGCAGCTCACCATTTGTAGTTATTATTTCTTTCATTTGATTTATTTATTAAACTTGCAACTTAAAGTTGCTCTGTTTGGAGTAAAAAAAATTTAAGTTGAAGTGCTTTTTTTTTTTCCTTTTGTTGTACTTAAATGTGAAATTATATTATGTTTTGAATTTTGGATTTTTTTAGGTTAAAATGTTTAGAAAATTAAATCACGAATGTTGAAATAAAAATAATATCAAAAAAAAATTAATGACAAAAAAAAAAATCAAAGGCTAACTATTCTTAAACAATTTAAATAAAGAGTAGACTCAAATTATGAGTCTACAAGGTTAGAGGAAAAAATAATTTGAGTCCTAAAAATACATGAATAGTTGTATTTTAGAGGGTGAAAATTTGAGTTTAGCCTCAACATGATTGGAGATGGTCTTAGGGTAAACTATCAACCAAATCAAATCAAACTAAACCAAATGTGTTAAGCCTACAATAAAAATTCTTCGCCTTCCCTTCTCTTATCTTCTCTTATTAACTATAAGGCATGAGTGTTTCTATACCGAAATGAATACAATTCCCTTCCCTTCTCTTATTCACTTGAAATATCCAACTTGAAAATTTTAACTTGGCCAAGTATTATCCAAGAGCCAGAGGTGACATAAATTTAAGAACAAATGCTCAAATATTAATGCAAGAGAGCCATGCCATTTTGAAGGATATAGAGTTTAGAAATATAAAAAACTTATAGTTAGGCTGCTCAGCATATATATATATATATAAATATCTAAAGTCTAATTGATTTAAAACTTCAACAACACATAAGTTAGTCTCTCCTACTCAAACTTCAGCTACACAGTACACTAGTACATTCGGTACCTACCCAAGTGTCCTAATGTAATGTAAAACAATTAATCTCGCAATCCAACTCTCTTCAATAGCCTAAAAGTGGCAAAACAGCTAGCACACATATAATTGATAAAGTTTGGATCACATTTAATTGTCTCTTCTTCAATAAACCATTAATACATAGAGTTCTTGGGAAGACGAAGACCTTGAATTGATAGAGGCTGAAGCTTAAGACCCTTTACCATGATTGTGGCCTTTAGATGGCCTCTATACATCTAATTCTAATCTAATCTCTCTCTCTCTCTCTCTCTCTCTGTGCCCAACCTGCTTAGCAAATATTTAAGACAAGACTCAAGGGTACTAAGGGGTTCAAAGAATTAAACCCAAACAAAATAAAGGTAGTGATGCATGTGTGTGTGGCCATTGGCATATATTAATTCCAAATATTAAGCTAATTAAGTACCATCTAACTACCAATGCCCAAACTTGGACTAGGCATAACCATTTTCATAGCATCCACACGGGAACAAGTAAGATGTCAACACCCAAGTTAATCCAACTTTGTCTGTCATCAAGTGCGGACATACTCCATGTCCTTAGCAACCATGCTCACAAGCAAGACTCTCGAATCCACCTTTGGAACACTCCATTGTTCTGAATATTAGTTAGCAACCTTATGTCAAACATTGTGCATCACCCATACGATCTCCATAATTGCAAGAGCAACTACTCAAGTGACTCATTCATTAAAGCCTAGCACGTCAGTGACTTACTCCCTCAATGGAGCATAGTCCATTAACGACTTACTTATTTCGAAGATTGCACCATTTTGGTCATGAGCTCCTACTACTTTTCCCCAAACAAAGTTCTTACACCATATGTTCAACACTCGTCACAAACTGAATTCAACACAACCATCAATGGCATGCTAAGATTCGAGTATAGCCAACTTATGACACTTTCACCAAACTTGTGTTGCCATTTTCCTCACATCCTGGCCTTGAAAAAACAACATCACTTTGTCAACCGTGTGTCCTCTAAGGCACCTCCATTCGTTTGAGCATATGCACTGCCATACCTCCATGGCATTCGTTAGTCTCCCCCACTTATCTCGTCGATGCACCCCACGTTAACGTGCCTCTGAAGTGAAGCTCCATCACTCAGGCCTTCACAATTCACCAAAGTTTGACATCATCCCTACTACGAATAGAACTGCCTAACAACGTCCAAACTTGGTGTATTTACAAGTACGAGAAGTGTTTTATCAACCTTGCAAAGGGAATACAGAGGCGCACCTTTTGGCTCAATTTGGCTTACGGCAACAACGATTGTTTTGGTCTAGGTTGGCTCCACATTGGTTATGGCCTACGCTTGTGGCGAATAAAGAAGAAATTTTGTCCTTTGCGGGAGGTATGTGGTACTTTTTTTCCTTGACCGAATTTTCCTCCACCGGGGGTTTTCATGGTAAAGTTTTAATGATGCCACCTTATGTGCACCTCATTTCTCCAGTTTTTTTGGGTGTCCTTTTGTATGTCATATTGATTGTTACTAAAAGTAATGAAGATTTTTCCTTTGATAAAAAAAGAACTTCTTTAACTTTCTTAAGCAACCAAGTCAGATCGATTTTCTTCAACTTTATCATCTAGTCAGATCGATTTTATTAAAAGAAAAACAAAAAGAAATTTAACGTTATCATAACCAAGTTAGATCGAGTTATTAAAAGAAAAATATCTAGTGGAGCAAAGCAGTGAGCAATTGAGCCGTAGAACAGAGACGAGGAAGCTGTAATGCTCCTTGAAGTATTAGTTGTTTTCCTCTAAAACCCAAAAGTTCGCTTGTGAAAATATGATATGAAAGCCAGAACCTAAGAGGGCTAGGTTTCTAGGTTGAAGTATTAAAATTACAAATTTTAACCCAAGTTTGATATAATGTTCACAATGAAACCCAAATTTCAAAAAATTCTTATATTCAAAACCATGTTTCATTAAACTCTTTAAGCAACCACTAAAGTTCATAATATTATATTTGTTTTTCAAAACCTAATTAGCAGTGCTAACTATTTTGACAAAAAACAAAAATAACAATGTAACTGTGAACTGACTATAAGGAACTAACTAAATAAAAAGACAAGGCCCTGGCCCAGCAACACAGAGTCAGACCGAGCCAGTTCACGCAACAAAACTACTAAAATAAGGTTTTTGTGAGAGATTTTTATGTTTTTGGCTTGGTGAGTTTTGATTAGAAAGAAAAGAAGGTGGAGGAGATGGGCTAAGGTTGGAGAGGAGTGAGGGTATATATTTTGTGGGTGTGAGTAAAAGAGAGTGGGAAGCTAGGTGAAAGAGAGTCGTTTTAAGGTAGCAAGACAATGCCATTTGAAGCCAATGTGCATCTTCTTCTTGGTAAGTAAGAGTAATAGTGAAGGGGGGAGAGAGAGAGAGAGAGTTTTGCTTAGTACACTTTCAAATGCCAAGATTTTAATAACATTCCTGATTAGAAGGGATTTGTATGCATATTGACGTGTCAAAGTCTCGTCCCCCAACACCACCACGTAGCACTTTAGACCTCACTTCAACTCCACGTGTCATTTGCCCAATATAATTCAAAGACTCGGAAGCAAAGCAACCATGACAAATAATATTATTCGGGATGGAAGTTGGAAGCTTTATCCCATCTAGCTACGATAAGAGAGAAAAGTAAATTGTTTCCTTCTTGTTCTTAGAGATGGATACAACCCCAAGCAAACAAAGCTGATGCAGTTGCACAAGATGTCAAGAAGAGGTCCTAGTTTGCTTTGCTTTCATAACCGCTCTGTGGTGTTTCTATTGTTATGTGTCTTCAGTGTTTGGTTTTTTTTTGTTTTTCTGTTTTAGTTTGTGGAGGCTTGCTCCTCTGTTTCGGCCATAAACCATAATTTAGCAACATTAATAAGAATTGGATCAAATGGCAAGTCATTATCAGTATGGAACACATGATGATTCCGCCACTTCCCTTTCTTCCAACGAAAGTGATTTCTCTTTCTTTCAACGAAAATGATTCCCCTTTCATTTCAACAAAAGTGATTTCCCTTTCTTTTCAACGAAAGTGATTTCGAACAACAATGAGAGCAACCATAAGGTATATGCATCAAAATACTTCAAAAATGCAACAAAAACTGTGCATGTTTGATATAAGTTAATTATAAGTAAACCACAGAGTTTTGGAAGTCAATTATTAGTAAACCAACATAATTTCTCTTCAAAGACCTTGACCTCTCAAGCTACCTTATGCACCTGCCTGTTCTACCAGAGTCCTAGCTGCTGCTACCTACTTCTCTTCTAATGCTGCTCTCGCCTCCTTTTCCTATGCCTCTAGCTCCTTTGTCTGATGCAAAGGCGCTTGCACAACAACATGGCACCAATTGACAATAATTGGGACTAAGTTGCACAACAACATGGCACTAATTAACAACAATAAAATGTGGAAACCCATACATCCTTGAGTCATAGTAGCAGTGGATAATGTTAATCGCCCTCTTCACAATATGGGTACTCCAAGCCAACCAAAAGATTACAAAATATTTGCTCTTGGTTGTTTTAAAGTGTGAATTTCCATAACCCACCAATGTGAGAGCCAAAGCAGAGGTAAAGGCGATCGATAAAAGAGTAACATTCGATAAAGCAATTACCTATCACTCCTACAGTCATAGCAAGAACAAAGGACAATATTGATGACGTATGTTCAATCTTTCTGACGTTGGCAAAAATCCTATGATTCCAATGAGTGGTAAGCCTATCACTTAACTGAATCATAAGGAAATTGACACATAGGTGCACATACATGCAACCAAATTCAATTACAAATATAGCAAACACTTCTCCCCAATGGTATGGGCCATGAAGTCCCCAATAATATGAGCCACTTCTCCCCAACAGAGTTTCTCTTCAGGGGCCTTAACCTCTCAAGCTACCTCATGCACCTGCCTGTTCTACCAAAGCCTCTGTTGCTGCCACATTTTCCTCTTCCTATGCTGCTCTTGCCTCTTCTTCCCGTGTTGCTCTCGCCTCCTTCTCGTGCCCATGGCTCCTCTTTTTGTTGCAAAGGTGCTTGCACAACATGACACAATTTGACAATAATTGGGACTAAGTTGTGCACCATACAATTTGAAATTTGTTTAAATTAGTGAAATTAAACAAAAACTTAACAACAACAAAGAAAGGTAGAAACCCATACCTCCAAGAGTCATAGTGGTGGTTATAATGTCAATTTCCCTATTCACAATAAGTGTACTCCAAGCCAACCAAAAGATGGTAAAATATTTGCCATCGGTTGTTTGAAAGTGTAAATCGCCATAACCCATCAATGTGAGAGCCAAAACATAGGTAAAGGCCATCGGTAAAAGACAATATTGATGATGTACGTTCAATCTTTCTGACATTGGCAAAAATCATATTATTCAACTGAGTGACAAGCCCATCACTTAACCAAATCATAAGGAAATTGACACAAAGGTCCGCATACATGCAACCAAACCCAATTCTCCCCAATGGTATGGGTCACGAAGTCCCTATATCCCACGGTTGTAAGTATAATAACGACCATATATATTCCATCAAGTAGAGAGTTATGGACAAGCTTAGGAGCAGAGTTAAGGGAATCCATATTAAGAGAGAGATTGTGAAGTACATTGCACACTCAAGTACATGCATAAGAATCAAACCTTAAGTCACTTTCTTCGTTTTCCCTATCCTGAACGGCTACCCTGTCCTGAGCTGCTCATAGCCATCCCGAACCCTAAGTCGATTTCTTCGTTTTCCCTATCCTGAGTTGCTCATACCTGTCGCACTCCAACCTCAACCCCAACATATGGAAGGCATTTCCAAACTCTCTAAAGTTTTCCCCACCGATTCCAAACCCTCAAAAGTTTTCCCCACCAGTTTTGGCCTTGTAAGGACTAGGTTTGGTGTTGTAGCTGAAAAAACCAAACTCATATGGGGCAGGGTGAAAGCTTCAGAGGCTAGTTAACGTTGAATATTCCCAGCCATTATTCTAAAATAAATCATGAAATGGAATGGAATCAATGGAAATGGTATGGCTGTAGGACTAATTGTATGAGTTATGATTTTATTTTCATGATTTATTTTAGAATAATGGCTCAAAATATTCAACATCAACTAACCCTATAGCTAATACAATTTCCATTGATTCTTGTGCTTATACTTGAGTGTGCATTGTACTTCGCCATAGCTATAACTGATTTTTCCTATTTTCACCATCTACCTCTCCTCATAAAGATCCCCCTAACTTTGCCCATAAGCTTGTCTGTAACTCTCTATTTTATGGAATATATATGGCAGTTGTTACACTTATAATTGTAGGATACACGGACTTCGTGGCTCATGCCATTAAAGAGAAGTCTTTTGCTATATTTGTAATCGGGTTTGGTTGCATGTATGTAGACCCTTATGTCAATTTCGTTATGATTCGGTTAAGTGATAAAATTATCACTCATTTGAATCATAGGATTTTTGCCAATGCCAAAGCCAATGTTAGAAAGATTGAACGCACATCATCAATATTGTTATTTGTCCTTACTTTGATTGTGGCATTGATGGATAATTGCTTTATCGAAGGCTACTCTTTTACCGATGGCCTTTACCTCTGCATTTTTTGTTGTTGTTGTGATTGTGTTATGCTTCTGTTTAATTTCACTAATTTAAATAAACAAACTAAAACATATAAAGATATTACACACACACACACACACACACACACATACATACATGTATGCATTTATGAATTTGAAGACTGATATACAGTATTATGAATACACATAATTTATATTAATTATATATTTTGTTTTAAAAACCTTCTTTATGTACTATAACATTTATGTCGCCCAAGGCGACATATGTATTTCGAATGTCCCACATAGTCATCTATGCATTGAACGGGGTCGCAACCCATGTGTACCGGAATCCAAATATCTTCCTTCTACATTGGACAAGGCCGAACCCAAGCCAAGTCCATCGAGTATTGTCAACGTCATAATGATGCTTATTTAGTTCCACAAGGGTGTAAGCATAAGAGGTGGTGGAGAGCATGACAACAAGTCACCCCTATATAGCATTTTATGTACTTAGCCTTATTTCATGAGGAAACATCACCTATGCACAATGAGTCATAATTGGGCATAACTAATTCATACGAACTCCGAATGGCGAACCATAAGTTTCGTTCAATGTATCTCAACATCACGAACATCCCAGTATTCTTAGCTTCCTTAGATTCCTCACATAATATTCGAAAATACCCAAAATACCCTTCATATGTGCAACCCGACCAACACAAACCATTCTAGCTCATAAGACCTCACCCTTCCACACTTAGACTATCTCATAAGCACATAGATGTCCCAATGGATTCACGATAGCACTCACTTAAGTGTGATCCGTGACATTCTCCCTCACTAATAGTGTCCACGAACTCGTCGATGAGCCCACTGCATTACCGCATATGGAGTCATGATAGCACTTGCTTATATGCGATTCGTGACATGCTCCCCCACTAATAGTGGCGACATCCTCGTCGACGTACCCACTACACTGCCGCATAACAACACTATATAGAAATATCATCCTCGTTCTGTGGACCACAATGTATCACTGTGTTCACCCTTTTCAACTTCTTTCGAAGTTCCACATCTTGTCCCTCTTTGGGCCGAGACCTCTGTCTTATGTCGCACTCAACCATTGAACAAACACATAGCTCCCTAGTCCGGGACTTCCACATTTTTCACATTGAAAAAGATGTACCCTGCTTGGGTTTGACTCATAAGCTAACTGTGTGTCTTTCATGATATCTCCATTTGTTTGTACGTCTGCACTGCCACACCTCCATAGCATTCATGGTCCTTCCCTACTTATCTTGTCGACACACCCTCATGTCCACGTATCTCCAAAGTAAAACTCTGCAACACTTTAGCCATCACAGTTCACTGAGGTTAGACATCGTCCCTACTACGAGTAGAAGGGGAAATAACAAGGGGTTAATTAGATGTTAAATTAATAGTTAAATGACTTAATAAAACCAAAACATATGAGTTCATTAGCTTTTACATGATCTTGGAACTCCAAATGACTTGCAAATCTCAGCTTGCATACTTGACAAACATTGAAGAACTTGGGGTGCTTGATTTGATGACTTCGCAAGCCACCAAGTGTGGTACATCTTGTTTGTGTAAATATCTCACGAGATAAAATTCGTTTGAAGATCCTTCGCATTTTGAACTTCTTTCTCTCTCTTCCTCGATTCCTATAAAATCAAATTGGAGTTAAAAACCACACCGATGTGTGTTGGCCAAAGGCCCTCCGATGACTAAGTTAGTGTGATTGTATCTAGAAGAAAACAATAGCTAAAAGAGGGTACGAAGTTTTCTCTATGCGGAGAACCAAGTGGCCGAAGCCGTGTGTGGTGGAACTTAGCCGTGTGGGAGAGATGAGAGTGGCGTGGTCAGCGATTAGGGATGTCGTCAGCTAAGAGAGAGAGAGTGGAGTTTCTTGGGTTTTTTTGCTAGATTTATGATTAATTGTGTGTTGAATGTAGCCATGTATTTATTGGGCTTTAGGTATTTAGGATTTTTCAAAGAATATCTTGTTATTTGGAAGGAAGATATTCTTTCTCCAAATTATAGAGATTAAATTAATTAGGGATTTATTAGGATCAAATCACTAATTGATGATGATATCTCCAAAGTAGGATAATAACCTAAATTGGGGATATAAACTTTTAAATAAAGATAATATCCTTATTTTTGGTATCAATTAATTTGTCAAATAAATGGGCTCAATTAATTGACCTAGAAGATATTCTTCTTTTCCACATTGCACCTTGTGATTCTCCCACACATCTTGTAGCACACATATAGCATCCAACATCATAATCTTTTTTATTCTTTTTTCTGCATGTTCATGGATGAGTTTTCTTACTTTCTTCTTCTTCTTCTTCTTTTCCTCATCAAATAATAGGTTTTGCTCATTCTCCTGACTCCCTTTATCTTCTTCAAAATCATAGGGAATCCCTTTCCAAATGTAAATATAAAACAACATATAAAAAACAGAACATAATGGATATATATTATTAGAGATCTAGTTAATAAAAACAAAGAGAAAGAAGAAGAAAAAAAAGGAAGACCAACCCATTTTTTATTGTGAAATATTACATTGTAGTTTGTATACAATAATTAAATTTTTACCATGAGTCTCCCAGAGAACGCAACTTACGAGGGTTGTTCTGCTTGACTAGCGTCTCATTTAGGAAGCTTCATATTTTTTCGCCTTGCGTCTCTCGGAGTACGCGACTTCATAGTTTTATGTGCACTTCATTTCATTTCCTTTAGGACGCTTCATAGTTTTCTCATTTTGTCTCTTGGAGGACGAGATTTCATAATTTTCAATCAATGTACACATATATATGTGTGTGTGAGATTTTTTATGTGCACTTCTCTTGAGTTTAGTTATTTTGGCGATTAACAGCAAAAACCTTTCCTCTTCCTTCGACCGAGTCTTTATAATTTTCTTTTTGGTATCTCTCTGTATATTCCTCTATGTTTTCTAAACAACAACAATAAAAACTTCTTTTGGATTGATAATTATGAGTTCAAGTATGTTTGACTTTGATTTTTCTTCTATTGCATATTGCAATTTGTACTGTTGAAAATTGAATGCAATTTTCTAATGTTCTAGATAATCATACTATTTTGCATTTTGGTATTGGACCAAATTAATATGAAACAACAAGAAAAACTATATTACATATGACATATTATGCGGGCGAAGCCATTCTGTTGTTTGAAAATGATTAGGTTTTGTTCTAATAAGGTACACTAACGGAAAAGGTTGCATTTGTGATAAATTCATACCAATCCACAGAATGGTTTCTATTTTTATGTAAAAGGTTTATAGACGAACTTAAGAGTTTGGATAGTATATCCAAATCCATTCCTTCCTGATTGAATAACGGAATTCCTACGGCCCCAACGAACAACGTAAATAAAACTAATACAAGCATCGGAAATAACATAGTATTGTCCGACTCGTGGGGATATGAGAAAGTGTTTTTAGTGCCAAAACGAGCAATACTAATAAACGGATGTACCATACTTCTTACATTTTCATTACTATCAATCCGATACGTGTTTAAAAAATAAGTTTTTTCATTTTTTTTCGTAGTTAAAAAATCTAATAAACGAAAGCTTGTTTTAATAATTTTTTTTCCTTCTTTACCCCAGAGAGACATTGAATAGAACGATATATATATATATATATTCTCATCTTTGATTTTTTTTTTAATTATAATAATCTCATCTTTGATAGAAAAATTAATAATGTCTTTCCTTTTTTTTTTCTATTTTTTTTCTATGTTTATTGTTTACGTATCTATTTCATAAAAACAATGGTGGACATTTCCATCATTATCATCTCTCTAATTGTTTTTGTTTTTTAAGATTGGGTAGAACTTTGCGATCAAATTTTGGATTTAGTTGTAGAGAAATTAGTGGCATCGTCAGACTATTTGCAATTCAGTATTGTTTGTAAGTCATGGCATAATTCAGTCGAGGGTTATCAAAGACGTGGTAAGATGTCAACTTTTGATCATCATCCTCCAATGCTCTTGATATCTACTTACAAAAACAGTATATAGAGATTATATAACGTCATGAATGACCGGATCCTTGATTTGCAATTAAAACTGTCAAAGAAGCGATTTTGTGGGTCTTCAAAATGATGGTTAATATCTATGGATAATAGTTTTATCATAACCCTAATAAACCCATTTGTTAGGGTCAAAGGGGGAAGAATGAAAGAAAATTCAATCATTTGCCTACCTCCGCTAATCCCTCAAGATCCGAATGACTTGGTCTCCTGGGCTCATGCCCCCAACTTTTTTGTTTTCAAGGCTGCGCTTTTAGCGGATCCAATATTAGATGCAAACAACTGTATTGTTTTCATTATAAGAAAAATTAGGTATTAGACATAAAAATCTTTACTAATGAGGATTTGATACCTAGAGTATTTTTGTTTTGGTTTTGATACATAGGAATCAAATTTTGTTTTAGATTTAGCAAAAGATGAGGCTCCAAATTCGTTGGGCATGTTTAAATAATAAAGGTAAAATACAATTTTACCCTTTTTGTTTAAAAGCCTTCCAAAATCAAATCTCACCCAATTCGTTGGGCTTGTCTTCGACTACAACTCCGTTTCCTACATCTCTCTCTCTCTCTCTCTCTCTCTCTCTCTCTCTCTCTCTCTCTCTCACCCAATTTGCTCAGAGAAAATGGACGCAATATGTTCAGTAGTGGATCCGCTCAGAGAGTTCTCCAAGGACAACATTCGACTCGTCAAGCGGTGCCACAAGCCTGATCGCAAAGGTGACTTTATACATATAAATATTCATATCTGTATCTTTCCAGATTGGGTTTAATGGAAATTGGAGTTTTCGATTTTGTTATCTGTAATTGATGGATTTGATGATCAATTGTGGTGTAGAGTTCACGAAGGTCGCGCTCCGTACAGCAATCGGGTTCGTAATGATGGGATTCATTGGGTTCTTCATGAAGCTGATCTTCATCCCCATCAACAACATCATTGTTGAATTTGTTTAGGTATGGAATTATATATGAATCTTCGTTTGGTCGAATTCATTGATTGAAATTATTGAGATTAATTTGCATGCATTTGATGTCTCTCATGTCTGTGTTTCTTGTGAAATTAAGTTTTTGCGGTTTCATTATGGAGAATGCAATAATTTTGTTGTGCCTTATGTTCAACATTCAGATATATATTTACATTTGTGATTATTGGCTGATTATTGGGTGTAGTTCAAAGGATTCTTCTGCAACTCAGTTAGGCACAGCACAATGTCCTTCTTTGAGTCACGTATCAATTGAGCCTTTGCTTTTTCCCCCAAAATGACAGATTCACACAATTTACTTTAGAAATCAATGAAGCTGGAATTAATTGCTTTAGACGGTTTTTTGTGTCGTTTGGCGGTTGCATTGCTGGATTTCAATATTGCATACCCTTGTTGTTCATTGATGCTACGTTTTTGAAGAGCAAGTACAAGGGGCAGCTTCTCTGTACTTCCGGAAAGAATGGAAATCAAGGTATGGTTACTGTAATGTATTACAGATTTTATTTGTTGCAATTTTTTAGCAGAAACTGCATTGCAGTTTCTTGTTTCATAATTCGATTTTCTTAATAATTTTTGTATGTCTGTGGGAATGCTGCAACTGCTTATGAACTTAAATGTGTTTTAAACTTAGTTTTAGTACTTCGATCCTGGATTTGCCTTTTGGTTTCCTTTTCAAATTTGAGCAGATTTGTTTTCAAAAACTGCACTGCAATTTTCCTTTTTTGCTTATACTTGTGCTTTTGGTTTTGTTTTGCAGGGTTTTATCCTCTAGCTTTTGGAGTTGTTGATTCTGAGACAGAGGAGAATTGGACTTGGTTTCTCAACATTTGGCTTCTATTTTGCTACTGATGGCTTACGTTAGATATGGTTTAGTGAATGTATAGTCAATTTCTGCATTGCACTTTTTGCAAAACCTGCGCAGCAGTTTCAGTTGCTTTTAATTGGCTACACAGCTTGTAATTGGATATTATGATTCTTTTTTGAAGTTAATGAAAATTATACAATTGTTTCATGAGTGGATATTTGTTTTTGAATAATTTCAAACTGTAATGAATGGTTGAGTAGACACAATTCTTACGAAGATGAATTTTGTTGAGCACTGTTGAACAAATAGTAACTTAAAAATTAAGCAACTATATGCACGTTTTAACTCGCAAGTGCACAAGATCAGATAAATAGTATAGAAAGCAAATACGAGATCGTTCCCACGAGGATTGGATTAATTTGTGCTTAATTTATTTTCCTTAAACTAAATGGCATTCGGTGTAGACAAAGTGTTCAAAATGATGATTTTCTTATGATGGTATTGAAAACTGAAAATTTAAATACTAAATATTGAAAACAGCGTTTGATCAAAAATAGAATTGGATTGAGGTTAAAACAATGAGAAAACTAGTTAGGGATTCGATGTTCACCACTAATCTTTTTCCTTAAGCAAACGACATGCACAATGCTACAAAACAGATTTTGGATGCTTATGTTTGTCAACCTAAAGGCATGATATCTACTCTTTAAGTTATTGATTTCCCTAAACAACAAGTTAGGCATGGGTATCTACTCTAACTCTTTTCATTCTTAAAGTGTTTAGCATGGTATCTACTAAGTTGTACTTTAAGAATGCATAACACAATGGAAATCGACAAACACACAAATTCTAGAACATGGTATCTATTCTAGTTATTCATGATGATTAATTTCAAGAACTTATAACTAGTTCTTTTGTTACTTTCATAGGTACAAGACTCGGTCATCTAAATTTACCTATGTAACAAACTCAATACATAGCATGCATATGATGATCAAGCATAACATAACGTATGTAAAGAGTAAAATATAATCTGAAATTAATCAATAAGCATCACAAAAGTAGTTTATAGTAAAGACATATCGAAATCCTTAAAGAAACATGATTAGGGCTTCAATCGAGCCCTAACTAAAATATTTAGCTATCCATAATTTGAATGGATAGCAAGAACATACAAAACAGAAATAAAAAGAGAAATAAGAAGAAGATAGCTCTTGATAAGAAGACAACTCTTTGATGGTGTAAACAACTCTTTGATGGTAGACAACTCTTTGATGGTGTAGACAACTCTTTGATGGTGTACAATGGAAATGTAATTTATGGAATGATATCCTCCTTTGAATGAGCTGAAACTCTCTATTTATAGGCTTCAAATTCGTCCTCCCCCTTGGCTGGTCTCTTAGCTGCCCATGTGTGGCAGCTCATGCTTTGTCTCCCATGTGCTTTGTCTCCCATGTGTGGCAGCTCATGCTTTGCAGCTACCACAAGTTTTGCAGCTACCACAAGCTTTGCCTCCATGTGTGGTTGCTTTAATCACATGGATCAACAGCTGCCCATGCTTTGCCTCCATGTGTGGCTGCTTTAAGAACATGGCTCAATAGCTGCCCATGCTTTGCCTCCATGTGTGGCTGCTTTAAGCACATGTGACAGCAAAGGTTTGTCTGTGAACCAGATTCGGTTTTTGACATGCTGAGGGCTCCAAACTTATCCAATTGGGCTGAAATTTGGATATATTATAGTAGACACCCATTGGAACAACTTCTATCAAGGGTGTCGCCCCATCTGACTTGTGCAAGTAGCTGAACTGAGGCCTGCAAACTGACCCATGAAAACTGGACTGAGGCCTGGATTGTCTGTGAACCAGGTTCGGTATTTGACATGTTGAGGGCTCCAGACTTATCCAATGGGGCTGCAATTTGGATATGTTATAGTAGACACCCATTGGAACAACTTCTATCAAGGGTGTCACCCCATTTGACCTGTGCAAGTAGTTGAACGGAGGCCTGCAAAGTGACCCACGGAAACTGGACTGAGGCCCGAATGTTTGACCTTGAGCTACTAAATCATGTATAACTTCCTCTAGAAGAATCCAAATCATGCACCGTAAAATGCTATGGAAACTAGACTTCCGTATCTTTCCAATGATGTATGGCGCATTATCTGGTTCTTTTTGAGCAAGTACAGGTTAATCCGTAAATATGACTGATCTGCAGACATTGTTTTGAGCTAACTTGTCTTCAAAATGTAAATAATGAGTCTCAACCTTATTATACTGAAACATACACAAAACTTTATTAAAAGCACAAGTTTAACTCAAAAACATACCAAATCATAAGTTAGAATGGTACAAAAAAGATATGTAATTATGCACCGATCAAATACCCCCAAACCTAGATTTTACTGGTCCTCGAGTAAAACAAAATGAAAATAAAGATAAAAACAAACTAGACCACTTTCGTAGGTAACTCGATTGCATTGAGCACATGCAACAAGCCTTTAAACCTCTAGGCATCCCTAGTAGGAGGAGTTGTGTCTCCTGAGGGTTTAACAGTTACGATACCCACAAACGTTTTACTGACTCTACAAAACAAAAGGTTAGAAAACTAACTTTGAAAACAACTAATGAAAATGAAAGAAAACTTTAGTCATACCTCCAACACCATAGAGTTGCCAAGATAGATGATCAATAAGTGTGTACAGTGGAAGCTATAGCTCAAAGGCACACGGCTTCAAAGTAAACATACTCAATTCTTGAAGGAAGAACATGCTTCAACTCTAATTCTCACATATAACATTCAATCACTCAGAACCTATGGCTTTATTCTCTCAAATAAGCAAAATGAGTATATGAAATAGAAGCACAATATTTGGTTAGATCTCATGAAGGAAATCAAATACTAAGAATAGAGATACACACATACATACCAGCACCCATGAATACATCCTCAAAGATCAGCTAGGTCTTTCACAAGGTTGTAATGAAAGGCTAAGGTTAAGGGAAGTGAAAGAATTGGAAGGAACACAATTAACTTAAGAACATACCAAGGTTGCATTCTTCATTAATCTGCAAGGTATCATTGATTTAGAATGGTATGGCTGCAACTTCATAGGATCATCTGGCATAGACCTTAAATTTCACATTTAGATCAAATCGAAACACTTTCTCTTTTTTTTTTTTTTTTTTTTTTTTTTTTTTGTGACTTGATCTACTTCTTCTTTAACTTTATTGCACAGATTCACACCAATTTACATTTAGGAATGTGGCAGCAACTTCCTTCAAACTTTATCTTGGCACACCTTGGTATATTTCTAAGCTTTATAGGGTATGGCTATAATAAGTTTAAATATCTCAGATTGAGATACAAAGTTAGGGGAATCATGAGGGTGATAGAAGAAAATGGCTTGAAGTGTTTGGCTACAAGAGAGCTGATGGAACACACGAATGGGTAGGGTGAAAAGAAAGCACAGAGAATGGTTATACACACATAGCATAGCATCATTTCAATGAGTTCATTCATGAGTGAGACCATGCACCTGATATCTGCAAATAGAATCATCCTTAGTATTCAATCAAAATGGAACAATGAGATCATTTTAGAGTGAATTGAAGAAAATAAGTAGAGATGAGGAATAGAAACACTTTAAACCCTCTCAAGAAAGCAATTAGGCTCGAAATAGCTCACTAGGGTAGTCTCCACTATTATCCTTCAAGAACCTGAGCATGGTACTTTAGCCACCAGAATTCTAAGAGCAAAAGCTTTGTGAAGTGTAAAATGTTTGATATGAAAATCTCAATGGCAGCTCCATAGCATTGGTTGTATGACATTCTAAAAAAATTGAAATACAAGTGAACAAAAATTGAAAACACAATTCAAATGAACAAAAATTGAAAATTGAAAACACAAATTAACAAAAAAAAATTGAAATACAAGTAAACAAAAATTGAAAACCTCCATTGATACCCCCAGACCTGAATTGGACATTGTCCCCAATGTGAAAGCATATAAGAAAACAGAAAACATGGATTAAGGGTAACCTTGGCACTACACGGTTCATCCTTCAAACATAGCATTTCTCAAAATGCTATCGATGGCTGAGCTCATCCATCTGCTCCACGAAGTCTCGGAGCCTTGTGGTCATGTACACTAATTGGAAGTGAAACTCGTCAAGCACACTTAAGTAAATGCCAAACTCGTCTCGAATGTTACCTGTACAGTACATGTGACTGCTCACCACAATAGTTCTTGCCACAAACCTCCGATCTAGCAGATATTCCCTCCAAGTATCTAGACAATGTGCCAGCGCTGCAATCTGCATCTCTTCCAATCCACAATCCAGATCCCAATTTGGAACCATGTCTTCAATTGCCTCTATCAGCATACCTCTATGAAACAGAAAGGTATCTATGACAACTTCTGAGGGATCCATGGCAAACACAACCACGAGCACCTCAATCACCTCAAACACCCGTTGCATAATGGTGTCCTCTCCCTTAGGATCTTCTGGTGGGATAGCTGGCAGTGAGCTCAACAAAACCATTGAGCTAGGCACCTTCACCATGCTCAATTTGGACTCCTCCTCCTTGAGCTTTCCACCGACGGCCTCCTGGAGTTTCTCCATTGACAAGATCTACAATAAACAACAAGTTGGAGAAGGTTTGGTTCGGGAGGAAGAGGAAGCTGAGATGTTCAGGATTAGAGGGCGGCTAGATCAAATGAACGAAAGAGAGTTTATTTTTAGGGTTAATGTAGGTAGTATTTCAGAGAAAGAGAAGGTTTTTTTTTTTTTTTTTTTTTTTTTTTTTTTAATTTTAAAAATTTTAATTTAATAAATTATAATAATTATTATATTATTATATATATATTTTTTTTTTTTGAATAAAACACATGAATATACAAGTGACTCATGGATTACCAGTTAAGAACCTCAGAAAACACAGCCAGGGGATCCGGGAAGTTTGGAGAGGTCACAATGGTCCCGCTTAAAACCCAAACTTCTTAGACACCCAAGGTGTCGCCTATAGAACTCCTAGACACTGTATTAACAGAGGTGCTCATTGGAGTTACCATAAGTCAACTCATATGAAAAAAAACTTTTTTTTTTTTGGTAAAAAGAAACATAAACTTCAAATAATAAGAAAACAAATTAAGGGAAAGGATTAGAATGCTCCCCCTTGAAGCAATTAGGTCGAGCATAGATGTATTTGGATGTCACGACTTCCCCGTTTATGGGTAATTGAATGGGCTGCAAAATAGAAAAAAAAATTGCACGGGGTAAGCTCATAAGAATTTACGAAAAATAAATTTATAAATAAATAAATAAATAAAGAAAATTAAACATTGGGTTGCCTCCCAATAAGCGCTTGGTTTATAGTCGTTAGCCAGACTATTGGACTCTCATGCAATGTTTTGAACAGGTTGGAGAGTCACATCCTCCTCTCTATGCTCAAAGCTCATCTCAATATAAGGTTTTACTCTATTCCCATTCACCATGAATGTCTGATTCTTCTCTTTGCTATGAACCTCCAAAGCCCCATGAGGGAAAACCTTTGTAACAACATAAGGACCATACCACCTAGACTTGAGCTTACCAGGGAAAAGTCTCAATTTTGAATTGTAGATCAACATCTTCTGTCCCACATGAAACTCCTTCCTAACTAGCTGCTTATCATGATACGCCTTGGTCCGCTCCTTATACAACTTAGCATTCTCATATGCATCATACCTCAACTCTTCTAGCTCATTCAGCTGTAACTTCCTCTTGTCACCTGCTTGTTGCATATCAAAATTGAATTTTTTAATAGCCCAATATGCTCTATGCTCCAACTCCACTGGTAGGTGACATGCCTTTCCAAAGACTAAACGATATGGGGACATGCCAATTGGGCTTTTGTACGCAGTCCGATATGCCCACAAGGCATCATTCAAGCGTAGAGACCAATCCTTCCTTATAGTATTCACTGTCTTCTCTAGGATGCTTTTGATCTCTTTATTGCTTATCTCTACTTGACCACTGGTTTGAGGATGATATGGAGTGCCAACCTTATGTGTGATCCCATATTTCTTCATTAAGGAAGCAAAAACTTGGTTATTGAAATGGCTACCTCCATCACTAATTATCGCCCTTGGTGTCCCAAACCTAGTAAAGATGTTATCCTGCAAGAATTTCACAACAACTTTGTGATCATTAGTTTTTGAGGGGACAGCCTCGACCCATTTAGATACATAATCCACACCCACAAGAATATATAAATAACCAAAGGAGTTAGGAAATGGACCCATGAAGTCGATACCCCACACATCAAAGAGCTCCACCACTTGAATGTTTTGCAATGGCATTTGATTTCTAGAAGAGATATTCCCTATCCGTTGGCATCTATCACAAGCCCTGCAAAACCAAAAAGCATCTTTAAACACATTAGGCCAATAGAACCCAGATTGTAATACCTTAAGTGATGTTCTCTTCGCTTCAAAGTGTCCTCCACATGCAAATTGATGACAATGTTGGAGAATGCTCATATGCTCCTCCTCTGAAACACATCTTCTGATAATTTGATCTGGACAAAATTTGAACAAGTAGGGCTCGTCCCAATAATAGTGCCTAGACATAGACACTAATCGTTTCCTTTCTTGGCTAGACATACCTGGAGGAAAAACCTTAGTAGTTATATAATTAACAATATCTGCATACCATGGAAGTTGTAAATCAATTGCAAATAACTGCTCATCTGGAAAGTTTTCACTCAAGGGAAGCTTGTTTTCTTCCTCATCATGAAGTAACCTGGACAAGTGATCTGCAACCACATTCTCACTACCCTTCTTGTCCTTAATCTCAAGATCAAATTCTTGCAGTAAGAGCACCCATCTAATCAACCTAGGCTTAGCATCTTTCTTACTAAACAAAAATCTCAAAGCAGCATGATCAGTGAAAACAATAACTTTGGAACCAATCAAGTAGGATCTAAACTTCTCTAAAGCAAATATAACAGCTAACAATTCTTTTTCAGTAGTAGAATAATTAAGCTGAGCATCATTTAAAGTTCTAGAAGCATAAAAAATAGCATGAGGTACCTTCTTAACTCTCTGACCCAGAACAGCTCCCAGAGCATAATCACTGGCATCACACATAAGCTCGAATGGGAGGTTCCAATCAGGTGCCATCATAATGGGTGCAGATGTGAGTAGCTCTTTCAATGTATTAAAGGCTTTCATGCACCCTTCTGTCCACATAAACTCAACATCTTTAGACAATAATGCACAAAGAGGTCTAGAAATTTTAGAGAAATCTTTTATGAATCTTCTGTAAAACCCTGCATGCCCTAGAAAACTTCTCACACCCTTCACAGATGTAGGAGGAGGCAATTTTGATATGATGTCAATCTTTGCCTTGTCCACCTCAATGCCCATGCTAGAAATTACATGACCTAAAACAAGACCTTGTTGTACCATGAAATGGCACTTTTCCCAATTCAGCACTAGGTTGCATTCCTCACATCTCTTTAGAACAAGCTGCAAATGGTTAAGACAATTATCAAAGTTAGAACCAAAAACACTGAAATCATCCATAAATACCTCTATAAATTTCTCCACCATGTCTGAAAATACGCTCATCATGCACCTTTGGAATGTGGCAGGTGCATTACACAAACCGAATGGCATCCTTCTGTATGCAAATGTGCCAAAGGGGCAAGTGAATGTGGTCTTCTCCTGGTCTTCTGGTGCTATAGCAATCTGATTATAACCACTATAACCATCTAGAAAACAATAATGACTATGACCTGCTAACCTTTCTAACATCTGATCAATAAAGGGAAGAGGAAAATGATATTTCCTGGTTTCATTATTGAGCTTTCTGTAATCAATGCAGACTCTCCAACCTGTGGTGAGCCTGGTAGGAACAAGCTCATTCTCTTCATTCTTTATCACTGTGATTCCACTCTTCTTAGGCACAACATGAACTGGACTCACCCATTTGCTATCTGAGATGGGGTAGATAATGCCAACATCCAAGAGCTTAAGAACTTCTGTTCTCACTACTTCCTTCATGTGTGGGTTAAGCCGTCTCTGAGCATCTCTGTTAGGCTTTGCATTATCTTCAAGGAGGATCCTGTGCATGCACTTGGATGGACTTATGCCTTTGATATCAGCAATGGTCCACCCTAATGCAGTCTTGTGCTCCCTAAGAACTCTCAATAGCTTCTCTTGTTCCACCAAACTCAAGTTTGCAGCAACTATCACTGGTAATGTCTGGTTCTCTCCCAAGTAAGCATACTTCAGTTGTTCAGGTAGTTACTTCAATTCTAGATCTGGTGCCCTGACAATGGAAGGGACAAGAGTAGCATTAGTAGACACAAGAGTTTCAAAGCGAGGTACATACTTACTTGGATAAGGCATAGAAGCCTCAAGAGAATGCACAGCTTCATGGAGGTCTATCTCTGTAACATCACATCCACATTCATAATTCATCCTTGTGAGGCTGTGGGCTATGCATGCCTCCAATGGTTCAATGCTATGTACCTGAAACACTTGCTCCACAACACTTCCTACCACATCAATCTTGAAACAATCATGGTTATCATGTGGCAATTTGATAGTGTCAGACAACATGAATTCTATCTTCTTACCATCAACTTTCATGCGTATAGTACCATTTTTTACACTTATCTTTGTATCAGCAGTTATCATAAAGGGCCTACCAAGAATAATAGGTAATGAAGATGGCATAGGAGAATCTTCCATATCCAGAACAACAAAATCAGCAGGCAAAATAAATTCATTTACCTGAACCAAAACATCCTCTAAAATACCTCTAGGTCTTCTGATGCTTCTATCTGCCAATTGCAATGTAATTGAGATTGGTTTGAGCTCCCCCAATCTCAACTCCTCATAAACTGTATAAGGCATCAAATTGATGCTTGCTCCTAAATCAAGCAAAGCACGTTCAAATAGACGGTCACCAACCCTGCAAGGAATTGTAAAACTACCTGGATCTTTTAGTTTAGGTGGTAATTTTCTCAATAAAACCGCACTTACCTCCTCAGTTAATGCAACTTTCTCATGTTCCTGAAACTGTCTTTTGTGTGTGCAACAATCCTTTAAAAACTTAGCATAAGAAGGATTTGTTTAATTGCATCAAGTAAAGGAATGTTGATTTCTACTTTTCTCAAAGTTTCAAAAATATCAAGAAGATGTTTTTCTTTCTTTTGCTTAACTAACCTTTGAGGGAAGGGTGGAAATATCACCTTCTCCTTCTCACTTACCTTTGTGGCTGGAGAAGATTCAATATTTTCTTGTTCTTTCTTATCTGTCCCCACCTTGTTGTCAACTACCTTGCCACTTCTAAGGACTATCACAGCCTTGAGCTGCTCCTGGCCCCCTGGATTAGGTATGGTTTGTGATGGAAACTCTCCTTTCTTCCTCTCACTCAACTCCTTTGCCAATTGCCCTACTTGTGCCTCCAATCTCTGAATAGCTTGGCTAGTTGTTGCTTCTAGTTTCTGAATGTTCTGACTAGTTAGAGCATTTGTCTGTTGCTGTGCAGTCAAGAATTGGAGTATGGCACCTTCAAGATTATTATTCTTCTTCTGGTCAGTATTTGGTTGTGCCACCTGTGATGAAGTATGATAATTACTTCCCTGTTGGAAGTTCTTCTGTTGCCCTTGTGGATTAAGCACATTTTGATTGTTGCTCCAAGAAAAATTTGGGTGGTCTTTCCATCCTGGATTATATGTGTTCGAATATGGATTGTTCTTGGGATGATAGTTGTTTTGCCCCACATAATTAGCTTGCTCATGATCTGTAAGACAAGACATAGGACAAGTCTCAGTAGTATGATTAGAATGAGAACATATAGCACATACCTCGATTTTAGCAACTTGTTGAACTTGAGAGATGTTCTGAGCTGACATTGCTTTCACTAGTATATCTAACTTCTTCTCCATTGCTGCCATTTGACTCTGGACTCCATCATTTGTGCTAACTTCATATACACCTTTACCTTTCACTCCTTGTCTCCCTCTTGATGAGAATTGCTGAGAATTTTCACTTAGGGTCTCAAATAGCACAATGGCTTCATCACTACTCTTTTCCATAAGCACACCTCCACAACCTGAATCAACAAGACTTTTGTTAGTATCATTTAAACCTTCATAAAAAGCTTGTACCTGATCATCTTGAGATAGATTGTGGTGTGGACACTTGAGAAGCAACTCCTTGAAATGCTCCCATGCCTCAAAGAAAAGATCTCCATCCTTCTGTTGGAAGGTTTGAATCTCCCTTTTAAGTTGTCTTGTCTTTTGGGCTGGGAAAAACTTCTTCAAAAATTTAGTGGCCAATTGTTCCCAAGTAGTAATGGAACCTGCAGCCAGAGAATTCAACCACAACTTAGCATTATCTTTTAAGGAGAAAGGAAAAAGAATTAACCTGATTCCTTCTGTTGTCAAGCTTTGTATGTTTTGAGTCTTGCAGAGATCAAAGAAATCCCTAATGTGCAAGTATGGATCTTCAGAAGGTGTGCCTCTATAATGTGGCACCATGTTAAGCAATTGAGGTGATAAATTGAAGCTGCCTTGCACATTTGGTTGGTAGGCAATGCATGATGGTTGATTAAGGTTTTGAGGGACAAAAGAGTCCTTCATTGGCCTTCGAACATGTTCATCCCCCATTTCGTTCACAGTTTCCCTCTCAGCTTGCTTACGAAGACGTGTAAGAGTTCGTTCAATCTCAGGATTGTAGACAACAACACCTAAATTTTGGGATCGACGACCTTGCATAAACAAAATTCAACCTGTAAAAGAAAACAAATAAAAAAAATAAAATTCAGTACAAACTAGTTACACAATCCGCGGCAGCGGCGCCAAAAACTTGTTGAACAAATAGTAACTTAAAAATTAAGCAACTATATGCACGTTTTAACTCGCAAGTGCACAAGATCAGATAAATAGTATAGAAAGCAAATACGAGATCGTTCCCACGAGGATTGGATTAATTTGTGCTTAATTTATTTTCCTTAAACTAAATGGCATTCGGTGTAGACAAAGTGTTCAAAATGATGATTTTCTTATGATGGTATTGAAAACTGAAAATTTAAATACTAAATATTGAAAACAGCGTTTGATCAAAAATAGAATTGGATTGAGGTTAAAACAATGAGAAAACTAGTTAGGGATTCGATGTTCACCACTAATCTTTTTCCTTAAGCAAACGACATGCACAATGCTACAAAACAGATTTTGGATGCTTATGTTTGTCAACCTAAAGGCATGATATCTACTCTTTAAGTTATTGATTTCCCTAAACAACAAGTTAGGCATGGGTATCTACTCTAACTCTTTTCATTCTTAAAGTGTTTAGCATGGTATCTACTAAGTTGTACTTTAAGAATGCATAACACAATGGAAATCGACAAACACACAAATTCTAGAACATGGTATCTATTCTAGTTATTCATGATGATTAATTTCAAGAACTTATAACTAGTTCTTTTGTTACTTTCATAGGTACAAGACTCGGTCATCTAAATTTACCTATGTAACAAACTCAATACATAGCATGCATATGATGATCAAGCATAACATAACGTATGTAAAGAGTAAAATATAATCTGAAATTAATCAATAAGCATCACAAAAGTAGTTTATAGTAAAGACATATCGAAATCCTTAAAGAAACATGATTAGGGCTTCAATCGAGCCCTAACTAAAATATTTAGCTATCCATAATTTGAATGGATAGCAAGAACATACAAAACAGAAAATAAAAAGAGAAATAAGAAGAAGATAGCTCTTTGATAAAGAAGACAACTCTTTGATGGTGTAAACAACTCTTTGATGGTAGACAACTCTTTGATGGTGTAGACAACTCTTTGATGGTGTACAATGGAAATGTAATTTATGGAATGATATCCTCCTTTGAATGAGCTGAAACTCTCTATTTATAGGCTTCAAATTCGTCCTCCCCCTTGGCTGGTCTCTTAGCTGCCCATGTGTGGCAGCTCATGCTTTGTCTCCCATGTGCTTTGTCTCCCATGTGTGGCAGCTCATGCTTTGCAGCTACCACAAGCTTTGCAGCTACCACAAGCTTTGCCTCCATGTGTGGTTGCTTTAATCACATGGATCAACAGCTGCCCATGCTTTGCCTCCATGTGTGGCTGCTTTAAGAACATGGCTCAATAGCTGCCCATGCTTTGCCTCCATGTGTGGCTGCTTTAAGCACATGTGACAGCAAAGGTTTGTCTGTGAACCAGATTCGGTTTTTGACATGCTGAGGGCTCCAAACTTATCCAATTGGGCTGAAATTTGGATATATTATAGTAGACACCCATTGGAACAACTTCTATCAAGGGTGTCGCCCCATCTGACTTGTGCAAGTAGCTGAACTGAGGCCTGCAAACTGACCCATGAAAACTGGACTGAGGCCTGGATTGTATGTGAACCAGGTTCGGTATTTGACATGTTGAGGGCTCCAGACTTATCCAATGGGGCTGCAATTTGGATATGTTATAGTAGACACCCATTGGAACAACTTCTATCAAGGGTGTCACCCCATTTGACCTGTGCAAGTAGTTGAACGGAGGCCTGCAAAGTGACCCACGGAAACTGGACTGAGGCCCGAATGTTTGACCTTGAGCTACTAAATCATGTATAACTTCCTCTAGAAGAATCCAAATCATGCACCGTAAAATGCTATGGAAACTAGATTTCCGTATCTTTCCAATGATGTATGGCGCATTATCTGGTTCTTTTTGAGCAAGTACAGGTTAATCCGTAAATATGACTGATCTGCAGACATTGTTTTGAGCTAACTTGTCTTCAAAATGTAAATAATGAGTCTCAACCTTATTATACTGAAACATACACAAAACTTTATTAAAAGCACAAGTTTAACTCAAAAACATACCAAATCATAAGTTAGAATGATACAAAAAAGATATGTAATTATGCACCGATCAAGCACATTCTGTGTCATCCTCAAATGGAAATTGATATGAATTTTGCAGAATCCAATTTAGAGTGAGTTCTTCATTTGGGGACAAATCAACCTGTGCATGTGGAGGGGCCCCTTCTTTTTGCTTCACAAGTTTTGGTATTTTTTTAGTTTCTAAGAACTCTTGTGCTTGTGGTCTGATATATTCTAGCCACCCTTCAACAATATTAACCTGTTTAAAGAAGAAGAAAAAAAGAGAAAAAGAAATGGTAATCAGTGCATTGCATATTATAGTTTTGGTCTGAAATTAGGCAGTACATATAATACAGAAACTGCATTGCAGTTGCTGTTTGTGTTTGTGCTGAGAAATTAAGAGAGTTTCATTCCACTTACAAAATTTTGAGCAATGTCAATACACTTTTCTTCTTTTCTAGGTCCCAGCGATCTAAGTGGATTGTAGTGTCTCCACTTTTGTTCAATTTTGTAGATTGAAAGGAAATTAATTAGAAACTCCATTTGATAAAACAGAAACTGCAATGCAGTTTCCGTTTCTGTAAAGCAGATAACACACTGCATTGCAGTTTCTATTTTTGCAATGCAGAAAACAGAAAAAGCAGCAGCTTGAACTGCAGTAATTGCATACCACCTTCTGATTTTGAGGATCCTCTTGTGTTGATTGCTCCTCAGAAGAGATAAGCTTGAATTGTGGTAGTTCTTCATCATCCTTTTTTGCCTTCTTTTTTGGTTTCTTATTTTTTTCGGACACATAGCAAGATGCTTCAAGCTTCTTTCTTTCTCTGATATGCAACAAGAAGGGATGAAAATACTGTTGGTGTGTTCTTCGTTGGTGGTTGTCACTGTTAATTGTCGCCGTTGATTTTCACCGTTGGTTGTCGCCGTTGATTTTCGCCGTTGGTGGTTGAGATTTTGGGGTCGGTCTCAACTCTTCGCACGACCTTTGACAGCTGTTGGTTTTGGTTTAAAATGAAATACCGAAATTTGATAATAATAATCAATGGCATATCCTGTAATTTTAATGTTCTTTGATATGATTTTGGTAAAAGTAGGTGTTAGTTTTTTGTCTTTGACCTCATGTTAATTAGGTAAATTGTATATCTTTCTTCCAAATTACTAAACTATATAGTGTCTTAAAATGAAAGCTCCCTTGATTATATGCGAGGACCAATGTCAAATGGCATTTATTAGACTTAATAAAGATCCAACATGGACTTATGTTTATCTACGCTGGAAGGGGATTGGACAAGTTGTTCATGTTGAAGATAGATTTTATGCTGTTAACAATCGTAATTACCTTATAGGTTCTGATATAACTAGTTAGTCTAACTTATACGTAAAACTAGTTGCAAAATGTCGGATACCAGATCATCTGCAAAAGACATATCTCATGAATCCAAATGAGAAAGAATTGTGGATGGTTCACAGACATATTGATATTGAAGATGACGACACACATGTGACATATGAATTCAAAATTTTTGAATTGGATTATTAGAAAGGTAAGTGGATTGCTAAAAAAAACCTCAGGTGATGTTACGCTCTTCTTGAGTGATAACTCTTCTGTATCCGTGTTTGGGTTCAAAGTTTCTAGGATGTCAACCAAATTGCATAAACTTTAACTATGATGATGCAGGTTGTGGGATAGATGTTGGACCTCATGGAGCTCATTATTTTGGTGTTTATAACGTTACAAGTCGAAGTTTTCACTTTGGGGTTTATAATGTCACAAGTTGAAGCGGTACATGTATAAGGAAACTAATTAAGAAGAGAAAGTGTCCTCCAATTTGAGTTGTGCCAAAAATTCAGTTGTAAAACGCTTGTTCTATTTGTTCTCTTGGCTTGCCACTTGAAGCTTTCTAAGATATGTAGTAAATGTAGACGTAACCAGAGGTAAATATCGTTTAATGTTACAATTTTGTGTAAACGTTAGCATTTGTATTCATCACAATAACTGCTCTTAATAGAGAATACAACTTTGAACTTTTTATAGTCGATATAAATCTTTGTAACCTTATTCTTTACATCAATAGAGTTTGAATTGTTTTTCAATTTGTACCCAATAACTATATTTAACATTTCAATTCCAATTATAACCCAATAACTCCAAAAAATGAAATTAAGATTTAAAACTCGAAAAAGAAAAAAAAAAAAAAAACTCAACACATAGACACGCTTCCCCTATCCGCTCCCAACAAAGGCTCCATCGCCCAATTAGAGGTGTCAAACAGGATGGGTCGGCCTAGCACATCATGAGCCTATCCCATTTAAATGAGACCCGGCATGGCACGAGCACAAATATTAGTTGGCCGTGCTTGGCATGACACGAAAGCTTGGGCCATGTCGGGATCAAAAAATAAGGTCCAATGAATCGGGCTGGCCAGTAGCTCGATATGGGCCGGGCTTGGCCCGAGCTCGCTTCAAGTACTACCTGAGCTTGAGCCCGTTTCCAAGCACGGCCCAAGCCTGCCCACTTAACTTCTTCTTTTTTTGTCTTAAAAATCAAAATGCAGTAATTTGACATCTAATGTCATTGTTTATATGGGTTTTTTTAAAAATAAATAAATAAATAATCATAAACATATATTTGATGTTTTTAATTTTGGAAAAATTACTTGGGTCCTTAATTAATTAAACATATCAAATACAAATTAATTAAACAACTTTGGACTTGAAAGAGATAGAGTCAAAATTATATTATAGGGTTGATATCTAATCAATACATATGACATATACGCTTCTTTTATAATCAAAGTAAGACGTTTCTTCACAATGGCTTCTGCAATTCCATGGTGCCTGCCATTACTTGTTCATTAGGGATCAATGGCTTATCAACCATTTGTAAAAAGAAATGCTGCCAAGTTTGCAAGATAATAGCTTCTAGGTTGACATTGGAGATAGGACTATTTCATTCGTCCACGATAGTTAGGAGGCACATGAGAAGGCGGCCAAGGAATGTGCTAGGAAATGAGTGTGCAAGGAAGGCCATTGTGGTGTGTAGGGTGATTGCAGGGTGCATTGCTCATTATCATGTTTTTTTTTTTTACAAATTTATAAATAAACCCAAGCACTATTTAAACATAGAAACACACCCAAAATCAAACCCAAAGTCAACTTTTTGGGTGTGTTTATAAATGGGTTTTGAGTGTGTGTAATGATGGATTTTGGGTGTGTTTATATATTTAAATAGTGCTTGGGTTTTTTTATAATTTCAACACCCATTTTGGGTGTTTTAGTGAAACTCCCTTTTTTTTTTCAACTGATACGAGTGAATATATTTAGTGCTTGTATTATTATTTTTTCATGGGTTGTAAAATTTAATTTGATAGTTGGCATAATAATTGTGAAATTTAATTTGATAGTTTAGATACTTGGAAAAAAAGAAGAAGAGTAGGTTATAGTGGAATTTACATAATTTGGGCAAGGAAAACGTAATGGGCTTTAATTGATGGCTTGTTTGGAAAAAGTGGTATTGTGAAAAAAAACAAAACCAAAAACCAAAAAAATTGGGCTTTTTATAAAAAAAAATAAAAAAATAAAAAATAAACTAATTTTGGGCTCAAGCCAGAACCGACCAAAAAATCAGAATCAAACCATGTATGTTCGGCTCAGCCCAATTTTGAGTTTCATCTTTGACCCAACCCAATTTGAAAATTGTAGTCTTAGTCGGTTTGGCCCCCAAGTCAGTCAAAATTTAACTCAACCTGAACCGTGCCCAGATTAAAAATCTTCCATAACTAGGAAGATAACAGATTTTCTTATGACTGAAAGTAGATGTTTTCCACAAGCAAAGATAGATTTGTATGCAAATAGCCTTCAGTTTTTCGCTCATATATCATTGTGAACTCTAAATTTAAGAGCAGTTGAGAACCAAAACGCGTCGTTTGGTTAAAACAGAGATAACACTCGGGTTGTTACAAGTTTGCCATTCGAGCTCTCGTCCCAATACAATTCCTCTTCACTGTAGGTGTATTTTCTAAACACCCCTCATGAGGTGCAAAAGACAAACATAAAATAACAAAAGCCTATCATCTCCACTACTCTAAACAAATTTAGGTTAGGGAAAATTTGTGAAATGGAGAGGAAAAAAACAAAAGCAAAAGTCTTTCTATCTCCACGTATTTATAGTCTCCACCCAATATGTCAAATTAAATTATTATTATATTACATTTTAGTGTTGATTTATTTTTAATTAAAAAGAAAAAAAAAAGGATCAGTGAAAATGAGCTTTTGGGATGTCAAAAATAACATCTCAACATCCAGCCTTCATTCTACATCAGGTTTGATACATCGGTTGGAGTGATATAAAATGTTACTTATAACTGTTAAATATCTATATGACACATTTAACACATCAGTTTCAGTGATATAAAATGTTATTTATAACTAACTGATCTAATCTCTGCCTGCTCACCGTTCCATTTACTAAAGAGCAAGGACCTTGAACTCACGTCCCTATAAAAGCACAACATGGGCTAAACACCGTCCGATGGGACTACAAGTGCAGGGAAGATTATACTTTGCCACAACTAACGGCTGAGATCGAACAAAATATACCCCGGGCCTTAAAGTTAGGGAGAATAAAAGATTAAGAAGAACATTCCCATGTCACATGGGCCCAGCAACGTACACTGCACCGGCAATTCCAGGTGGACAGTGTGCGCTGAACCGCACGACACGCACCGCCCGAACCGGTTGCCAGCCGTTAAAAGCACGGCGTAGCAGTTGCCGACGTGGACGCATCGCAACCGTCAGTCCCCGCTTCACACCCAAAAGTGACCTCATCAACGGCTCTCGTTTTCTTCGACTCTTCACCTTCATCACCTTCATCTTCACGCACTGAACAGTGCTTTTCCGTATAAAGAGAGCTTGCAGGGGCCCAGTGATGGCGAAGAGCTGAAAATCAGTTAATTAATCAATTTCAATGAAAAGTTGAATGATATGTATCCGTAGATATACGATTCAGATCAAGAGTTTCAGAGGAACCAACATTTTCAGTGTTGGAAAGTAAAAGATAAACGCAGCTGAGCTGAGCAGAGGTGCTTTTGGCTTTGCTCTTTTTATTTTATTGAATATTTTTGTTTTTTTTACTTTTTCTGTGGTGGTTTCGATTCGGTTTGAATGGTGGTCGGTTCATTTTTTTTTTCTTTTTTAACAAAAATGAGAATAAACAAAACTTGCTTGAATTTCACGCTTGAAAAGTTGCAGTTTTGACATCATTACCTCTGCATCTTTCTCTCTCTATCTCTCATATTATATATATCCGTATGTATATGCACATTGATTTTGCTCTAGTGCTCAACTCCATTGAAACTTCTCAATGATTCTCTGAGCTCTCAATAGACTGTGTTTTCAGTGAAAATGTCGGAGGTAAGAGGATCGAACTCATGGCGGGACGAGCTAGCGAGTCTGGTGAGTGACTCGGGGATACGATATGCTGCGGCCGATCCTATCGAAGTTCCGACGGCGTCGTTTGACGCACAAGCATCCGATTTCGGCTCCGGCGAATTGGAGCAATCGGAGAGCTTCAGGGATCAGATTAAGGGCTTCGCGATCGCTTGGGGTGAGATACTTATGGATTTGGGGAGAGGCTGTAAGGACATTGTGGAGCAGAACATTCTGACTGAGGACTCGTACATTGTTCGAAAGCTTCGGAAGCCCTGCGCCAAAGCCTCGGCGAAATTGAGATACTTGAACGAGTTTTTGCCGGAGGATCGCGATCCTGCTCACGCTTGGCCAGTGATCTTTTTCGTTTCTATTCTTGCACTTACAGGTATATTGCTTCTGCTTCATATTGGTTTGTGTTTGATGACTTTTGAATGTTCAAAGCTAGTTGGTTATGCAGTTGTTCAAGTGGTGTGTGATAATTTTATAAAGGTTTATGCTTTTGTTGTTCAATAAATTGTTACTGATAAAGTAATGATTTCTTTATAAGTTCGCGAAATTGTATGATAAATCTCTTTGATCTGTGAAATTGTTACTGATAAATAGGATTTTTAGCAGATTTTCTGCAATCTTAATACGGAGAGGACTGATATATCACACACTAAGAGTAGCAATGTATCAAAGTATCCAGTGAAGGGAAAACCTTCATTTACTGCCCCAACAAAAATTGGGGTTTCTTTCTATGCCAAAAGTAAAACTTCTATATGTGCAAGAAGTTTCTTTATAAGTTTGTGAAATAGTGTGATAAAGGATTGTTCGTATAGGGAAAGTTGTAGATCTTCACTTCAATTCCTCTATGGAGTGGTTTTGATATTCTTGTTCCCAGCCTTTTTGTATGTGTTAGAATTATGATTTCATTAATAGCCAGGATAGATTGATGTTAGATTGATGTGCTGTGTTTTAAATTGCAAAGTCGTTCTAGATAGGTCAATGTTTTTCAATGAACTGCGAGCATTTTGTGAGTGGAATCTCCAAAACTTGAATTTGACTGCACTATTCATTTCTCTTCCTTCGTGGTACAAGCATTATATGATGTGTCTACATTACTAAACATGTGCAGCTATGAATTTCAGTACCGAACATGATAGCTTGGTTCGGTCAGTGAAGAAAGTGCAAATACATCCTCCTAGTGCTCATCATGTATTGCTTCCAGATGGGAGACGATTGGCTTATCATGAGCAAGGTGTCCCAGCTGAGCGCACTCGATTTTTATTGATTGCTCCACATTCTTTCCTTTCATCCCGACTTGCAGGTAAATGAATTGCTAGCAATGCCAAATTATTTGAGGTGGTTATAATCTTGGGACCCTAATATATGCTCTTGATATAAATTTATGAACTTAACTCCCATTTTTTCTCCATGTCTTCTTTTTCATCAAAAGGTATTCCGGGAATTAAGATATCATTGCTTGAAGATTTTGGTATCCGCTTGGTCACATATGATCTTCCAGGTTTTGGGGAGAGTGACCCTCATCCAGGCAGGGATCTTAACTCATCGGCATTGGATATGTTGTACTTGGCCAATGGAATTGGTTTTGATGACAAGTTCTGGGTGCTGGGCCACTCAAGTGGAGCAATGCATGCTTGGGCTTCTCTCAGATACATTCCTGACAGAGTTGCAGGTATATAAATTAATTTCTCCAAATTTATAATATTGGTTTAACTACTGTTTGGGTCCTTTACATTCTCATCATAATCTTAATTAACAGCCCTTAAAGATCTGGGTCTTATTTTATGCTGACCCTTTTACTCTCACCTCCTATTCTAAAGAATTCTTCAGGGATTAATTGTTTTGTTAAGAATCTTGAGTGAACTTGCAGGTGCAGCCATGGTGGCCCCAATAATCAATCCCTATGAGCCAGGCATGACTAAGGAAGAGAGGAAGAAAATTTGGGAACCATGGGTTCTAAGAAGGAAAGTGATGTATTTTTTAGCTCGTAGATTTCCAAAATTTCTCTCATCTTTTTATCGCCGAAGCTTCCTATCAGGAAAACATGACAGGATTGATAGGTGGTTGTCTCTTTCACTGGGGAAGAAGGTGAGTTCATTATTATCATCTTCAAATAGTCTGCATGATTGTACACTTTTTTTCCCAGAATCAGTCCCAGGTTTTATGCAGTTTTGTCTTTTGATCATACACGCCAGGATATTTTTGTGTTGATGAGACTGCTTTTGCCGCCTTGGGTTGAGTAGTAATTTCGTATTTTTGTCACTGTTTAAGACAAGTACTCACAGACCACTTTGTGCATGTCTAGTTGAGTTGAGTGCACAAGATCTCAACTTTCATAATTTTGATATTTGCAGGATGAAATTCTAATTGAAGATCCAAAAATTGAAGAGTATCTGCAAAGGGATGTGGAGGAGTCAATCCGCCAAGGGAGTATCAAACCCTTCATAGAGGAGGCTGTGCTACAAGTCTCGGAGTGGGGTTTTAGTTTGGCAGATCTTCAAGTGCAGAAACAGTGTCAACAAAGAGGCTTTCTTCGTTTATTCAGGTCTATGTACAGTGAGGCAGAATGCGTGCTGACTGGATTTCTAGGCCAAATACACATATGGCAGGTTGGTGCAAAAGCTGAAATTCCCAACCGAGGAGATAGAATGAATCTAATTCATAAAGCATTCATTAACTCGACTTGGCTTTTATATTAATGATATATTTCTAATAAATGTTGCACAGGGAATGGGTGATATGATAGTCCCACCAACGGTGACCGACTATATAGCACGGGTTTTACCTGGAGCTTATGTGCACAAGCTCCCAAATGAAGGCCACTTCTCCTACTTGTATTTCTGTGATGAATGCCAGAGACAGATTTTTACTACTCTTTTTGGAAGCCCTCAAGGTCCAGTAGAAAAAAAAGTCACTACAGATACAACTCCATCTGAAGGCAATTCAGAAGAGATATGATATCAACAAATGCTTGATTCTCTCACGGCCGTTTATGATATATTGGTTCTTTTGACTTGGAATTCTGATGTAAATAGCATAGAATTACTGCAGGTTACTCCTCTGCTCAGGGGAGAACGAAATAGAGCTCGAATGGTTCTGGAGGCGGAGCATGAAATAGAATTTGGAAAATTTTGGAGGATTTTCGCTTTGGACGATAAGATGATGAGAAGCAACAGTGCGACAAATGTGTATGGTTTTTTCTCTCTTCTAGGGTGGCACGGTTTTTCTCACCAGCCATCATTCACGAGTGACCTATGTTGTAGCCAACAGCAAATATCAAATCAAATTTGATTCTACCGTTGAGACTTGTTTTCCTTTTTTTGGGTTGATAGGGTATGATCTTCCGGATCAGCTAACTGTTAAACTTGAAGGCCACGAAAAGGAAAAACAAAACTATGTTTCAAATTCAGTGGTGTTCGCTAGACATATTCCATGAATGTCGTATTTCATTTCTTCAACAAAAATAAAAAGCGAAGCTTTCAGCTTTCATTTGGATGCAATGCAGATTTTGACTGTTAAAAGTAGTGCTTTTATACAAATTATAAAACTCTTAAATGCAATGCAGCTTTCAGCTTAATACTCTCAATTTCGCTTATGGCACTTTCATTGCGAGTTTATATAGAAATTATAAACTACTAAACTGGTAGTGCCGAAATGGCTAAAATGACTCAAGCCAAATGGAGTCTTTTGGCTATTCCATTACATGATCGTCTGTTGGTTACAGTCGCAAGGAAAGGGTTTGTTAATCACATCTAGGTCTGAAAATGTGTTCACGTACTTTAAAATAATTGACAACCTCTCAATATTTCCCACAAACTTCGGCCTGATGCTAAGCAAGTTCATGAAATTAAAGGTACAAGACTTTCAAAGAGGATCCAACTACAGGATCCTTGATGTGTTTATGGCTACTGAAACCGCCTGTTGATATACAATGAAAATAATTGATCCGAAACGGAGATGACACATCTAAAACTCTCTATGTGAAACCTTCACAAACAATGGCCTTTGGAGCATTCGGACAAGTCAACACCATCAAAATGCAGAGCCCGTGCCCTTGGTTCTTCCAAGCAGAATATCTTTAGCTTCATTAATTTTAGATGCAAGGTAATGGCTACCCCCTGCATCCGGATGATTAGCAACCATCACCCTCCTATGCGCTTCCCTGACCTTATCTGTCGGGGTACTCTCCCTGAGAAAACAAATATAAAAATATATACAAATAAATACATCATGAATAGAGGATAAATGCAATAAGACAATGAAACAGCACCCTACAGCTTGCATTTTGTCTTAGACTTACTGCTTGAGACTTGCTCTAATTGAGCAGGGCTGACTCTGCATGGGTTCAGTTCTTGCAGTTGTAAAGATATTCAAGTACGATTTTTTGATAGAAGAATGAGCGTATTAAGATCAACAGTACTTAACAAGCTGAGCTCAAAGTAATATGGTTTAAGCTACTGGGAAATCTACTAGGACTATAGAGATAGCCCTCTAAGGGGATGTCAGAAACATGCCATTTTACTCTTTTAATTTTGAAAATTTGTAATTTCCTGTCTTTTAATTACTCCAATTAAGAAAATTCTTGTCAAGAACCAGGGAAGCATGTACGAGGCCTAAGGACTAAGGTTGAGTTTGTTCAGGAGTCGCAGAGAGCTCGACCACAGACAATCAACTTTGTGTAAGCACCAACAAGCATTCCAAAATTCTATTTGAGCACAAGGTGAGCCTAAAATCTATTGGATGTCACTGAGCAGCGCCTCAAGGGTCAAGCAATGACATAGTCAGTTTAAATTTAAAACCAACCCTATTGTTAAAAGACCGTTGAAGAATAAGGGCACATATTTGCAGAGAAGAAATTAACAAAATTCTCGATTCTAAATAACAGACAGGCTTGCACAGGAGGGCGAAAGTATCATGTTCATCCCTTTAACAATCAGTTGTGCCTAGGCTCAAACCTACCAAGGGCACATTTTGAAAGATAAGATAGCCCTAACCCCAATAACAGGCCATATTTGTGAAAATACTAGCAATGGGAACGTATGAAAGAAATGTTTATGCCATCAGCGCCATGAAGTACATTCAACATCGTTTCTAGACTTCATGACTTACAACACAATATAGATTCATATATATATATATATATATATATATATATATATATTTCAGAAAAAAGCCAGGCGGTACCTCACTCCAAGTATGAGAGCTGCTTCCCTTCGTGTCATGGTAGATTGAAAACCACCTTCATAAAATTTACGCAGCCTAGCTGTAGGTGGTCTAGCTTTGAATGCTTGCCAAGCCTGAATGCTATATCTACCAGCATAAGCTGCTGCCGCTACAGCGATTCCTCCGATCAAAGGTGTGACCTGTTGCAAATTTTATACATAAGCTTCACTGGTTGTGTCCACAATATTGTGCAAGCAAAAAAATTAACTCGCAACTATGTGCAGTTAACTCTTTCTTGAGAATTTATCAAACAGTTATAAATTAAACATAACACAAAGCAGAAATTTCAAACTCAAACATGGATGGTACAATACCTCAGTTCTAATGAATCAAAACTTAAAAAGATAGAAAGTGTTCCATGATCAGTACCTGTAGCCCATTAAAACTAAAATTCTTAAACTCTTTGGTTCATTGGGCACAAATAACTGGAGTTTAATTAAATCCCACCGCAATAATAAACATATAATCCAAAAACTGACTTCTTTTTATTATTATTATATCAAAAGCTTCAAATTTTTTCAGCTCCCATGGCAATTGATCGGAAATCGAAGATGGGTTTAGCTAATTAAGCCCTAATCTACACCCAAATCAGACGCAAAACCCTATTTCAGAATCTCCCACATAATCAGAACCCTCTAAATACAACAACGAATGAGAAAGAGATTGATACATCTAAAGAAAAATATATGAGAAAGAGTGAGATATTAATACTCACCATATCTGTAAATCTTTCGAGGTCGAAGAAACTGCTCCGTCAGCCAAGCTAGGGTTTATGGTCTTTTCGAAAAGTAATTGTCCGGAACGAAATTGATACTTCAATTACAAACGAGAACTCCGCCGATAAACTGAACCCAGGTACTTGTAAAACAAGCCAAGGTAAATAATAAAAAACTAAGAGGAGGTTTTATACGCGGTCCAGCCCTTTAACACAACCTGTAGAAGCAAAAGGACTTTCTTTTCTTATTTTTTTTTGTGTTGAACTTTTAATTAATCGTTGTTATTTATCATATTTTGAAGGGAATTTTATAAGGGAGAAAGAGAAAGATAATGTGGGGAATGTAAAAGATTAAGAAGGGTAATTTGGAAAATTCTATTGGGTTTAAAATTAGGGAGCTTGGAAAATTAATAAGAAGTTTACTATTGTGGTAGATGATAATTTAATTTTACCTAATCTAGATAAGATCAATGACTATAATATAATATCCAATTTTACAATAATGTAATTAAAAAAACTTTAAAATTAAACACATTGCCACTCCAATATTTTAACAAATTTATTTCAAGCTAATCACACAACGTCATATGTGAGACTATCCAACTCCGGCCGCGGCCAACCGCCGATTGCCCACCGCCATCACCACTGCAAGTCGCCAGTCCTCGCCAGAGGTGCTATTTTTATGTTACTCTTATATTGGTATATTTAGTTTTATAAATAGAAACTACAAAATAATTTGTATTTTTATGTTACTATTATATTGGTCTTTTTATGTTTATATAATAGAATTTGCAACACAATATGTATTTTTATGTATTATAAGTTAAATGCTAACTTTTTTTATATGTTTTTTACAACAAAATAATCAATTAATACATTAGTTATGATATGAAATTAATTGCTAAGAAAATTGAGAAAGAAGAAAAAAAAAAGAAAAAAGAAAAAAAGAAATAACAATACAAAAGAATAAGGTGAAATACTAGTAGACTATAATTATATAGTGTAGTTTAATTTTGTACTTTAATAAAAAAAAAATATTTAATTAAAAACGCTACGTGCCACTCAATAAAAGTTAAACTATAAATAAAATTAAAATCCAAGACAAGCAAAAAGTGTGGCCTAGCTTTGTTAGTCAAGTGACAATTTGTGCATAATGGAAGTCGTGGGTTGGAATCCTACAAATGGCATGGTGTTTTGTCTAAATTTTTAATTATTAATTTAAGTAAAGGTGGTGGAAGGTGGGGGTCTGGGCTACGGTCGATGGGAGTTTGGGCTGCGGAGGTAGTACACGTTATGGTGGTGTATTCTTAACCTAAAAGCGGCAAAATAGTATTTTTCCCTATGAATTTAAATGGGCCCATTCAATTTTGGCCTCCTTCCTTATTGGCCTATTACGAAAGAAAATTTAAAACCCATTCTCCAAACTCAAAACCAAAATACTTGATTTATGATATCTAAATTATTAAAGTTTTTAATGACTCTATACACGACTCGAATTGGACCTCTAAATTCAAGAAAGCATGAGTTTGCATCGATTCACATATTTTCTCAAATAATCAAATTTAATTCAATCGGTTAATTTGTTTTATCACAATTCTTTCTGAAAAATACTTGCCTCCTTATCATGTAAGTAAGAGCTCATCCATTCTTACCAATACCAGGGTGATATGTGTACACACAAAAAATTTGTGTGTTTTTGATGAATTATTTTTGCATATGTGTCAAACTGTGATTTATAGGAAGGAAGCCAATATTGAATGTTAGGGGACAGCTAGCCTAACCAAGCTCATTTTGTTGAATTTAGCTTTTATAGTCATATGCATAGTACTTAACCAGCTAGCCTAAACATCTTTGGTTGAATTCAACTTTTTATAGACATATGCATGGTACTCAATTAGCTAGCCTAACCTAGCTTCTTTTGTTGAATTCATATGCCACCCTCTTATATTTCAGAGCTCTTAGTTCTTCCACCTAACCTGAAAAGAGATGAAAGATGAGAGAGAAAATAAAAGTAAAAAACTTTAATTATGATATAATGATATATAGCCAGCCAATTAAAAAATCAAACAAATCCCAAAGTACGTACATAAATATATAGCAGAAGCATGTACTATATCCCTTAGGATAAAAAGACCTTTAACTTGAGCTTGGGTTCAGCTACTCTGCTCATCCCTCTCCCCGTCCTCTCCTTTGATAGTTGTAAAGTACATCTCATTGAGATTTACTTTGGGAGGACATCCTTGCACCAAAATTGGGTATATATAATATATATATCATTGAAGCATTAAGCAATTAATTAGTATACACATAGATATAATGGCAAATTAATCATTTAAATCAAGCAACATCCACTGAACATCAACACAACTTTATTTTGGTGTTGCTTCCACCAAATCTCGACTATCATATATCGCCGGATATAAGGGGGAGTGATAACCCCTCATTTTGAACAACATCGCTACCTTATTGTTAGTAGCAACATCTCTCACTCATTTTTAGCAGCAACATCACTGTTTCATTTTTTAACAGCAACATCGCTGCCTCATTTTTCAGCTGCAACAAGCATTATGTGGGAATATTGTGAAACCCCATATTTTTAATACGTATATTAATATTTCATAAAATTAAATATTTCCAATTATTAATCTTTAAAACTATATAATTAATAATATATTTCTATATATAAATATAAATGTATGGCAAGTTACGTGAAGCTATTAACTAATATAGCCTATCAAAATGTTATTGCATGGCTTTAATTATTTCAATTCATTTCAGCATTATTTATTATTATTATATATAGATGGATATATACTTACTTTATAAAAACTGTTAGAAAAACATTTATGCTTACTAAGCATTGTTGAAGTTTGACGTGTTGCAGTATAATGTCCTCAAAACCAATTAAGCATGAGGTGTAAGAAGGATAGTTATTCTTATATATATATACTTGATAGGAGAGTGCTCATTAAGCACTCTACAGAGCCAACACGAAAGGCTACTTGAGAGTCTAGGAATCTATAGACTAATTAGGTGGCACAACATTAAGCTTTGTCTAACCGACTCTAGTTTACTATAAATAGGTCTACTCAATAGTTCTTCAATCATAGGTACTTCAAGTGTGTTGGTCTCCTAAAAATCATAGATAGAAGAAAGGAAGAGTGAAGTGTGTGGTAAGATTTTGGAAAAAGCTCAAAGTGTTTGGACTTACAACCAGGAGTTATACAATAGCGTTGGATTTGAGGTAGGGGTTTTTCTTGGGGAAGTTTTGCTTTCATTGATTTAATTAAATACTATATTGTGCTTGATAATATTATTTGATTATTAATATGCTTGGTTATATTGTTTGATTGTTATCCTTGATATGAGATGTATACGTGTTGTTAATTATCATTATAATTTGATTAATTTTGACATATTCATATGTTGCCGGTGGTGGTTGGAATTTTTGGGTTGATAAAGAAATTACGGAAAAGAGGATAATGGGAAGTATCTTTTGTGTAGTTGAGTCTAACCATTGTAGGGACCAAGTTCAGGCGAGCCCGTGTGCACAGTAGATTAGGAAATCGGCGGTATAATTGTCGATTGGGTGATTTGGGCTTGGAGATCAATGGTGTAGACAAGATGACTAGCAAAAGGGGAATTATGGGATGATTGCAATGGGTGTTAGTTTATATAATGGGGCATTCGGAATCACAGTGGTAAAATGCATGGTATGGGACATGCGGATTTGCTTGCCCTATTATATAGATTAACGGGTTGGGTAGAATTGAAGTTCACTCATGCATTGTATAAATTGTACATTATAAATCTCACTAATCACATAAGACATAGGACCCCTACTGAGCATGTAATGCTCACCCCTTATTGAATCTATTGCAGGTTTTGAATCTGAAGTTTAGTTTTTGCTGAGGAAACAAGAAGACGAGTTATGGATAGTTTTGAAAGTTTTGTTGAAAGTTTGTTACTTTCTTGTTATTTTGCTTGTAATAGTACCATGTAAATTACTCTGACTTAAATGGAAGTTTATGTTTAATCTTCATGTTTCTTGATATTTAAATTTTTAGTTTTAGTTTTTCTTTTACCTCACACTCCAAATATAGAAAATAATTGGGGTGTGACAAATATGTACATTATTTAAACCTTAAACCTATATAGCAACAAACTAATATTAATTCAAACAACCCCTTCATCTTCCTCATGATCCTCATCTTCATCTTCATCTTCATCTTCATCTTCTTGCACAATTGCTCGCTCCTTGAGCATCAATTTGAGTGGACAACCCTACAAAAAAATTAAACCAAATGATATGACAAAAAGATGCATCTAGATATATATATATATAGCCAAGCCAAACCAATTACAAAAATGAAACAAATATATACCTCGTTCAAATGGTCCATGTAATCAGTATTTGAGTTGAACCAAATGGAACAATCACTGCAACAAACCCTCAGCTTCATGTGTTTGTCCCCTTGATGTTGTAAAATGTCCTACAACATGCATAGCAGCCCACAAAATACCTCATTTTATCTTTCTTCACTTGATTTCTAGTTATTTTTTTATTCCCTTTCTTCTTCTCACCTGCTGCATTCTGAGGCACAACAATTCCTTTAATAATTAATTAATAATATTAAACGAAGAAAAAGAAATCAAAAAAAAAAAAAGTGAAATCTATATGAAATAGTTAAAAAATTCATCTTTACTTACCAACATTGGGTAGAGGTCTCATTTTGTCTTGAAAGTGAAAGAGAAAGAATGGAAAAAAAAAATTTGAAAGCTTGTTTCTGGTCTCAACTACGTATATGCCCCTGAAATAACTAGGAAGCGAAGCAACTATACGATCAAAAAGTTGAGATATATAATATATTTAATATGAATGTAGTTTTATTTCATCGATACCCTACACATGTATATATCATAGAAGTATTAACCAATCAATTAGTATACACATAGATATAATTGCAAATTAATCATTCAAATCAAGCAACATCCACTGAACATCAACACAACTTTATTTTGGTGTTGCTTCCTCCTCCTTAATAGTTGCAAAGTACATATCCTTCAGCTTCACTTTGGGAAAACATCCTTACACAAAAAATGAGTATATATATATATATATATCATAAAAGCATTAGCCAATCAATTAGTATACACATAGATATAATTGCAAATTAATCAGTCAAATCAAGCAACATCCACTGAACATCAACACAACTTTATTTTGGTGTTGCTTCCTCCTCCTTGATAGTTGCAAAGTACTTCTCCTTGAGCTTCACTTTGGGAGAACATCCTTGCACAAAAAATGATTATATATATCATAGAAGTATTAGCCAATCAATTATGATATTCACTTTGGGAGAACATTCATGCACCAAAAATGATTATATATATCATAGAAGTATTAGCCAATCAATTATGATATTCACTTTGGGAGAACATTCATGCACCAAAAATGATTATATATATCATAGAAGTATTAGCCAATCAATTATGATATTCAATTTGGGAGAACATCCATGCACCAAAAATGATTATATATATATCATAGAAACATTAGCCAATCAATTAGTACACACATAGATATAATTGCAAATTAATCATTCAAATCAAGCAACATCCACTAAACATCAACACAACTTTATTTTGGTGTTGCTTCCTCAACCTTGATAGTTGGATCACTTTAGGAGAACATCCCTGCACCAAAAATGATTATATATATAATTACAAATCAAGCAACATACGTTAAACATCAACTCAACTCTATTTGGGAGATGCTTCCTTCAAATCTTGACTCTCACATATCGTCGGATTTCTCAGCTAGGTGTTCAGTTGCTAGGAGTTCTTCGATTGCTAGGAATTCTCGGCAGCTTGGAACTCTGCTGCTAGGAATTCTGCACCACTAGGAATTCTGGGCCACTAGGAATTCCTCCTTGGTGGATTGGGTGAATTTTGACCACCCCAAACACCTTCAAATGAGCTTTGTAGTCCAAGTTATTGTGAACTGAAACCTCATGTTGCATTTAGTGCACTCCTTGAAAAAGTAGTAGTGTCCTTTTGGTGGGATTGCATTCGATGGTGAGTGGGGAGAATCTTTGAACATATGAAGCAATTGATCACCTCATCAGTAAGCTTGAGTTGTTTCTTCACTTGTGCTCTAGTCAAATTCTTCTTCTTTTTGTCCTCAGTTTGAGCCTTAGCCTTCTTCTCATGATCAATTAATGGGTCTGAATTTGCTGATTCTACTAAGGTTAAAGAGAGATATGAAGAAAATATACCAAACAAACAAGATCAAGTATAAATGAGTGCTATTTTCTTAGTAATTCTTACAAAAACAATACATACCTTCACTTGAAGGATTGAGATTGATGGGTCTCATCTTCTTTGCAAGTTGAAGAGAGAGAGAGAGGTGGAAATAGTCTTAAATGTGAACCTGTGTGACTCTCTGTGTAATATTATGCTTGACTTGTGCCTCGCTCACTCTCGACCCTTTTACTTTTGAATCCACTCTCGACCCATAGATATAATGGCAAATTAATCATTCAAATCAAGCAATATCCACTTAACATCAACACAACTTTATTTTGGTGTTGCTTCCTTCAAATCTCGACTCTCATATATCACCGGATATGAGGGGGAGTAACAACCCCTCATTTTGAATAACAACATTGCTACCTTATTGTTAGCAACAACATCGCTCGTTCATTTTTCAGCAGCAACATCGCTCGCTCATTTTTTAGCAGCAACATCACTGTTTCATTTTTTAGCAGCAACATTGCTGCCTCATTTTTCAGCTGCAACAAGAAGAATGTGGGAATAGGTACATTATTCAACCTTAAGCCTATATAGCAACAAACTAATATTAATTCAAACAACCTTTTCATCTTCCTCATGATTCTCATTTTCATCTTCCTCTTCATCTTTTTGCACAATTACTCACTTTTTGAGCATCAGTTTGAGTGCATAGACCTACAAAAAAATTAAACAAAATGATGCATCTAGATATATGTAGCGAAGCCAAACACATTATAAAAATGAAACAAATATATACCCCATTCAAATGGTCCATGTAATTAGCATTTGAGTTGAACCTCATGGAACAATCACTGCAACAAACCTTTAGCTTCATGTGTTTGTCCCTCTGATGTTGTAAAATGTCCTACAACATGCGTAGCAGCCCACAAAATACCTCATTTTATCTTTCTTCACTCGATTTTAAGTCATTTTTTATTCCCTTTCTTTTTACCATTCTTCTTCTCACCTGCTCCATTTTGAGGCACAACAATTCCTTTAATAATTAATTAATAATATTAAACAGAGAAAAACAAATCAACAAAAAAAAAATAGTGAAATCAATATGAAATAGTTAAAAAAAATTCATCCTTACTTACCAACATTGGGAGACAAATTTAGACAAATTTGGTAGAGATCTCATTTTGTCTTGAAAATGAGAGAGAGAGAGAGGAAAAAAAATTTGAAAGCTTGTTTTTGGTCTCAACTACGTGCATGCCGCTAAAATAACTAGAAAGCGAAGCAACTATACGAGCAAAAAGCAGAGATATATGATATGTTTAATATGAATGTAGTTTTATTTCATCGATATCCTACATGTATATATCATAGAAGCATTAACCAATCAATTAGTATACACATAGATATAATTGCAAATTAATCATTCAAATCAAGCAACATCCACTGAACATCAACACAACTTTATTTTGGTGTTGCTTCCTCCTCCTTAATAGTTGCAAAGTACATATCCTTCAGCTTCACTTTGGGAAAACATCCTTACACAAAAAATGAGTATATATATATATATCATAGAAGCATTAGCCAATCAATTAGTATACACATAGATATAATTGCAAATTAATCAGTCAAATCAAGCAACATCCACTGAACATCAACACAACTTTATTTTGGTGTTGCTTCCTCCTCCTTGATAGTTGCAAAGTACTTCTCCTTGAGCTTCACTTTGGGAGAACATCCTTGCACCAAAAATGATTATATATATCATAGAAGTATTAGCCAATCAATTATGATATTCACTTTGGGAGAACATTCATGCACCAAAAATGATTATATATATCATAGAAGTATTAGCCAATCAATTATGATATTCAATTTGGGAGAACATCCATGCACCAAAAATGATTATATATATATCATAGAAACATTAGCCAATCAATTAGTACACACATAGATATAATTGCAAATTAATCATTCAAATCAAGCAACATCCACTAAACATCAACACAACTTTATTTTGGTGTTGCTTCCTCAACCTTGATAGTTGGATCACTTTAGGAGAACATCCCTGCACCAAAAATGATTATATATATAATTACAAATCAAGCAACATACGTTAAACATCAACTCAACTCTATTTGGGAGATTCTTCCTTCAAATCTTGACTCTCACATATCGTCGGATTTCTCAGCTAGGTGTTCAGCTGCTAGGAGTTCTTCGATTGCTAGGAATTCTCGGCAGCTTGGAACTCTGCCGCTAGGAATTCTGCACCACTAGGAATTCTGGGCCACTAGGAATTCCTCCTTGGTGGATTGGGTGAATTTTGACCACCCCAAACACCTTCAAATGAGCTTTGTAGTCCAAGTTATTGTGAAACCTCATGTTGCATTTAGTGCACTCCTTGAAAAAGTAGTAGTGTCCTTTTTGTGGGATTGCATTCGATGGTGAGTGTTGAGAATCTTTGAACATATGAAGCAATTGATCACCTCATCAGTAAGCTTGAGTTGTTTCTTCACTTGTGCTCTAGTCAAATTCTTCTTCTTTTTGTCCTCAGTTTGAGCCTTAGCCTTCTTCTCATGATCAATTAATGGGTCTGAATTTGCTGATTCTACTAAGGTTAAAGAGAGATATGAAGAAAATATACCAAACAAACAAGATCAAGTATAAATGAGTGCTATTTTCTTGGTAATTCTTACAAAAACAATACATACCTTCACTTGAAGGATTGAGATTGATGGGTCTCATCTTCTTTGCAAGTTGAAGAGAGAGAGAGAGGTGGAAATAGTCTTAAATGTGAACCTGTGTGACTCTCTGTGTAATATTATGCTTGACTTGTGCCTCGCTCACTCTCGACCCTTTTACTTTTGAATCCACTCTCGACCCATAGATATAATGGCAAATTAATCATTCAAATCAAGCAACATCCACTTAACATCAACACAACTTTATTTTGGTGTTGCTTCCTTCAAATCTCGACTCTCATATATCACCGGATATGAGGGGGAGTAACAACCCCTCATTTTGAATAACAACATTGCTACCTTATTGTTAGCAACAACATCGCTCGTTCATTTTTCAGCAGCAACATCGCTCGCTCATTTTTTAGCAGCAACATCGCTGTTTCATTTTTTAGCAGCAACATTGCTGCCTCATTTTTCAGCTGCAACAAGAAGAATGTGGGAATAGGTACATTATTCAACCTTAAGCCTACATAGCAACAAACTAATATTAATTCAAACAACCTTTTCATCTTCCTCATGATCCTCATTTTCATCTTCCTCTTCATCTTTTTGCACAATTACTCACTTTTTGAGCATCAGTTTGAGTGCATAGACCTACAAAAAAAATTAAACAAAATGATGCATCTAGATATATGTAGCCAAGCCAAACACATTATAAAAATGAAACAAATATATAACCCATTCAAATGGTCCATGTAATTAGCATTTGAGTTGAACCTCACGGAACAATCACTGCAACAAACCTTTAGCTTCATGTGTTTGTCCCTTTGATGTTGTAAAATGTCCTACAACATGCGTAGCAGCCCACAAAATACCTCATTTTATCTTTCTTCACTCGATTTTAAGTCATTTTTTATTTCCTTTCTTCTTCCCATTCTTCTTCTCACCTGCTCCATTTTGAGGCACAACAATTCCTTTAATAATTAATTAATAATATTAAACAGAGAAAAACAAATCAACAAAAAAAAACAGTGAAATCAATATGAAATAGTTAAAAAAAATTCATCCTTACTTACCAACATTGGGAGACAAATTTAGACAAATTTGGTAGAGATCTCATTTTGTCTTGAAAATGAGAGAGAGAGAGAGAGAGAGAGAGAGAGAGAGAGAGAGAGAGAGAGAGGAAAAAAAATTTGAAAGCTTGTTTTTGGTCTCAACTACGTGCATGCCGCTAAAATAACTAGAAAGCGAAGCAACTATACGAGCAAAAAGCAGAGATATATGATATGTTTAATATGAATGTAGTTTTATTTCATCGATACCCTACACATGTATATATATCATAGAAGCATTAACCAATCAATTAATATACACATAGATATAATTGCAAATTAATCATTCAAATCAAGCAACATCCACTGAGCATCAACACAACTTTATTTTGGTGTTACTTCCTCCAAATCTCGACTCTCATATATCACCGAATATGAGGGGGAGTGACAACCCCTCATTTTGAACAACAACATCGCTACCTTATTGTTAGCAGCAACATCGCTCGCTCATTTTTTAGCAGCAACATCGCTCGCTCATTTTTTAGCGGCAACATCGCTGCCTTATTTTTCACTTGCAACAAAATGACAACCCCTCATTTTGAACAGCAACATCGCTTCCTTCTCTGGTCAATATATGAACCACATCAAGGAAGTTAAACCACACTGCCTCGTGCAAGGCTGTGTCCTTGTGATTGTTGGTTGTCCTTATGAGCAACATTATATTACATGTGAAAACCAAATTTCTTTAAGGAGTTACAAGCAATGTTTCCCCTAGAAAAATGAAGTATTTTCTAACCTTTTTTTCATATTACATGTTTGCAATGACATTTTCAGTATCTGCCCTATACCTTGTATACCCTGCCCACCATTGTATATAGGTAGGGTCTAAATGTTTGCAAAACCTAGGAGCAATATATATATATATCTCCCAATTGCTTAGCAAGATATCTAAGACTCAAGTGTGGTGGTGAGTGAAGATGGTGGAAATTATTTCACTGGTTTTGAGGAAGAATCTAGTGTGTGTGTGTGTGTGTCAAAGGGGGTTCAAAGAAACCCAAACAAAATAAAGGTAGTGATGGGAATCTTTTACCAACTCAGACTTATGAAGAAAATACCACAAACCCCTATAGCAGTATGTATACAAGAAACCACAAGCAAGCCATAAGTAATCATGTCAAATATCAAACACCACAAGCAAGCCATAAGTAATCATGTCAAATATCAAATACCACGCAAGCCACAAAAGGCAATTTCAAAAACATCTAAGAAATCAAAAGCCACCACAAAGCACATGCATGTCTATCAAATATGAATTCCAACAAACGATTGTGAGTGTATGTTGTGTCTGAGATCTTACTTTAATCAAACGATTGTTCGGCTGAGCAAGGAACCTCCTCATTGCCTAGGTTGTTTCACTACCTTGGGGTCAAAGGTTTATGTGAGCAACCAAATTATGTGGAGTGGGTGGAGATGAAGACTGAAGGTGAAACGTAATGAAACGAAGAACAAGTGCATAAAGAAAAAGTGCTTAAACTTAAATATAATTTAAAGATAAATGCGTAAAGTAAAGTACATAAAATAAATAACGTAAAGACGAGAATTAAAGTGCGATAAAATAGATCAAAGCGATAAATAAACAAGAACGAAATAAGAAAGTAAACTAAATTAAACTTGCATTTAAACTTAATGAAAATTCAATAACAATGAAAAAAAAAAGCGATTGAAATAAACTTGAATTTTAAGGACAAGGTAATGTAAATTGCAAGAATTTAAACTTACACTAAGGAAAGGAAGAACTTGCTACACTAGGTGCTTGAAATGTAAAATCCTAAGTCTAGGAAAGAAAAGTGCAAGACGAAAAATAGGTTTGTGTCTCTGATGATGTGTGTCTTTTGCCTTCGTTTGGTGAAGTTTATATAGGGCATCCGATGGGTTGGCCATTGAATGACCAAATGCTAACTCTTTCAAAATTCTTTCTTTTTGAGGCCCCCTAAATCTATGGGATTTCATTGATGGAGATATGGGCACGAATCCATCGCTTGGACTTCGCCCTTTGGGCTTATTAGAATTATATGGGGGCTGACCCTCATGACCTTTAAGCTCTTGAGTTCTAATTGCCCAAATTACTTTCCAACCTCCAACCCTATTAAATGGCCATTCACTTATGTATATATATATATATAAACTAAAGATGACTCCAACTAAAAGAACTCCAACCATACTTTTCCAGCCGCATATCTTTTTCTCAAATCCTTTCAAACCGGCCGCAATGTTACAGCCTCTCAGAGCTACAAACCGGCTGCATTGAGTGCAGCCTGGATTTCTTCAGGTTAGAGCCAGCTCTGGGTTCCAGCCTCTCCAGCTTCAAAGACCCTGGTCGCTGCAAGCCCGGCCGCAGCTCTTCTTGATTCCAGACGTTCCAAGTCCGGCCGCAAATACAGCATCCCAGGCTGCTCATCTCAATTCCAGTTGTAACTCCTACAGCCCAACTACCAAACTTCACGCCCGGAAGCTCTTCAAGCCTGGCCGCCAAACTTTTCTAGCAAGGTACTACTATCAAAATGTTCCAGCCACTACTCCTCAAGCCCGGCCCTACTTTTTGATAAGTGTCTGTCCACTTTTGCAAAAAGAAGCGTTCGATCAATTTTGCGAGGATATGCCCAACCACTTTTGCAAGGATAACACCAACCACGTTTGCAAAGGGAAGCACCCAGCCATATTTTTTAGAAGGCACCACAACTTCGGAAGAAAACACTTCGGTCACCTTTTTGAGAAAACATTTTGGTGGCTAGGATTTCTCAGCTAGGTGTTCAGCTGCTGGGAGTTCTTCGATCGCTAGGAATTCTCGGCAGCTTGGAACTCTGCCGCTAGGAATTCTGCACCACTAGGAATTCTGGGCCACTAGGAATTCCTCCTTGGTGGATTGAGTGAATTTTGACCACCCCAAACACCTTCAAATGAGCTTTGTAGTCCAAGTTATTGTGAAACCTCATGTTGCATTTAGTGCACTCCTTGAAAAAGTAGTAGTGTCCTTTTGGTGGGATTGCATTCGATGGTGAGTGGGGAGAATCTTTGAACATATGAAGCAATTGATCACCTCATCAGTAAGCTTGAGTTGTTTCTTCACTTGTGCTCTAGTCAAATTCTTCTTCTTTTTGTCCTCAGTTTGAGCCTTAGCCTTCTTCTCATGATCAATTAATGGGTCTGAATTTGCTGATTCTACTAAGTTTAAAGAGAGATATAAAGAAAATATACCAAACAAACAAGATAAAGTATAAATGAGTGCTATTTTTCTTGGTAATTCTTACAAAAATAATATATACCTTCACTTGAAGAATTGAGATTGATGGGTCTCATCTTCTTTGCAAGTTGAAGAGAGAGAGAGAGAGAGAGAGAGAGAGAGAGAGAGAGAGAGAGAGAGGTGGAAATAGTCTTAAATGTGAACCTGTGTGACTCTCTGTGTAATATTATGCTTGACTTGTGCCTCGCTCACTCTCGACCCTTTTACTTTTGAATCCTTTCTAATGTTATTATTTTCTGATTTCTTACTTCTTACACGTGTCATTCTTTTTTTGGTCTTTTGATTTGTTTTTTAAATAATATTATTGTCCTAGTCTGACTTACTGAGACTTTTTTTTTTTTGGTATGAAGACTGACTGAGACTCAGAGTGAGAGTGAGGGTTTAAAGGAGGTGGCACCCCTGTCCCTTCTCTTTCTTTTCTCTCATCTCAGAGTCTCTCTTCCATTTCTTCTCAAAGTCTCTCTTCTTTCTCTATTCTCTCTCCTCTCTCTCACTCAGCAACTAATGGCCTCTTTTCTAGGACAGCAGGCCAAGCTCTCATTTCTTAGGTAAAATTCATCACCTCCTTCTGCTATGAAATTTCTCAATTCCAAACAAAACATATGATTTCACTTGGTCTGCATTTGTGAAACTTTGAATTTTAAGCTGAATTTCTTTGGATGGCCTTCTGGCTTACGCAAATAGATTGTGGTATTATAACACTGATATTAGAAAGTTTCCTTAGAGTCTTGCAGAAGTCTCTCCTCCCTTTCCTTATGCTAGTGGGGGAAAGCTTCGTAACAGTCCCACCAATGGCTGCTGTAAACCGGTCGTCCTTCTCGTAGAGTAAATGGCTTGAACCTAGATTAAGGTTTATACTCAATCTCGTGGTAAAGGTACCTCCTGAGATTACCTGCACACTTCGAACAGTTATCAGAATAGGAGCAAACTAGGGTTTATCCGAGTTGAACCCTCTCCAATGGCTAAGTTAGAAGTAGTTTAAAGGTGGAGAAATGGATGTAGGGTTTGTAAGGTGAGAATCTTTATTACCTTTGTCCTAATATAGGTGAATGGTATTTATGGGGGGAGAATGAGAGATAAAGATCTTTAAGGAGGAAATATTTATCACATTTCACCCTGGTGTGACTTGGACTACATTAAATGACTTCTTCTGATCAACATGTTGTCTAACAGGGATCAGGTGGCAAAGCAACACTTGGCTTTAGATGGGAGGCATAAAAAAGGAAAAGGGCGTTTGTTTCTCCCTTGATTTCTATATTAATTTTGAAGCTTTTACCATGATAGTGTAGTGCATTTTATAGCATCCTTTTGTCCCCTATTGTCAGGATGGGCTTTTGTTGATTCTGTTCCCTGTAGATTGGCACCACTGCAGGTGGGTGCAAGACAGCTAGAATTTACCCGGAATTACTTACCTTCTTCAAGGCCTTAAAGCAAATGCCAATCTTGTATACACTCGTTTCTTTCTTTTTTGCTGCCGATTGACTATGAAAAATTTAGGAAAATGTGTAATGTTGAGGATTTGTATGTAGCATTTAAGGAAAAGATAGGCGCTTTGAATATCAATCAAATTCAAGTTTTACATTTACCTTCATTGACCTTGTTGAAATCCGTTGATACTACTTAAGAATATAGGAGCTGCTAAAGCCTGAGGATCATAAAGATGTCTGGGGGCCTCGCACAATAGAATGTGAATTAAAGATCTTGTTGATGCATGCATCCCGGGAAATGGGGTGACTGTGACTGGGATTATGATAGTCATTAACAATTATATGTACGTTAGCGGAGGCAAAGAAATTCTTCCTAATTCAATCTAATATTCTATGCCTTCTGTAACAATTTATATCTTATTCCTATGTATGCAATTGACCAGAAAAGAGGACTGTTCCAATTCTCCTCACTAATGTAACATGAGTACTTTGTTGTGATTATTACTGGCAAATCAAAAGGAAAGAGTCGAGGAATTTACTATTTGTATCTAGAAGCTGTTTTAATTAAATTCTCTAAGTCATAGTTTATGTCTGAGAATGTAGAAGATTCTAATTCTAATGATCTGACACTTGTTGATTTTTTTCTCATTCTCTCCAAAGGGATTTGGAATTCTTTGTGAAGTTTTCAGAGGAACATGGTCCAAACACCTTCATGCAACTACTACAATCTATTTGTCCATCCATCTACTATGGTCATGAGATTGTTAAAGGTAACCTTATATACTATTTCTTCCTCATACGGTGTCTCCGTAAGTCTCGTGCTAAAGGTTAATCGAATAAAATAATACAAAGGAAGGCAAAGTCTTTCAAAACGAAAAGCAAGTTTATCATCTGCCAAGGCCAATGCCATTGCACATTTTAATTAGTAAAAAGATGATTTTCCATGAAACCTCCCATTCCCCAAAGATACCTCCCCTTCCCTTTCTCCACAACTCCCTCTCTCTCCCAAAACACTCTTACAACCCAAAGAAACCCTGACTTCCCCCCCTCTGTGGTTTTCCCTTGACCTGCTCATTTCTCTTAGTTTAGCTCTCTCTTCCTCTCCCATGTTTCCTTGTCATCTCTCTCTCTCTCTCTCTCTCTCTCTCTCCTGTTTGGTCTTGCCTCTATGGAAGGCCCTAAGTGGTTTACTGATGAGGTAATGAAGGAGCAGCTCACCATCCATTTGGAAGAGTCTCTCAATCTCACTGATGTCCATAGCGGAAACCATTTGGCTGGCTTTCTGATAACAGGAAAAAGGCTACTTAATAGTGGTGTAAAAAATGCCTTCCGTCAGGAGTGGCACAACATCATTCACTCTAACGATGTCAAAATTGCTTGGGCAAACCCCTAAGGTGTATGTAATCACGGTGGAGTCGGACCAGAGGGAAAAGAAGCTAATCGATCGCGGCCCTTGGTACGTTCACGATGATGTCTTCTCTCTCCAAGAACGGTCGATGAACTGCTCTTTGGATGAGATTATATCGTGCAAGGCAACATTCTGGATCCAAGCCCATGGTATCCCCTTTGGCCAGATGACGGTATGCAATGCAAAGATGCTGGCCAACAGAATCAACAATGAAGTTCTGGTGGAGGACCCACCAAAAATATATATGTTGGGATTCCTAAGATTACGTGTTGAAATTAACACCTCCATACCCCTAACCCTTGGTTTCTGGCTTCTGGGGGGCAAACTGAGTGCTCATGGATAAGCCTAAAGTATGAGGGGCTGAGAAGGTTCTGCCACATATGTGGGAGGCTTGGGCATGCTCATTTGAAGAAAAGGCCATGCAACCATTCTCTCTACTCAGTGCTGCTTAGAGATGACCTTAAGTACGGTGCCTGGCTAAGTGTTAAGTTGGTAAAAGGTCCAACCTCGATTTTATCTGACAAGCCAGCAAGCAAGAGCTACCAGTTGAAGGACATTGCAGATGAACGTCATTGGTGTAGGATGGTCGAGAAAAATGTAGATGGTTTTTATGGAATTGACTTTTTCGATAGGACTCCGCCCCCTCAATCCGGCACACCCAAGCCCAGCGCGATTGAGGGGCAAAAAAAACAAACCTGTCACTCAAAGCTTTGAAAACGACAGGGCATGGGGCAAACACCCCAAATCCTTGGGTCTGTAACTTTGCCCCGAGGATCATACCTAATCCTAGGTTTACGCTCTTCTAGGATGACCCCCCACATTTTATGATGCTCCATCAAGATTTCAAATCTCTTCAAATTGTGGCATATGGTAGTAGTTTGGATACCCATTTGATCACGCAACAGGACACTCCTCTCCAACCGCTACTTATTGACCCCGAGGGTAATTGTACGATTGAAATTGACTCTTCGTCTTTGGACCCAAACTTGCACGCTAACCCCACTAGGGTTAACTCTGAGACTCCAGTTTTGTTGGATAGTATCCTTCCTAGTCATGTCAATAAGCGACAGAAAGGCAAGTGCCGAAGAATTGAAGCTGAACCAAGGTCAACAAGAAAGCCCAAAGCTAAGGTGCTTGGACCAAAAGTGGGGGGGCCAATACGACATGGTACTATTATGGGTAAGATGAGTCGAGGTAGGCCTAAATTCGGGAAACTGGTTGGAAAAAATCTGTAAAATCTGGGCCCTTTCCTTTTGACCTAATTGAATACCTTCTTAAGGATTCTGAGTTAAATGATGCTAGGGTGGAGGCTTCTGAACAAATGCGAGTGATTGAAGAAAGGTTAAGGAACACTAATGAGAAGGAGAGAGCTTCCCTCCTAGGCTGTGGTGGCTAGCCTTATGCAACCACATGTGCAAGATGATACACTTGGTTCGGAACTGTCAGGGTTTGGGGTCTGCCTTGACAGTCCAGACATTACATGAATTGATTCATTCCCACAAACCCTCTATGATGTTTTGAATGGAATTTCTATTAACCTCTGCGGTTCGGTGAGAGGTCTTTACCTGTGGTGGAGGATCAATTGTTCGGTGGAGATCTTCTCTACCTCCAAAAATTTAATTAAGGTTCGTGTTTTTGATCATGTTGTGGGCACCAAGGTAGGCATGTCTTCTTTCTATGGTCCTCCTTATCGAGATGAAAAACCAATCTTTTGGGAGTTGGTGCAGAACCTGAGCCACGATGTCACTCAACCATGGTGCTGTATTGGAGATTTTAATGAGCTTACTTGCCCTCATGAAAAATGGGGAGATGCTGATTGGTGCCCTTCAAAGGTCAAATTTCTCCAAGATTTTATGGAAAACAACAGCTTGATTGATGTTGGATTCTCTAGGCCTGAGTTTTCATGGGCTAAGAAGGAAAATTGGGAAGTGATTATCTAGGAGAGACTGGACCGGGGGCTGGTGCATGCCACTTGGTTGGAGTTGCGGCCCAACACCATGATCTCCCACTACCCAAGCCTGGGATCTGACCATGGCCCCATCATTCTTAACCTCTCTCCTACGGTGACGAATGTTAAACCCCGTTTTCGATTTGAGTCGTTTTGGACTAAGAACTCGGAGTGCTTCAATGTTGTAAACTTGGCTTGGAACTAGGGAAGAGGTGTTTCTAGTATCTCTAGATGGAATTCCTGCCTAAAAAATTGTAGAAAATACCTCAAGAAGTGGAGCTTTAATCACTTTCCTAATAATCATAAACGCATCTAAAAGCTATTGAAGGAGCTTGAGACAATCCATAGTCAATCTCCTCTTTGTGTTGAAACTGAGAAAACCATTTGTGACCATCTTTCTGAAGCTTGGAAAAATGAAGAAGCCTACTGGAAGCAGAGGTTGCGTATCAATTGGCTTAAGGGGGGAGATGCTACTTCCAGATTCTTTCATCTCTCTACCACCCAACGAAGAAGAAGAAATATAGTATCAAAGTTGGAAGATGATAATGGTGTGACTGTGGAAAATGAGGATGACATCAGAAACTTGTATGAATCCTACTATTTGGAGCTTTTCACCTCATCTGGCCCTAAAAGTTGGGGGAATTCGTTGTATGAATCCTACTATTTGGAGCGAACCAGCTCAAGGAGTTTCTTCCGGAGATCATCTCAGATTTTAAGAACGCATTTGTCCCAAACCGTCAAATTTAGGATAATCTTATTGTGGCCCATGAGGTTTTTCATTACCTGAAGCTCAAAAGGAAAGGGCGGCACTGCGAATTAGGTCTCAAGCTCGATATGAACAAGGCCTATGACAGAGTGGAATGGGATTTTTGTGGAGGAAGTGATGCTCAGGGGGAGTATCCTAGTTCTACTACATACAACACATATGCGCGTTGTATTCTTTTCCCTTCGATTAGGTTTTTGTCCCATTGGATTTTTCCTAGCAAGGTTTTAACGAGGCAACATAACCGCATCCAACACCATATCAATGATTCAGAAGAAAGTTTCACTCTTTTTTCCTTTCGCTTCGGTTTTGTCCCACTAGGTTTTCCAAGCAAGGGTTTTAATGAGGGAACTATGTCATTATATGGTGGACATCCAAGGGGGAGTGTTGTAAATGCGTGAGTTGGTAGATGACCACCATACCTCTTAGTATTCCACCGTTGGATTTTATGTAACATATGCACTAAGTATTTGTAATTAGTGCTTGTAACCTATAGGTATATTGTAAATGATGGTATTCAATCTCCTATCTTGTAAGCCTATAAATAGATGGTTCTACCAAAGATTAAGAGAATAATAAACATGGTGAAACTTTATCTTTAATATATCACTTCTCTCTACATTTTCTCCCTCTAATTTTATAACAAATTGACCTTCTTCAAAATTTCTTGTATTAGTAGATTTAATGAATGCCGGTATGGCCCGCGAAAAGTAATAATATTTCTCTGACTGCTCCTTGGTCCTGTACTGTAGCTGATCACAATAATGTTACACAAATGTCTGTCATAAGAAGAAGATGCACTGGCATCAAAATTCCAAAATAATTTCCACTTTAATTACAAATTTTTTTCCCCATACTTTCGAATTGGCTAGATCCCATCCCATTGGCTTAGTTTTGCCATTCCTCAATGTATAAGTTTATGGCTACATAAATTGCCCGTTGATATTCACTGAAAGTAATTGATCCGAAACAGAGATGACACATCTAGCACTCGCTATGTGAAACCTTCACAAACAATGGCCATTGAAGCATTAGGACAAGTCAAGACCATCAAAATGCAGAGCCGGTGCCTTTGGTTCTTCCAAGCAGCAGAATATCTTTAGCTTCAAAAAAGTTACCATACAAGGATGTCGCTCTTAGAAGGTACCTAGTCCAACTTGTGACATTCACTGTGTAACAATATTTTCTTCAACCAGCAGGGAAGTGCCTCAATGTCGAGTATTGCTTCCTCGTCGCATTCGAAACGGATATAAAGCTTGTTTCGCCATAATTAAGTTGATCAGAAGTCAACTCAAGACCCAGATCATCAGTGAAAACTCCTTCACCTCAACAATCCAAACTCACAAACCCTGCTTCACATTAAACAACGTATACAAAAGTTATTCTACAAGGAATCTGGTCAAGACTGTTTCAGACTCACACCTTGATCATAATATTTCTTGGCCAAAAGTCACTTTAATTACATATTTATTTGAGGGTTTTCATTGTTATTTATTTGTGGTTTTAAGTTTTTGACTATTATGATATCAATAAGGGCAAGTGATGCCCATATATATAAAGAGAAGGTGAGGCCAAAGTTGGATGACATAGGTGCAGGAACATTTCCTGGAAAGAGAAAAACAACCGAAGAAGACAAAGTTAAGCAAGGGGGAAAATGCCTTTTTGTTGTTGGTGCAGGGCTGATTGACTGCTGAGAAACAGCCTAGAAAGCTTGCAGGGCTGATTTATTTTTACCTTTTTCGAGTTTAAATTGAGTATTTTCTAATCTCTTTTGATATTACATGTTTGCAATGACATTAATTCAGTATGCTAAGAAAGTTCTAGTAAACACAGTTTTATGGAACATGTATATTGCTTATGCAAGAAATTTCGTCTTTCCTAGATTGTTTTTAATCAAGTGTATTACGCACATTTTGTATTGATAAGGGCCGATTTCCTAACTTTCATTGGATGATGATACTAAATATTTGTTGTCGCATTTATATTTCCTAACCTTCATCGAGTTTCCGCATTGGCAGATCGGAAGTTTTCCCTCCCTTTTTCACCCTACATCTCTCCTTCACTTCATTCCAAATCCAAAACAAGAGTGCCTCTCCTGGTTTTCTGGCCAATGCAATTCCATTGGCGAGGCTGCCATAAGTGGCCAGGTCAGGGTGAAACCCATTGTCTTTGATTCTCTGAATGATTAGGTCATTTTCTTGAAGTTGTTTTACATAGATTATAATTTGATATCATATGTATTGTATATCTTGAACCATTTGCCATTTGCTCTGCGGTTTCCAATTCACCGAAACCAACAGAAGCCACCACCAGAGGTTAATGATATGATAGTGGTAAGGTAAGTGATGCCTATATATAAAGAGAAGGTGAGGCCAAGGTTTGATGACATAGATGTCTCAGGCCAACGTTGGATGATGGGTTTGAATAGAAAAACTCCATCATCACGCTAATACTATTACGAAGTTCGTTTAAAATGACATATTTGTCTTATCAAATTACAAACTTCCACAATTTATATTTATATTTATAGAAAAATAGTTTTAATCTGTAACTAAGGCAGTGAGTATTCAATGAACAAGCACGTACATAGATATCAAGTATTACATACACACAAGTCTATATACTTTCATCTCATCTTATTTATACTTGACTGCAAAAAACCAAGTAAAAGATGTGGTTCGGATAACTCAATGCAGTTTTAACACAGCTCTTAATATCATCAAAACACACTTAAGTATGTATACACAAAGTACAAGCATCTTGTGCCCACGAAGTATGCTCTCAAGCTCCTCGGCCCATGGCCTGCTCCCCGGGAGGAATCATAACCAGAACTGGTTGAGCATTGAAACCAGGATGAAGCATCCTGCGACGGATCTCACGACCTTCCTGACAAAGGGCGCATGCATGGCAGAAAACATGAGTTGCAAAATCACAGGCGGTCTCACACTGTTCTTGTTGTACCTCATCTTCCACAAAGCTGCCACAGCATCCACATGACCTATGAAGCGCCTCACAGCTACCCTGCTCATCATCAAAAACCATGAAACCACACATTCAAAACCTCTCCTCAATTCTCTTGTAAGAATATATCAAACAATGCCAAGTATTCACTATGTAAGGCTAACACAACAATGCCAAACATTCACTATGTAAGGCTTTGAGACGGACAACTAAAGTAATGTGTGTGATGATTAGATTCATTGCAAAGCCATGCTAAAGAAAGGGACCATGTAAAGTGTAACTGAATCAAAATCATATGCAATGCAAAATATTACAGACATATAAACATAACCAAAATTTAATCTACAAATCAAAACAATATGAAAACAGGCTAAGTTTATCTGAATCAAAACCATAAACATTTTGGGAGGAAAAATATAACTTGCCTCTAGGTTGAACTTGCGGCGGATAGCAGTACGGCTAGGATATGAAAACCATGGTGCAAGGCAGTTCCAACCAAAAAAGGTATTACCAATCAGATATAGACCATAGTAAGACAAACAGTGATTTGCAAACGTCCCAGGAGTAGATCCAAGTCTCTCCACATTGCTTCCATACAACACACAAGGAGCCACACTTCCAAGAAGGCCTAGCAGATCACATCAACGTTAGTATGACAAATGTCGATAACATGTAGGAAAGAACACTGACAAAACATATCTATAAAGAAATATGATCTTATAATCCAGAAGACCTGATTTTCAAGTATTAACCAACAATTTATCCAACTATTTCGTGCAGGTACATAATTGTCAGATTTTCCAGTGGGAAAAAAGTTAGAAATTCCACTAAAGCAAAAGCTGAATGAACAAACAGTCTTATTTTTAACCACTCATGTTTTCTGAAATTTAGGGATAATATGAATTTGAGTTTTGATAAAATGCTAAGTGGCAAACCTTACATTTATAAAAGAAGGGAAAAGTACCAAAAGAAAATAAAAGACACTTCTCAAGACTATGGCTTACAGAAACTCAAAAGACAAAACAGGGACAGGCATATGATGAATGAAAAATCATCCAGAACCCTGTGTCGGGTAAATCGTTATATATTCAAAAAGCTATTGCCAATTGTGATCCAATCCAATTAATAACGTATACCAAATTGCAGAATGGTACATTTAAAAACACGTTTTGGACATTGGGTTCACCCTACCCCTTGGGTCAGTATAGTAATCAACAAGATGCATAATTATTCCAGAAAATGTGTAATATCCCCCTTTTTTTGTATTAATGATTAAAGGCACAGCAGCGTAAACCGTACAAGTATTATATAATAACATAATACATCCATTCCAAACAATATAGAAATACATAGTCAAGATAATCGATTTTGCATCCGGTAAAATTGAGAGGTATTGTTATAAATAAAAAAACATGTCATAGTTCTATTCAATGCCAAGATCGAGCTAATTTTACACCATTTCAAATGCCCAAAGGCAATTAAATAATCAGTCACCTAAAATCCAATGAATCAGAGCTACTGAGGGCACAATAGAACATTGACATTCAAACATCGCATGATGCCAAAATCTTAATTGAAAAATCAAAAAGAAAACTTAACGGAAAAAGAAAATCAGAAAGAAAAAACTTACAAACTTCAAGATCGCTGCTACAGAAATCATCATTACGGCCAAGACAGGCAAGAAGGCCGGAGTCCCACTGGGCCCGGCCCATGGGCTCACCCATCACGCTCCCGTGCCCCAACGGCAGCCCATCGGCGGTCCACCCGCAGCCATTACCACCGCCATTCACATGGCCCATCTCTGCCTGAGATTTCTCCGTCGACTGAGTCTCCGGCGCGGCCTTGGCGGGCTTTTCAGCATCCTTCTGAGGCTCCTCGAATTGCTGGCTCAGAAGAGGGTTCGATTCCTCTTGGACGTTGCTCTCCCTGTTGTTGATCGCCATAATTGATCGCAGAGAGAAATCAGAAACCCTAAAATTTGAATCGCAGAGAGAGAGAGAGATTGAATTTTGAAACCCTAAAATTGGATCGAGAGAAATGAAAGGGGAAGAAAACGAGGTCTCTTTCTGTCTGAGAGTCGTTTGTAGCTACAAGCAAACCGCGTTAACCGCATAATCCACCGATAATTTACCCTCGGCCACGTCACACCTCCAGTCAATGCCGTTTGGTAGTTGTAATCTGCCGCGGCACCTACTAGAGTAAAACATCTACTGCTGCTTTAGTTTCTCACCACGTGTACCATCTCCACTTGCCTTATTTTCCCTTTACTTGCGTGGCAACCAGCTATTTGCGGGCGGATCTATAATAACAAATTAAAATCGTGATTTGGCATAATTTTCTCAGCGCTAGTGTTGTCTTCTTGGTTAAGTTAAAGGGTTTTTTTATTTTTTATTTTTATTTTTATTTTATTTAGATAATCCAAATTTTACAAAGTTTCTATAAGCTCATGGTTACGTAGAATTTGACAATTTTAGTCCAATCCCACAATTCATGACCATTGATATAGATAAGTAACAACATTTGCTATTTGACTCGTCTCCCTAGCCAAAACTTACCATTTTTGGCTCTTGTTTTACCCCCCATGAAATAAGAAGTTAAATAATTAACTGCTGGCATTTCCGTGATAACAAGTCCAGCAACAGTACAAGTCCATGGTAAAAAAATAATAATAATAAAACCAATCAAATTAATCATTTTCTGCAATAAAAAGATAGTTTTTTATTTAAACCCCACACTTCTCTTTGTTCACCCCATATTTTAAGTTCACTCCAATTTCTAATTCAAATTTCTAAGAAAAACCCAATATCTTCCCAAATTACACCTAAATGCACATCCGGCAAAAGAAATTTTTTTATAAAAAAAACCTCATCAACCTCATACCCCACAACCCATTATCTTGCCCCTCACTACTCTAAGAGCCAGTTTGGCATTGCTGTGTTGTGAAAATAATCACTGTTAGATTTGCTGTGAGAGAAAGCAGTTTGGCGTTTAATAAATTTTTTGCTAAAAGTGTGAGAGAAAGCAGCGCCTCTTCGAAACTGATTCCTGCATAATTAGAAAATGAAAGCACATCATTAGCTGCTTTTCCTTATAGCTTTCTCTCACAAAATTTTTTAACAATAAGTAATTTTCTCACAATTTACCAAACGGGTTGGGCTTCTCAAAATTTTTTAATAAATCACTTATTATCCCAAATAAGCAATGTCAAACGAGCATTAAGTTTACCTCAACCTCACATTACTTAAAGAGATAAAAACTTTGTTGTCAAATGTGTGAAATAAAAGAGCTTTGGAGAAGAAATCATGGGAAATAAAGTTTGAGGAAAAGAAGAAAAGAGCTTTGGAGAAGAAAGAATCCCCTTTGAAATCGGAGCAGAAACTAGAATATGCTACCAAGGCAAAAGTGATGTTGATGCTGATACCCATAGTGACACTGACGGCAATGATGGGAGAAGAAAGTTGAGTAAAATATGGGAGAAGAAATTTAATATGAAGAGTGATGAGATGTGTGTAATAGGGTTAAGTATTAAGGTGGATGACTTTTTTTTTTTTTTTTGGTCTTTTTACTCAATAATAAAATTTAAGAGTTTAATAATTTAAGTATTGGGGTGAACGAAGAAAAGTGTGAGGTTTAAATAGAAAAACTCTAAAAAGAAAATGTGGCCCAATTTTATAAGTAGGTTGAGCAAATTAATAAGGCATTAAATTTGGTGTCCCCAATAGCATCCAAGTGTATAATCATAGTAATTATGCGTTACTATCATGCAGAAACATTGCCAAGCCACACTGCCACATTACATGTGTATCTCACATGCATGTTTATGCAAATAAAAAAATAGGCTTGACATTGATGGGCTGGTTGGAACAATTTTTATCGCAAATGGGTAAAGAAATCATTATTAAGGCAGTGGCAATGGCAATGCCCAATTACGTCATGTCATGCTTCAAATTGCTTGTTAGCTTATGCAAAGAGATTGAGAAGGATATTGCTAGATATTGGTGGCACAGTAATAAGGAACAAAAGGGTATTCACTGGGTTAGTTGGCAATGGCTGAGCTTGCTAAAATATGTTGGTGGTCTGGGATTCCGTGACTTGATTTGTTTTAATTTAGCTATGTTAGCTAAAATTGGATGGCAAATTGTGCAGGATCCTGAGTCACTACTTGCGCATGTTTTACATGAAGTATCATTATGGCTTTAATTTTTTGGAGGCAGGTTGTGGCAGAGGTTCTTCCTAGGGCTGGTTGAAGCCGGTTTGAGATAAAGAATTGGAAATGGGGAGACTGTGTGTATTAGTGAAGATGGATGGTTGCCCAAGTCGTACGCTTTTAAGGTTCTCTCTCGACACCCGGATATGCCTCATCAAGTGATGGACCTTATTGATCCTAAGGTTAAAATATGGCGGAGTGATCTAATCTAAAGATACTTTATTCCTGAGGAGGCCCAACTTATCCTACCCATGGTCATTAGCAGTGGGGTTGTCCAGACAGACAAATATGGCACTTTACAAAACATGGCGGGTATACCGTTAAGTCTAGTTACAACTTGCAATCAAATTGAGAAGAAATGGATTGATTGACCGGAAGGGAGAGGGTGAATGCAGCAACCAAAGTGGACAAATCGGTCCCTGAAAACGTATTTGGACTTTACAAGTGCCTCCTAAAATCCGGATGTTCATCTGGCGGTGCTGTCGAAATGTTTTAGCTGTCCATGAGAACCTCAGATGACGACGTGTCGATGTGGAGGCTGACTGTCCACTATGCGGTATCAATGGAGAAACAGAGGTCCATTTATGTTTTCAGTGTGAAATAGCCAGGTTATTTTGGTTTGCAAGTCCTTTACAATTAGATGTGCATGGGGTAGAAGGAGAAGATTTCCTTAGCTGTTGGGAATGTTTGCATAAGAAGTTTTCTCAAGTTGAAAAGATGGATGAGATTCTTCAAATTGTGGCATTTGGATTGTGGAGAATTTGGAAAAGGAGAAATGCGGTAGTTTTTGAAAGACGGTTTTCGACCCTATGGATTTGGTAAGGTGCTTGCTCATGCAGACTAATGAATATAGGGAGGTTCATTCGACAACCAAGGTGCTCAGAAGGGAATGCTAAGACTACCAGACAAAACAGGGCCCCATAGAGAACTTGGCAGAAACCCCCCCTCCGGAACTTGTAAAGCCAATTGTGATGGGGCTTGGGTGGCACAAACAAAAAGGGGAGGGTTGGCTGGGTTATCTGGACTGAGTGGGGTGAGCTCTTGCGAGCAGGTGGTCGAGGGATTGGTTGTTGTGGCACAGCACTTGCGGTTGAAGCAAAGGCTATGATGATATGTTGCGTATTTGTCTGCATAATGGGTTCCTGTGCTTAGAAGTAGAGTCTGATTCACAAGAGATTATTCGGATGATAAGAAGTGACTGAACCAATGTGGCAGAAATAGAAGGTATTCTTTTTGACATCCAAGTTTTAGCTCGACGATTTCAGCAGGTGGTGTTTCGACATATACCATACTTTTGTAATAAAACAGCACATGAGGCGGCTACTTATTTCTCTAGAGTTGGGGGTTCTCTTGTCTGGGATCAATCTAGCCCAGCGTGGCTCCATAGTGTTTTAGCTCTTGATGTTACGGATGACTTGAATTAATAAAACTTCCAAACTTTGGACCAAAAAAAAAAAAAAAAGATCCTACTGCCTTGGCATTTAGGGTTAAATAGAATTTCTGTTTAAAAAACAAATTATAGAGATGGCTCGGGTTAGTGGAGAAGTTTTACTCATGTCCATTGTATTGTATTTGGATGGCTCTCTTTGTATTTTTTCAATTGATCTAATAAACTATTATCACTTTTTCTTAAAACAAAAACAAATTATAGAAGAAAAGAAGAAAGGTTTAAGATCATTATAGCAGCTGCTAAACATTATTCTTATAACATAAAATTTTGAAGAAATAACACTCTTCCTATTGCAATTTGCATTCTTTAATTCTTAAACCTGATTAAAGTAGCACTAATGGTAATTACAATAGATATTGATCCAAACATAAAAGATCTCACAGCCCTCATTTACACAATGCAATTAAAACATACAATGAATTAAAGATTGCTAATCAATCATTTATATATTAATTGATCAATCTCAACATGTTCTTAATTGATATATGTGTTCTAAAAACTTTGACCAAAATTATCACTCTCACTGCCAGGGATCTTCATCCATGCATTTGCTTGGCCTGCAAAAGAAAATTACAAGCATAAACATCAATGCAAAAGTAATTAAACGCCTAATTAAACATACAAGTTAAAATTGGCAAGAACTTTTGAATGGAATTTTCCACTAGGACAGCTGAACCCCAGTGAGAATTTTTATTTATTTATTAAAAAAAAAAATCAAATCAATCCATGTAATTTTCTTACCTTTCTTCCCATGCTAGAAGCCCTAGAGCTCTTAGGTTTAGGACTTGCCATGGCACTTTCTTTGTGGATCAAAGGCTTCCCATGAGAGTGATCAGGTGGTGGGATTGATGAGTGGGTCTCTGGACCTCTATAATCAATCTCATAAACCTCAGTACCCACTACATCTGATCCACCTACTAAAACCCAACAAAACAAAATTAACAAAAAAATTAATCAACTTAATTAAATATGGCCATACTAATCAACTTTGAATATAAATCATGAAGGCAGAACTTCAAACCTCTAGAAAAACAAGGTGTGGCAAGCAAGAAGAGAAGAAGGAAAGTGAGGATTGTAGAGTTCTTGAGCTCCATTTTCATGGAAATGAGGCTCAAAGCAGACCCTGCAATAACCCAAATGAGCATTTCACATTTATATATAAAAAGGGTTCAAGAAAGAAGCAAGGCATGAGTATTTTATTTTATTTATAAATTAATTTGTATTTAATTATCAGCTTTTCACAATTGAAACCATCACCCAACACAGCAATAAGTTGTGAGGTGCCGATATGGATGTGTAGGGTTGGAAACATTAATGCTAGTGTTACTAGCATACCACATATGCATAGAATTTAATTTCTTTTTTCAGTTTATTTTATATTAATTTGGTGTTTTTTTGTTTTTTCTTTTTAATTTGATTTTTTTCTTGGGACAAGTCCATGTGTTTATAATTGAAATGTCCTTATAGGGGACATCCCATTTAGCCCCCCAATTGGCTGGACTTCATGTTTCTCATAATTTCTTACATTAAAAATTCATTTGGGAAATGGGAAGCAAATTAAAAAAACCCTTTTGCACATAATTTCTCAAATAATTCGTGTTACTTTTTCATGGCAAGAAGCTTAGAGAAATGGTTTGGTGCAGCATTTGTCAATCAAACCAATCAACCTCATCACAGCTAGCAGACAATATTCTGGCTTTTCATATTGACACACAATGAATAAGAAAAGAAAAATAATTTGGTCAAACGAAGCTCAAGTCATTTTCATGATCAATAATTAGTTGCCCAAATAGGTTCAAAAAAATATGTAAATGAATGCATAATTTCTAAAATTTATAGCAAAAAAGGAAAATTATATTTGTATCGGCTCTTTTTGCCCTCTTGTTACGTAACATTGTATTGGCTGTTTGTGCCTTTATTTTAAAGAATAATGAAATTTTCTCTTCATTAAAATTTTTTTTAAAAAAAAAATCTATTTGCATACGAGAGAATAATATATTGGATACTTGTGGTATATAAAAATAGATATGAATAAAATAGAATATTAGTGTTTAATTTATGAAGAGCACATGCTCATAAATGAAGTTAGGTTTTGTATATCTTGGCGTTTTGTTGGGTCTAATGTCAACAGCCATATCATGGCTGGAGGGGGATGGGTCTGCTTCAATCTTCAAATCGTATGACACAGATCACAACTTCAAATGTTTGGCTATCAAATGCAACTATTTTATTTTCTTAACTTTAATCAAATTTACGGCATATATATATGAACATTTTGGCAACTAATTTTTAAAAAAAAAAGGAATAGGCAAATGAAGTTACGTAAGTAGAAATCGAAACACTCCTAACCTATAATATAATTTTATATAACCAATTCTTCGTATTGTCGAGGTTTCTCAAAAATAAAGATATCAAATGTATATTTCATATTTCTTGTATTTCTTCTCTCTCAGACCATAGTGCGTGTCCCTTTTTTCAGTCATGAGATTTGCACTTTAATTTGTGGCGTCCATCTTACTTTGCATAATTGGGTCCAAGTCTATCACTTAACTACACCAAATCAATTGATTGTTATTCGGATTTGATGAGAGTTCATGGAGGTTGGTAGAACATAGGGGAGTTAATGGACATACTGTAACCGTATACGCTACGTCTTAATTAAGACCTTTCTAAATTTACGATTATGTGGATTTGATTTGTCACATCTTAACCTACCCCTTTTTGTAAACTATGTATTAAGGAGTAGAAATGACCCGTTTGATGTTGGGTTCACCAAAGTGGCAAGCCTTTGTACTTTAGGATGCTTCTTGGGCACCCACGAACTAGTTGAGTTACATGTGAGACCGTAGGATGCTTCTAGAAGTTTGCTTTGTGCTTTTTAAGTGCTATTGCAAGGGAGTGTTTCTACTATTTGAGGGGGTTTCTAAATGCACCTCAAGTTTGCTTTGTGTTTTTTAAGTGTCTATTTGAGGGGGGGTTTCAAATTTTGCACCAGCCATGGGCCAGAAAAATTGAAAATTGGATTTTGTTTTGTTAGAGTTGGGAGAAGACGTTACTTGAAACACCAAACCTCCATCTACAAGATGAAAGAAACGAACATATAGATAGGTTCTCTCAAGTCAACTACAATATATGATCTGAAAATACATTACATTTGGAAGTTGCAGACTGCACATATAAATTATATAATGATACTGTAGATTTCTCTTAGGAGGCTTGCTCATATCTGGTGTTCTTGGTGAATAAGGCCAGTAAATACTGGTATCGTATGATCTCCCATGCCCGTACATGAAACCGACTTCCTCTTCGTTTTTATGGTACAAAGGGGCAGAACCAATTCTTTTAAGTACCAAAAAAGCTTTTGTAATGCCACAATCTCATGATTGGATTTAGCAATGTGGTGGTACTGCCTATAATATGTCAAGACGTTACATTTAGGACGGCTTGGTGGGCATGATTAAGTTGTTGGTTTGGATTCATAGCCCTAGTCAAATGTCGACCACTGCTTCAACCGAGCTTGACCTTACACTCACACTTTTCCAAGACCTAATGCTCTTATCTTTGCTTGCTTCATGTGACATCTGATTATACTTGGCATAATTAACATCCAAACTTAAAGTTATGGTTACCTTCATGATTGAAACTAGCACTCTTTATTAATCTACATACTCATTCAAGCCCTCTATATTACTTAGGGCTCGATTTGTGAAATTTTGATTAGTCATTATTGATCCAAGCACTTTACGAGAAATACAAATATAATTGATACTTTAACTGAATTAAGAGTGTCACACATAAATTGTGAAGTTCACTATAAATAATGTGTTTCACACACGTTCTTTTTATTAGAGTCCAACGCAGTGCATCAATAATATTGAGTTACTAGAATCTTATCCGATAATACGCAATTGATTTTCTTCCTTACCCAGTTGGAAATAATAAATGTAAAGGACCCTCACAGCCTACAACTGGAACTTGTCACGTATCTTTCACAAAAGAATTAAACATGCATCATAAACTTGATAAGTCTTAAAGATCCTTTCACCCACATGCTTGCAAAATAAGGACCACCACATATCAACTACATTCCAAGAATCCGAGACAATCTTCACAATTAACCAATTTACAATGCTCTGCAACTGTGAAGTCCAATTTTATACTAATCTTATTATAAAACTCTAACAAATTAATCTCAAAAGCCACAACAAACAAACCCAAATCCATTACCACAACAACATCAAGCAGCATGTATTAAATGAACAACTAGGTCACCTTCTGGTAATGTTAATTACTATTTTAGTCAATAGCTTCTGCTAATCAAATAGAAAAAAGTAGGTCAGAAGTATCCAATGGTAATCAAAGGCCGAAATAAGTTCCATTAAAAGCGTTTTTGAGAAATCCGAGACACAAGCTGAGTTCAATGTTCAATGGCATCAAAGACGGCAATAAATAAAGCTGCCCATGACCATGAGCTGTTGCTGTTGTGGTTGATTATGAGTCTCTCAGTAGATGAACAAAAATAAACACACAGCAAAAGCAGATTTTCACTGTTTCAGCTTCAACTGTACGACCAGATTAACCTTTTTATATTACCAAAGAAAGACAGAGAAAAAAGCCATGGAGATTCCCTCGTACAGCCACAGATGAGAAAATACAAGCTTTTCAAGTTTTAATCACTAAAAAAATTTGTGTTCAGAAACTATGTGCAGTATTTAAAAAAGAATTAGAGAACAGAGAAAAAAACTAATGAGACTAATTAACAATTGAATTAATTAATCACAAAACACTAGGTGAGCATGAATCAACAATACCCAACCTTCTCTTTCTCCAGAACCTCAGCTCTGGGTCGAGCTTCTCTGCTGTTCTTGCTGGTTCTGATTTACACCTTGTGAGTATTAGAGGTCGAGCAGAGCCTCCAAAGTCCTCGTCTTTATCTTCGATACTTGCAGATTTGGCCATTCTTTCTCTGATTGAACTCTCCAATTCCCTGAAAAATTTCAATTTTTCTTCACTTTCTGAGTCTAATTTCGCTTCTTGATCCGAAATGGACTCTCTTTCTGATATGGGTCTCTCGTTCTCGGTGCAATTTCCTCCGTTTTGGGTCTCTGTGCTCTGTTCTTCCTCTGTTTCTTCAGCTCTTATAGGTGAGCCCCAAAATCTACTGGCCAAAGATGAAGACCTGTACGGCGCAGATCTGCATCGAGTTAATAGCAAAGCGTTCTTTGGTGGTGAAGAAAAAGAAGAAGAAACAAAAGCTTTGGCCTTTCTTTCATATTCTTGGTCTTCTTCTTCTTCTTCCCCATCTGAAACTTCAATTCCATCTCCAAATTTCGACTCAATCTTTGGCGCGTCCTCTTTAATTTCGCCTTTCCTGCAAAAACCCACTTGAAAAAACGGTACCCACTTGCGCCAAACGGGTCCAAAAGACTTGGGCTTGATTTTCCCTGGAAAATGGCGGCAAAGCAGGGCGTTTTGGATCCATTTACACCGTCGTAGGGTCGGAACTCCGGTCCGCCGGGCTCTTAGAGGTTTCGACCCGCCTTGATTGGAGGATCGTCGGACTCGGACCTGCCCCATGCACGTGACTTTAGGAGAAGAGGGCTCTTGGGTTTCAATGGCGGTGTTTTTCTTCCTCACAAACATTGGGCTCGAACGTAACCGCCCTCTGCTTCTGCTCCCAACATTGGTCCTCAGAAACCTCATCAATGGCGGCGGGAACTTATCGGTTCGACCCGGACTCGATATGGGTTTTGCAGATAGCTTCATTTTTTTGACCCAACCGAATAATCTTAATGATGGGTTAGCTTTTGAGATTGAGGAAGAAGGCTCTGTAAATGGGTGACTCTGGAGCTCTGTTTTAGCTTCAATTTTGTTTCTTCCTTTGTTTCTTTTTTCTTTTTTTTTTTGCTGGGTTTTTTCTGTGTGAATTTTGTATTTTATCCTTGCACGGATGGAAGAATCGACTGTAAAGATTTTTCAATCTTTCAAGGCTGTAGCTTTGTAGGGTTGTGTTTGGCTCTCGAGGTCAGTTTTTCCAATATTTAACTGTTGTTTTCGGGACTTTGTTGTAGCGTAGGTGATACAGTGCCCATGTGGATGATATGTGTGCTGTATATCTTCATGCAATATGAGCCGTTGGATCTTCATGAAAGTTGGGTTTTTCTTTCATGGTCTTAAATATATGGAATTATATTTTCGGAGGTTGTCCACTCGAAGTCTCTCACTCAACAAAGCTATGATTGAATGGTGATGGAATCCCGCTGTTTTTAAAGGAGAAAAATCATAACCTACCAAAAAAGTCTCTTGCTTAATCAGCTACCAATAGAAGGCCTAACCAAATGTTTTCGTACCATTCAGATCCAATTGGATTCATGTATGAACATGTGGTTTGATTGTGGCGGTCAGACACATACATCATACATCATCAGCTCCACCTTATGAAAATATGGAAATGGTCAATTCACAAACAACTGGCTTCTACTTTGGAGAAATTTAAGTGTTTACTCAATGTATTTTTAACCTAATCTACATGAAGGAGGGATACAGGCTCACTGTCCTGTCCTAATCAACTGGTCTAACCTACGTAATAACTATTCCAAATTAAAACAACAGAAAGAGATGTCATTTAGTCAAAATTATACCTACATGCATCTTGACAATCATACGGGCTTAATTATTGTGAGGTAAGGCGTCACCCAACTCTACCTTTTTTTGTGAGAGACACTAGAGACGTGCACAAAAATTCGTCGTTCATAGGACAGGGAAAGCCAATTCTCCAACACGCCACTTTAGTGGCTCCACTTTCCTATCAATTCAGTTGTCTCTCTGCACTGCCAGACCACCCAACCACCATCGCACTAGAGAAAGTCTCACACTTCTTTCCCATATTTGCCCTTACTCATTTCACACCAACCTACAGTGTGCTCAGTGCAATAAGGTAATTTGAAATGCTGCTGGGGGCTACTGAATTTGAATGATATCCTTTCCCCAACAAGGAAACAAAAAGTCAACTTGGGTTTCAGAACTCCTTTTTCTGGCACTCAAAAAAAGAAGCAGGCAGGGCAAGCAAGTCAGATGGGATTTTAAGGATCACTTGGTAAAGACTGAAAAAAGAGTGTTGAGCTCTAGACAATTAGGCTTTTTTAAATAAACCATATCAGAATTTAACATTACATGTGGCTGCACTGCATAATGCAAGAAAAACAGCTGCAAATTTTGACACTGCTGACATAGGAAATGTGGGTGCCCACAAGATGTAATAACTTGCATGTCTGTACACACAGGAAATGTAGGGTTGCTGTGATCTGAATCGGTGGGGCCCACCCATGACATTTTTGTTTGCTGCCTGCCTGCATCCCCCATCCCACAATGGTCTACCAGTAAATTACTAAGTTACCTTCTTACTTGTATATGAAGCAGTTTCATCATGCATTGGATTCAGACTCAATAGGGTCTCTTCATCCCAACCGTTGGTTTTGTTGACTCAGATCTCTGCATGTTGTAATTCCAATCAGTGGCTTGCTCTTGTCCATTGCGTGCCTCGGTTTCATCATCTGGGAAACAATGCTTCTGTTAGAGTCTTTGAGAAAATTTTCATTGCCAAAGAACCAAATAGAGTAAAAAAAATTGTCTAAAGAAAAAGGGTCTTAAAAGGAAATAATGAAGCCTTGCCTGAGACATTTGAAAGAGATAACTCAGTCAGGCGTCTAACGCAGTCCTTCAATGATTGAAGTTCAGTTTCTTTCTCTTGGAGTTTTGATTGGGCTGAGTGAAGTTCAGATTCCAGCTCCACAATTTGGCTTTCCTGCTGTTCGATGAGCACATGGCATAGTTTCTGATCTAGTTGACCTGGCAATACTCCATGGAACTGCTGAGTATCAACACCCTGTCTCTCTAGCTCAGGGACAATATCCTAAAATGGAAATGCATTTTTATTAGAAGGGAAAAGTCAGTTAGGCAGGCACACCATGAATTTCACCATTTAGGCATTTACAGTAGCATTTGCCATTTCATTTTGCGCCAAAGAAACAAAAAAAATCACAATCCATACATCTCAAAGTGATCAGGTTACGATAAAGAGAGTAAGGTATATAACACAGTTTTGGTACATCAAGGGTGGTACTTAAAATCTTAGTGGTGATCGGCTTTGAAGATTTTGCAATCCAACTAGGATAAAGTTGTTTCTACTTGGTAAATAACTAGGATAAAGTTGTTGGTTCAGCATCCTTTATATTAAGTAAGGGCATTTTAAAAACACTACTAAATAGCATGCGACATATGATTGGTAAGTGTTAGCTGTAGATCAACAGCATAATGGCACACCTCTTCAAGGTAAATCAACCTATTCAAAGAGAGTATAGTGATGTTAAAAGACTGACCTCACCCAGATTACTCAATCCCTCTGGAGGAGCTTCTGTGATGCACCATGGAAGTTTTTGAAGTTCAGACTCAAGTTCTGCTTCCAATTGATCCATGTCCATAACTTCTGGCCCTGGCTCCTGCTCCTCCGTAAGAACACTACTTGCACATTCACCATCAGATACAGGAAAACTGGAAATTCTCATATCATTGGGGCCTCTGTTTTCTGAACTTGGCTTGTTTAGTCCTGGATGAGTAGTAAGCTTGTAACTAGTTGTCTGATCGTTCATACCGTCTTCACTAGCAGAACCTGAAGCTTGCAGCTTTTGTGGTGATTTTCTTTTATGAAGCTCTGATTTTAATTCATGTACAATTCTTGCAGTCTCATCCATGGCTGTGTTCAGCTTATGGATCTCAGCTTTTCCAGCAGACATCATGTACATGATCCCAACATTAAGTCCCCAACTAAATAAGGAGGTATCTGAAGAGTATATACAAGATTAAATTGAAATGTTAAACTCCTAGCATCAGAAATACTATGTTTGTGAATTATGACACTAAAATTAAAACAAGCAAACAAAATCCACAGAGGTTCGAGCCCATGGAAAATCTTCTAGAAGACTACTACAAAAATGCTGACGGGTTAAAGTTGCAGTAACTAAGATCAAATGCACGTTTAGATTTCTGTTAGAATTTCAAGATCAACTTTAAAGATCTCTTGACAATTATGCTAAGCACTTAATCATTTGAATTTGGAATTCACTTCTTCTTAAAGAATCATCTGTTAATATAACATTCTTCTTTATCCTTTGGGAACCGCTTTAGCACCATCAGTACCAATTCATACAATACTGCCTGCCTGCAGAACTCAACCTACTGGAACTTGTGCAATATGCTTTTCTGAACATAACAAACGGTATTGCACATAACATACAACCAGCATCACCGTCTTTTTGTAGGAAAGACTAACATGTTACAAAATATAGCCTGGAAGACCATAGCCCTATACTTAACTAGAATATCACCACAAGAGAGAATTGGATATGTTTAATTAAATAGGGTCTGTGCCAAAGCAAAAAACCTATCAGGGTCCACCAAATCCTTTTCAAAAGCAATAAGATGTCAAATGAAAGATTCAAGGCTTAGCAAAGATATTATATACTTGCATGAGTTTATATACTCGTCCAGAATATTCTACTTTTTCAAATGCTGGGTCATGGCTCATGATATGTGTTGTGAAGTAAAGCTTTTCAATATTTAAAAAATTGAACTTAAAAATACCAAGAACCTCGGCCCTACATCATGGTGGACAATGATGTTGAAATGTTAAATTTAATTGGGAATATAATGCGCCCAATAATTTAGCTCTTGAAGGCCTAATTAGATATAAGTTTCGGACAGTTGACACCAAATTTACATGATTCAGCAATCAGGATCATAAAGATTGATCATTTTTATGTTCAACAGTAAAATCCTTTTTCCCTTTCCCTCATACGATAATCTCAGCAGCCAAACAGAAACCAAACGAGAGAGGGACAATTGAAAAACTAACCTGCGGAAGAAGACGATCCACATTTGGCATTGGCAGCAGCTACACTCTTCCCAGTCTTCCTCTTCTTCAAGCAAACACCAACTTTCCTAGCAGTCCTCCTCTGTTCCGCACCATTAGATCTCTCAGCCTCAACACCAACCCCTTTCTTCTTCTTCGACCGGGTCCCCTTCCTCAAGCGAAACCGGGTCCCACTCTCGCCCCGACCCTCGCTCGAAAACCTAAAGATCGTCCCTTCTGGTTGCTCCTCGCAGTCGCTGATCTCCCAGGGAGGCAGCTCAGACTGAAATGCGGAAGCGATGGAGAGGTTAGGGTTAGTGTTTGGGTGGGGCTCCGCATTGTGATCGGCGGTGGGATCGGAAGAATCGGTGGCGGGTTTGAAGTTGAAGATGTGATTTTTGGCAAGCAGCCCGGTGGAGGCTGCTACTGCTGCTGCCAAAACCGCTTGCCACATTGAAGAAGAAGAAGAAGAAGAAGGCAAAGCAAAAACAAGCTATAAACTTTTTGAAAGAGGAGGCTTTTCGCTCTTCAGTGTGTTGCTCACTGGAAATGAAGAAGTGAAGCTCTCTTTCTCTGCAAGTCCAAGAGTTATTTACCAATTTACCAGTCGCACACTGGTCACCTACCACCACGTGGAGACGCGGCGGGGGTAGTTTTGGCACTCCACGTGCTTCCCGCTTTCACGGGCTGTCCGATTGGTAATATTTAATTGGATCCCTGTTTTTGGAAAAAAAAAAATTTTGAATCTTTTTCCGGTCTATTCAAATTTCAATATAGTCCTCAGTGGTGCCGTACAGTGAAATTTTGGTCTTAATGTAGTAAATTTATTTTGACGGTATATGTTTTTTCTTTCTATTTTTAATATTTGACAAGTTTTCTCTGTGAAAGTTAGACTATTAGATAAATTACACAATTGTGTCACAAACAAGTTCCCTCTCCAAGAGTTGGGACTAATATACAAATCTTAATTTGGAATTTCTTCGACATTATGTTTCGGGTATACAAATCTAATTATTGAAGGATATTCTCAACTCTCAATTAGTCTTGTTAATAAAGGAATTTCTACTCCGCAACTAATTTTGTCAATTTTGCAGGACATTAGTTATCTTGACGGACAAGTTCATGTTCGAAATTTCCACCATATTTATCGAGAGACTAATTTTACAGCAGATTTGGGTCATTCTCAACCTTAACCAACCATTTGGACTTCACATATTTCCTTATTTTGTAATTTGTGAAGTTTTATATGATATTCAAAATCTAAAAGTCCGTCACAAACGCTCGTTGTAATTTACTTTTGCACTAAAAAAAAGGTATCTGTAAAAGCCCCAAACGATCACATGATTCTTTTGACATGATGGCCTCCTTATCCCTCATTAGTGAGCCACTTTTGGTTTATGTAAAAATTTCGTCCAATGTATCACATGCACCCTAGTTCAAAGAGCATTTCCGTCAATGTCTCTCATAGGAAAAACTTTTACAAATGAAAAACAAAATAAAAATCCTGAATCAATGAATGCTAAAATTGTAGCTGCATTGGAGTCGAGCACAAGAGAACTGTAAAGCAACTAGATTCTGAGGCAGAGAGAACGATAATGCATTCACAAATTCATGAACCATGCAATTGGAAAAACAATTTATGCAACTTCTATTTCATGTGTGTGATGAACAAACATGTTAAAAATTGTCCACTAACAGTAACTAAAGTTTCTCAATCTATAACAGTCTGTTCCAACACGGTAGAACTTCAGATACCACAACATGCTCTCTTTTTTCTAATACTGGAGCAATCTGAACTCCAAGCGATCCATCCAACTGACTTCTAGTACAATTATTTTCTGAATCAAGTGATGCAAACCGAATGATAAATATTTAATCATCTCGTTGATACACGCAGGAGCCAAACACTTGGACGGAGATCTTGAGCAACTTACCTGGAGAGAAAAGGAAAAGAAAAGCGTTTAATGTTATATGTGAATCCCAAAAGATTTAACCAAACATAGACACACCCACACAGAGCAAACAATATATGTAATGTTCTGAAACATGAATAACATTGTCAAAAGATCTCAAAAGGAGATATAAATAATTGCTTAGTCATCCATGACACAAGCAAGTTTAAACTTTCAAATCAACTGGATAGGAGACCCAATAATCATATGTCATATATGTAATTATATAAGATATGCCATTATATATTTCTTAGAACTCAACTCATAATATAGTAGATGAACAAATAGCCTTAGTATCTTCAACTCATAGGCCATTATCATTATCTAAAAAGCCTACAGTATATTCAACTTGGATTTCTGTTCCCACGGTTTCACCCCATAGTAGATGAACAAAGCAAATTACTAAAATTCCTCAATTAGGTCCTTGATACTACACTAACTTGTCAAAAAATCATCCGTTTTTAATACTAATCTTTCTTGACTTGCCGCATTCAGCTCAGCAGACTTATTAAACACCTAAATCATAATATGAGCAAATGGGCACACTACCACATTTCACCATTTCAAACAAAATGCAATTACTTAATGGATTATGGAACATAACTTTCAGCACTCTTATCCTAAACCCTAATAAAAAATTCTTTATCTATTCTGCTAAATTGTTGGGAACCAATCTTTAAACACTTACACTTTCAACACTTCAACTAAAGAATTACCATTATATTTGAGAAGAGAGCATGAGAACGGGTGAAGACCCATTTCAGCATACAAACTATATTGAACATCCTTCTTGAATCACAATTATCACTATGATCACGAGTCATGATCAAGTGAACCATATTCCACAAAAACAAAGAAAAAACCCCAAAATACAGAGGACAACAAGAAAGAAAATAATAAAACTAATACCATGAAAATAATGCATACTAACTTATAAATCAACTACTGGTAACAACGTCAATCTCTAAATAAGCCTGCAAAAAAGTTCATAGATGGGAATATAAAAAGGCTTTGGATGCTGAGAAAAGCCTAGCAGCATTGTACAAGAGGTGTAGGTCCATCTTGCCTTCACCTGATTTCTTAGTCCCCAACTAATTCTACAATCTTCGACCAAAAAAAAAAACCTAATTCTACAATCTATGTTTAGTGACCCCCTTACTGTAAAGTCATTTCAGTTATGGTACTTCTCAATATAGAAGATACAATAAGTTGGATCATTTGATGAAGATTTCTGTTTTTGTTGTAGGTATTTCCTTAGTGATTATCTTAGATTAATTTACAAATGTTTATCCAAATTGCAGTGGCCTCTATAGCTAGGTTATTCTATTTCAGGTTATGCAAACTTGTTAATGAATTAAATTTATATTTTTCTTGTAGAAAATTAAAAATTTAACTTGCATTTCTCCTTAATTCGTCTTTTTCAGTTCCTCTACCTTTTCTTTCAAGCCTCTTGTTCTCTTTGATTCTTGTCCTGATAACTGTCTAGTTGGTGCTACATCATTTACCCTCAACAATAAAAAAGCATACGAAATGCTCTATCACTTACCAAGATTGTCATAAAATCAGTGTGGTACATATATATACACACATTACAGGTCATCTTTGCTGCTAGACCCCCTCTGAAGCTAAAGGGTTATGAATCACAAAAAAAATATTATGAATCACAAAAAAAAATACAATGTAATGCAGTAAGATAAATCTAATATCAAAGGAGGTATTCTGTGAAGCTTATCTTTATAACCATTGAGGTTCTGCATGCACTAGGATTGCTATAACAATTTCTATAAAAAGATATTACATATAATTACATCTTGAATTGAAGTTAAACCCAAGGTAGAACCAATAGCACAATTTGTTTGTTGGTGAAAATCACAATACAATTTTCAGTAGCACAATTCAGGAATTTAAAACGTAAAGACATGTTCATATTCCACATACCTAGATGAGTTTTCATCAATCAGTTACTCTTGGCAGCCAGTTTGTTCCTAGCATCCCTGGCATTGTCATACTCGAACTTCAACACATTGGGTATATGAGAAGTGTCCTTGATGTAAAACGCTCTCCCAAACCAGCTCTCTTCGATAGCCGGAAAGTAAGAGTAAAGCACAGAATTCACAACCCAAAACCACAGAGCCCCAAGAAAAACTCCCAAAGCAGAACCAGCAAGCACCTGAGCCAGAGTGTGGTAACCCAAATACACCCGCGAATACATAGTGAGCAAAGCCAAAGCCCAAGGCAAAAAAATCACAGCAAACTTGTTCTTCGTGTGCCAGAGCCCAATCCCTTTATACGTCATGAGGGTGAAGTAGACAGCAAAGAAAAACATGTACTGAGAGTGGCTCGAAGGCCATCCATGCGAATCACACATCTCAAGCAGAGCGCAGGTCTCGGGCCGAGCTTGCTGGACCGATGTCTTGATGAACTCGTTGACGAACTGAGAAATTATGAGGCCCAGAGCGAAGAACATGCCTTGGAGCTCGCGGCGGAAGATGAAGTGAGAGACGAACCCACCGAGACTTATGAAGACTGGGACCAGAGAAATCCATGCCAGGAAGTAACCCAGTTTGTCACCCCTCTGGTACCTCACGTGGGTCAATGTCACAGCTTTGTGTGATGGCAAAGCCATGTCGGAGAACCCAAAAGAGGCACACAATTCTAGGTTTTGGATAGAAATTGAATCCAAGTTTCTGGGAAGAGTGATTGAGAAAAGGTGTTTGATCGGATCTGGGTTGTGAAGGAGTGCGAATTTTAAGCGAAAGGAAAGGGATTTGAGATGGGTATTGGGTAAAAATCTGAGCTCGGGGGATGTGAGAGAGTTGAGAAATTGGATGGGAATTGAGTAGGTATGCTGGTGGTGGAGAATTGGTGAAGACGATGGATTTTGATGTGGATTGTTTGTTTCTCGATAAACCGTTGACGCTCGTAACTTTTTTACCTTTTGCTTTTGAAAACGGTCGGGAAAAGAACCGCCACCACTCGTGGACCTGGGAAAGAGAGTGGAAACTGGAGAGGCCCGTAATGGATTAGGGCTTTGTGGTTAAGCCTTAGGCCCAGCCCATCAAAATTACCTCAAAACTTTAGGCCCTCATTATTTCACAATGGCTCGACGACCGGAGTAATTATTGTTCTATAATCAGTTATCTATTTATATATATAAAGTAAAAGGCAAAGAATGGTGAAACATTCAAAATATCATAAAATGCTCTTGGTTAATTTAAACATTAAGAATTGAAATTATTAATTAAATGAGGATAATATGGTAAATTCATATTTTTTCATATTAAAAAAATTAAAAAATAAAACAAAATCAGATAATAAATCCTATTTTTATGGAACATAACTACCCATATTATATTTTCTTAATTTTAAAAATAAAATTAAAAAATAAAAAATAAAACCAATTGGCACATGCGTTAGTATGTGCCAAGGGGCTAGTATATAATTATGTATCTAACACTCTCTTCACGTAACATTACGAGAGAAATATAATTAGTAATTGCTCTCTTTTTTCTATTGTAAGCTCATCAACCACACTGTATAGCCAACAACATCATCCGCTCCTCATCCTCATGAAATCATATTTTAAAGTCTATATACCAAATCAATTACAAAAATACATATTGTGTTCATCTAGCATATTATTCACCATTGAAATTAGTGAGTTTTAAATAAATTCAAATGGCCGGATACGTTGAGTGATCAAATCGAAAATTGTATACTTGTATGCATCAATTGTATTTGCAAATCCGTCTCTAGATGAGAAGTGCCCTTTATATAGAGCATCATCTCAACAACATTCGTTTCAATTGCAACAAAATAACACCCTAACCAGAAGTAAAGGTTGTCTTATTTTTGGTCAAATTTGAAATGAAACATTAGGCATTTCATTTATTTTTGTGAGAAATATTTTGTTGGTTAAAATATGAACACTTTTGAATAGGTAGAACGTCCACATCAGCCTCACCGCGCGGCACACCTCATTACCTCCTAAATCTCTGTTTCTTCACATTCAAAACCCTCCTCCTACATTAGCTCGAAGTCTTCAGCTAAATTCGACGCTCTCTCTCTCTATCTCTATAATGGCTGATGATAATATGGCTCCTCCTCACAGAAGGGAACCTGTCAAGTCTTCAGGTGCGTTCTTCATCGCATTACTTTAATTGCTGTAAACCCTCTCTTGGGTTGCTGAGAAAATTAGGGAAACAACTAGGAGAAGAAAAATTCTTGGACTTTATGTTATATGCTTGTATTAGGTCTCTGTGATTTATGGGTTCCGTTTATGCAAGTCATATTTGGAATTGGGGCAGTTGAGTGGAGTGTTGGTTGTGGTTTCTGAGAAACCAAATAAAGAATTTTCTCGTCGTCCAAGCAGACTAGGAAGCAATTCAATGTTAAATAAGAAGACAAAGGCATTAGTTTTATTGGGGTTCTGTTCGTTAGGCGTCCTAAACCACTTAAGAATTAGATAATAGGAGACCTAACAGACAAATTTTGATGCGTTATAAATTCTGTTGGAGCTGTATTGAGTTATGTTGCAAAGTGCTGATTATATGGTGTATAGTTGCGAATGTTGCGGGACAGCGAAGGCGGCAGCAAGCAATTACAATAGGAAAGGAAAGAAGAGAATCGCTGCTGCGTGCAAAGCGCTTGTGCAGACTGGGGACTAGTGGTGATCCTGATGTTCCCTCCGACAGTGAAATGATGATTGATGAAGAGCAATCGATCTTGGAGGCTCAAACTTCTTCAGCAGTGGAAGAGTTGAAGTCTGCAGTTGCATATCAGTACGTGAATCTAATTTCTGTACATGAATATTGTGGGATATAAAATGAAAAGGGTGACAACCCTCCAGAGTATTTTAGAGGAATATGAGGCTCTATTTTGTGTTATGGAAATTTGGATCCACTCATTAAAACTCAATGGATGTTGGATTATGTGAGCATGGATCTTCTTTGACGGTTTCTTCAAGCCCATTTAACACCATTTTGTTTAATTTGTAGGGGGAAAGGTGCATTGCAAAAGAAGGTGAGTGCCCTTCGTGAGCTCAGACGCTTACTGTCAAGATCAGAATTCCCTCCTGTTGAAGCTGCCCTTATAGCTGGAGCAATAGCTTTACTAGTGCAATGTCTTTCATTTGGCGCTCCAGATGAACAGGTCCAGCCACTCAGTTGATTTTATTATTTCTAACTAGTATGCGTATATTATTCTCAGCATAAAGTGCTGATAAGTAGTGCTTGTTTGGAAGTTTGCCAAGAATGAAAGAGACAGAAAGAATTTCGATTTTATTTTCTGTTAGGTTCTAGTTATATAGAAGGCTTAAGAAGTTCTGGTTAATCTTGCAATATACTCCATTGGTTTCTTAAAACCTATAAGATACACTATGGAGTTTGTGCACTAAAGTATATCACATCTTCCGGAGCATGCTTGCAGCAATCATTTGGAATTAGTAAAGTCTTAAGGAAGAATTGAGGACATATTATGACTGTTTCAACTTTGCTTGATTTTATGCAGTTGCTTGAGGCAGCTTGGTGCCTTACAAACATAGCAGCAGGGAAACCTGAGGAAACGAAAGCTTTGTTGCCTGCTTTGCCGTTGCTTGTTGCTCATCTTGGAGGTTTGTAATGGCCTTTGTGCCCTTTTGAGATACCAATAAACAATTAATCTCTCCATTTTAATTTTCTTATCGTTGTTGATAGGTTATACTGAAATTTTTGGCTATGCTTGCCATCCATAGTCTATATTTGCTTAGGTGATTGTAAGGTACCACTTAATCTTTGAAGTAGCACTTCAAAGTTGAGATCATGACATGTGATACTTAGCTCACAAGTTTAAGCTGTTTTTGATCAGATGGCTGCTTTTGATATTGCATCTATAGTTGCGCTTCTTTTGCAGAAAAGAGTTCATTGCCGGTTGCTGAGCAGTGTGCGTGGGCGTTGGGAAACGTTGCTGGTGAAGGAGAAGAGCTGAGAAATATTTTGCTATCTCAAGGTGCCTTACCACTTCTTGCCCGAATGATGCTTCCAGACAAGGGTTCAACCGTGAGAACAGCTGCTTGGGCACTCTCAAACCTAATCAAGGTTCAAAACCATTCACGTCATGAACAATTTTATAACACACATGCACATGTTCTTCACAAGTCACACTCTTTCGATTTCCAATGGCCTGTTTTCCCACTTGCCTGATTCTTATCTTCAAATTAGTGTGACATTCAGGGTCCCTTGTATTCCCACCGTTAGTGTGTGTTTTTCATGTTATTTTTTCACTGTATTTTTTGTTAGTTCTTAATAACGTATCACAATCAATGTGGACTTACACATTATGTGTGAGCGGGTGGATGGATGTCCAGGTGAAGTTGTAGGTGCAGATTCATTCAAATTTCAAGTACAACTTACAGTATAATATCTGTGTGCTAAAAATGCAGGGACCCAATCCAAAGGCTGCAGCGGAGCTCATTAGAGTTGATGGGGTATTGGATGCAATTATTCGGCATTTGAGAAAAGCGTAATTTCATCACTTTATATATATATTAGTTAATTCTGGTCATCATGATTTGTTGGTATTTAACTTTTGGATCACCTTCCCTGCTTATGACTAGTGTACTACTGATAAGCTCCTCTTATATTCAGAGATGGTGAATTAGCAACTGAAGTAGCATGGGTGGTTGTGTATCTATCAGCCCTTTCAAATCTTGCTACCAGTATGCTAGTGAAGAGTGATGTCCTTCAACTGCTTGTGGAAAGATTGGCAACATCCAATAGTTTGCAGTTGCTTATTCCGGTAAGGTGGAATATAATTGAATAGATAAGCTCTGTTTTGACCTTCTCTTTCTTTAGATAATGGCTGTGGAGCAACTATTTGTATCATATTGCAGGTTAAATGATTTGCATTTTTAATGTTATATTTGAGTAATTGCTGTAAGAGTCCAAGTTATTCATTTACTGCTTCTTATTTCTTATCTGTATGGCTGTCCTTGTTCTCATATGCAGAAATTTTCCCCCGTCCCCCCTTTCTTTGGAAATTGTGTACCATATGCGAATTGTCTATGAAGTACCCATTGTCCCTTACCCTGCCCTAACGCAGAAGAAAATCACATTCTATGTGTTTCTTGACCTCTAAGATGCTGCCTTATTTTATCCTGGTAATAGATTATAAAAAATGGGCGCTCAAGAATCAAGGTCAATGTCTCTAATTGTTCATTGTTTTTTGTGTACTTATATCTCTCTTAATGCGGAATTGCCAAGGGAGTATAGAGAAGTATGGCATGGTTCCATTGTTGAACTCTTTACAACTATGTGCTTTTAGTTACCATGTCTCATACCTTAAGAGTTCATCTTACTGTAAGGTATGGCATCAATAATGTATGATCTACAATCTTGGGTTCATCCATTCATGAGAACATGGCATTGTATAACTTTTTTGGGTACGTGGTTTTAAGATGTTTTAATATTTTCTAGTATATGGATCGTACTGACAAATGGTTTCCATCTAGGTGCTAAGAAGTTTGGGCAATCTTATAGCTGGTGATTCACAGACAACCCATGCTGCCATTGTTCCTGGGCATGAAGTCACAGGCCAGTGAACTACCCCCTGCTTCTTTGATGGGGAATTTAATTCTGATCGCATATTTATTTAAGACCTTTTTTTAATAGTAAAAAGAAGACCATTCACTTATGTATAATGATGACATTTTCAGGAAACATCATAGAAGTCCTGGTGAAATGTTTGAACAGTGAGCACCGGGTCCTGAAGAAGGTATATCAGCTTGACAGCTTGTCTTTAATGTTATGAGATGGATCTTATTATGACTCGTACTTATTCAAAGTTCAACCATTAATGTAGGAAGCAGCTTGGGTGCTATCTAATATTGCGGCTGGTTCTATGGAACACAAGCAGTTGATATATTCAAGTGTGGCGGTGCCATCGCTATTACGCCTTCTTTCCACAGCACCATTTGATATAAGAAAGGAAGTAGCATATGTACTAGGAAACCTCTGTGTTTCTCCTATTTCACCTACAGAAGGTGACGGAAAACCAAACCTGATTCTGGAGCACCTGGTTTCACTTGTTGGTAGAGGATGCCTTCCTGGTTTCATTGATTTGGTTAACTCTGCTGATACTGAAGCTGCCAGACTAGGACTGCAATTCACCGAACTGGTAAGGAGACATCTTTTTAAATTAGGAAGTGAATTATACTTTTTACTTGTTGTCAAGTTTATATAATATGGTACATTGGAAAATTGGTTGTATTAATACCGAATGGTGATTTATTGGGTACTTTTCATTTCGATGTTGTATGTCGTGGTGTTGTACCATAAATTAGTGTCTACCGCTCCCAAAGAAGTCCTTGACAACTTACCCATGGTAAATGTACTTCCTCTTAAAAAAAGAAGTGAATACAAATAACAATTGTTAAATTACTTGTTCATGCAGGTTTTGAGAGGGATGCCACATGGTGAGGGCCCAAAGCTTGTTGAGAAAGAGAATGGGATTGAAGCAATGGAAAGGTTTCAGTTCCACGAAAACGAAGACTTGAGAAATATGGCAAATAGTCTGGTGGATAAGTACTTTGGGGAGGACTATGGGCTTGATGAATAGGCAGAAAGTGATGATGTAATGTTGTAAGTGATGTAAAATTTTGATGATGAAGTGGTTTCTCGTTAAATGCGAGAAAAAGGAATACAAAGCTTCTTGTTTTTTCTTGTTTCAAATTTCTGTTGTCTTTTATCTTTTGATAAGAGGGATTTCAATTTTCTCCACAACTTCTCTCCCCAGTTATCCTTTGATAATTTAAACATTTTCTGCTCTCAATGTGTATAAGTTGGAATTATAAATGTATCATTATCATTTTCTATTGTTAATCGCCCTTGTGATCTTGAATTTGTCTTTGATGGTGGTGACCATAGGCTCATAGCCATGGGCAGTGGAGCTTCTAGAAACTGTTTATGAATTTTCACATTCCTTTAAAAATAAAAAAAATAAAAAAAAATCCCATCAAAGAATGTGAGCGAAGAATTAATCCAGTGATATTTCTCTTTTTAGTGTTCGAAGATGTTCAAAGTTCGAATTTATTTTCTCCGCTGATAAAAGAAGGAAAGAAAATTTTAAAATAGGCCAATGCAATTTCAAGTAAATATTGGGGCCAGCATTGTAATTTTACAAAGTTAAAGGATGTCCATGTAATTTACGAAAAGCAACGATTTAGTACTAACACTGGCGGAGAAGAGCAAGGGTTTAACGACTCCTCATAGACCCGCAAATTCTAACAGAGCCTTTGCTTCACTGTCGCCAACTCGCCGCCTGTTACCTACAACGAATCAAAGAGGCTAAAGCTCATGGAAGAAGGCACTTCGTTTTTGTTCGCCGGCGTCAGCTTCAACCGGAAGAAGTTCGCCGTCGATTTCTCCAGATTCCAGGTCCGATTCTTCTCTTCTAGAAAACAAAAGTATTTGTATTATTATTTTCTACTCATTTGTTAATTTGAATTTTCAATTTTGATTCAGAAGAAGAAAGAGAGTGAGAAAACGATAGAAGATTTGAGCTTCCTTGAAATTGCAAAACCTGAAGCAGAACAGGAGGAGGAGGAAGAGGAGGAGACAGTGGTGCCTGTTAAGAAGAGGAAGCGGAAGGCGGAGGTTTCCGGTAATTTTCGCTTTTGGTGCTGAATTTTTATGCAATTGAAGCCCTAGGATTTGTGCTTATGATTTGTATGGTTTTGTGATGAAAATAGAGCCCGTGGAAGGAATCAGTGTGTTTAAGACCTCAAAATCAGCTAAGGCAGCGAAGAAAGAGATAGAGAAACCTCTCATTGAACGCTCCGAGCAGAAAAAGAAGTTAAATAAGCAACTTGAGGTTCTTGTTCTCTCCCTCAATCTTCTTCCGGATTGCTAATTTCTTTGTGTTCTTAAATTAAAGTTCATGATTTTTTCCTTTTCTTCATGATTCAGCGTGATTCATTATTGAGAAAGGATCATAACATTCATGTGTCCGGGAATAACATCCCTTCGCCGCTTGAGAATTTTTCGGAATTAAGCTCAAGGTATTCTTGTCTCTTTTCTTTTTCTTTTAGTAGTTTTTAGGTATGCCATGCATATATTGTACCATTTTTTGAGCTCAACATCAGAGAATTCTTTTGTAGATGATTTGTTGTTGTGAATGCTGAATACCCTTTCTTGTTTTTAGTTGTTGATCTACTAACCAATATGACTGGAAATGAGAATTAGTCTTGATTATTTACAGATATGGATGTGAGTCATATTTACTTCGCAATTTGGCTGAACTTGGATTTAAAGAACCAACACCAATCCAAAGGCAGGCTATTCCAGTCCTCTTATCTGTATGGTCTCTTATTTTATGCTATCCGCTACTGTTGTGGATTTTACTTTGTTGTTTTTTTTAAAAGAAATCACCAGTTGATTATGAAGTGCTTTAGTTTCAGCAGAACTTCAGCATGAGTTGACATCTGGTTTTAAAAGATGTTTTTATAATAATTATTGTATGCACTGATAGCGGTTTTGTCATCATTTTCTATTAGGGCCGGGAATGCTTTGCTTGTGCTCCAACAGGATCTGGAAAAACCCTTGCTTTTGTTTGCCCCATGCTTATGAAACTTAAGGTATTGCTCGCGCATTCAACTGTTTCTGCAAAATGTTGATGCTTGAGTTTCTCTGATGAAAGTTTTCCATATAACCAGCATGCATCTAAGGATGGCATCCGAGCTGTTATTCTTTGTCCTACACGTGAATTAGCTGATCAGACAACCAGAGAGTGCAAAAAGATGGCAAAAGGAAATAAATTCTACATCAAGTTAATGACTAAAGAGCTTGCAAGAAATTCTGATTTTTCAAAAAGACCTTGTGATATACTCATTTCTACTCCACTTCGTTTACGGTTGGCTATCCGGAAAAAAAAGGTTGATTTAAGCAGGTGCGTTTGATGAATTTATTCTTATTTTGTTCTTACAAACTCAAAGAGGCTGGTAGAAACAGGAAATCAATGTGTACAATTAATGATTTTGGTGCCAGAATGAGCAAATGAATTTGAAATGAATGACAAGACTAGTTAATCGCAAAAACCATGGATACATTGTTTTTTTTCCTCATGAGTTTTTTTATGTTGTGCAGGGTTGAGTATCTGGTGTTGGATGAGTCTGATAAGTTATTTGAGCTTGGCTTGTTAAAGCAGATTGATTCTGTGGTCAAAGCATGTTCAAACCCTTCAATAATACGATCCTTGTTTAGTGCTACCTTACCTGATTTCGTTGAAGAGCTTGCACGCACTATAATGCATGATGCTGTTCGAGTTATCATTGGCAGGAAGTAAGTTCGACTTTATGTTGTTGAAAATCTTTGAGTGGTTCCATTGACTTACATATTTCTTTGTACGTTTCATACAGAAATACTGCTTCTAAGACTATCAAGCAAAAACTGGTTTTTGCTGGAAGTGAAGAAGGGAAACTTTTAGCACTTCGTCAAAGCTTTGCAGAGGTATGCTTTTATTGTTTGTGCTATTGAGAAAAGCAAATAGAGGATCCTATTGATGATATGAAATACAGTTTTTTACAAGTCCTCATTATGTATCAAATAGTATTTTAAAGGGTACTTCGTACAATTTTGTACGTCGTGTTATTTAAATAAGGCCATTATCTGGTGTAGGTCCTGCCCTGGAATACACAATTGATAATGGAGTACAAGAGAGGCAATTTTTAAAAATGCTATGGGCTCTAGAAGAACGTCCAAACTAGGAATTTTTTGCAAGATTTAACCAAATATTAGTTACTATGCGTGCACCAATTATCTAAGTTTCCTTAGCATGCTGCATATATCTTTTGTTAGTATAACACTTCCTGACTTTCAGTCGTATCAATTCGATCTGTTGACCAATTTCTTGTTATTGTTTTATCTTGTTAGTAGAGTCTGAATCCACCAGTGTTGATATTTGTACAAAGCAAGGAGCGAGCTAAGGAACTCTATGGAGAACTGTTGTTTGAGAACATAAGAGTTAGTGCCATACATTCTGATTTGTCGCAAACACAGGTAATTCTATACCATCTGTTTTCAGATGACCAGCTTTAACCCTAATATGGATTACTTGTGTCGGCCCCCATTATAATTTGCATACCATTCCACTCAACATAAGTGTATAATAAATGAAAGAAAACTCTTAACTGATGGTCAAACCTGATTAAGCACTTGTTTTTCTGGCCTCACGTAAAAGGCTGGACCTGGATATCTGTGTGCCCTGGTGAGGTTTGTGTGGAATTAAGAAAGAACTTGAATTTTGACGTTGTGTTTCTTACATGTTCATGTTGCGTTTGAATTCCAATTCCATTACTAGTACTTGGGCCCATGTAATGTTTAGTCATTTATAACTGTATATCATTAGCCCACGTTAATATACTATAGTATTTCTATATACTTGAACAGTAATTTCCATCTCCTTTATGCTAATTCTTGAATGGAATACAGCGAGAAAATGCTGTTGATGACTTCAGAGCTGGAAAAACATGGGTTTTAATTGCCACTGATGTTATTGCTCGCGGTATGGATTTCAAAGGTGTCAACTGTGTGATTAATTATGACTTTCCAGATTCTGCTGCTGCTTACATTCACAGGATTGGTATGTCTCTCCTTTATCCCATCGAATGTAACCTATGTGAATAAATTTGGGAAATGTTAAAGCTTATAATGATAAACAATTTATTTTAGACAAGAAATTTATAGAAAATTAATATCATGAATACTTTCTGGAATGTATTGGGAGAAAATTTAGTTGATAATTAGTTTAAAAACCCGTATAACAAATATGATATAGGTTTTGGGGTTTGTTAGATTCGATTTTTTTTGGTTGATTCAACCATCAGTACATCATTTGCAGAGTTTATTAATCAAATTGAAGCATTTCTCTTTTTTACTGGCCTGATATTTAACTCTGAAATTTATTGCATGAATATCTGTTGCCTATGTTTTGCAACTACTCTTTTATTGTAAATGCTTTACGTAGTTACTTGGTCATATTACACTTTTTCCCCCACAGAAGTAGTGCAAGGCTACTTCATGTTATTGAATAAACTAGTTGATTTGGTTTTTGGGGAAAGAATTTATGGGGTCATTGAATCTGAGTTTGTAATTTTCCATGAAGGTCGATGCGGAAGAGCAGGGAGGAGTGGAGAAGCTATTACTTTCTACACAGAGGCAGATATTCCATATTTACGGAATATAGCTAATGTGATGTCCGCATCAGGTTGTGAGGTTCCATCTTGGGCCATGGCCTTGCGCAAACAGAAGTGGAAAAAGCACCGTCCCGGAAGAGAATCAATATCGACTCAACCGAAAGATGAGCAAGAATCTACCAACGAAAAAAAGAAGAAAGATGGGCAAGAATCTACCAACAAAAAAAAGAGAAGAAAGATGAGCAAGAATAGAGCAATTGTCGGAGCTAGGGAGTTATCTTTAGTCGACAGTTCCAAAACATAGATTTCTTGTAAACCAGATTTTGCATTTTTTGACTTCGAGGCAACCTTTTGTTATAGATGAATTTCATTGGCAAAACGGGATGATGATATTTGTTATTGGCTATTGGAGAGTTGGGGATACTGTTACGGATGATAATGTATAACGATTTTTATTTACAAATTGAAGTTGCAAACAAAATTGATCCATTAAACAAAAGGGTCCATTAATAGTTGCAAACTATTAGATGCTAGTACATCCATTAAACAGTTGTAGAAGAACCAACACAAGTGAGATAGTCAACTCAACCGGGTAAAACAGTGCATGTCCTTGTGGACTTATGACACTGACGGTAATGTCCCACCTGCACATGTCGTCCCCAACCAAGCATCTTTCTGAAGTTCATAGTTTTGAGCTTTGAACTTTGGGAACCAGAAAATCTATCTTATTGATATGCAGCATTAATCGACTGATGCAATCTTGTGTAGACTAGAACTTTCAGATGATCCTGGTATCGCTTTCCTTCGTTTTTGGAAACACTAGATATAAGTTTAACTTCAAGTTTGTTACTTGAAGCCTACGCCTGAAGTGGGTCATAACCATCATCCAGCATCTGCAACCACAACTCTTCTAGCATTGCATATATTTTACCCCTCTCAGGATGCAGACTATCTTCAACCAAAAATACATGGGTACTATCCTTAACCTCAATCCAGCTCTGACCTGGAACTTTCCTAACATCCCTTTCTCTCATCAAGTTCCTCAATCTGGCAACTTCAACCCAACTTCCAGAAGAAGCATGGATGTTGCAAAGTAACACAAGAGCAGCAGAATTGGAGGGATCTACTTTTAGTATGTTCTCTGCAGCTCGTTTTCCAATCTCAACATTCCCACGGGTTTTGCAGGCAGCTAGTAGAGTCTTCCATACCAAAATATCCGGTTCGAATTCCATTTGCTCGATGAATGCCTCTGCTTCATGTAAGCATCCAGCACGAGCAAGTAAGTCAACCATACAAGAACAGTGCTCTCTTGTCAGTACAATTCCATGTTCGGCTTCCATTGTCTTATACAATTGCCTCCCTTCTTCTACCAACCCAATATGACTGCAAGCAGTAAGGACACCCACCAGGGTAACTTCATTTGGTTTTATACCCAATCCTTTCATTGTTTTAAAAAGTTTAAGAGCTTCCTCTCCATATCCAAATTGAGCATAACCCACAATCAAACTACTCCACGAGACAACATCTGGATTCTCCATCAAACCGAAGAGATTTTGGGCACTTCCAAGTGATCCACATTTTGTATACATGTCAATCAATCCATTGGTGATAGTAACATCAAGCACAAGGCCACTTTTTACAGTAAAGCAATGAATCTGATTCCCAACCTCTAGAGATGCTATATTTGCGCATGCTCCAATGACATTCTTCAAAGTAATATAATCAGGCTTAATTTCAGAACTACGCATTAACTTCAACAATCTGAAAACTTCTCCAGCCTGGTTGTGTTGCATACATGCGGTAATAATAGCATTCCACGAAACTGAATCAGTGTGGTTTCTTATATCTTCAAACACAATAAACGCATCATAGAGATTTGAGCACTTTGCATACATGGTTAACAAAGCGTTGCACACAATAACAATACCATCAAATGCCCTTTTGATAATGTAGGAGTGAACCTGCCTACCCTGATAGAGTGTTGAAGGGCTTGTGCAAGCAGAAAGTATGGAGAGAACACTAACTTCGTCAGGGACCAGTCCCTTATGCCGCATCTGAGAAAATAACAATATTGCTTCATTAGCATCTCCACCATTGGAAAACCCAGAAATAATTGCATTCCAAGACACTAAATCAGGCCTCTCTATCTGATAAAATACTGTTCTTGCGGATTCTAAATACCCACATTTTGCATACATGTCACAAAGCGAGCATCCAGCAAAAATGTCTCTCCCCAAACCAAATTTTATGCACATCCCATGCATCTGCTTTCCATATTCTGGTTGAAGAAGGCTGCTACACGCACTGAAAGCACTTCCAAATATAAACTCGTTTGGCTGGTAAGCACCTTCACAGAGCATCTCTTTGAAATGACCCAAAGATTCTTTGTCATAACCAAGTTGGGAAAACCCTGCAATCATTGAGCCCCAAGAAATTAAGTCCTTTGTTTGAACATGAGAAAATACATCAAAGGCATCTGCAATTAGACCAAACTTTGTGTACATTGAAGTAAGGGCATTCTGTGCAATAGGGTGAGAACCAGTTTCAGATTTAAGAACATGAGCATGCACTTGTCTCCCCAACCATGCATTGCCCATACCAGAGCAAGCTTTTATTATGCTTCCAAATGTGAAGTGGTCAGGCCTGCAACCTGATCTCAGCATTTCAAAATACAATTCAATGGCTTTATCCTCTTGCTTATTCTGTGAGTGCCCAGAAATCAGTGAAGTCCAAGAAACCACATTTCTCTCGGGCATTGCATCGAAAACCTTTCCTGCATCCTTGACTGACCCGCATTTTCCATACATGTTAAGAATGTGATTATGAAGAATAATGTCTGGCTCACATTTGGATGCCAAAATATGATCATGGATTTTCCTACCATGGTCAAGAGACCTTAGAAACGAGCAAGCAGAAACCAAATCGGCATAAGTGCTGGGAAATATTTGGAAATTGGTGTTCCCTTCCAAAAATTCAAATGCTTGAAGAGCTTCTTTGTAAAGCTTTTGCCTGCACAGGGAGCTTATGTAGTCATTGCTACACTGTTGGTTCTTGAACTTTGGTAAAAGAGTCGAAGGTAGACTTGGCTGACTATAATGGAATGTCAACGGCAGTGGGGCTTTGAATCTTTTCATCATGATCAAAGGAGGACAAAGATTTTCTCTCTGTTTTTAGCTCTGATAAAAATAACAGGTTCACTCTCCGTGCACCCAAATTTAATCAGAAACTGAACACAAAAAAAAAAAAAAAACCATATAAGCTCAACTCAGCAGACCCACTCAGTAAGCGCTAATTAATGGTTTCTTCAAATGTCAGGAATGTGTGGTAGAATTTTTATCAGCAAACCCATAACAATGACATAGGTCCATAATCAAAAAAACATCATTAACATCTTGTCTCTCAAATGAGTGACCAATTGAGCTTGGACTTTCAATTAATCCATCATTAACAAGGGTCCTAATCCTCCTAAAATTCTTGATGTTATGAAGTGAAATATTCTTCTGTCTTGCAAAATTCTTACGACTCATAACACCACGTTTTACTTTGGATGTTATGTCATATGTGAGTCTTAGACATCTGTCCCTTGTCCTCATCAACCTTGTGACTCATGATTATCATCGGATTAATATCATTATTATTTTCCTTGAACATTTTTCTGTCACACCAAACAGAAAACCAGTATAATAAAGAAAAATCAAATTTGTTCCCATTTTTTAAAATGGTATTAATAATCCAATGTTTAAACACACCTTAAACAATTTTGTTTACTAGTTCCCTGTGGCTTGGAACCACACGTTTGAATTTCATCAACTTAATTAACATTTCCCATAATCCGAAAGCATACAGCTCAAATTCTGAATTACCACAACATGGATCAGATCATTCAACCTTGCAGACTTTCCTAGTCACTTTGATCCCTTTTTTTTCTTTTTCTTTTTTCTGTTATTTGTTTATGGTATTGGTAGGCTCCAAATTACAAACCAAACCCAAAAACAAGAGCAATCGGTTGAATTTTGATACCAATTAGTTGATAGGTAACATCCCAACAACTATTTGGTGCAGAGACAGCAACTCAAGCCCTCACTTCTATTTCTCTCCAACTTTCTTTTACTTGAAGCGACAACAACATGTGAAGCAAATTCCTCAAAAATAAAAACAACGCACTTTGTGTTTGCCAGTACCAATCATAAGGAAGTTAGCTCTTTTTTTTTTCTTTCTAATAAATAAACCCCTTTTCTGCAGAACCCAACCTGATCTAAATGTTCAAATATAAATTCCCACCTTATATATATTTTACTGATATACTAATTCTATATAGCCTATGACCAAAACCCACCAAAATTCAGTAACCATTGTACCAAATTTAATAGCTTTAAGCCTTGAAAACCAGCTGGTCTGGTTTTAGCTTTGAAGAAATGGGGATCACAGAAAGATCAAAGAAGAGGGTCCAGCTATGGAAGAAAGCTGTGGTCCATTTTGCTTTGTGTTTTGTCATGGGGTTCTTCACAGGATTTGCTCCAACAGGTAAGGCTTCGATTTTCGCTAGACCTGCTGTGATCTCCTCAAATATATCAGACCACCTTTCGCCGCGGCCAGTAGAATCGCCTCAACAAGTAGCAGCAGACGTTAACAGAAGTTTGATGGCAGAGACACCAATTGTGGCAATGGCAGCTGCCCCTGCAAGGCCTAAAGAGCACACCGAAAACTCGAGATTCATATCAGAGAAAGAACAACAAGAAGAAGAAGAGAAAGAACCCAAGTTGACACCAAGAAGGTTCATAATCATTGTGACTCCAACAAGCACAAAAAACAAATTTAAAAGTGTGCTTTTGAGAAGATTGGCTAACACTATAAGATTGGTTCCTCAGCCATTGTTGTGGATTGTGGTGGAAGCAAAAACAGAATCAAATGGAGTGTCTGAAGCTCTCAGGAAAACAGGGATTATGTATAGGCATTTGGTTTTCAAGGAGAATTTCACAGACGCAGAGGCGGAAATGGATCATCAGAGGAACATTGCACTTAAGCACATTGAGCAGCACAAACTTAGTGGGATTGTTCACTTTGCTGGCCTTTCTAATGTCTATGATCTTGGCTTCTTCGACCAGCTCAGAGAAATTGAGTATGTAAATTCTTAATTCCTTCTTTTTTTTCTTTCGTTCAATTAAAATTCTTTAGCTATGAATTTTGCTTAGCTTTATGATCTTACATTCTTTTTTTTCTTGGAAGTAAGAACGTATGGTTCTATGGCTGGAGGGATGGAGGTTTCAAAGTTTTGAGTAGCTTTTAAGAGAAAAAAAAAATGTTTGGGTATGATTGCCGGAAAAGGGTAAAAAAGTATCCCTATGGACTAACAAGTTGTGATTTGTGAATTTTTTTTTGGACTTTACCAATATACTAAGACGCATGCCTAGTTTTCTCATAGTGGGATCTATATACATTAACGGTTGACAATTATACATGCGCATGTGGACGACATATGTTGGAACTTCTCAACTAACTATACTAAGACATATTGCTAAAGAGGGAAAATTTGTCTAATCATTTGATTTTGACTCAACTATATAATTCTCTAGTTTATTAGTTAAGCAAAATGGAAAGATTAACTACATGATTGGTATTAAAAAAATCCTTTGATGCAATGGTGAGGTAATAGAAACTTATTGAAAGAAAGAATCTTTGGGTTATTAAACAATGCTTCGTTTGTACATTTGTAGGGTTTTTGGGACATGGCCCATGGCACTACTTGCAGCAAACAGAGAGAAAGTGATCATTGAAGGACCTGTGTGTGATTCTTCACAAGTCATAGGATGGCATCTGAAGAAAATGAACAACCAAACAGATCCAAGACCTCCCATTCACATTTCAAGTTTTGCATTCAATAGTTCAATTCTTTGGGACCCTGAGAGATGGGGTCGCACTTCATCGCTTCAAAGCTCCTCTCAGGTATTCATTCCATCTAAATTTTTATAAGTATAACAAGTCCATCATCCATGCATGAGGTTAAATGTTGCATTATCTCGTAGTGTAGTTTTCTCCGGTTTCAAATTAGAATTGCTATTTATATGAAATCGTGCATGCATATAAATAGCATCTTAATTCACAGCCTGATAATATAACATGTCTTATAACCCTTAATGTTTTTTCTTATCTTATCCTGTAAAAAGTGGAACTTTTTGACATTTAGTACCTACACCACGCAAACATATATCATATACTTAATCAAAAAAAGTCATTATCATAAAGGAAATATGTCATTGATATGGTGCAGCTGGGTCCTGTCCTGTCACACCAACCTGTTAGAATATTTCTTCCCTTTGAATAAATAAAATGGTTTAGTAGAGGTTTGGCAAACCTCCAACCTTTTTTGAACCATTCCTTTACAAAGACTTGGATGAAATGTCACGAAGCTTACACTCTTCAATTAATTAGTCATGCTTAAAACACAAAGTACAAAAGATTATAAGAACGAATAAGATATCTAAACCAGTCGTATCTATAAGCATATGTTATTGACCAAATTATATATATATATATATATATATTTTATAGAAAAAAAACATTGTGAGCTCATGTTCCTTTGAAAGCTGTTTTCCATACAGAATTCAATCAAATTTGTGAAAGAAGTGGTTCTTGAAGATGAGACAAAACTGAAGGGAATCCCACCAGAAGACTGTTCCAAGATCATGCTTTGGTCTCTTCGTTTTCATGCTGCTGGAGGAGCCACAACCACCAAACGCCAAATCAATCAATGAAGAAGGCAAGTTTTAGTCGGTGGGAAACTTACCAAAAGAAAATAGAAAGAAAATACTCGATCATTTTGTTTTTCTTTGTCGTGTAATTGTTATAATTTTGTTCATTCTCTTCTTTAGTTTTGTAATAGGTTTTTACACCTCCAGTACTTTCTTGTTACCAAAAAAATATAGCTTAAAACCATTGAATCCATGTTATACGAGTTACCTTTGTTCCAATTATAGCAACCTGTCAACTTGGATATTCTTTTATTTTATTCTTTTGGGTATATAAAATATCCTCTCTTCGCAAACGTGGGTTATACCAGTTGGTTGACAGTGTATCTGCCCCTTGCACCCGAGTTTGAACTCACTTTCCGCACATTAGAATAGTTTAAAATATCGCTCTTGTCTCAACAACAACAAAATCCTCTCTTTCTTTTTGTGTGTTGTTTTTTTAAAGATATTTCCTTTATGTGCTCGTGACTGTGGGTTGTAAAGAAGTAAAGGCTTGGCCCAACCCAGCGGAATAGACATTCATTTACACCCCAAAGTTGTCTCTGGACATCCAATATGAAAAATTAATTAATTACGGCAAAAGCATTTACAAATTCAGTAGAAAAAGTGAACAAATAGGAAACAATGAAGAGAAAAATGAGGAGGAGGAGGCAGCGGCCAACACTCCTCCCATTGGCTTGGGAGAGAGAAAGACCCTTAAGCCATTGCTTTTTGCATTGTGGAGTATATTGTTGGATCTCAAAATTAATTATAGTGTAACCGGAACACTCATAGATCAATAATTCACATTATTAAGCCACCAAACCAACTCAACTTTTAATTAAAAAACAATGCAGGAATCAGATTCCAAAAATCACCAAAAAATAAAGTTATTAGAGAAAGAAAAAATACCAACATGTATCTTTACTTCCGTGACAAGAGTTCGTCTTACTTCTTTAATTTCTTTCAAGTTTATGCTTCCTTTAAAAGAGCAACCGAAAATACAGTTTTAGTTTTCATGCTTAACTACATTTTGCGTTTCAAATTCAATCAACATGCAAGGCATTTGAAATGATCCTTAACGCGTTATGCAGCATGATGAACATGTTGGGTTGCTAACAAACATGTCACTTTCTAAGTCGGATTAATTATTTTAAAGCAAATGGGGGGGTCCAATCCTCAACCAGCTTGAATACTAATTTAATTGATTAGTTGTGAGTTTTAAAATGCAAACCACACAATCGGACACTCTTATTTGGCCTTCCTAATAGTAATAACACAATGGAGGAAGGAAGCTTCCATTTCCTAAGGAAGCCAACAATACATATTTATTTCCTGGAAGGCCAACAATATAGATATTTCAATATTTTTCCAACAGTTACAGAAGTTTTTTATAAATTTTACATGCAATGTTAGAGTTGAGGGGATGACGGCCACTTCCGGTCAAAGTGTGACTCCGCTCTTAAGTATGTATGTTCATTTTTTTTGGTAACCAAAATTGATGGAAATCATAACTAGATGAAATTAAACACATTCACCATTCTCCTTTGCATGTAACATGTTTAATTAGCTCAAATTAATAATTTTACCAATTTGTATTTTAATACTATACAATAATAATAATCTCGAGTCTATTTTTTACTATAACAAGTGGTCTAAACGAGTATTTATCTCTTAGTGACATGGTGAATGTTCGATTTCTACCCTCCCCTTGCATGAATTTCATTTTTCTTCTAAATTTTTTAATTAATTGTGTAAATAATTATGCTTTTTGCTAATCATTCATCAAGCCTAAAAGATTCTCAAAATTATTTACCCAAAAAAAAAAACAGATTTACAAATTTGCTAGAATTGCGCGGTAGATGGTCTGTGAGAACAAAGAAGAAGTGAGAACAAAGCAACAGTGAGAAAGAGAGAGACAGAATTACCTGCGGTAAGGTCGTTACCCGTTACAGTGGGGAAGTGATGAACAGATCAGAAGTGTCGGAGGCAGAGCATCAGGACCTTACAGCAAGATAAAAGTCTTTGTTAAATCCGTGGGACCCAATTTGCAAAAACCCAAGATGTGGGGCCCAGACTAGCAAAACCCAGCTGGTCTTCTCCATATCATATTCTTTGCCACCAATCCTTGAAATGTTCTTGTCAAGATCTAATTTTTCTTTTCCCTTTACAAAGGGAAAGACATAGGAGGGCAGTTGGCCTATTGCCTGTTGCTGATACCCTTGGGAGTCTTCGTGTCTCTTAAAATCTTTTTGTTTTTTGTTTGGTGGGAAAAAGTAAGAGGAGGAGGAGGGCCATCTCTCTCTCTCTCTCTCTCTCTCTCTCTCTCTCAAGGCAACAAGCCATTTGAGATCTGCCACTTTGTCTACAGGGTAATGCCTTGATTTGCTCATTCCTTGGTTCCCCAATTACTGGTTTTTCTTTTTGAATGCATTGTGGGCTGTTGTTGAATGCTGTGTTTTTTCATTGTAGTTCTTCTAGTTTTGGCATTGGGTTTCTAATTTTGGATAAAAGTAAGCAAGTTTAGCATCTGGGTGTTCTGCCATTTTGATTTCGAAGCTACCCAGTTGCTAGTTGAACTTGACAATTGCAGTTTTTTCAATTTCACTTCATTGTGGGTTGCTGTTGAACATTATTTTTCGTTGTAATTGTTCTACTGTTGGCATACTAATTTTGGATTAAATTTAAAAAAAAATTTAACATCTGGGTTTTCTGCCAAGTTGATTTGGAAGTTAACCCCAGTTGCCAGTTGGACTTGATAATTGTGAGAAATTTTCCTTTCTGATTGCTTAAAATTTTACTTGCATTGAGCAGAAAACTTCTACTCAGCTATGGCAATGATGTAGCTTAATTAAGTGGATTTTCTTTTTGTTTCCTTTGCTTACAAGGGTAGGAATTTCTGTACATTCTATTTTCCATAGCTTTATAAATGTTCAAACACAGGAGATTTCTTTCCTTTTCTCGTTCCCCAAGATTTTCTTCACTAAATTGATTTGAGCATTGTAAATGCTGGTTTTCTAGGGACGTGCCGTGTACGATTTCTCATATTCTCTTTTTTTCCACTAATCTGTACAATTAGAAAGGGCATTAACATTTTTCTATGGAATTGATTTTGTGGAATTTAAACTCCACAGGGGGTTCAATTAGAGGAATGATAAGGAGATGGGGAGGAAAGGAAATTGGTTTTCTTCAGTAAAGAAGGCTCTGAGCCCCAAGTCCAAGGAGAAGAAAGAACAGGTTTGAATAATTCCCATTTGGCCAGCAGTAAGCGTGTTTTGTTATATTTTCTGTTATGAGTCTCTGATGTTTTTAGTTAACTCTTTTTCTTCAGAACTCAGATAAACTAAAAGAGAAATGGTCTGGAAAGCAAAAATACCCGGAATCCGAGTCTACCTCTTTTCAACCTGCCACATTGCCACCTCGTCCTCAACCGGAAGAGGTGAAATTGACCAATGTGGAGAATGAGCAGAATAATGATGCTTACTTTGTTGCAGTTACCGCCACTACTGCAGTGGCTGAGCCTGCAGTTTATGTGGCTCCTGCAACTCAAGCGGTTGCGCAGGTCGTCAGACTCCCTACGAATACTCAGTATGCTGGAAAATCAAGGGAGGAAGTGGCAGCAATCAAGATTCAAACGGCATTTCGAGGATACCTGGTATGAGTTTATGAATTCATATCTTGGTCTTTGACATTTTTTATGTCAGTGTATATAAGTTGATGAATGGATGCTAACACATAACCTGCAGGAAATATTTTGACACAATATGAGTTGATTTCTGAAATTTTCAGGCGAGAAGAGCATTGAGGGCTTTAAGAGGGCTGGTCAGGCTGAAGTCATTGATTGAGGGATCTGTTGTTAAACGGCAAGCCACAAATACCCTTCGATGCATGCAGACTCTATCTCGTGTGCAATCTCAGATACGTTCCAGAAGGATTAGGATGTTGGAGGAGAATCAGGCTCTCCAAAGGCAACTCCTACTAAAACATGCAAAAGAGCTTGAAACTTTGCGGGTCTGTTTTATTACTCTTAGTTTTTACCAAATCTAATTTTTTGTCATTTGGATTCATGCAATTTATTTCCCTAGTATTTGAAAACCTCTGAACTGTTTCGGAGACAAATTCCACTGGCTAGGTTTTAACTTGAACCCCAAGTTCCAAAAGTTTCATTTATGAATTAAACTTAAAAGTTGGTTTCAAATTATTCCTTTTGCTGGTGGCAAATGCAAGTTAGATTTTTCATTGTTGACTCGCCGTAGTTAAATGGGACAATTGCAAAGGTTGAAATCAAAGTTCAGATTCCCAAACAGTTTCTTATTTGGATCTTTATTGAGATTACTTTTCATCCAGAAGAACCTCATTTAGTCGTTTAACTCATTTTGAAAATTGGTACAGCTTGGGGATGAATGGGATGATAGCATACAGTCAAAGGAGCAAGTTGAAGCAAACCTATTAAGCAAGCACGAGGCAGCAATGAGAAGGGAAAGAGCACTTGCTTATGCATTCTCGCATCAGGTATTGTAATCTATAAGATAAATGAATTGAAAAGAGGGAGGAGTAGCTTATGCATTTTATTCTGTGCCAAATTATGGCGTAATGATGAAAGTCATAGGGACAAAATTCAACTAGTTATGTTACTATGCTTTTTGACTATTCATGAGTGTTTTTTATATCCCTTTGGGTCTAACTCCTGGATCACTGCACAGAAAAACGGGAAGAATTCTACGAAATCTGTAAACCCAATGTTCATGGATCCAAGCAATCCCACCTGGGGTTGGAGCTGGTTGGAAAGGTGGATGGCTGCCCGGCCTTGGGAGAGTCGTGTCATAATGGATAAAGAAATGCAGGACGACCATGCATCAGTAAAGAGTGCAAGTCGCAGTATTTCTGCTGGAGAAATTAACAAGTCTTATGCTCGCTACCTCCTCAATTCTGATAAGCAGTCGCCAACAGCCAGTGAAAAGCCAAGCCATCCTGGATTTCGGTCCCCTTCAACTCCTTCCAGGTCAGCTTCCAAAGTAGCTCGAAAGTTAAAGCCAGCTGCAAGCCCAAGGGGTAGTAGGGTGCCGGATGATGACACAAAAAGCATGGTGAGTGTGCAATCAGCTCAGTTTAGGAGGCACAGCATTGCTGGCTCATCTGTGAGGGATGATGAGAGCCTTGATAGTTCTCCATCAATTCCAAGTTACATGGTACCAACTAAATCTGCAAGAGCCAAGTCCAGGTTGCAAAGCCCAGCAGAGAAGAATGGGATCACTGAGAGGGACTTACCCGAGTCTGCTAAGAAGCGGCTGTCCTTCCCAGCCTCCCCGGCTAGACCAAGGCGGCATTCTGGTCCACCAAAGGTGGACAGCAGTATAATTACAGAAAACAAAGTGGCCAACATTGGAGTGGAAAGCTAACTATGTTCAGCAGCAGAAGAGTGGAAGAAAAGCTGTTTCGTGAACTTGGGGAGTTCATGAAAGCCTAGAAGAGAAAGAAATAAAGGTCTATTCCATCTGTGAAATGAATTGTTAATTTCTTTGATTTATTATTCCTCAAAAGTTGGTGGTGTGGGGTAAAATTTGTCCCAGGGTTTTGCCATGCTGCAAGCTGTGGGAATTTGTTGTTCTTTATTTATATTTGTTTATTTGTATCTGCTATAATTATCATTGTGACAACATACCAGAACCCAATTCATAGAGAACTGATAGTGTTCTGTTGAATTTCTTGTTTTCTGGAATTGGTGAGTAATATATGTAATTTAATTTATGGATTATTGTTTATTTGGTGTTGGTCACTACCCTTTATAGTGCTTTTTATTTTCTAGGAAGATTTTTAGCTTGAAGTATTAAAAACAATATTAAACAAATAAACCACATTCGTATTGTTCCTTAGGTCGAAGTATAATTTTTAATGTGCTTTTTAAGTTCGTTTCTGTTTTTGTTTTATTTTTATTTTTCGGTAACTAGAAAGAAATTAGCAGATATTGCCATCTGAAGAAACAAACCCAACAAACAAAAATAATTAAAATAGCTTTGGCAAGAGATTTCTTTCTAAGTTCTAAAATTAAAGAGATAAAACTGTATTTTAAGAACAGCATTCTCACTCACTCCCTGGTCTCTACGCTGATACAGGGTTAACTTGTAACTTCCAAAGCTCCAACTAAAGTTCGAAAGTATTAAGGTAAATAAAGAAAAACTTCTCAATCCCAAACACATAAGGTGTTTCGAAAAACTTCTCAACACCACAGTTCAACATTTTCACTCTCCTGGAGCAGAAACGCCTTGCTTCAGTCTCTCCCTTTTCAGCTTCTTCTTCGACACCGGCTTCTTCTTTTTAGGGGGAACAGTTCTCTGAGCATACACGTAAAGTGCGTAGTTTCCAACCAGGAAAATCACCAGTAGTCCAACAACAACAAGCAACACTATCATTCCTGGGTTAAACCCTTTTGCAGCAGCCTGCAAAATCACCCAAGCAAATTACATTTCCTGACAGACAGACATACAAATGGAAAAAGTAAAACAAAAGCAAGGAAAAATGTCCAGGACTAGTGCAATACACCGATCAACATTTGCCTCAAGTACGCTGTTATCCCTACCTATTGTTGTGTTATTCATTTTCTTCATTTAACTGGATATTAAATGCATACCCTACATGGTAAAACCTAGCGAAGATGCGTTGGCATCCAAGATCCAGAACTAATTCAACTTGAGCGGAATTTTTTCCCCTTACTTCAAACTGGTTACATCCCACTCCCGACCCATGATATATGCATATAAAAACTAGTGAGGATTCCATTGGCTCTATTGCTTCAACAATTAAAAATGAAAAGGGGTTTTGAAAAAAAAACCTAGTTAAATATAACAGTTTCAGAACGTAGACTAATGACCATAAACTTTGCCTGCTAGGACCCTGTATTTGGAAGGAACTTTCTCTTCACAAGTCCGCATTAAATGCATAATTGTATTATGAGAACAAACAAATGCACAAAAACTGATTTGTTAGGAAACATTGCAAGTGGACTGAATTTTTTCACAGTTTCCTCGTTAATAAACAAAAGCTGGATTAAATCAAAGCTTGCTTAAAGAAGGAAATAATGATATTCAATCCCAATAAAGTCTTAAAATATAAGTCATCAAATATATATGGATATCACTTGGAAGAATGTCTCAGATTGACAAGCACATACATGCAATGCAACCCACCCGCCCAACTACAAACTTCGTAGCGACATAGAAAGTGACTCACAATTGCCAAGAAAATTTAGGGGGATATGGTGGATATCCAATATCCACAAAAACCAGCTATCAGCTGAGAGGAGGAGCCTAGACATGTAAGAACTACAGACACTAAGGCAAGCCATACTCGGTCTTAGCCTGACCCATCACATGAGTTGGTGAGACTCGAACCAATGCTTTGAGTTCAATACCACCAAAGCCACCCACTGGGTGGTTAGCTAAAAATATACATATGATATATCTAAATGGTAAATCTATTATATTGATAACAAAAAACCCAATTACATGCACATAGGTTCCACCTAATTACATGCATTTCAAGATAAAACGATTACAATCATTCCACCTAATTATGCAGACAGATTCCTTAGCATCTGAATCTCTGATCTCATTCATTGAGCTCACAGATAATTACAAGAAGGGAACAAAATGCATCAACAAGGAAATAAAGCATTTGCTAACAAAAGTCCCTGCAGAATTAAGGCTGTGCAAACGAGTTTCCAAATTCAATCATGAAAAAAGCTTAAAATCTGGATTTTTATCCGAGTTTTGGAAGACCAATTCTCAGATCACAAAAATCTTTTCCCAGGAAATACATTTCTATCTAATCAACCAAAACACAAAGCCAGAGAGCTAATATTCCAAACAATCTAGCCATGCATGCATAATATTCGATCAACAGAACCTCATAAAAGCTCAAAGTGAGCAATCTAAATTCCGATTTCACAAATACAACATCTAAAATTACAGCACAGATCAGCAGGAGATAATTGGGGTTCCTGTGAAATCATACCACGCCATCAAACGAAGGGGGGACCTTGTCCGCGAACTCGAACTCGTCAGCCATGGCTGTCCTATCGCTCTGAGCCTGAGACTCGAGAGATCCGGCTCACTGTATCAACTTTGGACCACAGAAAAGATTCCAGAAAGACTAAATACGAAGGGTGAGATCTGGTAACGTATGGAAGGGAGTTGGGTCTGTTATAATTGGAAAGTGAGGTGGTTGGCCCTATCAGATATGGCCTATTGGTTTGACTTTCTTCTATGATTGCCAATTTACCCATTAATGGGTTTTTTCTCATGTTCACATTTGGGGTTGAAATGGGCTTGGAATTGCTCATTGCGCTCAGTCCATTAACAACCAAAGCTTGGAGCTTGGAGCTTGGAAAAGGATGAAAGAGGATTGGAATTTGCAGGTCAGAGCTATTTGGGCTTCTATATGGATCTGTTAAAAGGCCGATAAATTTTTATGCATAGTTATGCCTCCGAAATTTTAATTTGAATCTCAGTTTGCATGAAGCTGTAAGTATGTGTTCCACGTTAACCAATTCCTTGAACTTCATCCATAAAATCCTTGTAGGTTGACATGGTGCCTAGATGGCCAAATACCCAATTAGAGTTTATCACAACTTTGTCATTAAACCCATTGGTTCTATTTCCACAAAGAGATAGAGGTTACATGACCAAATCCGAATCGACCTGTTTTTTATTTATAAATACAAGCAATAGTCTAAATTACAATAAGGAGATGAGTTTTTACACACACTACCAATATAACATGGGAATTCGAACATAAGACCACTAGATAACAAATCAACCGAATTCAGACATCTTGGACTTATTCGAACCCAATCTTAAAAAATGTATTCTTGTAACTACTACGGCACCCAAAACCATTGGCTAGATGGCACGTGATTCATAGGTTGTCTCCAAATCCTTCCCATCAAATACAAACATCACTTATCAAACTCAAAATATTCTTTAACCTTGGGGATGGCAAACAGAGTATGGTACTAGGAGCACATGGGTTGATATGGCGGAAACAATGAAACAAGGGCTACCCCACGGAAATTTCAAATCGAGTATCAAAGGTGGTTGGGAATGCTTCGCCCTCAAGCCTTAATAATGGCTCTCTTTTTAATTCTGGTAAGTCTCTGTCCTTCGGGAGAGGCCCATTGTCCTCTTAGCTGCCATAGCGGCCCACATACCACTTGGCATTTTATTTTTCTAACGCACCTAATCCATAAATTTTTCATGTATTTTAGCTCATTAGTTTCAGTGCTGACAAGATTCTTAGTGTTACACATGTTTAAACACAATTATATTAAATGGTCGGTAGAAGGCACAGTATCTAAGATTCTGGGCTCTCTGAATGCATGAACTGAACTGGTACGAATTTTAAAGGGTGCTTATTTATTTATCCAATTGCTGAATGCCACTTCAGCAAATGGGGATTTTGGCTTCGCTCTTCGTTTTCTGTAAATTCACAAAAAACAAAAAAGTTAAAAGTAGAGGTGGGTAATTTTTTATTACAGAGAGGTACAAATGTGATGTGGGAAAACACGAACCAGGTGAATTTTGGCAAAAGTAATTCAGAAAAGTACGTAGAGTAGTTAGTTTTAAACTTAAGCCCTTCATATTTGTTCAGTTCAGAGTTGAGACCAAAATATTTTTTAAAACTCAAACGGGCAGTTATTATTATTTATTATAAATAAATATGATCCCGACATGGTGAGCTGGATCGGGGCCACATGGAGGAGTTTTAGGCAAACAAGTGCCATGCAATTTTGCACGTCATGGTTGGTGGATTGAGGTTTTTACTGCTTTTACCATGATCCCATGTTGTCGTCACAGGTTACTAGCATTTATTTTCATTAAATTAAGGCTGCAAACAAAGCTTGATGGAAAGTAAAAAAGGTAAAGGCTCCATTGTGTGATTGTGAGCCACTTTCTCTTGCAGTAAGAGGCAGTAAACGGATAAAAACTAGTCGGGTGTGAAGAACAAAACAAACCCAATTATAGAAACATAATAAAAAAAAAGCAAGCTAAAAGTTGGAGAAGAAAACAAAAGAGAAAAGTGTGCCTTTAATTTGATGCAATTAGAGCTTGAAATGAAAGGGAAGAGTCCATTCATTGCATGATAAAATTATGAGATAATCTGGTCCTCCCTTGCACACTAGTACACCACACCCACCACCAGTCACTATGAAAGAAGAGTTTCCATAAAGCCAATAATAAACATGCATTCCTTTTCCTATGCTATACTTTACCAATCTCCTACTCAAACTCTATGGTTGTCCACTTTTGACTATAAGAATTGACATTGCTTGTCCAACAAAGCAATCCTATTCCCACCCACCTCTCCACAAAACCCATCGGGACGGTGTGACCGTTACACTGAAAAATAAATAAATTTCCGACTTCTTAAGTGTAATTATTTATGTGTACAAATAATTTAGTTAACACAAAATTTTTGCTGCTTAAGTTTGTGTCACTAATTACATACAAGAACAAATGAAATATATATATAATATATATCAAATTAAATATGCACCGTTAATTATGATTTAATCAGACGATGTGATCACCGCCGCCATGAAAGCTCAGTTCTGAGGAGGAGGTGGAGAGGGTGATCATGCCATTGCAGTCAGAAACACTGTCCTGCAAGCTCAACAGGAGATGTGAAGTGCTGAAAGTGGTGGAGGGTTTTGTTCTGGGGACAATTGGGACTTCAGCTTCCCCCACCAGCATTTGAACCACACCCCTCATGGTGGGTCTTGCAGAAGGGTCTGGGTGAGAGCAAGCCAGCCCAACCAGAAGCACCTTCCTCATCTCTCCCTCATCAAATTGGCCCTCAAGCCTTGGATCAGCCGCCATTAACAGCCTTCCTTCTCTGTGCAAACTCCACACCCACTCCACCAAATTACTACACACTCCCACTTTCCCCACGCCACTTACTTCTCTCTCAATTGGCCTTCTTCCACTGCCCACCTCAAGCACCACCGCCCCAAAGCTGAACACATCGGTTTTCTCAGTCGCCCTGCCGGTCAGCAAGTAATCCGGCGCCAGGTACCCCATTGTTCCGGCCGCCACCGTGGCGTCTGGCGACTTATCGTGCTCGATTTGCCTCGCCAATCCAAAATCTCCCAGCTTGGCATTGAACCCTTCATCCAGCATTATGTTGCTGGTCTTAATGTCTCTGTGGATCACCTGGTTTTCACACTCTTGATGCAAATAGGCCAGAGCAGAGGCAACCCCAAATAAAATCTTTCTCCTGTGAGGCCAAGGCAGAGGCGTTCTTGCCTCAAACAAGGCCTTGTCGAGACTCCCATTGGGCATCAAATCATACACTAACAAAATTTCACCTTTCTCATGGCACCATCCTTGAAGCCTCACCAAATTTCGATGCCTGAGAGTTCCAATTATAGATAATTCCGACAAAAACTCGTTTTTCCCCTGGCTGCTGTGGCTGCATCTCTTCACTGCAACAATGTCACCTGTTTCTGGCAATATACCTTTATAGACAATTCCAAAAGCGCCATGCCCAATAATTCTATTGGCATTGAAGCACTTGGTGGCTGCCTTGAGCTCCCTATAAGTGAACTCCTTCGGCATTTTGATGACATCCGAAGCAAAAGAATTATCTGATTTCCTGACATGTTTGAATTTCTTAGAGTAAACCCAGATAAACACACCGGCAAACAGAGCCAAAACGAAAGCCGAAGCCGTCACCACGCCAGCTACAGCTCCTGGACCTTCTCTGCAGAGGTGGTTATGGCAAGAAGAAGACTTACTGTTCTTCTGATTCTCACTGCTAGTGTTACTAGACACCGAGGACCCACTTGGAGGCATTGAAGGCGGCGGAGATTTAACCGAATTGGCAGTTGGGTTCATCAGAGTGGTCGTCGGAGGCGGCGGAGGTGGTGAAGAAGACCCAGATGGCGAAAGCATCGAATCGAAGACGAGCTGAAGCTCCACCAGTCGACGCTGTGAATCTCCGTGCTGCCTTGGGTCGACCCGGAAAAACCCACGTACATGAAATCGCTGACGTACTGGCCCAGATCGAGCGAGTAGGACAAGACCGGGTCTCTGGGTTTCAGATTCGAGTACGAGACCGAGACGTTGATGACCCGACTCGACCCGTCGTACTCGATCCACGAGTTCACCAGGTCGCCGCTCTTGAGATCGACATCGATGGAGCTCAGATCGCCGACACGTGTCGACACCATGGAGTTCAGATCCAAGCCGACGTGGTTGCTGTTGATGTCCTTGAACTCGACGTCCATGAGTGTGTCGAACTCTACGGCGACGAAACCCGACCCGGGATCCGAGCCCGCCTCGAGTCCGAGGAAGCCGCCTGCGTCGCCTAGCTCGGCGTCGTCGGGGGCGATGACGAAGGCGAGGCCGCCACCGATGGAGGAGGGGTTGAGGTTGGTGATGGAGAAGGAGAAGAATGTGGAGAAGCTCGCCGGAAAGGGGGAGGAGGGTTGCCGGAAGCGGACGGGCTTGGAGTAGAGGACGCGGCCTGCGCCGGAGGTGGGGACCGCGAGGTCGCGGGTGAGGCGGACGCTGCCATTGTTGAGGTGGGCGTCGCCGATGAGCTTGAGGCTGCTCAGAGTCAGGGTCCCGAAGTCGAACTCAGTGGCCGCATTCGTAATAACAAGGAAGAAGAAAGGCAAAAAGACAACGAGTGAGAAAGTTGAGCAATGAAAATCCAACATTATCAGTGATGAGCAGCCATCGGAATTTTCTGTGGTGCTAGTGGAGGGTTGAAGAAGATGAGATGAAGAAATTTATGAAGTGAAATGAAATCACGGGGTTTTGCGTGAGGAGAGAGAGAGAGAGTGATGGGGAGGTTGTATTCTTTGCCTTAAAACAGAACAAAGCTGGGGAAGCAAACAAGGAATACTAATGGGGAGAGGAAGGGGGTTGCGGGGGATACAGAATCCAAAGGAGACAGGTGGGTGGGCATTGCGCCACGTGTCCCTTCGTAACGGTTATTTTTTCGGTGATCGTAGATAAAGCTAGGCTTTCTTTTACTTTTTGGCGTTGAGCTCGCGCCACTAGCTTTTACGGGAAATTTCTGCTTCGCACGTAACGACAATTTGTCACGCTTTTAAAACCAATTAGTTGCTTGATGACAGTCAATAACGTGAGCTAATTGTCAATCAGTAATGTTAATTAATATGCTTAGCTAAAAACTGTCTGCTAATTCCATTATTTGTCATGGAAAACTTGTTAATTAGTGATGATTAAGCCAATGTTAAATAGTGACATAATAATATCTAGTACAGCCCAAAACATAGAAGTCTATGAAAATTTGTATTGTCATTTTCTCGGCACAATCCTTACTAATAATGCGACTTATGTAGTAGTAATATCGGGTACAAATGCGTGTGTGTGTGTCAACGACAACGATATATACAATAGTGACGGTGTGTAGCAATGGTGATGGTGGTGGTAAGTATGGCAGAGTTGTAGGTGATGGGAGTTAACGATGACTACAAAAGGCAACAACATTACTAGTATAGTGTGAGAGTGGCGATGGCTCAAGTCTTATGTTAATAGTGTAATGAAATGTTCTATAGATCTCATTTATTGGTTCCTCTCGACCTTTTTTTCCTTATGATAAGATGGCAATGACGACTTATTGTTGTTTGTAGGATATATGATTATAAGATTTCTGTATTTTTTGGATTGTTTGTTGTTTTGGGTCTGTACTTGGAGTCGGGTTTTTCTTTTCTTCTTTTTTGTTGAGCTCTTATTTTTCCTCCTTTGATTTTGTATTGGGTTTTTTGTAATCTCTGCTTGATAATGACGCGTGTATTCCTTCAAATAAAAATAGTGTACCATAATTGGAATATTTTTTCTTATAATGCTATTGTTTTAGGATTTGACAACAACGCAATCTTTTCGAAAAACGTACAAATCTTTAGTTTTCACATGTTGAATATAAGCTTCACATTCACACCCTTATATTTGTACCATAAATTTTCTAATTTCTCTTTATTTATGTATTTATTTTTTGCCTTCTTTCTCACCTCCGTTTTTTTGACGGGAAATCAGCACGTCATGTGTAAGTTGACTGTTGAGCACGCATGACATACGCGGCCCGTTGGGGCATATACAGCACACTGGCCACGTCACCTTCATCATGCTTCCACATAACCACACCACACGCCTTTAGGGTTGTTCCATACTTCCATTCCTATGTTTTTGGGCCATTAATTGTTGAGTTGCCTTGTGTAGACACTGCATGCAATGCACCATAATCATGGACACAATAAAATTGTTGCTTAACAATCTACCCTTAAAATTATGCTACCGTTTGTCGCAAGGCCAGCTCTAAGGGTGTGTAGATGATGTCACTGTATAGGCTCGTAAATTTGTAAGATTCTCATATTTTAGATGACATATATTATCCGTATGTGTTTGCATCATATTATAATACATGCAAAATTAACTCCCGTCGTAAATGGTATTGTTGCTTATATTCCAGAAACAGAGCGCGTTGTTGATATATGTTCAAACATAACCTTTAAACTAAAGGCTAATCTTGGTCGCGTGTGATTGTAATATCACAACGTCAATTTTTGCAGCTATTTATGCTTAAATAATAAGAGATCATGTCGTGTAATCGAAAATATGTCCTCTTATGTAAGAATTTGTGCCAAATGATACGCAAATTGGTATAATGGTAATACTAGTGCGTACAAGAATGTGGAGCTATCATCTCTCAACGGAATAGTTTGAAAATTGGATGGTATTGTTGGCGTGCTATGGCATATGGGGACCCATATAGTTTGGTGGACGTGCAAGAGAGACATCTAATCACTTTAATCTTGTCTTGGTGGTTCCATCGGAAAAGGGAGGTCTGGGTCTAGGTGATAATGAGATAATATATACGTGAGTGGGCAGTGGGACTCTGGGAACAAGAAGACCATTCATGTGTTTGGCAGCTTCAGTTTTAGACTTTGAGTTTGAGTGCGTTTCACATTTTCATTCTAGTTTTTTTTCTTTTCCCCCATTATTTTATGACTTCAATTGTGCTGGTTACCAAGTTCGGGCACGTGCTTACGTTTAGAGCGTCTTCATCTCAAGCTTTTTTATATGTTATTATTAACACATCCCTTTCAATCTTTATTTTTTATCGTTTCATATTCACGTATCAATTCAACATTTCGGTTGAAGATACTCTTATTTATTGTACCTGTTTTACTATTAATCAATTAACAAATGAAGTCATGAATGATGAAATCTTGACATCAGACGGCTATCAATATGAATAGTATATGATCATAGAGATCCAGGAAATCTAAACGGTCCACTAATAATATAAGTCTAAGCCACTGTCCAACATATAAAGACAATACATTTGTACATATAATATGATGATTAAAGATAAGGTTGTAGAAGTATTTGATTGGTAGAAATGTGATACATAAAATTATATATAATATTGAACAGCTGAAATTAAATATGCAACATTGATCAAGCTAGATTAACAACAGCTAGGAGGCATAATAATGGAGCTAGTTCTAACATCACTTTTTTTTCTTTATACAAACGATATTCTTTGAGAGTACTTGAATATGGAACTTTAGATGATGATTAAATTCTCTTAACCAACCGAACTGCACTTATCTAAACGAGTTTTATTTATAATCAATTATGGCTACTGGCGCATGAACAATAACAAACTCAACAAAAAAGTTTTAAAACTTCAAAATCACTCAATCAATGGGACGTCCATGAACAATTACATTTTGACGTTATGGTCATGTACTCAATTCATGATCACTTTACACACTTCTCAAAATGTCTTCAATTTTCTGTTAAAAATGATTTTTTTGTGTAAATTTTACACATTTTGACATTATGGACATTATGATTTTCTGTTAAGATGATAATGAATTGAGTACATCACCATACTTGTTGTGTGTAATGATAATTAGACCCTTCTGTTAGAATAAAACAACATTTTGATCTCTCTCCTTCAATCAACATTTAGGTTTAATTTACCATTATACCCTTGAAATAATGGTGATGTGTTTTGATTTTGAAGTTTGATTAAGTGGACTAAACCTGGGTTAATTAATTTCAATGGACCAAACTTGAATCAAACACACATCCAAGCCCATGCTTTCCACAAGCCCTTCTTTATTAAATGGATCACATTTGCAACCCTCCAAGAAGTTGGCTATTAGTCTCAAACATTTCATGACTAATTTGTATTCACGTATCGACAATCCTTTCTAACTTCTCCTTGGTCCCCAGTAAGTGGATTGTTCTCGGACAAAAGCAGGGCAGCCCTAGAAAACTGCTCAGTGAAGTAGTCATTATCAGAAGCCATCTTTTGCACAAACGGCAATGTAGCTGGGTCAGAAGCCAGTTCTGAATCCACTATGAGCAGACCCTTGTTCTTCAACAAGTTCTTGTAGTAATTGTTGTCCAGAATCATGGGCGTTTCACGGTCGTTCCTCGAGTATTGGACTGCTTCTGGGTCTGGGATTGGAGTTGGGCACCGGCCTTTGAGGTACTCAGCATAGTCGGGGTCTAGGGTTGGATCGACGGTTGGGTAGAGTCTGTGCACGAGGTTCACACAGTGGACTCGTCCCACGGAGTGAGCTCCTGAATTGCAACAATTAGTAAACTACAAGTCTAAAATCGGAAAACTAGAAACTATATGTAAAAAAAAAAATGGAACTTGGCCCCACCTATGAGAACTGAACATTTATTTAGAATTTATAATGAATTCGGATTAGAAAATGCCCAATTGTGTTTTGCTCATTGGGTTATTGATCACCCACCATTTGATTAATGAGTTATTTTATGATTCTAATCCAATAGAATGATTAACTATTAAGTGTGATTTTGCACAACATTTTATCTTTGGACCTAAAATATTGGTGAATTATATTTTAGGCACATGTGGAGGCCCCTACTCTCCTCATATATAATAAGATATTTGCCGACCCATTAAGCTATTCTTGAAGGATTGTATATGTAAACAGTAAATTAAAGTCTTCCATATTTGTTTATTTTTATTTTTGTTTTTTTTGTCATTCGTTACGGAGGGAATGGAAAGTATTATATTCGGTTGCTTTGCCTCAAAATTGCATCTTATGTGAACCGAACCTGAGTGTACTTGAGGTGAGAGTGAGAGTTTAGATAACTTTTCCACTGCATTCCCACCTCATGGATATTTGTTTATTTAATAAGTTGCATGCAATTAAGAAAGTCCAAGATAATGCAATATGCATTTACATACCTAAAAGGGCAACTGTTCCTTCAACATCGATGCCAACGGATTGGAAGCTAGAGAGCACTGAAGACAATGAATCATTGTGATTAGGAATAAACTCTTCCACGATTTTCGCATAACTCTCCTTGCTGTCTCTTCTTCCCGTTTTCATCTCAATGTGTGGCCCTCCTAACTGCAATTAATTATCATGTTCACACCATTTAATTGTCTTAACCTCTCTCTTTAATTAACAAAACCTCAAGTGGAGATCTATTGGATTTTAATATTTTAAAAAATTACAGCTAAAAGAATTGAAAACGCTTCTTGACAATGTTTAAAGCAAAAATCTTAAAGTACTCATAAAAGCGTTTTATGAAAGAAGCATATGCTAGGTATTTCTTTTCTAGGAAATACTTTCAATGTGCTTCTAATAAAAACGATTATGAGTAGAATTACTTTTTATAAAAAACAGTCAATAAAAACAAGCTTTATAACAAAGTATCGTAAATAAAAAGAGAGAGAACAAAAGTTAGGGAGAATGAAACGCATGCATATATATAGTACTATACATACCATGACAATACCATCTCTTGCAGAAAGAGCAACAACATCAGCACAAGAAACTGTGGAGGCGCATTCATTCTCAAGAGCCTTTTTGATTGTGTTCACGTACTTAAAATTTCTCATCCCAAAGCTCCTTCCAGATGCCTTCTCTGACTCTATCCCATTCACACTCTCTAACAATAAAGATGCATCACATCCCTACATATATATAGCCACAAATTAATTAAAGTATAATCTTTTTATTTGATCTCTTTTTTACCTAATAATAAATTGACTAATTAGTTCTCAAAGTCAAAAGGCACAACTCATACCTGAACGAAGCAATCATGGAAGAGATTTCTAAGCCAAGAGACGGCTGTATTTCCATGTTCATAATATAGCTTGGCGACCTCTTGCTTGATGATTTCTTCAGCTTTTGGGCAACTCTCGGAGTAATAGTTTAGTTGGAGCTCACTTTTACCTATATGCCAATCAAATTAAAACATATAACATTTTCGACGTAAATAATTAGGTTACGGCATAATAACTTGGACATACAAGAGTTTATATGATCAATATAATTCAGATTGATAGATTGACTGGCATGGTATACAATAAAAATGCACAAACAAGATGGAAAAGTGTGGTGAATATGTACCAAATTGAAATTGCAAGAGCAATGGAAATAACATAAGGATGATGAAGCTTGAGAAAGCATGGTGCTTATAGGCAGCCATCTTTCTAATTCTTGGTTGGCTGCTTGCTTGCTTGTGTGATCTATGTGAGCTATTGTGGTGGCCTTTATATTGGGATGTGGTGGGGTGTGCCTTGGGAGGATTGGATCGAAACAGAAACCTTCTAAGCCTCCTCTCCACCAAGCCACTTTCTTTGACCTTTTTGTCCCACGCGTGAAGGCCCACTCAAACCAAATATATAATTCTCCAATTCACAATATAACACAAATTAATTAAATTTTGTGGTCCATCAATAATACCGCCTTATTATATCATTCATGATGCCATAATTAGATCAACCTTAAAAAAAAATACAAGATCATGCAATCATAGAACACGAGAATTTACGTGATTCACTCTTACATTCTCGCGTAGGCAATGAATATTCACCCACAATACCTAAAACATTCAATCTCTCAAAAAAGTAAAGAAGAAAATAAAAGGAAATTAAAATGGACTGAGGTGTAAGAAAGTATATGAAAGTGATGTCCTTGGTTGATCCCTTGGATTTTATATGGAAGAGAGACCAAGTTCATTTTCATTGGAGGAGTAAGAATTCTAGAGATATTATTGGATATGGATTTAATATACGTGGCATGCAAAGAAGTCGGGAACCAAGAAGATAATGTGTATGAAACAATTTTGCGTAATAAATTTGGTTTTCCATATAAATTATAAAAAAACTCAATTAAAAAAAAATAATGAAATGGGGCTTCAACAATTTCTAATTAAAGGGAATATCGTGCAAGCTAGAGGGTAGCAGAGATCCAACAAATGAGTTAATATATGCCTTCGTCAAACACTGATGTTCAAATTTGATTAAAAAGATAATGCACGAAAGTGGATGGTTGAGAAACGTATTTGGTGTTGGCAAATCTAATCATGTAGCTTGGAAGATCCATGGAGAATATGTCAAGCACTTGAAGGCATAAGTATAGATAATATTTTCTTGGATTACTTTATCTTATATTTCTCATAGAGTTTTCTTTGCTATGACAAAAAAAAGAAAGAGTTTTCATTGCTCATGTGAGTGTGTCTAGGAGTGGCAAATATAAATTATATAAAGAAAAACTTTTTAATGTCTCTTTCAGTTATAGGTCGTGTTCCACTTTCCTTCTAAACTTTTAATTTGGTTATGAGCACCATAAACTTTTAATTCGTGCGACCTCTGCCATTAGTTATATTAATTATTCTGTCAAATTGAGTCATTTTCGTCTATTCAAGTTAGGACTTACTTTGACCCACTATCATTTTGCCCCTTACCTTATGGGAAGCTAACTTAAAATGTGCCGTAATTAGTGGTTGGGCGGATGCTTGCAAGAACTACAAGTTTAAGAGTGCTCGAGATCAAATTGGGAATTTAGAGGGTAAAGTGGAATAAGGTCGAAAATTCAAAGAGCATTGCTAAATTTTTCCCATTATATAATTAGTCCCTTGTATGATGAGAATTTCAATTAATACGGCGAATTTGGGAGTTTGCCACTAAATATGAAAGCCCCCCACGACAATCAAGTTGAAGAATATTAGCCTCTAATTTTGGATTGTCAGTTGATTTGAGTGGTAATTGGCATCAGATGCTTGTGGATTAGATCCACTTCAAAGCCACTAATAGATTAAGGGCCAACACGCTTCATAATAAGATCGATTAGTGGGTAAATCTTTTTTTATTTTATTCCCAATAAATATTTAATTAATGAATAATAGCACAAGTTGTGGTTGGAACTTGGGAGGTCGTCCTTTAACTGCTAATCTTGTGATATAATAAGAAATGGACTATCTATTTGAAAACTTCAAAATTCCGTACAAACAACTTCAAAACATGATTTGATGGTTTGTTGTGTTGCTTGGTGCTTGGCGCATGCTTTAATTAAACCAATAAGGCCCAAATTAACTTGACCATACCTTGATACACAAATTTGGAAACACTCACAGGCCCAAAGACAAGTATCCTAAGACTGAAAAAATATAGGGTTCAAAAGCACTCTCTCATGCAAAATTGGTCTAGAAATAACAAAATTTAATTGTTCCTGATTTGGGCTCCGATTTGGGCACATGATACATAATTTTGAAAGGAACGACGAGACGAATACAACTCAACGTAAAATATCAATTTTTTTAGACTGAATTCTATTGTTTATTAGATCAAAACGAAGTTGTTTTAAGGGTTATTAGGCTTTGCTATTAGGGTTTAGGCCTAATTCTATTGTTTTCTATTGCTATTTAGTGGTTACATTGTCTTCTTTTCTATATTTCTCTTTAAGTGATTAATCACGGGAAGAGAAAAGGGTAACATGAAAAAACAGAATATATAACCCTGTGCGTAGGTAAGTTTTGATGCCCTCAAAGGCCAAAGCACATAAAAAAGACAAGCCAAGTGGAATATGTCACAAGGATCTTGGCTGAAAATGGATGTTGAAAGCCAGCTCCTTGTTATTCTTTCTCAAACTCTCACATCATGCTAGTGGTAGATCCCTTTATCTATTCGTACTTATCCTCTTGAGAATTCTATAGCATCGGTCAAACATGCACCATAATTATCAATGAAGCCAGTCCCACACTAAAGGTACATAATTATGAATGATTGTGTTCAGGGTTGGAAACAATCATAACAAGCCTTGAGAAACTTCAAATTTTGTTTTACTTTGTAATCTTTAAATTAAACTTCACGCACGTTTCTTGCGTAACTTGTAACTCAAGTGATTAAGAAAAATTACACGTATATATGAGATTCATGTTTGAGTGCCTCCCCTTTCAATATCGTTTGTATAATAGATAAACAAACTTCCTTTATTGTGAACAACCACAATCTGATAATGTTTAGGCTTAATTAATCAAAGTTTTATACGAGCATACGATAAATTTGTTCACTAATTCTTTGCCGATTGGCCAGCCGGCAGCCGCCATTCCACGTAAAAATGGCATTAGCCACTAAAATCTAAATATTACTTTATGATTATAATGCCAAAAGCTTTTCATATTCAAGCCTTCCAAAGGTCAAATTCGAAACAATAACGACAATGAAAAAGCAAAAAGCAAAAAAAAAAAAAAAAAAGGTGCTCTGGCCTTTTGCCTTTGCACTCCTTTATTTATATTTACGTGAACATTTACACAATCACAGTCTCTATTTAACGACGGCCAAAAAACATACATTTTTACAGTTGCCAAAGCTGTCGGCAAATAAAACCAAAACCTGTCTTAAGATTCCTGGTGAATTTCTGAAGCAACAGTTCTAGCCCAAAACTTCAGATGTTTCTTCATATCCGCAGCTGCAGAGACTCTTGGCAGCCTCAGATTTAGCAGCGGTGAATCTGGTCGCTTTATCAGCCATGCCTCTGATAAATATGGCCTCGTCACTTCAACTTCTCCCTCACCATCTTCATCTTTTTCAGCTGCCACTTCCACAGAATCATCATCATCTTCACCGTTCTGTAACTTCTTATTATTGGACATTCCAAGCCTCTGCAGGCCAGGCACTAAGCTCATCATTCTTGGGCTCAAGTGTTCTCTCTTGAACGTGAAGCCTAAATCCATGAACCCTTTAACTTCTTCGAGCTCCAGCTCCCCCAAGCTCCTGCAGCTCATGGATTTTTGTAGCTTTCTCGCTGCTGCTTCTGCTGCAGCATAGCCTGGTGATGATGTTGCTGATGCTGATGAGCGTGTTCTGTTTTTCTGGGGACGTTTTTGCTGATCAGATGAATGAGAGCGTTTTAACATTCTGTTGGCCAGTAGGTTTAATCTTGTTGGTCTGATTTTCTTCTTCTTTTTCGGGTTGATTGAATCGGTCGAGTTGTTCTCATCCTCCTCTTCATTGTTGGAGTCATCCTAATCATTGTTGCAGCATATGCATGAGACATGGAGAAGTTTAGAAATAGAAGAAACTTCAGCTAGGACAAGTGTGTGCCTAAAATTCAGAGATCAAAATATTTTACAGTACTTTGTTCGAATTAAAGTTATTAGACATAAATTTTAGTACTTGGGTTTTGCTCAGATTTAAATTTCAGCAACTGTGTTTTTAATTTGGTCAAATTGAAAACACGGACCAAATTGAAATCCCAGTTCCAAAAATGAATTTTGACTTCTTTTTTGTTTTTAAAAGTACCTGTGGAGTAGCGGTTTGTGGTGAATCTGATGAGTTTTCTTCATACAAAAGAGGTGAGAAATCTATTTCTTCATCTGCTAGAGGTGTGAAGGAGTCGCTGGATGATGGGTATGTAAAAGAATCTGTGATGATTGAGTCCTGAGGTGTTTGATCTTCAATGGTACTTTTGGGGCCAAATAATGACATGGGCTCAGAGAAAAGAATGGTATGGTGAAACCATAGACGATCTATGGCTCCTAAAAGACACAAGAAACTGTAATTGTTGGCCATGGGGACTAGCTAGAGCTACTTGGTGATCACAGAGGAAGAGAGAGAGAGAGAGAGAGAGAGAGAGAGAGAGAGAGAGAGAAGGAGGTGTTAGCAAAAGAAATATAAAAATATATATAGCGGGTGGTTGTGATTGTGGGGAAAGAACAAAAACAAGTGAAAGCAAATGTGTAGAGAAGTGGTGGAACTTCCAACAGTCCTAGAAGATGTGGTCAGAAATCTTGGATTCTCTCAACTCCACACATCTTTAAAGACAAATTGACAAGAGCGGCAAAGGCCTCCATGAGACATAATTTTGTGATGATCAGTATATACTTAGCAATATAACAAAAATTCAGGCCTTATCCAATTTTTTTTTAAATTTGTCCGAGGACCACATAGAGTCACCGAAGTTGGATCCCAGGACTCTAAACCTTATTTCTGACTAGATTAGATCGATATGCATGAGTGTAAATCTTCAACCCGTTTGGTAACACTTTCGTTTTTGGTTTTCGTTTCTATTTTTCATTAAAAGATAGAGGGGAAATGCGTGTAAGTTCAACTTCGGGGTCGTATATCTTGGACTATCCTAATTAATTGGCCATTAAGCATTCTAATGATTTGAAGTTCTAAACAATTTTTTGTATAGATAAATGTAATAGTGGTTTGTCAATTTACAGACAAAAATAATGGAAGAAGCATAAGCTGCAACATCCCATGATGTGTATGTATTTCCCTGCAATTGGCTACAAAGTGGCAATCACTGAGTTTGCAGGCCTCCAGCCAATGACCCTCTCCTATATATACTTTCTGATTCTACTCAAGATCCAGCATCTGAATTTCTTCTGAAACCCCTTGACGAGCTTCCTTCTTGTTCTACTATCTCATCTCTGGTATCCCATCTGTTAGAAGAATGGACACTACTTTCGGCTGGTTCAGCTGGTCTGAAAGCCCTTCTTATACTGTTCCTCATGGCGCTCCATTCTATGGAGAAAGATGAGCGTCCCGATTGCGAAAGTTGTTGTTCCTTCTTCCTCCTATTTCTCACCTCAGCATGCCATTGCCTTAAAATGTCTGCCATTTGATCTTCTACTATCTTGCCTTTGAATTGTGAACCCATCTGTGTGAATATAACAAACAACACTTCAGAGATCAACTAAGTTTGATCGATATCCTTTAAATTATTTTGGTGACAACCAAAGTTGAAGGTCTTGTCAACATAGCTATGAACAACCCTTGAGATCAATGTACTTCACCTGTGTGACAAGTGCATAGAGAGGAAGAGTAATATAGCTGCAGAGGATTTGAGTTGTCACCCTGACAAATCAAAGGAATTTGCAATCATTAATGCAAACAAGGCATATGCTGATTTAGGTATCAGTATCATCAGAATTGATCAGAATGCAAGTTTTCAGGTAGTCTTACGCTAAGAAAATCCTTGTAACAATGATCACGGTGTTCTCGTGGTAGCAAGATTTGAACCCGAATTGCCACTAAGAGCCACAAGAAGTATATTCTGTCATAAGTTAAGCAAAATCTCTAAATTGAACTCCTGCAGACTATATATGGGAAAGAAAACTCACTGTAACCCAAACGAAGACGGCAAGCTCAAATGCATTCTGCAAGGTCCAAATTAAGAAAGTAAAATTAGTTAAGTAGGGTCTATCTATTAAGTTATAAACTTCTAGATGAATGTTTCTTCGTTGTGATACGAGCAAAGCCATACCACGAATAGAGTATAACGTAGCAGCACCAAGACAAATCTTGGTTTCCTAAACCAGAACAGATCATCGTTTAGTCGAACAAGAGGCGTTCCGACAATCACACTGTTCTGTTCTTTAATTTGAAGGGCCATTTTTGCAACAATATGTTCAAGCTTGGTTCCTAGAACCAGCACCACCTACAAACAAAAACAAAGTTAATGATTGTATTTGAAAACACATGAACTTTTATTTGCTATAGATACATACAGCAATTTACTTACCAAGAGTGGAACATAGGATAGCCAGAGATATACAAACCAGCCTGGTTATTAAGAGTTCAAACAAACGCCTATCAATAACACATTTCTCAATCTCAACACAAACTCAAAAAGAAATTAATACACACATTATGAGCAACAAGAATTCTTACCATACACATCCACCAGCATAAAAGCTGCTAGCACAAACCACATCAGAGGGCTGTGCAAAGAAAAGAGACCACATTAAGTTTATCAATTAACGATTAAAAAAAAAAGGGATGATCAAATATGTAAGAACTTAGTGTAATTAGCAACCTGATTGAAACCATGACCTTGAAATCTTCCTCCAATGACCGCTGTATGTACTTCTGGAAATCGAAGTTGTGCCTGCTCGGCAGATGAGCCTGCAGAAAGATACATTAGCAATAAACTTAACTGATTCCATCAAACAGTTATGAAATTGGTTTCCTGGACTTGAGTTCAATACCGCTATGAAGCCGTGTCTCATGGTGGTATAGTCAACTTTGGCCACTGAGTTATAAAACTGCCTGAAAAAACATTTCTGCTCCGTTTCACAACCATCCAAAACCAAGCCATTATTAGAAGTGTGCTTAAGATTAATTTAAACAAGTAAAAGCTCATGTTTGAAGGTGATCAAAAGGGCCTTACCAACCAGAGATGAAACGATGTCTCTGTACAAGAAGTCATGTGCCTTCTTCCAAATGTTGTTTGCCTTGCAAATCTGAACCGATTTGGATCTGCATGCAAACCAGTGTCAATAAGTTTTCATACTTGAGCTTCTTTTCCTTGTGCTACACACAGTGAAAGTGCTTATTCAGGTGACATAAACAAAGATTGGCAATTTTTCCCTTCCAACGTCTTTGACAAGATTAGATTAAGGGCTTTTCACAAATAGGCCCATTCTAAAAGTCTTTCTGAACGAGTCGCGGTCAAAGATATCTAGAGCCGTATAGAAATGTAAAACATAACGGTAAAATCATAATGCAGCCAAAGCTCATGTGCAAGATATTCCAATTCAGGTGGCTCAGGCCAAAAAACAAATGAAAAAGAGTTCAAAAGACAAAGACTTTGCAACCATTTTGAGATATTTTAGAGGATTTTAATATGAACTCAGCAGCCTTTCTAAGAAAAGAATTTGGTAAGAGTCTGTCATCTCACCTACCCAAAAAAAGAACATATTTTAAATTCAATAAAAACATGTCTAGAGTCTGGTTCAATTCCTTTGAAAATTCAGCTCAACTTTTATTGGTACTTTTTTTTTTCTCCACTTGTACTTTATGGGACATACCATTCTCAACTTGGTACTCCATTGTTCTAGTCTCTTGCTCCCAACTTTCCCAGCGCCTCATCTGCATATAAAATTCAAGATTTTTTTAAATAAAAAAAATTTAACATCATTTTCACATAATTAATTGCATTACTAAATTAAAGCTTGGAATAATCTTGTAATGAACATACCTTGGCCCTCCCCAAAGCCATGGTGAGAACACTGTACAGAATATGCATAACCGCCAGCACAAAAATAAGTATGTGAAGTTGATGCAGAGCATTCTTCGTCATGAAAGCTACTTTTCCCTGCGGAAAACAAAAATATCATGTGAATTAAGTAAATCATTAAGCACCCAAATTACCCAATTAACTCCATGATCGTCAAGGCACTTACGTCACCGCAAGAATCAGAAGCAGCTGCATCGTCCTCCTCTGCAAGCCGCCTATGCACTGTTTGTCTCAGTATTTCATCAGACAGACCATTTGCGGCGGCCGAAAAATTCGTCACAATTTTATTCACAATCACAAAGTGCTCAACATCCTCTGTTTCTTTTCCTTCGGTTGCTCCCTTTTTTCGACATGGAAGCATGATGTCTCCTATCTTGGCTGGTATGCAGATTTTAGATATTGAATCTTGGGTTACCGCCAGTAAAAGTGACACAAACCCCATAAGCATCAGCTCTGCAAAACAAACAGAACAATAAACTTCAGTTAATTAACCCAATACAAGTATGAAATAGTTTGGTGGATATTGCACCTGATTTAAGCTTCTCAACTGCCTCCGTCAAGGCATTTTTCCGATGCCTCTTGAGAAACTGCAACAAATTCAAACGTGTTCTAGCATATCAAATTCATCGTCACACATCCTTTTTCATGACATGTTATGTTATCATACTGTTATTACGAAAAAAAAAGAAAAAAGAAGAGCTTACGTTGACAAGGAGGTTGATGGAGTGCTCGAGGAAGATGGAGATGAAGATGAAGAAGAAGCAAACGGTAGCGAGTGCCCATGTCGGGGTGTATTCGAGAGTGGCGCCGCCGGATCCGGAGTCCACTGCCATGACGGCCTTAATCTCTTCTCAACTGGATGTGATTGTTCTTGTTTGATGCTTCTTGGTCTTATGTGATATCCTAATTTCTTCAACAATTTGTGGCTGAAAATTTTCGGACTTCTAGAAATGAGACTTGGATAATTCGAAATCGTTGTCTCTCTCCCATTCCCACTTGAGATTAAATACCCAAATATACCTGTCATGCAAAACTACTATATACATAAGTCTCTGTTATATATGGTGTAAGTCAACCGTCAAATATGTAACGAAAGTGAGAAATTAAAAAAAAAATTCAACTTTTTGGTGTGCCACCGTTTCTCTTTTTCTTTCATATGACAACCGCGTAGCAATTGGAGCTTGTGACTTTCTAGACATCGGTCAATTCTGATGATCATATATAAAATTATTTTCTCAATAAATGTGGGACAACAAAATAAAAATTTTAAAACTTTTTCTGATTATATTATTCTAATAGGTATTTTTGGCACGAGGAAAAAAGATATTTGTATAAATAGTGAGACAAGAAAAATCTTTTAGCATGTTCATTATTGTTCTTTTCTGATAGATGTATTCACTGTATAAACTATGATTTTTCTTTTTCTTTTTAATAATAAAAACACAGTAAATTTACATAACAATCCATACCAGCTGATCCAAAAATTCAATTACTTTTTTTTTTTATATACAAAGGGATATTGAGGAAGACGAGATTCTATTCTAACAAAGCACCTCAGACCCATGTATAAATCTCATAAGCACTTGAGTTTCAAGCTTCTTGAAATCCAAAAATTCAAATTAACCTTGACGCATAGAAATCAGCATCTATAAAGAATCAAAGATGGCTTAATCAAAATAAATAAAACAGGAATCAAAGAATCAAAGACTGTTTAAGCAAAAACAGAACAGGAAAGAATCAAAAGACTTTTTCTTTTTTTTTCCTGTTTCTTTCTACCGCGTTACACTTGGACACTGTTTGACTGTATGTTTCCCAAGTGTCTATTAATCAAGCAATTGGTTTGTATTTTACCTTATTTTGACTTGGCAAGGGGATCCAGAAGACAAACATATATATATATACGTAACATTTTGACCTAATCCTTGGTGGTGGCTCAACCCTCAAACCCACTTCCCTAGAACCAGAAAAGTTCGCAGAAATAAATGACACATGCAAGAGCCCCTTTTTATCTTTATCTTTATCTTTTTTCGTTTTTTGGGGGGGGGGGGGGTGTGGGTGAGTTTGGTAACAAAAATTAGGGATTAATAATAAGTTAGGGGTGGAGGAGGGTATATTCTCCAACTGAAGACTTTCCAAGGTCTTTGTTGTTCCACACGTGAGACGACTTTATTTGTTAAGAATAGTCATCAACATAACAATTTGTGCATGACCTATGATCTCTTTTACTATTTGTATTTTAAGATTGGGACAGTGATACTTACTTAGCCACTGGTCTTGTTTTTGAAAAACTTCTTGGCTCATTACAAGAAAAGAGAATCATATTTTGATGAAAAAGGAAATTTTATGTGTCCGTGTCAAATTGTGATATGTAAATAAAAAAGAAAGACTCGTAACTTCAAGATTATTTAATCTTGCATCATTATATACAACAAATCAGTAATATGATGAGATTTACAGCATGAGGTGCTTCTTCAATGGTACTTTTGGAGCCACAAAACTGGGATCCCTAACTAGACTAAGATTCATTAGTGCAATCAATAGGAGCATCATAGCCTATTTCCCCAATCCAAATTGCAGATGCAAAAGTACTCTCAGAACAAAACCAATAAAATTTAAAATTTTACTCATTTCCCATAATTTCCATTCCTAAATCTCTAAGCCCTTGATGAGCTTCCCTCTTGTTCTACTATTTCATGTTTGATCTCCCATCTGCTAGACAACAACTGGATACTTTGGGCTGGTTTGGAAGCCTGCCTTGTATTAGAAGGGACTTCTGTACTAGTTAGACTCTTTCTCATGGAGCTCCATTCTGTGGAGAAAGATGTGACTTCAGATTGTGAAAGTTGTTGTTCCATCTCCCTTGTATGCCTCACCTCAGCTCTCCATTTCCTTAAAATGTCTGCTGTTTTATCTTCTAGTATATGGCTTTTGAATTGTGAGCCCATCTGTTTGTATATAAACAACACTACTAATTCAGTATCAACTAAATTAATTAATAGTTTGATCCTTAAAACTCATTTCTAAAGTTTTTCTTGTAAATGTTGCTATGATCAAACAATTCAGATATGCTTCACCTGTGCCACAAGTGCATAGAGAGGAAGAGTGATGTAGCTGCAGAGGACTTGGGCTGTCACCCTGAGAAATAAAAAAGGATTTACAAACACTAATGCCAACAAGGCTTGCTAATAAAATTAATTCATAACAATAATGATTTTTTTAGTATGATAAAATAATTTTGAAGTGATCATCTGAATGCAGAATTTCAGGTGGACTTACGCTAAGAAAACCCTTGTAACAATGATCACGGTGTGCTCATGGTAGCAAGATGTCAACCCGAACTGGATCTAAGAGCCAGGAGAATTAGAACCAGAAGAAGGATATTCTGTCATAAGGTATGCAAAATTTCTAACGTAGAACTTCTGCAGAAAATGGAGGATGTATGGGAAAAGTACACTTACCGTAACCCAAATGAAGAAGGCAAACTCAAAAGCATTCTGAAGTGTCCAAAGAAAATAACATTAGGTAAGCAGGGTGGGTTAGGTTATCAATTATAGTTAAATTTTCCTCCATATGTGATATGAGGGAGGGTGTACCACAAAGAGAGTATAATGTAGCAGCACCAAGACATATTTTGGTTTCCTAAACCAGAAGAGATCATCGTGTTGAACAAGAGGTGTTTCGGAAACTGCACTGTTCTGTTCTTTAATTTGAAGAGCCATTGTTGCAACAATGTGTTCAAGTTTGGTTCCTAAAAACCAGAATGACCTACGAATTTTTTTTAATGATTGTATTTGAAACTTCAAACACATTAATTTTTTGTGCATAAAGCAATTTACTTACCAAGACTGGAACATAGGATATCCAGAGATACACATACCAGCCTGGTAATTAAGAGTTCAAACATGTTTTAAAAAAAAAAGAGTTCAAACAATGCAGTGAATAACAAATCTCAATCCCAATACATACTGAAATAAGAATTCTTACCATATACATCCAACAGCATAAAAGCAGCTGCTAGAAACCACATTAAAGGGCTGTGGAGACAAAACAGACCACATTAAGTTTGTCACTAATAATAACCGTGATGATCAAACATGTTGCAACAATGCATCATAAGAATCAACAACCTGATGCCAACCATAATCCTGAAATCTTCCTCCTAGGATAGCTGTATGTACTGTTGGAAATTGAAGTTGTTGTGCCTGCTTGACAGGTGAGTCTGCAGAACGATTCGGCATCACTATTAGGCTTAACTGGATTTAGTTTAAAAAGACTTTTCCCATCAAACAGTTAACAGTCTGTCTGGTTGGACTTGAGTTCATTACCGATATGAAGCCTTGTCTCAAGGTGAGATAGTGAGCTTTTTCTATTGAGTTGTAGAACTGCCTGAAAAAACATTTCTGCTCCATTTGACAATCATCCAAAACTAAATTATTAGAAATGTCTGCTTCTGTCGTTATTTAAGATTAAAACAAAGTAAAACTCCTTCTTCAAGATCATCAAAGGGACTCACAATCCATAGATGAACTGATTTCTCCGTACAGGAATTCGTGTCCCGTCCTCCACCTGTTGTTTGCCTTGTAAATCTGAATAGATTTGGATCTGCAAGCTAACTAGTGTCAGCAATTAGCAGAGAAAATATGTAGCTACATGAAAATATATAGCTCATGCATTGGCACATACCATGGGCGACTTGGTGCTGGCCCATTGTTTGAGCTTGAGCATCTTTCTCCCAAGCTTGAAAGTGCCTCATCTGCATAAAGATTCAAAAATGAAAATACAAAAGTTCATTTGTTTAATCAATTGCACTTAAATTTTAGAACAGCTTTGTAATGGCTAAAGCTCAAGCACACCTTGGCCCTTCCCAAAGCCATGGTGAGAACACTATACACAATGTGCATAACCACCAGCACGAAAATCAGTATGTGAAGCTGATGCAGAGAATTTTTTTTCATGAAAGGTACTTTTCCCTGCGAAATTTCATCTGAATTTATAATTAAGCATCCAAAATTTCCCTGTTAATTATTCTCGCTGCCCCCCTTTTATATATCAAACTACGCATAATGCACTTACAACACTGCAAGAATCAGAAACAGCTGCCTCTGCAAGTAACCTATGAATTTTACCATACAAACCACCTGCTCCTGTCGAGAAGTTTCTTGCCACTAAGTGCTCAGCATCTTCTTCTTTTCAGGTTGATTCGGGTGCAACCCTTTTGCGACATGGAAGCATGGTGTCTACTAGCTTGGCTGGTATGCAGAATTTGGATATAGAATCTTGGGTTACTGCCAATAAAAGTGATGCAAATCCCAGAAGCATCAACTCTGCAACAAATTCACAAAACAAAAAACTTCAGGTAACCCCATTTCAAGTATCACATAAGAAATGAAATATCAGTTTAGTTTAATTAATATGGTGCCTGATTTGAGCTTCTCAACTGCATCAGTCAAGGCAGCTTTTCAATGCCTCCTGAGCCACTGCACCAAAGTTAATGTGTTCTAGCATGAAATTAATCATATATGTACATATAAAAGAAATGAATATACTCTTAACAGACAGTGTGAACAATATATTAACGTGACAAATCAGAAGAGCTAGCTTATGTACGTTGGCAAGGAGATGGATGGAGTACCGGAGGAAGACGGCGGTGAAAATGAAGAAGAAGCAACGGTGGTACTTTGTTCTTTTTCTGTGTTTTTGAATGTGATTGTTTTTGTTCTGTACTAATAATTTTCGTTAATTTATGCTTGAGAGATGAATGTGACAAGGAATTGAAGTTTTGATAATTGCAAATCCTTTCTTCTCCCACTCACAGTAGGACAGTATTACATGTTATATATGCAGGGGCACTATATACAATGAAGGAAAATGTAAGAAGATAGCATCAAAATGAAGTAAGAATAAATCCATATTTTATAAGTAAGAATAAATCTTGTCATGAAAATTTTTATTAAAAAAATATAAAAAGGAAAATGCTTAGGCATCCATGGGTGTCTTGATAAACACAAGAAAGATAGCTGCCAATGAAGATGTAGAAGGAAGGTTGTTCTAACTCGATGTGCTCAAAATGGGAACAAGTATATTTGAGGTCTACAAGTAAAGTATGACACATAATCGAATGAACAATCTATGACACATAATCCAATCCAAACTAAGCTATCCTTGATTTCTGTTAATTTTACTAAAGGAATACTGTGGGCTACAAGTAAAGTATACACATTTTTTGTGGGTAAGAAGTAAAGCATATACTTCTAGGCAAGTCCTCTGCACAATTTTTGCAGTATCCAGATTATTTATAACACGTTATAGCATTAAAGGTCAAGTTGGGCATTTGGTCTAGTGGTATGATTCTCGCTTAGGGTGCGAGAGGTCCCGAGTTCAATTCTCGGAATGCCCCCCACTTTGAACTCTTTTTAAACTTTTCGCCCTTTATTGATACCTTGGGCTGAAAGCTATTGGGCCATCCATTTTGTGTGTGTATTTTGGGCTCATTTAAATATTTTACCAAGTATTTTTTACACTGTCCAATTAAAATGGAATTTTTTTTGTCTGACCATTTCCTTCTAGGTTGCTAATCTATATAATTTTTATAATCAATGACAAAGATTTCCAAATTTAGTTAATAATATTTGCTCTCTTGTCTGATTAATTTTGTCCCTTTGTGGGTAGAGAGAGAGAGAGAGAGAGAGAGGCACCTAGAATTGGGTTTTTTTTCCTTTCTCTTTTCTGTTGCTTCTAAGAAATTCTTTTTTATTTTTTATTATTATATGCTTGCATAAGAAATTCCATCTCAAGTTTTAGAAAAGAATAGGTCTAACCGACAATGTTCCCTTCCAAACAGAAGAGTTTGAAGAAATTGATCCAAATATTTTGTCTAGCTATTAGAACCCACCAATTAGTAGGTCGTACAACGATTTTCCATCCAAAAACAAACCATTGTTGTTGAATTGAATAGGATATGCCCTCATTCCAATACCAGCCAGGGTACCAGAGAAATGAAATCCACAATCATGATTGATTTGCAAGTTTAGCATTATGAAAAATTATTTGGCAGAACCGCACGTAACATCAGATTTTAGTATTACCATAAATTATTTGTAGGATTAACACCGTATGTGATGGTATTATAAATGGTGTTAACAGTTTACATTATTGTTGGAGCATAAAATTTCGGGCCCTTCAATAAGTAATCTTATATTCTATGTTGAGAAGTCGGACACTATTTTGATTGCCACCAACATGGATGGAGGGGAGTACTTTCAAGAAAACACTTCGACACTCAAATCAATAGGTGTTCAAAAAGTTGCAGGAGAGTTTAGAAATAATATTGTACCTGTTTTTCCTCTTGGGCTGGTGAGTTAATTCCTTTTATAGGCATTCAAATCTTGGACTCTAAGTTTCATATGTTCCATGATTTTCTCCATGATCCACAAATGATAGTGGTGATCATGTAGGCTTGATTGCCTCCACTACCCATATTTAGAATGCATGGGAAGTGGCTTAGTGCTTGAGGATTAATACATGTTTATTTATTAATACTATACCCAAAAAAAATTAAGTCATATTCCACCCAAATTTTAACAACATGGACTAGTAACACCCAATATTATATATATAGAGATCCAAGGGCTCGTTTGGTACGTCGGACTGTACTGACTAATTTCCGTCGGATAGTATTAATTTGTTCCAGAGAGTACTGATTATTTATCCATAATATTATAAGGCGTTTGGTGTTGTTCCGGATAAATAGTCTGACTAAGTTATACTGCGTTTGGTGATATTCCGGATAACATCATATTAGACTATTTAAAAATAAATAAAAATCTTTGATAATTTTAATGGAAATTGAGATTCAAATGACACGAATTTTTTTTTTTTGTAAGATTCATATGACAAGATTTTTTTTTGGTAAGATGCATATGTCTGTATTGGACATCAAAGTTTCCATGTACAACAAGAAGAAGGAGAAAGTAGCAGCAGAGTAGAAGCATTGCAATCAAAAGAGCCAAGGGCATAAGCTTGGGAATGATAAAAAGAAAAGGAAAAGAGAAAATTTATCAATCATGAAAATGGTTCAAGAGGAAAATTTTGCTCTCCTAGTCATCAGGTATGTATGTATTCAACTAAACTACCAACACTAGCACAGTTGTTTGTTTTTGGACGAAAACTAGCACTACTGTGGTTAATATGATTTTAAAAAATGTCAAAAAAGAAAAATTCATAACCTAATTTCCACAAAAATTTAATAAAAAATTGAAAAATATAAAGAATAGAGAAGAAGCATATTGGAGAGAGTATGAAAAAGAGAGAGAGTGTGAGAGATGGATACTTGGAGAAGAATGAAGAAAATAACTTGTGGAGAAGATAGCAGAGAAGAACCCTAGAGAGAAGAAGATGAAAAGAGCGTCTAAATTTTTTTGTAGAACGCGTGTTCTTTTTCCCTGGCCGTATAATTAAGCGTGTATTATCTAATCCGGAGTGTGTGGGTTGTATTAGTTAGTCAGGTTAGGAGAGTATTAAAAGCCCAACCCGTATAAAATAGTTGGGTAATTAAATAATACAAGTTGACACCAAACGCCCGACATAGACTATTTACTCCTATCCAGAGTCTAATACGGTGTACCAAACGAGCCCCAAATGTATTAATAAAGAATCTTTCATGAAAATAGTAATTATGATTTTGTTCCCTATTATAATATTGAGTATGATTAGCCCAATGGGGAGCTTAGCTACTGTGATATAACCACTGGCGTATATATTAGAAAAAGGAGTATTTTAATACGTACCTCTGAGTAAATAAGTCATCGAAATGAAGGAATTTCCTCGAACATTGTTCTGTAGAAGTAGCATAGCGTGTGAAATCAATTATGAGATGACTATACTCACCCTAACAGTGTTACAATGACAAGTGTTAATATAAAATACGTTAAAGAATCAGAAGCGGATCTATAGAGACTAATGGCGGACTCATGAATTTTTATAGGAGTAAGCTAAATATTTTTTTTTTATAGAGGAGATATATTATAAGCCTTTTTTCTCATGAATAAAAAAGAAAAATAAAATTTTATAAATTAAACAAAGTCACATTACAAGAAAATATAACACAAAAAAGTACAAAATGTAAATAAATATCAAATCAAACACATTGTCCAACTTTAAAAAAATTTGTTCGATTGCAAAAATATTTAAAGAGCTTACCTAGTGAAATGGACCCCTTCTCTCTTTGAGTGTATGAAAATATTTGATTATTGAATCTAAATCAATATCCTCATAAAGCTCTTTCTCAATGTAGACAATGAGAGAATCTGTGAGATACTCATCCTCCATTTTGTTGCGAAGTATAGCTTAACATGTTTCATAGCTGAAAATGCTCGTTCTATAGTCACTGTAGAAACTGGAAGAGTTAACACTAAACGAATCAAGAAATACTAGACACCAAAAATCATATATGCTAATTAATAATTCAAGTTGCAAAAATAAAACATATATCAACAATCTCCAAAAAATTTCACCCAAACCCTAAATCATAAAAACTTAACAACAACAATTAAAATTGAATATTGAATATATATCAAATTCAAAAAATTAAAAAAAAAAAGAGAAAAACTTACTAAGATTGAAGAATCCACTGAAGATAGGTTGGTACAATTTTTTAGAGGAGGAGAACTATTTCCTCTAGGCTCTCGAAGGTTCAAATATGGCGTTTTGGGTGGCTAGAAGAATTTTTTTGATGTTTGCTCTTTGTGGTTGTAGCCCAATATCAGTACGATTAGAATAGGTCAAGTTGGTAGAGCCTTAGGGCCAGTTTGGCATTGCTGTGCTGTGAAAATAATCGCTGTCAGATTTGCTGTGAGAGAAATCAGCTGTGAGAGAAAGCAGTTTGACGTTTGGTAAAATTTTTGTTAAAAGTGTTGTTGGTATTAATTTTACGCATAATCAGAAAATGATTGCCGCATAATCATTAAACCCAGCGCCTCTTCGAAATTGATTCCTAAATAATCAGAAAATGAAAGCACATCATTAGCTGCTTTCCCTTATAGCTTTCTCTCACAGCAATTTTTAACAATAAGTGATTTTCTCACAGTTTACCAAACGGGTTGAGCTTCTCAAAATTTTTTAAAAATCACTTATTACCCCAAATAAGCAATGCCAAACTAGCACTTAGTGTGAGTTCTGCTTTTAATCAAATTTATATAGGTTTGAATTGATGTTTATTATTTCCTATATGCTTCAGGAGTGGGCTTATTCTAAATAGAGCTATTATTTATTTTACTTAAATTGAGCTATTATTTATTTTACTTAAATTGAGCTATTATTAATTTATTATATTTATTTGGTGTAGTGGGCTAATATTTATTAGAGTAGGCATAAATGACGTAAGGAGGTGCAATTGTACCTCCTCTCGCTAGAGCAAGCATTATAGGTGCTGGAATGTTGCCCCTTCACTCAGGCAACTACACACGCCACCTGTTTGACAAAAGTCCTCTTTGAACCCTTATTTGCTTGTTGCTCTACGATGTTTGCTATGCTTGTTTGTATATATATTTTTTAAAATCTTTGACCAAAACAACGTGGTTTTGAACCAAGGGAAAAAAATCCGCACTACAGACGGAAAAGGAGTTCCTTTTAGCAATAGGGATTTTTGCTTGTTTTTTGGTCGAACGAGGAGACTTTTTTTTTGTTTTTTAAATTTATTTATTTAAAGAAAGAGTCTTTTACGTCCCTCACCACTAATTTTTATAAAAGATCAAAAAATTCATAACTTTTTTCACATCCTCATCACGAAGTTTGTGTTTTTCCTTGTTTTTATTTATGAGAGAACTCCAATTCTTTTATTAATAAAACTAATTCATCAATCTTGTCTTGTGCCAAGGAAAAGAATTTTGTATCAGTCAAGCTTTCAAAGTAAGTTTGAATGTAATTCATAGTTAATTTAGAAAAAAATAAATTGAAACATATTGCACAATATTATAAATAAAAAAGTAGAAGTAGCTTAGCATGTGAAATCAATTATGACATGACTATTGTCAAATGAGCTGAACGTACACTTTTATTAAAACCCAAAGGTGAACCCAACGACGTCGTTTAAGAAAAAGAAAGGGTTTAGAAATCATCTTCTTCCTCACGCTGCAGGTTCTTCTTAGCGCTACCAACACCTTCAGGCAGAGCAGAAGGGGCAATCTCTGCCACTTCCAAAGTGTTTTCCAGCGAGAGGAGGTGAGCCTCTGTGGATCCACCACTGTTCCTAATTAGTCTAAGTTAACTATTTGATTCTACAAGAATTAGGCTCATAATTACATTCCTAGAATAGTTTCCTAGGCTCTATATATATATTCTTTCTAGTGTTATACATTAAAATATCAATGAAATATTATTTCACCCAAATTAAGAACTATAACCCTAACAGTGTTACAATGACAAATGCTAATATAAAATACATTAAGAACAATCGTTCATGCATGTATATAAATTATTTCAGTCGTTGATGCAGTGTGAACCCTCTACATTGATGGTTGAGAGTTGTCGCGATGTTAATATGACCAACGTTAACGGTTGACATATCTCACGTTGACCCCCTATGTTCCTTCCCATTATTTTAAGTTCCGACTTAATAATATGAAGATTTATAGTACAATGAAGTATATTTTGTCAAAATTAACAATTGTTATGAATTTGATAAGTGCTCATTTCTAGAGGTGGTCAAAGGTGCTTGATAATTATACTTCATCCGCCAAATAATTAGAAACAACATTTTCAGCCTTGCAACACGTTATATATATATATATATATATATATTAATCACCAGGGCAAATCAACATGTTTTGCTACATTATGCCTGAAAAATATCATATAATACGCACACTATTTTAATTTGGGCGTCTTGAAAACAATAGTTCCTTCAGTATTCTCAAAACATTACAACAAAAAAACAAAAAAAGAAGAAGCAAAAAAGCACAAGCTGGTACTTGGTAGTACACGTTAACTAAAAGAAACTACCCCCCAGATGCCACCTCTGTCAAGGTTGAAAATTGTGAAGAAGATAACTATAATTAGTAATATAAAAAATAAAAAATTATGAGTCATAGGATGACTAAATTAAGTTAATTAATTTTTTAAAAATGCTAAGCTCAATTGTATTGATTGCTGTCATTGAATTTGTGGCATTTCTTGTGGGATTTTTAAGTATGAGAAATGGACCAATCAATGGCAGTAGATGAGATGACACAGCTAGGCGTCACCGTCACGATGGTCACAATTTACCAGAGCACGCTCAGAGGGTCAGTCACCCACCCTAGTCAAACCGCAATTCCATTTTCTTTTCAAGGTCTTGTTCCCACTCATCACGCTTTGTTTCCCCAAGCAAACGTTTTGCTTCATTTTCCAATTCCTCTAATTTTCTTGCATCTCTTTTATTTTTATTTTTTCTGTGTTGATTGTGTGCTTATATTCCAAGCCCGAACGATCTATAACAAATTACAATATTTAAAACATAAAAGTATCATTAAATTAAGAGCTAATAATTCTGACCGACTAACGTGATGGAACCCTGAAAATATAGTACTTCCATCATATTCCACAAAGCAGAGGTATTATTTTGAATTCCCCACTTGCGGAGTGATTCCAAATATGAAATAATAGAGGCTAATTATATACGTACACAACTTTTCCATACTAACGTTAAATTACATGCTGGAATACAAATATTATCTAGTCAGCATTCTGTCTTTTAATTATCACATGGAAATAGATAGGAGTTAAAAGATATATATATATATATAAAATACGTAATTATTAATACAATAATTTTGATGTGGTTTTCATCTAGAACTGGCCCCCGCTTCCAATGGACTTTGCATGTTGATCAAAGGCCACGGCTAGAAACCGGCATATATAAATAAAAAAATTTGCAAGTTGCATGGTTACGCATGCCTATTTTAAGATCCTCACCAGAATACGATTATGATGTATTTATATTCACATGAAGAAGAAAAACACAAAGTTGTCTGCACCAACAAATTAATCTCTTTTTTTTTTCCCTTTATTAAAAAAAAAAAATTACATTTTAAAATTTTTGAGGTCTGAATTATGATGTCATTATGACCATGTGCAAGCAAAAGCCTTATGGTACACGGTCAAAGAACATATGCTTGGAGTCAAATATTTTGGCAATTTTATCGATATATAGAGATTAAGACAATCTCAAGCTCCATGATCCTTCTCTCTCTCTCTCTCTCTCTCTCTCTCTCTCTCTCTCTCTCTCTCTCTCTCTCTTCATTTTCCAACTTTCCAAGTTACAGTAATCTCTTTGCACTTTTCTTCTATACCGCATTTGTTAATCCAAACTCAGTCAAAGTCTCAAGTCCTCCACTTTGTTATATGATTATATCTCCCTTCCCATCCCATTGAAGATTTGAACGTCAAGTCTTCTCCTTTTGGCTTTCTTTCTAGCTACTGCCTATATATACATTTACGTAAATCTACATGCTTATCAAAAGTTCATTATTTATACCAATTTAATTAGAATGGCAGGTGGAAAAGAAGGACGATCTTTGGAGGAAACACCAACTTGGGCTGTTGCTCTTGTTTGCTTTGTTTTGGTTTTGATTTCAATCCTCATCGAATATGTCATTCATTTGATTGGAAAGGTGCGTAAAAATTAATTAAAACCAGATAATATAATTGGGTTTTGGTTTATGAATGAATCTGACTGATCGAGTGGGGTTTGTTTTTGCACCTCTGCAGTGGTTGACAAGGAAACACAAGCGAGCTCTCTATGAAGCACTTGAGAAGATCAAGTCAGAGCTCATGCTGTTGGGGTTCCTGTCGTTGCTCCTAACGGTAGGGCAAGGACCCATTTCGGATATTTGTATATCAAAGGCTGTTGGTGCCACTTGGCACCCATGTAGTAAGAAGGAAGAGATAGACGATGATAAAGACAAAAGTTCTTCTTCAGATGGAGGCGACCGTAGACGGCTTCTCTCAGTCGCTGGTGCGGGAGCCCGGCGGGTTTTAGCCGCTGCTGGAAAGGATAAATGTGCGGCCAAGGTACATTGAATATTTCTCCCTGCTTTTCATAAAATATGCCAAGTTGGTACACATGTGTATATAGAAAATGGATATATATAATTTGTGATGTTATATTGTCATACCGTGAATTTAGATAATTACTATTCGAATTATTCTTACAAAATTATCTAACAAGAAAATGTTACTCGAATCTAACATCAACCTAGTTGTCATGGAGATGTTAATATTGGACTAAGTTTGAAAGCATATCTTTTTGGTCATGCAAAATTTAGCATGAATTTAGTCTTTTAGCTCAAGAAGTATATATGTGCTAATTTTTTATTTTTTACTTTCCTGCAGAACAAAGTTCCATTTGTGTCATTTTATGGGATCCACCAACTTCACATACTCATTTTCGTGCTAGCCGTCTTCCACGTGCTATACTGCATAATCACTCTGGTTTTGGGCAGAGCAAAGGTATCAACTCTGACTCTCTCTCTCTCATTTTCTCTCTATGTCTCTCACAAATTTATAATTATTTTCAAATTTTGTGTGCAGATGAGGAGGTGGAAAATATGGGAGTCTGAAACGAGGACAGCTGATTACCAGTTCTCACATGGTATGCTTGCTTCATTATTTCCACACGTATTAATTTGATTACTTGACCAGCAGCCAGCAGTCTTCTAACAATTATCCTTAACCACCTTTTAAAAAAACAATAAAAAATATTTATAGCTAGAGTGAATCACCTACTGAAAGGTAATTAATTAATTAATTAATTAATGGGGGTTGTGCTTGAATTTGTGTTTGTAGACCCAGAAAGATTCAGATTTGCTAGAGACACATCATTTGGAAGAAGACACTTGAGCTTTTGGAGCCGGTCACCCATCAGCTTATGGATTGTGAGTATTGAAAAATCCCATGACTTTTTCTGTACCAAACAAAGTACCATAATGTATATGTCAACTGTTCGACTTTTATTTGATTTTAATTCATGTTCCTCTCTTAATCAACAAAATTGCAGGTTTGCTTCTTCAGACAGTTTGTGAGATCTGTGCCCAAGGTAGATTACCTGACTCTGCGCCATGGATTTATCATTGTAAGTTCTCTCTATACAAATCAAAATCAAATATATCTATATGTGTTGTGGTTTCTGCATAAAAACTTACATAATATTGCTTCTGTTCTATCTGCAGGCACATTTGGCACCTCAGAGCCAGGCCAAGTTTGATTTCCAAAAGTACATTAACAGGTCACTTGAAGAAGATTTCAAGGTTGTGGTGGGGATCAGGTGGGTTATATCAGTGCTCACTGTACTTAGAATTTCAAGCCGATCCGTTAATTACGCACCGTGGTGCATGTATGGAAGACTAATGACTTTTAATTAACTTTCAAAATAATGGTTCTGAGACTTGACAATTTCTTTCCACACTTGCAGCCCAACTATCTGGTTCTTTGCTGTAGTGTTCCTGATGTCTAATACCCATGGTAAGTAAGCCCTCGTTTTACTTGACTATGTCTCTCGTGCACGGGGAGCACATGCAGAGAGACTAGTTTTACTTCACTATGCCCTTAAATTTAAGTTGCTAACCTTCTGTTTTTTCATGATTAAAAAAAATTGATTTACCTCCAACCCTTTAATGGGAAATTTACAATTATTATAATGGAAAAACATTCTGCTTCACATTATAAAAATATATGACATATTTGGTTTCTTAATAATGTGTTTTTGTTCTTTCCAGGCTCCCGTTCTTATCTGTGGCTGCCCTTTCTTCCATTGATTGTAAGCACCAATTATCACCATCCAATTCCTTTCTTCAAATTCCAAGGTCCCTCCAAGACAAGATGGATATTTATATGATTAAAATATCTAATAATTCATAAAAATATGGCTTGTGCAGATCATCTTATTAGTAGGGACAAAGCTTCAAGTTATCATAACCAAGATGGGCCTCAAGTTGAAAGAAAGGGGAGAAGTTGTTAAGGGCACCCCATTGGTTGAGCCTGGTGACCATCTCTTCTGGTTCAACAACCCACGCCTCATTCTCCATCTCATCCACTTTGTTCTCTTTCAGGTTCAATTCTTCCCACTTGGGTTCACTTTATATATCTTCTGCATGTTTTTTTACCTCATAATTTTGCTAACTCTCTTCTGTTTTCTTTCTTTTTCACCTCACAGAATGCATTTCAACTTGCTTTCTTTGCATGGACTTGGGTAAGTAAACTTAAACCCATATTTAGTTTCATCCTGGTTTGCTTCATCCAGAAAAAGCTCACAATTGATTTCATCTTTCTTCTTTTACAGTATGAATTTGGCTTGAAGTCTTGCTTCCATGAGAAGTTGGAAGACGTCATTTTGAGAGTATCAATGGGGTGAGTTTCTCCTTACTTGTAACTTGCAGAGAAACCAATTTATTATGAGAATTTAACTTACCAAAGTCCATTGATTCATGTTATTTTGTGCAGGGTCGTCATACAAATACTATGCAGCTATGTAACTCTTCCTCTTTATGCCTTGGTAACACAGGTAAAAATGGTGCCAATTATGCAAAATTAGATGCTAAAAACAAAGAAATATGAACTGAGTTCTAACTATACATGCTGTGCACAAACAGATGGGTTCAACTATGAAGCCTACCATCTTTAACGACAGAGTGGCAAATGCTATCAAAAAATGGCACCTCTCGGCGAAGAAGCACTTAAAGCACAACAAGAATAGTCCAACCAGTGTACCAGGCACTCCCTTGCATTCCATGTCCCCTGTCCATCTGCTGCGACACTATCAATCCGAGCACGACGTTGACAGTGTGCACACATTGCAGAGAATGTCTTATTTTGATGCCGACGGTCCAAACTCCTCGCCATCTCCTCACCAAGATGATCTATCTTGGTCTAACCAAGGTAGAAGCCATGGCCAGGAGGAAGAGATTAGTGCTCATGAATCTAACGCAGTGAACAATCCGATAGCTGGTTATGGTTCTCGGAGTCAACATGAAATTCAAATTCATTCAGCAGAATTCACATTTGAGAAATCGGAAAGGAGTCGAGAGATTAAAAAGTAACTGATAGGCGGCATGCAACACTACAATGAACACTAAAGCTCGATGAGCTTTCCAATGAGGTCACTGTAAATGAAGACACTCTGCTAATTGAGCATTAGTTGTACAATTGTAACTCAAAGTTGATATTTTTGAAAATAGACCATCTGCATAATCAATTTCCCAATTTAAGAACTTCATATGCCAATATGCAAGCACCATTGAAGAACATGGCGCGAATGCACCAAAAAAACTAAACAAAGCAAGAAAGCATCAACAGGAACGCAGCAAATCACCACCAAGATGGAATGACAGAATCTTAAATTCAACATTAGGCCTAAAAAGAGTAATCATCTACAGAAACCAAGTTAATCTACTGTTTTATGCATCATGAAGAACACTTAATTTTGATAATCAAGGTTGGGAACAGAGCCCCCTTCAATTTCACAACGTCAAAAACATTGAAGTTAAGTATTGAATTCACTGGTTCAACCCAGTCAACAGATATCAGCATTTGTGCTTAAGCTAGAAAAATAATGTCAGAGAGTAAAGTTTGCTCAACCACACTCCTTTTTCACGTTTGGCATAAATTCTTCTAACAAGAACAGAAATCAAGCTAAGAGAATTGAAAGAAATCCAAGTGACAACAGCCAATTCGGATTCTTGCAAGGGCACATATTTAAGCCACAACAGACGTGCTGAAATTTATCATACCATTCGAAGCAAAGTCTATCTGTTTTATATTAGCTGGCTTTCTTCAAGACAAGAAGATCAACAATGTTCATGAGCAATTCAACACAACCAATAACCTCATGAGAGTGCATGCTTCACCAGTTCAAGGTTCTCCAAGTATAACACTTTAAGACCAAACTGAAAGAAGGCAAAAATAAAGAGATAGAGTAAACTTTGCATCACTGAACAGAAACCAGTGCATAAAACACAATTGAACAGAAACCAGGAAGGCTCAGAGAGAAATTTTACATAACTGAAAGACTTCCAGCAACAACGGTTATTAACAAAACTCACTAATTCACACATAACCAATAACTTCAAGATTAGACCAGAATAGTCTCTCTTATCGGATAAGAAAACAAGTTGATTGCTTCCCCAGATCAAGGTTCTCCAAGCCAAAACCCATCCAAACAGCAGTTGAAGAGAGACCCTTAAAATTTCACAGTATAAATATCATGGACATATTAAATTGACATGCATTGCTAGGCTTCTAATTGGAACAGAGTTTGAAAATCTGAAAGAATCAACCGAAATCTAAGTGACAGCAGAAGCCCCAAGCTAAGCAATTTGGCTTCTTGAGAGGGGAAAGTTAATCTCAAAACTAAGAATACAAACCACACACCATGTCCAACATTGCTGAAATTCAAATATAATTACAGAAGACATTCAACACCAATAATGGAATACAAGCACACAGCTAGAAAAGACATAACATTTGAGAGCTTTAGTATTTAGAAACTAGACTATCCTGTCAAATATTGAGGTGCATACAAACAGGGGGCCTGCCAGGCACAACTTGGCCTACAGTCCAACAAATCCTGCCCATACGCACAGACGCCACACCAAATTTGTCATCTAACGGATAATTAATGAACTGTTTGCAGCATGATGCATTTCTAATAACAGAAAATGCAATGCATTTTAATTCTGTAGCTGCCATTTATTTTCGACAGGTATGCTAATTCAATCTTATGAAAACTTCCGGAAAGTTTAATCTGAATTCTCCAACTAGAAAATCTAAATAAAGTCCATCAACTGAATGAAACCTCTTTGTTTTTACAAGCTTGTGCCATACATAAGCTCACTAAGAAGGTATTTCATGTTTTGAAAACCTATCCTGAGAACTTTGAATTAGAATTCTCAGAGACAAGACAAAGAAGTGGTAGGAGGGCACGAGGAGAAGCTGGGAGGTCAAATTCTAGCACATATCCTAAAATTGCTACAAACATGAAATCCCTTAGCATGAAGGTAGCTGAATCGTCTAAAGCTATTCCATGCTCACTTTGTGGTTCATCAAATATCAGAAGATGTCAAGTAACGACTGTGTGCTCTGGCACTATTGATGCAAGAGAGCAGAGTACTTTCTGGTAAGAAGTAAAATATATGTTACGTTTTACGGCAATTTTGTAATTCTAAAGTCAACAAAAGTTCAAACTTCCAACACACTGAGTTATGTAAATGACAAATGGTTTATGACCTAGATTTACTTTCAATTTTGTGTTTTCCATGATACAATCTGAATTCAAATTTATCATGAAATCTAGATATGTCCTATCTATTTTCAGAGTCAGAATTTGGAACTTTGTGTTTGTCAATAATAGGTACTCACGATGGTAGAAAATGGACATCTTACCTCAATGAAAGTGACTCAACTGGTTTGACACTATATAGTAATTTGAAACAAGTTGAGCATGTAAGTCTTCTTTTCTCGTGTTTTTTATCTACACATACATCTCGTTGGTCCTCGATAACTTAATGCCAAATTTCCTCCAAGGCTAAGAAAACTAATGTCGTTTTTCATTGATTGATGTCACAAAAACTACCATGAGAACAATCAATTTTCTGTGTAGGTGAATCAGCAGGATATTGGTTACACAGAAAGCTTGACGTTGTTTGTTAAAGACTTAGGACCAACACCTCAGAAGATTGCCAGAAAGAAGTTACCCCTACCCAATGGGCACCTAGTACTCTTGAGTGATATATTTGCTTCATCACAATCTCAAAACTTCCAGGACAACCTTCATGGGCATCCTTCTATCATGAAGGGCACTGGTGACAATTTGCATTCATGGGATGCGGACAAAAGAGAAAAGGGATCTTTAGCTGATGGACCAATGATTCATAAAACTATCTCACCATGAGAGGCAATGTTAGTTGTTTTCTATGATTTGGTATTCTTCAAGATAAGAAAATCAACAATGCTCATTAGCAAATCACACAGAACCATAATAGGAACATAAATATGGTGAATGCTTCACCAGTTCAAGTAGAACACATCCAAAAACATTGATCGAAAGGCAGATATTAAAGAAAGAAAAAAAAAAGCAAATTTGCATCCACAACCACAACACATTTAAAAAGAAAGGAATTGAATACGGAGTTTACGGAACTAAAATTACTTTAATAATACGAAACTGAGTTTAAACAATCGGAAAATATAGGAACCCATCCACAAACCGAAAAACATTACATACTAAATTGGCCCTCCGGCCAATCAACACAACACACCACCATAATCATCCCACCACCATCACTAGAGAACACAAACTATAACCAACAAACTAACTGAAACCAACGAACTAACTCAGAAATCACCGCCACGCAGACGAAGGACAAGATGGAGAGTGGACTCTTTCTGGATATTATAATCTGCAAGGGTACGACCATCCTCAAGCTGTTTCCCGGCAAAGATCAACCTCTGCTGGTCCGGTGGGATACCCTCCTTGTCTTGAATCTTAGCTTTGACATTGTCAATAGTGTCAGAGCTCTCAACCTCCAGAGTAATGGTCTTCCCAGTCAGGGTCTTCACAAAAATCTGCATGCCACCACGAAGCCTGAGCACCAGATGAAGAGTCGACTCTTTCTGGATGTTGTAATCCGCCAGAGTCCTTCCATCCTCCAACTGCTTCCCGGCAAAGATCAGCCTCTGCTGATCTGGAGGAATGCCTTCCTTGTCCTGAATCTTCGCCTTCACATTGTCAATCGTATCAGAGCTCTCGACCTCCAAAGTTATTGTCTTTCCTGTAAGGGTCTTCACGAAAATCTGCATACCACCTCTCAGACGAAGAACCAAGTGCAAAGTTGACTCCTTTTGGATGTTGTAATCCGCAAGGGTCCTACCGTCCTCCAATTGCTTACCGGCGAAGATAAGCCTCTGCTGATCCGGGGGGATACCCTCCTTGTCTTGGATCTTGGCCTTCACGTTATCAATGGTATCGGAGCTCTCGACCTCCAGAGTAATTGTTTTCCCGGTTAGGGTTTTGACGAAGATCTGCATACCACCTCTCAATCGGAGAACCAAGTGCAAAGTCGATTCCTTTTGGATGTTGTAGTCGGCGAGGGTTCGGCCGTCCTCCAATTGCTTTCCGGCGAAAATCAACCTCTGCTGGTCTGGGGGGATGCCCTCCTTGTCTTGGATCTTGGACTTCACGTTGTCGATGGTATCAGAGCTCTCGACTTCTAGGGTTATGGTCTTCCCGGTTAGGGTTTTAACGAAGATTTGCATACCACCTCTCAATCGGAGAACCAAGTGCAAAGTCGATTCCTTTTGGATATTGTAGTCGGCAAGGGTGCGGCCGTCCTCCAATTGCTTTCCGGCGAAAATCAACCTCTGCTGGTCTGGGGGGATGCCCTCCTTGTCTTGGATCTTGGCCTTCACGTTGTCGATGGTATCAGAGCTCTCGACTTCTAAGGTTATGGTCTTCCCGGTTAGGGTTTTGACGAAGATCTGCATACCACCCCTCAATCGCAGAACCAAGTGAAGAGTTGATTCCTTCTGGATGTTGTAGTCGGCTAGGGTTCTGCCGTCCTCCAATTGCTTGCCGGCGAAGATGAGCCTCTGCTGATCGGGGGGAATTCCCTCCTTGTCTTGGATCTTGGCCTTGACGTTGTCGATTGTGTCAGAGCTCTCCACCTCGAGAGTGATTGTCTTGCCGGTTAGGGTTTTGACGAAGACCTGCATGATTGTGAATCTCAGAAGAAAAATATCGAACAGGAAATTGGAAGAGAGAATTTCAGAGCGATTTAAAAAGGCTTTGAGAGAGTTGTGTGGAGAAGATGAGAGGGGAGGTGGTTTATATACGGAAGATCAGCCGACTATAAAATCCTAAATTTTGTCTCCGACTCCGAAAATGATTCCAACAAGAGTCGGTAGAAAAGAAAAGTCTAGAAATTTATAGGAATATGGAGAAGTGACTTACTTTATTTTGGATTCCTTAGGATAGAAGGAATAATTGTTCGGTGTACGTGGATGTTAATTAATTAAAATTGAAAATTGATTTTTTTAAGTAAGAAAAAATAAATAAATAATTCTGGGTAATTTTGGGTGCAGGGCCGATGGGCTGGGTCACGGGTGGGGGTTGATATGGGGTTATGGGGTTGTCGCTGAGCTGGAGGAGACGGTGGTTACTTTTGGTTCTGTGGGGATTGGGTCGGGCGGATTCTGTTGGAGGTTCGGTGGCAAAAACAATTTACTTGTAACGGAAATAACACCGCTTTACTATTACTAGCCAATAACACAATTGTAACGGAAATAACACCGCTTTACTATTACTAGCCAATAACACAATGACAAGCGAAAAAGTTATTGTGCATATCATTGTGTTATTGAGAGAGAGAGAGTTTCAATGATTCTACGCGTTTTTTTGGGCTAAATTGGCTGACCATCTAGTTGGATGGGTTTGTGGGGTAAAACGACACTTTACCCTTTGTCATTTCATAAACGCGAACAGTTGACTATTGAATTGTTGTTAAGAGTCGTGCCATTTTCACTATAATGCCAATTTGACCAAACTTATTGTTATTTCAACCAGGTGAGATTAGAAAAGATTTTAAAAGCCAATAACAAAAATCAGAAGATTCTCTTTCCCCTTATTTCATTTACTTGTAGAGCTGGAAAACCTACGAGAAATCCAAAGAAAATGATGTTTTCTCCTTTACATCATGAACTAGCTTCTCAGTTTCCAAAGGAAGAAGATGCAGAAGCTTGGAATCATGAATAAAATAAAATATTCTTTGCACTAAAGCCCCATGAAAATAACAAGGGTTTAAAAAAGGCTTCACAATATTTAAATGGAAGCCTGAAATGAAACAAATGGATTGAAATTGGCTAGCATTCCCTTTACAATACACAAAACAAGTCTGCTTCCTCCATTTTGAGGATTATCCCTAAATATATATACAAGAATGCCAATGTAATGACGCACAAGCGATGCAATTAAATTATTTCTACTTCATATTATCAGGGAGAGCACAACCTTTGCAGATTGGACAAGAGTTTTTCATTGACAGCCACTTTTTGATGCAGCTCACATGGTAATCATGGCCGCAAGTTTTCAATGCCCCGACATCATCCCTGTCCTTGTACTCTTCCTGTCAATTAGGAACAGTGCTAGTTAGATATTCAACAGTTAAGCAATTTACATTCCAATTGGTCTCAAAAGCCACACTAACTGAAACTGGAATTTCAATTTCATGATTTTCTGTTTCAACTGGAAGATACTTACCAGGCAGATCACACATGTGCCTTCCTCTTGGATTTGATCTGACGAACAATATATCGTTTCTGTCAAACACTTTGGTATCAAATCTTCAGACACGCCTGTGCTGACATTCCCAATCCTTTCACCTAGCGCTAGGAGTTCCTGTTTGTTCCAAACATTTCAAGAAATTCAGATACCTTAAAGTCATAGGAAGAAAAATAATAATTTAGGCAGGAATATCAATGTTACCTCGTAACTCATGTTGTCTATGTCCAGCCTCATGTCTCTATGATGATCAAACATATTTCTGGACCCATACAAGGCTGGGCGATCCACAATCATAAAACCCTGCAATACAAAATGAAAAACAATTTATTTCCGATATTCAGGCTGTGCTATATTTAAGCATGATGAAGTGTTTTCGCAATTATCACAAAGGAGCTGCACCCTTCTGGAATAGACAAGATAAGCAAACATGCATCAGAAAGGACTACATACCTCAGACGAAAACCGATCCTGGAGACCAGTCTCTTCAGAGACCCGAAATCTATCATTAGACATCCTCGACCTACCACTCCTATCACTATTACGCCACCCAACTGTGGCCACTGGCCTAGGATGTCTAGAATAACTTTCAGATGCCAACTGCAATCCTTCTTCTGAATGTGGTGCATGTCCCACTCGCACGTTGCTTGAAGAAGCCCTGAAGGTTGGGGCAGATCTTTGAGAATAGCTACTACGAACTCCCCTTACAGATTGCGGTAAGGCACCAGGATAACTTTGAGGAACAGCGGTGGCTCTGCTTGACATGAAATCATGATGGTATAACCCTGTTTCCACAGAAGCATTACCCACACTGCTTCCTACAAGGAAGTGGTTGGGATCATGACTGAAACCACTTGCATCTGCAATTTAAAAGCAATTTAATCAGTAACAAATAACAGGAACCTGGACAGAAGACACGGAATTAATCAAAATTTACCTGGAGTTATAACCCTTCCATGAGAAGGAGACACGTTAATATGATTCCACTCATGGGTCAAACCAATAGAACCCTGGCCAGAAAGATCCATCGTACTAGAATGGTCAATAGGGGGGAGATTTGTAGAATAAGAACTATGTAAAGGATTGCTCGACAAATGTGTCCTAGCTAAGTTGGACTCCAAATCATGTTCAGACCGGCTTCTCACATTTCGCATGGATCCCTCACCCCTAATTGAGAGTCCATTCCCTCTATAACTGGGCATCATAGACATGTGATCCCAGGGCATGTATGGGGTATCCATGTTTACTTTCTCCTGCTGTAATTCTGAAGATCTAGGGAGCTCAGAGGAACTACTTCCAGCACTATAGTATCTGCTTGTGCTGCCTCTCTCAGATACTGAAGGGATCCCTGGGCTTTTTCGCTTGTGAGGCCCTCTTCCATTGCTCATTGTGAGATCAACAAAACCACCCTCAACACCATGGAATGCCCTCCGGTCATAACTGGAAGAGGGTGCATGGTGAGCATAATTTCCACCAACCGTACCAAAGGTGCCAGCACCCAATGGATGCTGAAAAGGATCATGCGATGGACCAGAAGCATCAGGTTGATAATGTGGCACATCAACATTGTGGTTCAAGTTAGAATACCCATATGACCTCAGAGCTGGATTCCAATTTGACGCAAAAGGCATCCCGTCTATAAACATATTTTCTACAGGATATAAGAAAGAACCGTTCTCTCCAGTGCCAGCCCTGGCTGCTGTCCATAATTAAAATTAATTAGTCATGAAAACAAAAGATATTCAGCAGATCAGATATTCAAGATTGAAATTCATAAGTAAATGATGAAATTTTGCAAATTACAGACCAGAAGAAAGGAAATGAAAAGAATATACTCAAGGAATATCAAGACACAGTACCCAAATGCCCAAAAGGTTGCTCTGTGTTCATATGATTCCAATTCTGATCATTTTCACCCTCAAAAACATGAGATGTGCTGAACTGATGTCTATGTCCCATAACTTTCGTCAACTTACAGCTACGAACAAGTTATGAGCTGGAACAGAATCTACCAAACAAACCCACAACCTGCACAAAACAGTGAAGGGATCTCAAAACATTGATTAATATTGTATTTTACTTCTACAGGAAGCCTAGGGCCTCCGTGTGTTTTTGCCATTAACCATAAAATCTTGATAAGTAGCCCATTACTGAAAAATTTATATAAATATTGCCAGTAATAATTAATTTTTCTTTTTTAAACAAACAAAGGAGAATTCTTGTGCAATTCAGAGTGTGGATGGGAGAAAGAAAGTAGCAACCTCGTTACAAATTCTAATTGAAAAAATTCTTCCACAGACTTCAGAAGATAAGAGAAGACCCCTCAAACCAAAACCAGACAAGTTTCAAAGAAATTAAAACTTGTCATCAAGTTCCAACAATGGAAAAATGCAACCAACACAAATATAAATGCAAGATGACAATTAACTTCCAGAGATGGCAAGGCAAAATGCATTTTAAGGAAGATTAACCCACCAAGTTCCTGCTTCACATACCAATTTAAATTTTCAAAATAGTTTGACTAAGTACGAAGTATATGCCACAACATCACCAAATAGATACTTGACCAAGAGAGCCGTGCCTATAAATGTGCTTTCACACTTTGATCCACCAATCTCCATTTTAATCAAGGCCAAAAATTGAAGTAAAAGTCAGGTTGTTCTGTTTAAAAAAATATAGTGCTCCAGAGGACCGGTCAAAGCCTAATTGCACACCCACTAGCACCCTATGTCATTGTCAACCAACTCCCTTGTCACTCGCTTTCATCTCCAATAAGAAGGCATTTCCAATGAAAATAGAGGGAGCCATTTTTTTCTGAGGGATAAAACAGAATTGAAAGTGTAAAGACATAACAATTAGCTGAAAGTGAGGAGTGAAAAAGATGGAAACAGGACCTTCCTTGAAGACATTACCTGGGTTTGGACTTTGAATCACAGGATTAGAGATCACCTAGCAGGTGTAAAAGATGTAACAATCTCAATAACACACCATATCAATTTGCACTAGCATTTTCTTGAATTCAAATATCAACTATAGAATCATAAATAGATAAACTAAGACCAGAAAAACCACTACCAGATCCCCCCTAGCTTCCAAGTTCTGAAAACTCACAGTTCTTAATACTTTCAGCTCTAAAATATTTATGAAGACTTATTCTACATCAAGGTCAAACGTTCAAGGTGGTTGGAAATGTTCCAGATGAAAGCTGAAGATATTTATGAATGAAAGATAAAATTAGTACATAGATGTGAAAAATGTAAGATACATAAATAAATAAATGGTTACACCTTCAGAGACAGTATACACAAATTATCAGTTTCAACCCTTCTTTACCCAAAATTATCAGATGAACTATGGATGACTTGCCATTCACATACAAGAAAAGATTGCTCTCTCCAAAACTAAGGAGGGGCAAGTTGAAGATCAGAGGCAGTGTATTCAATGGCTGAAATGAGACAGAAAAGTACCAGACACTCCTCTCTAGTTGTGGTGAAACTATTAAGAAAAGGATCTGAAATAAATTGAAATGTATTACCAAGGGAAAAGAGAACTAATATAATGAAATGTGTGCCATTTGGCTGAAAAATGTTCATGGGGAGCAAAGAGTGGAACACAAAAAATCCTTTGATAATCACTGCATAGATGAACTGTACACCATGCAGCACATATAAAACTTGGAAGTCACGGGCAATTCTAGGATAGGCATAAACATGGCTCAAAGAAAAATACGAAAATTCATGAGAAGAACAAGTTTATAACTCAATACTTGTCATGCATGAAGCTGCAAAAGTCAAAAAGATTATGGATACAAAGGAGTAACATGGTATTTTATTCCGACGGTACGATAATATTGAAATGAAGACAACGTAATTTTTTTTTTTTTAAACTATCGTAATAAAACGTGTTGCTTCTGTTAGAAGAAGAAACAAATAGAAGTAATCAACCCTAGAACAAAAAAAGAGAGAAGGCGTAGTTATGTTTAAAAAACCCAACAAAATAAATCTGTGATATTATTAAGAGAATATATCAATCGTCAAATAGAAAGGATAATCCGGTAATTGCACATAGATCCATAATAATAATAAAAACATTGCTTACATTTTATTGCTGCCCTACAATACCTTTCTATCACGTAAAACCAAGTTGAGGTTAAGTCACTGATTACAAAAAGTAAGACGTAGATACAGATTCTAAAAAACTGTAAACCCACAAGATCAGGTTAAGTCACTGATTACAAAAAGTAAGACTTAGATACAGATTCTGAAAACTGTAAACCCACAAGATCAGGTTAGTATAGCCAAAAAAATATACATGTTGCTTAAACCTGGAGCCTTCTAAGTCTACAACAAGTTTCTACACTTACAAATCCCTCACTCAATATGAAGAGAATCTTCCTCTGAAGACTTAAATGGTGTTGTCTTCTTACACGTCTTGAGAAAGTTTGCAATTGAAGCTATAGGGTACAAATAAAGAGGTATACTTGTACCCTATAAGAAGAGGTATACTCGCACCCTATAAGATGAGATTGGAGAGCTCAGAAGAAAGAAGCATGATATTAGTATTGTTAAGATTCTCTCCAGTGAGACTTGTCAGCAACAAGAAGATGTCCTAAAAAAAGAAACCAGGATATTCTCAAAAATCTGAAATCTGGAAACTTTTCTTCGTGTGAAAGCACAGAAAAGACCGTACAACAAGTCGAGGGTGCGTCAAACCTGATAACCTACGCAGCTACGCCAATCTGAAGAAACCAAACAATGAGTAAGCAGCCCACTGCCTAATATCCAGGCAATGGCAACACCAAACTTTTCCCTCCACCCTGGTATCCTACACCAATGTTAGGGAACCAAGCTCTGTGTTTCAGTGATACAAACATCAGCACCTGATTGCCCTCTACTTACGGGCAATCAATCACCACAAGGCTAATTATAAGAGGCACTAGATCCAAATCTCCACTTGTTAATTAAGCATCGCCCGTCAAATATTGCAAACCAAACTACATGGTTCAGTCCCATCACCTAAGCACAAGATTATCCAGAGATGGCATGTGTCAATGTATCAAAAGCTGGTCACCGTGATAACTTTTCATTGACAACACCTAAGCACACAATCATCAGTATATCCATCAGCTCACCGCTCTATATAACACCAACATACAGCAACATCACAGAACTCCAAATACTAGGGCAATGAGAAGAATGAATTGACCACCAAAACATTTACGAAGTCAATGGAATTGCCCATGGCATTATAACTTAGCCAGCCTCTCCGTCACCTTAGTATGTACAATGTAAACACAAAAGCGAACATACTTGTGCTTAGTTCAGATCAATGGCCTCACTAGACTGCATTGAACTCTGACATTTTCCATCACTAAACAAAGGGTCGAGAATGATCAATCTAAACATCATGACACTATCACCATCAAGGCAACCTTTTTTTCCATCTCAAATATGGCCTCCACTACCTCAGGTGGATGGATCCAGTTCTTAATGTAAATTCCAATTCAATACTACCTGAGCAAGTTAAAAATGGAGTCTTTAGTGGTTAGTACCATATAAAGTAGCTCTCAGAATACTACAGCTGACTAGGACTCTCAGAAAATGGCAGAAGATCGTGCTAATAAATCTTGAAGATAAGACATGGCTTCAATTGATATCCATGTTTTCAGAAGTCCAATTGACCAAAAAGTCCCTGCAACACCATTCATAATTCAGAGCATGAAATGAACTACCCCCCAACCTTTATACCCTAAACAAGTACTAGGGGCAAAAAGTATTTAACAAAATAACCTGCAACTTTGCAAACAAAACTAAAGTAAGTCATAAAAGCTAATATTTCAAAAATATTTAGGAATAATAAGACATGACCTCAGAAATATGAAGAAACACGACCACTACACTGAGCTACAGCTAAAGTCCAACTGTATAATTTTCTAAGTTTACTTCAGAAAGGTATGGCTCCAAGAAATTCTCACCTGTAGGTGCAGTCATATCATCATTCCAGAACTTGGGTACTAAATATTGTTCATCTCGAGTTCGAACTCAATACAAGTATGCAATACTGATACACCGTCAGCAAACCAAAACCTGCATAATAAGAACCATCTAAACCTACTCGATGCTAAGGTAATCCAGACCGAACACTGCATTATCTAAAAGACCCTCGTCCACCAAGCAAACCTTGGTCAAAATATAAACCCCAAAGCATGAAAATCATTTGCTATGAAACAGTATTAGAGGCCTTGATGGTAATAGTTATTAAGCAAAACTATTTCCACTCAATCTCTTACCAGGAGAACAAATTATTTTATGACAACAATCAATCATCATGACCATGATCAAATTACAAGCCCCAGCTCATTATACACATGTTATCGCCAAGTACAATAGAATTGATCGAACAAACATATTTACACAACCCACCAATCCACATTACCACAAAGGAAAAATTACCGAAAAATCAGAAAAACGTAAATACAGGGCAGGCAGAAAAATAAATAAGAAAATCATCCAAATTTTATGCACCAGCATCAAACAAACAAACCTCAACGATCAGAGGCCAGATGATCAGAAACAACAAAAGACTACCGAAAATGATGATCAGAAACAAGGAACATGAATTGATCGAGAAAATGACGATCGGACCTCAAAATAAAAATAAAAATAAAAAAACATGTGAAGAAAATAATAATAAAAAAATTGTGTAGAAACAATAAAAATGACGATCAAGCTTGGAAACTGAGAGTATGGTAACAAAAATGGAAGAGCACGCATACCTTGAAGTCGATGAAGGGCTGGTTCTGCAAAAAGGAACAAACTTTGAGGGGTAGAGAGAGAGAGAGAGAGAGGGATAATTCTGCTCTTGAGGAAGGAAGGAGAGAGATGAATAAAGCGGTTGGGTGCGTTGTTTGCAGAAATAAGAGGAGGAGAAATTGTCCGGACTGCTCAATGTTACCGGATACCGACATAATCTGTATTTCTTTTTTTCTTTTTGTTTTACTTTATTATTAAAATAAGGTTAAATAAAATAAAAAAATTCCGAGGACGTACGTAACACGACGTCGTAATGAGACAAGCGACGGTGAATTGTTTTGTGAGGTGCGTTTCGCGGGAGATAAGAATCATTTGTCATTGCTCATTAGAGGTATTAAATATTAATTAACTAAAATAAAATAATAGTTTTAATTAGAGTAGGGTGCTTTTATCCAACTAGTTAATCTTCCACTCCCAAGCAAGTGCGAGTCGTGGGTGCTGCCTTTCTTTGAGTTTTGAGGTCACCAAACGCGTGTAGCAAGAGCATGTCTTTGTACATACGTTTCTTTTTTTTCTTCTTTTTTTGTTCTTTTTTGTCATCTTAATGACCCATCTAAAAAGTACTGATGCCATCTTGTAGTCGTCCGGCCCGACGTGGTTGGGATGATCTTAATCGTTGATGCATTATAAATTTTTATGTATGTTAATAGTTAAAAATAATTCAATGCGTGTGAACGACTAACCTTGCTTATATAAAAGAGTATAAAATTTTAACAGCTAAGTAAAGAGTAGTTAGTTGCGTGTAATCTCAAACGGATTCTACATAGGATGCATTTGTATACCTTGCTTGCATGTATATGAAACGCCTACTTTTTTTATTTGTCTAAATAACCAATTTGGTGCACCGGTGTTTAGTGTATATGAAGAAATCAAAGATGGATATTCTGATCAAAACAAGTATAAAAGAAAAAGAAAAAGAAGTGATTGAGGGGTGGGGAAAAGCAGATGATCTAATTCTGGCCTCCAGCCTTTATTTTTATTTAATTTTTTATGCTTTTGACCTCTAGTCTTTTATGGTGAAAGAATGATACAGATGTTATCATAATGGCAATATTATCTTTTAATGCATTATTTGTGAAATAGATATGTGCTTGAAAATGACGTGGCTAATATGGATGACGACATTGTGAACCTCTTCAACTTCATAATTACATTTTCTGTATAAATAAGGGAATTGAAAATTAAATAAAATTTTAAAATGACAAAATTTAAATTTCTGACAGTTGAAAATTTCAGTATTTGAATTTATGTATGTCGAATTTTGGGATAAATTGGATTATAAAAATTATGAAATGACATATATTTTGCTGGAAATTAAAATCGGAATTTTGATGCCCAAATTTCCAAGATTTTTTCCATGTGCTATTTAATAAATTCCGCGTTTAAGTTGCCAAACAAGGGAATTGTCAACTTCTTCTCTTAAATTCCCGACTTTTAACTAAATTTCGAGTTATTTTCTCTCATTCAAATGGAAGGTAAGTTTTACTCATTGTCATTAACATCTATGCGAGTTGAATTTGACCTCTCTAATCAAGTAGAATATAGTATTATTATAGTTTTTTTTTTTAACTAATCGAAATTTCCAAATTCTATTAGTTGAGCTAAATCAGCCCTTATATTTGTCGTTTCATAATAAAAATGGAAAATAAATCAGCTTTTATATATTAATTCGTTGCATCTAGTGATCCCAAATACAAAACATTTCCATATAAAGTACACACTAACAATATGAATCATGCATTTGCTTGGAAGTCTATTTGAGCGAATAACTTACTGGTTTAGTATATAACAACCTCACATATTCGATACACCTATATATTAATTTTTGGAAGACCGACACACCTATACTATTATTTTGTCGTCATCTACTTTTCATAAAGTTCCGAGACGTCCCTTTTTACATTTATTACCTCTTTTTTCATAATCAGAACGGTACCTTTCTACATTTACTTCAAAATAATAAAAAGTAAATTGCCGTCTACTTTTCCGAATTAGGACTCCAATTGAACTTAACTTCCCGAACTAAAAAGGCAACTAATTTAACATCTGAATTAATTAAAATGGCTAATTTTGTGATTTTAATTCAATGTTTTGTTTAACTATAAGAGTAAACTTGTAATTTCAAATAAAATAAATAATAGATAATAAGAAAATAGAATAACATTTATAAAAATACAAAAACTAGCCCTATCCAGCACCTCTCTCTCTCTCTCTCTCTAAATTGATGAGTCGACGTTTGGTTGAAGGAGCTCAAACAATCAGCAGCAATGGAGATGTGTCTCTCAGAGGGAGCTAGATTGAAGCTTTGTCTGTAAATTTGAAAACTTTGGAGTAGGAGAGAGAGTTGCCAGAAGTTCTATGTGTCGCCTGAATTTCTGAGTTTTAGAGGGCTAGGTAATATGGGTTTGGAGGGAGGAGGCTAGGGGTGGGGCTGGGTAAATAGAGATGGTGGTGGTTATGGTGGTGTAATTGTAGATCTGAGATACTATTCTTGACAAAGCCTCTAGTAGAATTATCAGTGGGATATAGCTGAATTGGTTTAGCTCTTTCACCTCTTTTCTTACGAATAGAGGTTCGAAACTCCTGACACCCAATAAATACTTATGTAAATCCCCCAATCACTTGTACTAATATATATATATATATAATGCCTCTTCCTATTTTTCTCTGTATTAATTTCAAATATAATAACTCTCTTACATGCATAATTTATGCGAGGTTCCCAGTATAGTTAAAATTACTTCTCTTTGGTTCCAAGTAAAATTAAATTTTTGGTAAAATTTTATAATACGAAAGCATCAACAATAAAGTTGGCCCCGAATAAACCTAACTTTGACAAAAAGTATTGGCAAGAAAGATAGTCTTACAAGACTTTGCTTTTGCTCTCCCCTCACCTGTTTTCACATTGAAATGTGATTTCAATGTGATACAATACAATTATTTAAGTCAAATTTCATTCCTAAGTAAACTTTCCAAAACCTTATGCATGAATGAAACAACTTTGGCGTGCATTGTTTTTTTGGTTAATTACATGATTTAGTAATTAAACATTTAAAATTATGATTTCTTAAGAAGGATTATTTGATTCTTAAAGAAAAAACTATCGCCCAGATAAGGTTTGGGTTCGAGTTTTAACATCTGTGTAATGTATGTGTGAGTATTATATGTTTTATCAGAAAAAATTTATTGATTTTGGTTTTATTTATTTATTTTTGAAGTTCGCACAGGCTGTTGGCTGTTGCTTCTTTGAAACCGCTTTCTTTACTGGTTCTCCACCCACACGCACAAACATTCAAAAAAAAAAAAATTATCGAACTTAATCTTCTGGTCCTGGATTTTGGACTTATTTTCAACTCTGCAATCGAAAAAGGAAGGTAGGAGGAGGGAGACGAAGCAGAGAAGAAGATGAGCGTCATCGAAATCTTGACAAGAGTAGAGGCGATCTGCCAGAAGTACGACAGATACGACGTCGAAAAGCAGAAGGATCTCAACGTCTCCGGCGACGATGCCTTTGCTCGCCTCTACGCCGCCGTAGACGCCGACATTGAAGCCCTTCTTCAGGTCCCTCTCTCTCTCTCTCTCTTTCTCAATTTTCACTCCACGCGATCTCTGTTTGGTCCCTGAGAAACCTCGGGAAAATTCAAGAGGCTAATAGCTGATCCCGACGTAGTCGGACGAAATTCACTAGAATTTTGGAGTGAAGTTAGGGTTTTTCACCTCTATGGTGTGCTGAACTGAAACCGGAGTTCTTTTTATTTCCAGAAAGCGGAAATTGCTTCGAAAGAGAAAAATAAGGCATCTGCTGTTGCGCTGAATGCTGAGATTCGGAGGACCAAGGCTCGATTGCTTGAGGAGGTTCCCAAGTTGCAGAGGTTGGCTGTAAAGAAGGTCAGCATTTACTGTTTTAATGATTTTTGGTAATGTTCGCATTTGTAATTGTGCATTTCGTCAAATTGTTTGAGAAATTGATAGTAGCCTAGCACATTCTGGTCAAAATTGAAAAATTGAAAGATGGTTGCACTTGTATATGGGATTTTAGTATTGTTTAAGAGTATATGAGATGCCTGTGCGTGTGTGTAAGTTGCCAATTTTGCTTGTTTAGTATACAACACAAGGCGGCATGATTGCTTTGGGGTATAGGCAGCGTTATTCATAATTGATGCTAATTGGTTTACAGGTGAAAGGGCTTTCAACCCAAGATTTTGCTGCTCGTAATGACTTGGTCCATGCATTGCCAGATAGGATCCAGGATATACCAGATGGGACTCCTGCTGCACCCAAACACACTGGAGGTGGCTGGGCAGCTTCAGCTTCTCGTACTGAAATCAAATTTGATTCAGGTAATTTTTTGCATTATGAAGGCTGTTTGGTGCTTTTTTAGTGATTATAATGTATGGACAGCTCAGTTCCATTTGATTATTTTCAGTTTACTTTTTTATGTGTTTCATGTATTTTGGTAGAGGGGCGGTTGGATAATGAATTCTTCCAACAATCTGAGGAGTCGAGTCAATTCAGGCAAGAGTTTGAAATGCGGAAAGTTAAGCAGGCAAGTTATAGATATTGTGTTGTGTTTGTTTACAATGGAGATATCTTTTAAAAGGATGCAAATTGCATACTTGCTAGTTAGATGCAGGAGTTATGGATATTGGTTTGCATTTTTATTTATTTTGACATGCTCACAGGATCAAGGTTTGGATATGATATCAGACGGTTTGGATACATTGAAAAATATGGCTCAGGATATGAATGAGGTTAGTTGTTTCTGTGTGATGCTACTTGCTCATTTGCAATATATAAACATACGTTAACTTAATTTATCATATGCCATGTGTAGGAATTCGATAGGCAAGTTCCTTTGATGGATGAGATTGACTCTAAGGTGAGAAACATTGTCCTCTCCTAGTATTGCTTCCAAGATGTTCAGTTTGAATTCTCAAAATTATTACTAAATGCTGCCTCCCTTCTTAATAGGTGGACAAGGCATCTGCTGACCTTAAGAATACCAATGTCAGACTGAAAGACACAGTCAACCAGGTGAGTGTATTTGCAGCTTTTTTAAGTTTACAAATGCACATTAGAGTCCTTTTTATAAATAAATAAATAAACTCTTTGTTGCTGGATCTAATGTATGCTTTGTTTTTGTTACAGCTGAGGTCCAGCCGAAATTTCTGTATTGATATTATATTGCTGTGTATAATTTTGGGCATTGCTGCGTATTTGTACAAGTAAGCTCATATCCTATACAATGAACATATATGATGAGATAGACAAACGTCTGTAACTAGATGTCATTGCACTGCTCAGATTATGGTTATATTCGATAAGACTTTATAGTTACTTCAACCCTAAAATGCAGATTTAAATACACAGAATTATTTTTTCAATGCTCTAGAATTGAACTTTGATCATTTGCATGTCTGCATTTTTTATTCGATATGTGTCATTTTTGTATTCTGATCGCGGTATCTTTATTCGCAGTGTACTGAAGAAGTGAGGTGGCATAAAGAGCGGTTTGACCAGTTCCAAGAGTTGTTGGCTTGTCCGGTATTGTTTTGCATTTTGAGGACTCAGTTTGGTGCTAGATATATGTTATTTGATTGTTTATTTTATGTTGAAGAGTGTCTGTTCATACTACCATGAATGTATTTTTCAAGTACATGAGTCAGTTTTACGTCGCAGTTGGTTGTGCCCTCTAATTTGCTTTTGTTGGTACTCTGTGAGGCTGTATCTGAATCCATACTTCAATTTATGAAACCTTTGTGGACCCATAGTTAATAGATTGGATTGGCAGCTTCCTTTCGATTTTATATGAAACTTCTTATGGACCTAATGCATTCTTTCTGGGCCTGATTTAGTTTTCATCTGTCAGACGTATCTAAATTACTGTCTTTTGATTTAGTTTCTGTAGGCTTTCCCACGCCTCTTTTGCCAATAGAAAATCACGCAAATATGAAAAACCTGAACTCTGATGTAGAATAAGTCAACAATGTATATCAAGCTAACAACCACAAAACCCATAACCCACATTAACACTTTACGTGACGGAGAAGTTGAAATGTAAAGCAATTTTCTATATTCTTATCCCAACATCTACAAGATATTTATTACAACGAATATATGCGAATATACATACAATCTTGAAATGCTGCAGCTAATTACATCCAGCGAACACCAAACTAATTTACATGCTTATTCTTCATAGGTATAAAAATTGCACTCAAATGTATACGAAAAGAAGAAAATTCAGAACTGCACACTAATTTACATAAAAATCACAATCATGGAGACCTCTGTTCGTGATCTTGAATCCCTTTATCTACATAATAACGGAATTAATCCACACCTTGCTTCACTGCTCTAGCCAGCTACTCACTTGCACTGAAAGCCAATTAATTGACTGAGTTCTTGATATTGGATCATGGAGCTCCATTGATCTGCATTGAAATTATTTTCAGCTGATCCAGACTGGTCTACTCCCCAGGAATTCATTGGGCAACCGTCCCGGCCGATCGATGTGTTAACTTCCTCCTGATATTCTCTGCTACATATCCTCTTGCTAGGTGTAACAAAACTCTGGTGGTGTCCATTTCCTTCTGCTGCAGGCTTTCTCTTGAAAGGGTTGATCAAACTTTCAAGGGAAGAAGCTAAAAGCTGCCCGTTGTTCTTATTCGATGAATCGTTCTCGTGAATGGTAGTGCAAGAATTTGTGTCTCCACTGCCCTGAAAGCTTATGCTTAAAGTGGTTTTAGTGTATGGAAGTTCAGGGGATGCAAAAATGTAGGGCAACATTGGACAATCTTTGTACAGATAGTTTCTGACCATTTCGATGCTAGGGTTTGTGTCCTTTGAACATGTCTCATCCGCTTGCTTGGTGTAGGCACCTAGTTTATAGCAAGGACTGTTTTGATCTTCCCAAATGCTCCTGCTGCTGTTGCATTTTTGTCGAACCCGACATAGCACCCAATCATCCAACTGTCATGAAGAAAATGAGAGAATTATTAACAATATCGAAAGAAAGTACAATTCTCTGCTTATACTGAACAAAAAAATGAAACCTAATACGATGATTGTTGAACATAAGCACAATACATAGAAAACAACAGTAGAGGATTCAGAACTAGAAACCCTATATATGTCATCCATATAATTAAGCTTAATTACAAAGGTGGAGAGAGAATGAGGAATATCAATTACTAGCTTATTATGTTGCTAGACTATCAATCAGCACAACATGTTCTGATTCACCACTTATAATTTCAACATAACCAACGGTCCTGATTCACAGTCTAACATCACGTGTCAAATCGGTAAAAGAAACTTACCCGTACCTACCGTATACCATATTCTGTGAGGATATATATGAAGTAATTGATCAAGCAACTTACCCTCATAGACCCTTTTTGCTTTGAAGACCACATGGTTGTGTCAAGCAATCTATACTCATTCATGATCCACTCTGTCTTGACCCCCTTTGGAGGGTGTCCTGTGTAGAACACAAGTGCTTTCTTCACCCCAATGCTTTTTGTTCCACAAGAACTGAAAATATGTTTATCAGTTCCTGTAGCCTTCCAGTAACCCAAACCAGCTGCTCTGTTAGGCCTGCTCCCATTCGGGTACTTCCGATCTCTCGGGGTGAAAAAATACCACTCTTCTTCTCCAAAGGAGGCTTTGGCTGGCAGTTCCCATGGATTATACTTGTAGAGATCCAATTCAGTGATGATGGTTGCAGGTAATGGACTTGAAGTGACTTTGTTTTTCAAATAGTGGACGATGAGTTCTTCATCAGATGGGTGAAATCTGAACCCAGCAGGAAGCTGAATGTTATCAGAGGTTTGTTTTTCCCTCTCCATTTTCGGGATGGAGGAGGGAGGCTTGCTTGTTCCTTGGTGATGGAGGAAACTAGGGAATCAATGAGGCCCTGAAATTATCGACCAAATGGTTTGTAAGTTTGATTGCACTGTGCAGTTGTTTTATAGGGAGTTTCTCTCATGCAGAAAAGGACAATTTTTTTAACATATATTATATAAAGTTCATGTATATGATACATTTGTTCAGGGAAAGCAACCTGATTGTCCTGACTGATCACAACCGTTGGATATCACATATCCTTTATCTGATCAGAGATGCATAGGAGCCAGAGACTTCAAATCAAGCTTCATCTTGTCGAGCGGGGTTACTACAGGGGTTGTGGCCCTCCCTCTTTTCCCCCTACTTGGGATCCAGGATCGAAACCCCGAGGTTTCTTTCCTCCCAATATAACCCAAAAAAAGAAAAAATGATAAATAAATAAAGTTCATCTCCTATCTTTGATAAGATAAATTTTAGTTTTGATTGCTTCAATTGCCATTATATGTTTCATGTGTTTCAATTTGTTTGAATTATTTTGGCACACCAAAGAGCATATGATTGAGGTGGTGATGTTGGCAATGTGGAGCACAAATAACTTGTATGGTTCAATCATTCCACAAAACGTTATCAACAATATTTCCTTTTTGGGGAAGGGGGGTGGCCAACATAACTGAGAGAGATTGTCTTGTCCCCCAAATCATTTAGCACTTGCCACACTGTTCTTCATGCTTGCACTCGACTGCATTCCAGGTGTCCTTGCCCTCTTAACTTGCATTCCTAGCATTGACAGGTTTATACATGGCTTGCAATTCTAGCCTCTTCTCTTAAGGGTCATGTTCTCTTTTAATATGTTTATATTCTCAGATAAATACTTATATTATTGGACTATGAATCTGAATCACACATTCAAACAAGAATCAATATGATAAATAGTCCGGATTCACGGCGCTAGATCGAGGTGACTTAATTAGTGTAGAGTCAAAGGAATTCACTCATTAACACAAGAGATTAAAGTTCCATGGAAAATGTTTTGATGGGATGTTGTCTTGTCTTTGGATTTAGCCCTTGCATTCCATACCACATATCTTGATCATAACAAAACTCCAAGAAATAGAACATTATAGAAAGGAGGAGAGACAGAAAAAGGCCAACTTGATCCCCAAGATTCGATTGCATGACTTTTCCTCCTTGGAAACTCACTGGCACCATTTTTCTTCGTCCCAATTTTGGGGTCTCTTTCAACAACACGTCCCCTGTTTTTCCCTTTGAAGTTTCAGAAATTGCATGCGCAATTATTTCGTCTTTGAATTTTCATGGAATTCCATAATAATAATAATTATTATTATATAAATACCCAATCAAATTACCACTCATAGCCGTACCTGTACTATGTACAATGACTTATATATATATGTGTATATATATATATATATGTTTTGATAAATGTGGAAAATGGAACTTTCGAAAAATACAGACACAAACCCAAGTCTCAAACTTTGATTAGAATTTATGAATACATAACAAATTTAAAGTGGTTGCAAAGACAAGAAATGAACATTCTTTCCACATGGATCGGATCGACCGAGGTTTCTGGGTTGTTTTTTTCATGGCTCAGAGCGTTAACTTTGAGGCGCTTCATTTGTTGGCAAGCTTCAACACTTTCATGGCGGCCAAATATTTCCAAAAACAGATGGAGAAAAAAAAAGAAAAAAAATAGAAGAAGACCAACATCACTTTCAGAGGAGTTACGTTTATGTATGGCAGGGACAAAGATACCAAACGTGGCACACTTTGACCGACCTTCTTCAATCCTCAGTCCATTCAATCCATGTGTGCTAGAAGTTTATGAAGTTAATTAATGAATTAATTACCTATTAATTCTTAATCATAGAAGAAAGCATAAGGTAAAGGTGTATGCATTTGAAACGAAGTGACCAAGGGGAGCTTGATTATGATTTGTAGATGGTGGATCCCACATCCCGTACAAGGTTTCAATTACTCAAAGATGACTAAAAAATTTACTAGGTCCAATATTGACACCAATTCATGCAGCAACGAAAAATTCTTTAACAAAGGGGAGAAAGTAGAAAAGGCTTATAATGTTTATGAATTGCATGATGACGTGGTTATTTAAGCCGGTCGCAGTAGCATGATGACGTGTTATGATTACATAGATTTTTTTTTGGTTAATTGTTTTCCCAATATGACGCAGCACAAGCAATTAAGGTTTCAAACGAAAACCTTGAGTAACAAAGTAACTGGAATCCACCAGAAAATTAAGAGAAACTCTCTTAAATTAATTTGATTAAAATCTGAACTGCCAAAAAATTAGACGAACCCGTCTAAATACAACTCTCAACACTTGTAACTGCTAGGGGAGTTATTACAATAAACTGAAAAACCGAATTAATTCGGAGACTTAACTACGTAACTCCGAAACTGAAAAAAAACAGAATTTATTTTGGGAATTAACTATGTAACTCCGAAACGGGAAAAAAACGGAATTTATTTGGAATTAACTTCGAACTTTGAATGCACTTTTGAATGGCCAAACGACTCCAAAACGCCAAAATCCATCGTACGTCACAGCAAAGCTGTGTGTTTGACTCGTGGCTTCGTTCCCTTTCCGAAAAGGTATTTTGCGCCCTAATCGGAGCTCGGACAACAATTCTGCAAATTCCTACCACGTCCTTTTTCTTTCTCAACCCCGATAAACTCTGCCATCTGTTCTATATCACAATAACATTGGTTAATTAGCTAAGATCTTGTGGTCAATACATAGGAGAGACGGCCTCATAGTTCTTTTTCTCTTTTATCTAAAGAGGGAGATTCGAACTCGAGAGTAAAAGACCAGACATACTGTCATGACCAACTGGTATGCCTAACCCGCATCCACAAACTAATGAATTGTAATTGATTGTATTGAAATGTTTGTGAAACAGATGAGTGAGAATAGAGTATGCAGAAAAATTCCCCTCGCTCCTCGCATTATTCGGATTCTCTATACACCGACAGCTTGCAGCCAACTCCAATGCTTCATTTAAAATTGGCATCAAGAAGAATTAACAAAAACAAAAACAATTCAACACCACAAATCTCTAGAGTCTAGACAACAATTCCGACAAACCAAATATCTGTTTTTATACGAATAGATAATAATCTCTGGCCCTCTGGCCCTCTTCCATTTTTAATTCAATTTTGGAGGGACGCAAGTGGGTCAGGTGGGGAATTATTTTTTTCTCTTTTTGGGTTCAAGTGGGGAATTAAATTTCAATACCCTGAATCTTGATCTTAAAAATCATTAATTTTCCCTCTACAACCTGAATTTATAACTATTATTATTAATTTTTTTATTATTAGTATAAACTAAGCTCTAGATTGTAACAATTAATTAATAATACTATTTTTTTTTAAAATTTAAAAATAATTTTAATTAAGATTATAGGTTATATATGTTGTGTTTATACACCTGAATCTGATTGGAGCTTATTATCACTTACAAAAGAGTTCAAAATTGATCCTATTAGCCTTGAAAATAATTCAAAATCTAAGGGACCAGTGTGGTCCCAGGCCCCCGCTCCTTATTTTTATATTTTATGATATCTTTAATATTTCAAGAACCTCATTTTCATGCCTACTTCTTTTCTTAAATTTACCATACCTATTATTATTATTATTATATTTTTTAACACAAATTCTAAAAATCTAAGTCTTTTTCGTATATTTTTCTCTTTTTTGGTGGACACAACATATTTCCTTCTTGCTTTAACAACCACGTTTGTGACTTTAATTCATTCTCTTATTCTCCATATAATATATTATCAAGTTTCAATTGAGTTAATTCATTTAATTAAGTTTCGTTACATTTTCTCTTTTTTATTTTTATTTTATTTTATTGTTTTCTCTCCACCTACGGTTTGTTTGGGTTTGTAATTTTATTTATTTATTGTGTTCTCTCCACCATGGTTTGTTTGAGTTTGTGAACTTTTGCTTTATTCTCTCTGTTGAGTTTAATGGGTTTTCCAATTTATGTGTAGATTACCAAAGGAAAAAAGTTGATTTTTTTTAGGGAGTTGATTTTCTCACTCCCCTTTTCTTCACTTACACTCCCTTTTGCTTTTTAAATACTTTTTAATCAATTTTGTTCTTTTTTATTCTTTCTCTTTCCTGCTCTACCTTTACTTTATATTAAGGTTTTGATAACAAAAATTAAGAAAAAATTAAATCAAAAATCATAGCCAGGATTTTTTATATATTGTGAGTTCAAAATTAAGAAGACAATATACATATACATATATATATATATTGTGAGATGTCCCTCACACATAAAATTCTGTCCCCGCCACTAATTCAAATAGGAATTTCAATAGAATATATATATATATATATATATATATTCATTTTTCTCAGAGACAGCCCCATGTGGTGGTGGCTACTCCCAAAGAAGGAGGTTTGTCTTCGATGAGATGTTTTGCCATGACTATGAGTAAGCATTGTCTTTCTTGATCTTTGGTTCAAAACAGACGACCATAAGTAAAACATTTTAATTGTCTATATCTCTTTGTTGGTTCAGAACTTCAGAAGAATTAATGGGAAATTCTCAATAGATCACAAATCTTCAAATTGGATTATTAATGCAAACTGATTTGGCAAAGTTTAGTTAGTTTAGTTACATATACTATGTACTTAGTACATAGGTTGAAGACCGTCGAGGCATCAATATTTAATGTCCTTGGTCCAAGACATTAGATATGTTTTCTTATTTCACATTAGACATGTTCTTTTTGATGTGATCGTGATCATACAGTCTTTTTTATTATTGAAACAAAAAAATATGTGTTAAGGGAATCTTGATTCATAGCTTTTTTGAAATTCTAACCCTAGAACGCATTTGTATTAATCAATATTTTACCAAATAACTTCTAATAGCATTATGCGTTAAATATGAAGACTAACAACATAACATGTCAAATATGAGCCGCATAATTTATGCAAAGGGCGTCCTTACTCATACATCTAGCATGGATATAATAACCTCATTCTCTTCTTCTACCTACCGTAGATCCAAACTTTATTTTTTTATTATAAAATAAATTATAATTTCTTTCTCCGGAAATTAGGGTTCTGATCTGAAGAACCAACACATTGGGTTTTGGGTATTTATATATATCTATATACGTGTGCATGCAGTATTTGAAAGAGATATTGGAGATACTTAAACATTGGATACCGAATGGGGAGTGGGACGAGATGGCATCAAATGTCTGGAAGGAAGCTCCGAATGCATGCAGCCAAAATCATTGTGTATTTTATTTCCTATTTTTATTTATTTATGATTTTCTATAATTTTATTCTCCATTAGCTTCGTTGTATTATTGCTTAATTAAAAAAAATTAAGACGAAACCGTGGGTCTGCTCAAAGTCAGCTCAGATAAGGACGTCAACATAACATAATGACCAATTTGCCACGCAAGACCAGGCCACTTATTGTTTGGGAAATATTCTAATCTAAGTCTCTCTCTCTCTCTCTCTCTCTCTCTCTCTGGCACAGTCAAGTTTCAAACTGTATAGTAAAAGGAATTTGTGAACTCCATAGCTGTACCTAAACTAATGTCGTATATGACTGATAGGCAAGAAAAGAAAAAGGCCAATAACAGCTTTGTAGCTGCTGGAATGCGTATATATAGAGTGGTGAAATGGTCGCCCAGTCTATAAGCTCATTGCAAACACAAGTCAACTTAGCCTACTAATTAGGGCGGCTTAGTGCAAAACTTGCCTACTAATTAATAGTCCCCAATTCAAATTTGGAGTTTTGAGCATACAACTTAAACTCATTAATTGAACTTCAGAATAGAACTTATCATAACTCGACTGTTCCAATTCAGGACAAAATTCAAAAAATTAGGTTAAATTCACCTTGACCATATCCAAAGTTAATAAGAAACCTAATGAAGTTCATCACTTACAATTCTTTTTTGGTGCCTTATCCGTTGCGTGCTTTTAATATCGTAATTTGAATCATTCATTTTAAGTTTTATATAATGATTATATTGTTAACCAATCGATAATTTTGAATCATGAGATCATATTTCAATGTGAACCCTAACTAATATGTCCTTCCAAGTTAAGTCATATAATTGAATCTCTCTCTTTAAAGAAACAACAAACTTAATTTACTCCTAATGAAACACTAGGTAATTACGTGCGAACCATATAGCACCATACATAGCAGTATCTAGATCATAGCTAACATTTTAAAATAAGCAAAATATAACACTACATTTAGAAATCATGTCATTTAAGGTTATAATTATAACCAAGGTCCCAACTATGAAACATCTCAAAACCAAATAGGAACCAAATTATACAAATGAAACAGTTCAAATTCAAGTTATAATCACAAGATATTAAGTCAAAGATCTTCTGTTCATCTTACATACATGTCTTCTAGCTCCACGCACCAGCAGTGATTTAGTACTATATCTGAAAACACTGCATGATGATCATGATCAGTACTATCAATGACAGGAACATGTGATGATGATGTACACGTATATATATCACCGCAGTGATGATGATCATGATGGAATGGATGGTGGATGATGCAGGTATAGCATGCATCACAGATGGTCACAGATGATCCACATCTACAGTCGTCCTTGTTGGGTCCCTCATTTCCTCCCACAGGGAAACCCAGCGAGAGAGCGACAGAGGAGAGGAGGTGTCACGGACTGTCCTTTCTCCTCTCAAAGTGTATATCTCGGGAAACGCAAAAACTCACGCACAATATGCCTCTCTTAATATTAATATTAACTTATTTTGTTCCAGCTTTAATTATGACAATAATCATTTTAAAGCTGATCAAATTCAAAAGGCAAGTGACTTTCTGAGAGATTAGCCTTTTTGATCTGCCTATGCCTTTGTTAGCTTCCACAATGCCTTTTTCAATTTACACACCCTTTTAAAAATTCATATTTCTTTATATTATTTCTAAACATAATTGGAGTTTGAGCTCACAAAACAACAAAACGCACACTACCCTACACATTCTGCTTTCCCTTGCAGCTAGGCTAGCTCATGACTCTGCCTCTTACACACTTCCACTCTTGTGTACGTGTGACTGTGAAGAGGAGAGAGAGAGAGAGAGAGAGAGAGGGAGAGGGTGGTGGCCCATCAAATATATGGCTGACCGACTTTGAGGATATGAGCTAGATAAAGGAGAGACTTATACGCGTAAGACGAAGACACGCAGGGAAGAAAGAGAGAGGTGAGCTATAGGAAAAGAGATAAAACACATATATTAGAAATATTCTCTTTGAGCCATCATGGGTTTTGGTTTTTTCTCTTAGAAATCAAACAGACAAAGGCAACAAAAACCAGACCATCATCGCCATCTCTCTCTCCTCTTCTGTCTTATATTTTTGTGAGGGTTTTTGTAATTTACAGTACCTCTCAACAACACACTTGACTTGGGTTTTGGCAGAATCGGAGTGTGTCTTCAGAAAAACCTTTGTTTTCTTTTTGTTGCTTTTCCAAAGCTAGTCTTTTGTGGTGACTAGACAACAAGAGGGAACAGTTTCGAGCTGAATCCCAGAGAGAGAGAGGGATATGCAAATGATGTCCGGTGATGGGTTTTCGATTATCCCTTCTGCCATTGATGGGTTTGCTCAAGAACATCAGCTGAATGCAAACCCTAGCAGCCAGAAACCCAATCCCAATAACCCTGTGGCCAAGAAGAAGAGAAATCTACCAGGAACACCAGGCAAGCAATATTCAAGCTTGCTCATTTACCCTTTTTTTATTATAAATATTTCATAATCTTCTTCTTCAAGTTCCAAATTACTATTACTGATATTTTCTTTAATGGGTTTTAAGTTTTTTATTTGATTTCTTTGTGTGAACAGATCCAGATGCTGAGGTTGTTGCTTTGTCTCCGACGACCCTAATGGCCACAAACCGATTCGTCTGCGAGATATGCAACAAGGGCTTCCAGAGAGACCAGAATTTACAGCTTCATCGGAGGGGACACAACCTTCCGTGGAAACTGAAGCAAAGATTGAACA